>CM061750.1:33312089-34512089 GCA_030979885.1 Lolium multiflorum
TTGGAAAACTGCAAATCTCGCAGGGCCGGATTATCCGCCCCCCGAGCTGGCCGGATTATCCGGCCCGGCCGGATTATCCGCCCCCAGGGGACACCGGATTATCCGGCCTGGAGCTTCATCGCCGCTGCAGTTTTTGTTTCAATCTATCATGTCTAGATTTGTACCGACTTATAGCATGTTTCTCGAGTATATTACTGTATCATACATGACTTATGAGCATTACCTTTTCTTTGCTACCCGCCTTTGCTTCTCACAGGTGGTGCTTCTCGGGGTGGTCGGAGACGCCCAAGGCATGATCGATCTAGTGATGAGTTTGCCTCCAATGCACCTCGCAAGTCCGTCACTTCAAGGCGGAAGAACAAGGAAGTGAGGGAGAACTACAAGGCCATGGACTCAGTTTCTTACTCCGCTATCCGCTTGAAGAACTGGTATGAAGATGTCCCAAGGGATGAAGAGATAGAGGGCAGGAGATACTGGTGCATGGAGCAGGAGTTCATCTACAAGGACATCTATGAGCCCATGAAGAATCTGAGACCCATGCAAGCTATCGATGTGGACATTCTGGCAATCAACGATCACTTTGAAGACGCAATCTGGGTAGCTGGAAGGATGGGCTTGCTTGAGATCATGAAGATTCAATGTGACTATAGCCCAGATTTGGTGAAGCAATTCTTTGCCACTTTGGCAATCAGGAAAGATGAGGAACACACTATGGAATGGATGACTGGCTCCACTCACTGCAGTGCCACTCTACGCCAATTTGCTGGTTTTCTTGGAGTTCCTGTTGATGGGGGTTGTCGCCTTCATGGACCACAACAGACAGATAAGAATGCTCTTGTGCATCTCTATACCTCAGCAGGAAAAATTGGTCAAGCTAAGGGGCTGCTTCCCATATACAGTCAGTTGCTTCGGTTCTTTCGGGCAACTATTTGCCCAAGTGGTGGTAACAATGATGCTCTCCGGGGAGCCCTTGTGAACCTTATGCACCTCAGCTATAAGTGTGCTCGTGATGTGAATGAAGAACGGGACTACACTCTTGATGTCATGGACTTTATCTTCCATGAGATCCATGATGCCATGGTCTCCCGCACCATACCCTATGCACCCTACATTCAGCTTCTCATCAACAACTCGTGGTCAGGTGGTAGATGAAGACTGAGTGGGTATCCTTGCGTACACCATGTCAAGAAGGCTCATGCTTAAGCGCCTTCACTGCATCTACTCCCGACACTTTCATGCGTGATGCCTGCTCTAGTGGCTTTGCTCCCCGTCATGCCATCCCGATGTCCCGCTTAAGAGGAAGCAAGAGCCGGCCTAGTTGGTTTTTGGGCCACACATCCTGCATGAACATTTAGATACATAAGGAAACTATGCTGCTAGCCGAGAGCGTTCTGAGATTAAGCACACTCGAAGTGTTATTCTTCACAAGCTCGCTGGTGATCAAGGACTTCGCCACCTCCAAACTTCACTGTGGTTACATGGATGGCACTCGCACAAAATTCCATGGGAGGATCTTGATGATTGGGTTTCAAAGGACCAACACCTCTCGCCGCTCTCCGGATGCACCTGACACTGATGAGGATGAAGAGGAAGCGGCAGACGAGTCCGATGATGATTATGCCTCCGAGTGATTCCCATGGGACGAGTAGCATCGCGCTTGTCCCCTTTTTGGCGTTTCGATGCCAAAGGGGAGAAGTGTTCTATTAGGAACTATCTCGGGGAGCATGGTTTGGGCACAAGCATATGCGTTTACCATTCATTTATTGCTTGTGTTCCCTCGTATTTGCACTATTTGCTTTGGTTGTGTCCCGTTTAAAACTATGTGTTATGTGGTGTGAGACATTGTTAAGTGTGAGACATTGTTATGGTTTTCGGATTTCTATATGTTGAGATCAAGGATGCTATATTATGTGTGATTCTATATCTCCGTATCTTATATCTACACATGGGTATGATCTCTTGCATCATATCTCAAGTTCATATTTGTATATGTCTTGTGTTAGAGCTCATGATGGATACATCTAGTGTTGAGGCACCTCAATCCTATGTGTTGTGTATTTGTATTCAAATGCAAATTACTTATATGCACACATGTAGGGGGAGTGCCTCTATGTTTTTGCCATCATGTTTGTCTCTATAGTTATTCTCTTGCAAATCCGTATATTGTCATCAAACACCAAAAAGGGGGAGATTGAAAGAACATCTCTCATATTATGTTTTGAGTGTTTGATGTCAATGTATGTGATACACTTATGTTTGTTTAAGTGGTACAGGGATTACATAGATATTTATTCATGTGTGTTGGATTTGATCGTCATCAGAAAAAGATTGGCCAGGCCGGATAATCCGGGCCGGATATTGTTGAAATATCCGGCCCCCTGATTTTGGCTAAGTCTCTCGAGGAATTGTTGCGCAGTATGGGGGCCGGACATTTGCCCGGATAATGTCCCGGTATTGTACCAATATCCGGGCCGGATATTTTGGAAATATCCGGCCCCCTCGAAAACGGCTAAGGACCTGAAGAAAAGTGGCTCTGGCATGGGGCCGGACATTTGACCGGACATTGTCATGGTTTTGTACCTGCGGCCGGATTATCCGGGGGGGCGGATTATCCGGCCCCAACTTAGGCCGGATTATCCGGCCCCTGAAGACTCAACTAAGCAGATTTTTGGGGAGGGGTATTTATACCCCTCTTCTTCCTCCTTGCTCAATCATTGCTCAAGAATTCTGCCAAGCTACACCACCATTAGAGCCACCTCAAGAAACACAAGATTTGCAAGATCTCCTTCCTCCCCCAAACAAAGCTCTTGATCTTTGGGGATTCGAAGGAGAAGCCACTGATCTACATCCTCACCGAAGCGTTCTTCATTTCCCCTCACTTGTTTGAGGGATCTCATGCTAGTGTTCCTATTTGGTCCCCTAGTTGATTTGTTGTTGATGTGTTATTGTTGATTGTTGTATCTGTTACAGATTTGGGAGCCTCCAATTCGGTGGGGATGTGTGCCCCAAGAACCTTGTAAAGGCCCTGGTTTCCGCCGAGAAATCCCTTAGTGCTGGCTAGGCCTGGTGTTGCTCACAGGAGATCTGAGTGAAGCCTTCGTGGCTGCTGGTTTGGCTTGCGTAGGCAACCACACTCCTCCAAACGCACGCACCTTCAAGTGTTTCTAGCTTTAACTACTTTAATCATCTCCGTGTCAACGTCGTTGCTACACTCCCTGCCACTTCTATCCCACTCTATCTCCCATATATTGGCGAGCTATATCTTGCTTAGTTGATAACCTTGTCATATAGGTAAATTCACTTAGTTGTAGCCTATCTAGAGAATTTACCTTTGTGTCAAACCTAAATTGAAAAAGAACTAAAATTGGTTAGCGCCATTCACCCCCCCCCTCTAGGTGCGGCATACGATCCTTTCAAATAATGGAAAAAAAACGGGTCCAACCGCATCCCCCAAAGCCGAGCTTGTCCTGCCGCGGCCCGATACGGGTGTCCGGCGCCCCGAGCTCGTCCCCGTCCCAACATGGGACGCACCGGGCACGCCGGACACCACGAAAAGAGGCGGAGGAGGAGGAGACCGAGGTGGAGTGACCACGACGACGACGAGTTCTAAGGTCCGACGACGCGGGCCGCACCCGACGAGACTCCGCCGATCGCCAACGCGCTCAGCCGAGTCCTTCTCGAGCCGGAGAAGAAGCTCCAGGACGACGCCCGTGCCCGCGAAGAGGCGCAGATTCGCCGCGCCGTCGAGCTCTCCCTCCAGGCGGCGCAACAGGGGAGGGCAGACGTCGACCTCTCTCCTCGCCATTCGGTCCCACATAGTACACCTCTCTCGGCCATCCGGTCCCACGTACACCTCTCTCCGCCATTCGGTTCCACGTACACCTCTCTCGGCCATCCGGTCCCACGTACACCTCTCTCGGACATCTGGTCACACGTCCATCTCTCTCGGCCATCCGGTCCCACTTACACATCTCTTGGTCATCCGGTCCCACGTACACCTCTCTCCGCCATTCGGTTCCACGTACACCTCTCTTTGTCATCCGGTCCCACGTACACCTCTCTCCGCCATTCGGTTCCACGTACACCTCTCTCGGCCATCCGGTCCCACGTACACCTCTCTCCGCCATTCGGTTCCACGTACACCTCTCTCGGCCATCCGGTCCCACGTACACCTTTCTCGGACACCTGGTTACACGACCACCTCTCTCGGCCATCCGGTCCCACTTACACCTCTCTTGGTCATCCGGTCCCACGTACACCTCTCTCAGCCATTCGATCCCACCTACACCTCTCTCGGCCATCCGGTCCCACCTACACCTCTCTCCGCCATTCGGTTCCACGTACACCTCTCTTGGTCATCCGGTCCCACGTACACCTCTCTCCGCCATTCGGTTCCACGTACACCTCTCTCGGCCATCCGGTCCCACGTACACCTCTCTCGGACATCTGGTCACACGTCCATCTCTCTCGGCCATCCGGTCCCACTTACACATCTCTTGGTCATCCGGTCCCACGTACACCTCTCTCAGCCATTCGATCCCACCTACACCTCTCTCGGCCATCCGGTCCCACCTACACCTCTCTCCGCCATTCGGTTCCACGTACACCTCTCTTGGTCATCCGGTCCCACGTACACCTCTCTCCGCCATTCGGTTCCACGTACACCTCTCTCGGCCATCCGGTCCCACGTACACCTCTCTCGGACATCTGGTCACACGTCCATCTCTCTCGGCCATCCGGTCCCACTTACACATCTCTTGGTCATCCGGTCCCACGTACACCTCTCTCGGCCATCCGGTCCCACCTACACCTCTCTCGGCCATCCGGTCCCACCTACACCTCTCTCGGCCATCCAAGGTCGTTTGCTAAGTTTTGGCCAAGTTTTAAGTCGTTTCCCCCGAAACCCTTGTTTCGACACCTACCTTGCATGGCGTGTCCATGAAGCACACAATGAAATTGGGAAACCCAGGATAATAAGGGTGTGGCATTCCACCATGCACAAGTCTGCCATTTATTTCCCCAATCCAAGGTCGTTTGCTAAGTTTTGGCCAAGTTTTAAGTCGTTTACCCCCGAAAACCCTTGTTTCGACACCTACCTTGCATGGCGTGTCCATGAAACACACAACCAAATTGCAAAACCTAGGGTAATAAGGGTGGGGCATTCCACCATGCACAACTATGCCAATTCTTGCCCCAATCCAAGGTCGTTTGCTAAGTTTTGTCATAGTTTGGGTCATTTACTCCCGAAAACCCTTATTCGACACCTAACTTGCATGGCGTGTCCATGAAACACACAGTGAAATTGGAAAACCCAAGACGATAAGATGTGCCATTCCACGATGAATAATTTTACTTGATGGCTTGATACTTTTTTTCTCAAAGCATTCTTTGCAGGCTCAATGGAAATATGTTGTACTTATTCCTGTTTCTTTTGCCACACCCAAACACCCACAATATAACTTCACTGGAATAGCAAAACCACCATGAGAATCAGGTCGTCCACATAAGTTCAAAAAAAACATAAGCTAATTCATCAAAACCTGGACACTTACCAAAACCTGGACATTTGTTTCAATGAAATATTAAAAATAAGTCTGAACTATATCACCAAATCCAGCGAAATATAACAAATATGACAGCAATACTCCTGTCTTGTCGAAGTAGCATCATTTATTTGTTTTCCACGTCTCATGCATCGGCTTCCACCTCTTATTGTTCTTCGATGGACCTCCTTTAGGAATATTTTTTTTTGGATCCAGCACTTTCCCCGTAAAGGTTTGGTCTGCCTCCGAAATGTATGTAGGCAAAGGACCAAATGATGCCGCCTTATTTTCGTTGTTGTCCTCGCCGACATGGGCGTATGACTCTCGAGAAAATCAAGAACCTTCTGTGATTTCTCCGGGCTGCTTGCAACATTAAATAGAAAGAGATTAGACCTGTTGCGGAGGTTGTGGTAACGATCCATCCGCTCAGACCAATCATGCATATTAGCTTTCCTCTCTGACTCAAATGCTGGCTTGGCTAGCATTGTCCATCTTCTCGAAATACAACAGCTAAGAACGCTGATCAAGCCAAGGAACTTCAGAACAGAGATTTGGCCTCATTCTTGCGTATACGCCATAAACAGTGATCTGTATGCTCTAGCAAATCAGCAAGTGACATTCGCCTATCCAAATTCTTATGAATCCTAGAGTTTAGACTTTCACTATGCTGATTACTCTGCATCCCAAGAAAATATCTATCTTTGGTATAGGCTCTAGACCACTTCTTCCGAAGCTCGTACATCCTATTAATCCATGCATCTTTTTCTGTGATTTCATACTCCTCCAAAAAATCTGCCCAACGACTCTCGAACTCGTCCACATTCATGTAGTAATAAACAAATTTTCTAAAATCGCTGAGCTTTGTTTTGCGGAGATGGCGTATCATGTTTTGCTCGATGTGCCAGCTACTGCATTAGGAAATACTTTCGAGATTGCCCTTGCCATAGCATGGTCACCATCGGTGATTACTGACCTAGGATGGTTCTGCTGGGCCGACTCCAAAAATGCTTCAAGCAACCACACATAAGATTTCGTTTTCTCATCTGACACAATACCAAATCCAAACACAGTCGTGCTACGATGGTGGTTCACACCAATGAAGGGGACAAACAGAAGATTGTATTTGTTCACACGGTATGTGCTATCAAAGACAAAGACACCACCAAAGGCATCGTAATCCATCCGACATTGTGCGTCTGCCCAAAATATGTTTTCCAGGTGCCCTTCACTATCAGTGATGTGCTTGTAAAAGAATTCTGGATCTTTCTCTTGTCTTGCAACCATATAATTAAGCATAAATTCAGCATCACGACCTTCAATCCTTTCCTTCTTGTACTTGGCAAAAAAATTATAGAGATCACGAGGTACAAAACCAACCTTCTCGGGGCCACCATGCTGCTTCTCCATTACTTTCATAATCTCGTGTGTTCGAAGGCCACCAATCCCATACTCAATGGCATCAGCCTTTTGAGCGTCATTCAACCCACGATGAGACCTTATGAAAGTTGTCTGATCACCAATGGCGAGTGGATGGTTATGTTCAACCACGAAATCTTTTACAAACCATTCTCCACTTACCGTAGACATCTCGATCTCCATCCGAGCACCGCATCCACAACGCGACAGTGGCCGAGGTGTTCGTTTTCGTTTAGTTTTTTCAAAGTGCTTCCTTGCCCGGTATCCTTCTTTAGAGCACACATAAAGATGCCAGAAAGCTATGTCCGTGCCTGGCTTCTTAGTCAGCTCTTCTTTTCTAACACCAAACCCCTTGGACTTAGCATCTGCATTGTAGTACTTGTAACCTTCTTCCTCGCTACTAAAAGTTTCATTAACCACCATATCGTGACCTTCATTGTCCTGCATGCCCTCCATGACGTAAACTGCAGTTATGAATCAAAGCAATATTATTACAAGTCTGATAGTAAATCTAACACATGTTTCAATATGAATATGTAATATCAGTACCATTCAGTGCTTGAAGTTATGCTTTATAGTTTTTTTTTGAAATGGGGAGAAAGACCCCTGCCTATGCATGCTTTATAGTTTTTCATGGGACAATAAACTGTTGGCAACAAAAATGTAATGCATGCTAGACCAGTCATGCTGCTACCCTTACATGATGTCATGAATTAAATGTTCCTAAAACATTGTGGTTACTTATGGAAAATAGCAATTGTTTCTCACAGTTTCAGTTGGTCACACCATACTAATCTCAAGTGAATTTGATGTCACATACCCTGGTTGAATATTTGAAAATGGTTTATGTTCCTATTTGTGGCATTCCGATACAATTTTTCTGGGTGTGAACATTACTTTCATCAATTTATTGTCTGCTTTTTGTCAGTCAATATTCTTACCAAAAGGGAAGCTAATGTTGGACCTAGGACAGTTAAAGATCTAATTTAGCTTGCAACTAAAATTTTGCATTGCTCATTGAACTTGCGATAAATGTTTATCTGACTGCATTACTCTGATTTAGGTTCACTCAGAAAAATATACTGAAGATTTATCCCAATGGTACAAGGATTAATTCTTCTAACTATGATCTAGTAAATGACTGGAGACTGGAGTCATGATGCTCAGATGGTTGCATTCAACTTGCATGTTAGTTTACGATTTTTAACTGCCATGATTCATGATGGATCTGCATAGCGACTCAATCAACCTATAGATCCAGTTTATAAATCTGCTAACAGCACCTATGCAACACGAAAAGAAATAAAGACTATTATCGAATTTTCTAATCTTAACTACAAAGTTTGTTGATATAATCTAACTTCATCTCAGAGTTTATATTTACTTACGTTGGGAAACAAGGACCCGGAGAGGTTGCGCCTGTTCGATGAGCGCGCGACGAGCGGGTGACCTGGCTGGCGGGCGGCGGACTGGGTTGAACACAGCGGCGATGCTGCGGCAAGGTCGAGAAGCGGGTGACCTGGCTGGTGGTGGTGGCAAGACGCGGCGGCGCCGATGCTGTGGCAAGGTCGATGAGCGGGTGACCTGGCTGGCAGCGGCACCGGTGGCGTGAGGAGATACGGGCGGGTGACCTGGCTGGCGGCGTGAGGATAAACGGGCTAATGAGCTATCGTGTGAGGAGATACGACCTGGAACTTGTCCCACAGATTCGTTTCAAGTTTTTTTTTACCCCACTAATTAGAAAAGATGGAATTGTATATCATACCCTTATCACATACTGCTACCTGCAGTAGAGTACCGTAAAAACTCTCCTCGGAGAAGAAGATAAGTAATGAAAGAAGAATGTTTAAGAGATGATGAAGGAATTTCGGGTGGACAAGGGCAACCAACTAGATCATTATTCAGTTCTAGAGCTTTAATTCGAAACAGTACATCGTATCTGTAGAAGAAGATTCACCTGCGACGAAGATGTTCACGGCGAGCACCTGATGACGGCGATGCCCGCGGCTGAGCCTGGGCTGCCTCACCCCTGGATCAGCGCCGACCAGCCGGCTCCCGGATCTGGGCTGAGCCAAACCGGTGCGCGTTGATCTGATCCAGCATGGGCACGCCGGCCCGGGTGTCACAGGCGGCCCCTCGCCGGGATCATCCTAAGCTCAATTCGGAGGGGGCAAAACCTATACATCGCCTAGCTGGGTGTGCATTAACGGCCTGCACCTGACGCCGTGGCCCAAGTAACTTCTCATTCTGGTTTTATTTAACTTTCTTGTTCGTTTTTTCGTTTTCTCTTCGGTTTTTAAACAAATTTTAAATTTGAGAAAATTTCAAATTTAAGCAAATTTCAGAGTTAAAACATTTAAGTTTGAGGAAATTTCAAAGTTAAACAAATTTGGAAATGTGAGCAAATTTTGAATCTGAGCAATTCCCAAATTTTCAAATATGAATTTTTTTAGTTTTAATTTTTAAATTTTGAACGTTTTGAAACATGTACATGTTTTTGTTCGAATTCAATTTTTTCATACTAAAAAAATTAGTATAAATTTTCTCAAATTCAAATTTGTTCAGGTTTATTTTCTGTTTAAATTAAAGTTTAAAAAAATTGTTGGAAAACTGTGAAGGCTGGGACTCAAACTTGGGTCACCTCTAACCAATGGGCTAGAGATTGGATGAGTGCAAAGAGAAAAATAATGGTACATATTTTTAACCGACCGTAAAACTAATGGGTCGTCCCACGCTAGACTGCCTACAGGCGTGGTATAGGAGCACCCTTCGGAGGAGGGATGTAGAAAAGCATATACATCACCCATAGTGTGCAATAGTACCCCGCAGCCTAATGGGGGCGACATGGGTCACGGCCAGCAGCGCCAGATGGCTATGGGTCTATGGCATACTTCGGTTTTGGAAACATTCTGTTTTTTTATTGTTTTTTTTTTGTTTCTTTGGATCTTCAATGGTTTGGGCGGTTTTCTATAGGTTTTATTTTTTCTTTTTTATTTTGTTTTGAACATTTTCAAATTTGAAATTTTTTAAAAACGTATTTTGCAAATTTGAACTTTTCCAAATTTGAACTTTTCAATTTGAATTTCTAAACTTTTTTATTTTTAAAATTTTTAAAACTTCTTTGAAAGTTGAATTTTTTTTGAAATTTTTATTCTAACTTTTTAAAATGTATAATTTTGTAAATCAAAAAGGGTTGAAATTTGGATTTTTTTTTAGAAAAATAGGAAAACTGAGAAACTCGTCCCACACGGTCTACTACCTAACATGGGCAATCGAGGCGAAAAAGCAGGGATGCTATTCCCGCACGTGAGCGGGTAGGCAAACCTATACACCGACCAGGTCGGTGGCTACCGGCCACCGCACACCCCTGGTCGTATGGGCCGCCCATTTGGGTCGCTTTAGCCTGCAGCTGCTTTTGCTTTATCTTTTTCTTTTTGGTTACTTTTTCTTTTCTTTTCTTTTTTTCTCGGCTTTGTTTATATTTTTCAGATTCAAAATTTAAATTTTAAAAATTGTTCAAATTGAGAAAATGTTTAAATTTAAAAATGTTCAAATTTGAAAACCGTTCAAAATCTGAAAATCATTCAAATTTGAAAACCGCTCAAATATGAAATTTGTTCAAATTCAAAAATTGTTTAAAATTTAAAAAAATTCGAATTTAAAATTTGTTCGAATTTAAAAAATATTCAAGTATAAAATTTGTTCAAATTTAAAATTTCACATCGAAAATTGTTCAAAGTAGAAAATTGTTCAAATTAAAAAATTAAAAATTAGTTCACATCCGTATATGGGCCTGGCCCAGAAGCCAGCTGGGGTGTGCGGTGCCCCGTTTGCCACCGACCTGCGCGGTAGCGAGCAGCCAATGGGTATAGGGCGACCCGGGTATGAACGCGGACGCCGACTGGTCAGATCTACGAACCCGAGCAGCAGCACCACTTGGATGACCATGACATAGGTCCACCTGTCTGCCTCCCAGCCTTTTGTTCACTGACACCACAATGGACCGCTCCCATTCGCAATTTCGCATCATTGCAGGCTTGCAGCACCTCTAGCAGATACGATGAACTACATCATTATTTTGTAGGAAAATGTTGCGACGGAACAGATCCCGCATATTTATATTATAAAGAATATTCGTTGGATATTCAATCGTCTTTCTCCAAGGCACGCACATCCTAGGCACTAACCTGGCGCTGCCTGGCCCTTGGCTCGCCACCACCCATGGCGGGCGCCACGACTGCACTTGTTGTTGTCCCCGTCCATGTCTGGCCGCTGCCGCCTGCCCCTTATGTGTCGATGCTCTGCTACCTTCATTGAGTTGCTGCCCACCACCGTGGCCCAACCTGAGCTTGCCGGGGCGGCGCCCAACACCGGCACCGACGCGGGTCCAAATGGGCAAATAGCTCACACGCGACGTTTCTCACCGCTATTGTCTCTCATGCGTCATAGTTGACGGGAATAGCTGCCATACGACGTCTGTGAGCACCAAAATAGCTCCGACCCACCCATGTTGATGAAACGACCGTGTCACTTGTTTGGGCTGGTTAAGGAGTCATGAATTAGGGTTAGGGACTGCGGGACCCACTCCTTTAGGCCGGTTGAGTCAAACCATCCCCGACCGACCGAGCAGGAACCAACCGTGCCGAAGCGGAGCGCGCCATCTGAACGCCAGATCCCTCTCCGGCGGCGGCGGCGGAGCTTCCCCTCCTGGGCGTGGCGGTTCCGGCATCGGCGGTGAGTCAAATGGAGCACATTCTCATTACTCTCAAAATGTAAGCGCCCCCGAATCTGACCCAATTTTGCCCGACACGCAGACATTTGAGGGGGAGGGGCGGCGGCGACGGCGGTGGTGGCAGCAGCAAGTCGACAGGCCAGCAGCCCTGCATTGGATGGAGCCGGAAGATTCAAATTCGAGGTAATCCATCACTCTCGTGCTGATTTAGCTTTTGATTAGAGCTCGTTCGGTAGCATTTCGTCTCACTCCCGCGCGCCCAAAACAGGGGAGATGGCCGGCGCCCGCGTAGCTTCGAATTGTCAGTCGAGTTCTTTGTATCTACGGCGAAGCTAGCTGATGGTAGCTTGAGGAACATCGAGAATGGCAGATTAGTTAGTTGGGAGGTTGAATTAGAAGAGATGGATCCACAAGAACTATTTCTCCAACAAGAGCAAGCGGTGAGGAATGTTGTGGAGAAATTAGGGGAGAGTATTCCTTGGGGTCCGGCGCAAGAAGTGGCATTGCTATGGTACAACGAGAGTAAGGGCGAGTATTCAAGAATTGAGGATGGCGGATCGCTTGTTGATGAAATTGATCGGCAAAAGGGGTGGGAACGCGAAAGTGCTACATTTCGGGCCGAGCTTGTTGATCTGAAACCAGATTCACTGGTTGGATATGTGCCATCAAAGTTTGCTCTCCAGATTGAGGAGGATGAGTGGGCTGCAAGTAGACAGATAATGCCCATTGTAACCGAGCCGACGGTGTTAGCTGATGATGCACAAGAGGGCTGTGAAGGTGCTGCAAATGGGGCTGTTGTTGACTGGAATTCAGTAGAACTCGCTGAACAAACTGATTTGGTCATAGCACCAATGGATGATACTGAGATGGCCAATCTGTTTGGAATTCCAGTAGATGAGAAAGACAAGAAGAACAAGAAGAACAAGAAGGGGAGGGATGCAGCTGATAGTTATGAAGATGTGGATCCAGAGTTGATGAAGGAAGCTGCAGATGATGTTGATGATGCAAATGTTGAAGAGATGGTAAATGTGTATGACAGAGATAACCCTATAATTGAAGTTGGAAAATATTTTCCAACCATGGCTGAGTTTCGGATGTGTTTCAAGACTTATGCAGTGAAGAAACAATTTGACACCAAGACCCTGTGGACAGATACAAAGAAATTTTATGCGAAGTGCAGAGGATTTGATGGGGGTGCCAGGCCTTGCAAGTGGTACATATCTGCCAGACGCCAACCGGATGGAAGTAGCATCAGGGTTAATCAAATCCCTCATGAACATACTTGTATTACAAGCTCACAGAATGTATCAACCATGACATCACAGGCCTGGGTTGCACAAAAAATCACTCCAATTTTAGCCAAAAAACCAAACACTACTGCAAAACAACTGAAAGTAGACATGGAAAAGGAATACCCTATTAAACTCAATTATACCACGGTGTGGAAGGCAAAACAGAAGGCAATGAAAGAACTATATGGTGATTGGGCAAATACCTTCAGGATGCTGTATAGTTTCAAGGCAGAGGTTGAGAAGAGATCACCTGGTAGTGTTGTGGAGATAGATACCGAGGTTGCACCTGATGGCAAAGTTTATTTCTCCAAATTTTTTATGGCTTTAAAGCCTTGCATCGATGGCTTCAAAGCAGGGTGTCGGCCATATTTGAGTATAGACTCATCTTTTCTGACTGGAAAGTGGAATGGTCAATTGGCAGCATGCAATGCTCTAGATGGACACAACTGGATGTTTCCTGTTGCTGTTGGCATGTTTCAATCAGAGACAGAGGCTTCATGGACATGGTTCATGATGCAGTTGAAAAGATGCATTGGGCCGGTGACACCTTTGGCTATACACACAGATGCTTGTAAAGGCCTAGAAAATGCAGTCAGAATTGTATTTCCACATGCAGAGCAGAGGGAGTGCTTTGGTCATATGTGGATGAATGTGATCAAGAAACATAGAGGAGAAGAATTTGGGCGACTTTGGCCAGCAGCCAGAGCTTACCGTAAAGAGACACATGATTATCACCTTCGCAAAGTTCTTGCAGCAGATCCAGAGTTTGAGCATTGGCTAAATGCATACCATTCTCTTTTGTGGTATAGGTCAGGATTTAATACGGCCATCAAGTGTGATCACATCAACAACAATCTGGCAGAAAGTTTTAACAACAAGGTGAAGGACTTGAAAGACTTGCCTGTGCATGACATGGTTGACCAAATCAGGATCATGATCATGCGGCTGTGGGAATTGAGAAGAAGATTAGCTGATGCTCTGCAAGGGGATAAGCTTGGGGGTGTGGATACGTCCAATTTGCATCACTATTTTGTATCATAATTTGCGTTATTCATTGATATATTTCATATTGGGACACAATACTTATGTTATTTCATCTATTTTGCATGTTTCATCATCATTGGAGGATCACACGGAGCGTGGATTCTCGCTGGAAAAGCACCGTCGAACGCAATATTTCGGAAGATCAATCGGAAGGGAATTTCACGTAAATTCCTATTTTTCCGATGACGGAGGGAGCCAGCTGGGGAGCAGAGAAGACATTGTCAGACCACGGGGCGGCGCGGCCCAAGGCCCGGCCGCGCCACCTCGTGCTCGGGGCCCCACGCCCCTTTCGCTCTCTTCTTCGCGTACTCCGTCCCGAAAACCTAAGCCACGAGGGATCCTCACGAAGGGTTACAGCGCCTCGGGGGCTGAGAACACCAGAGAGAAAAGAGCTCTCCGGCAGGAATGGGCCGGAAATTCCCTCCCGAGGGGGAAATCGACGCCATCGCCATCGTCATCGAGCGGGACATCATCTCCATCATCATCATCATCATCTCCACCATCTACACCGCCATCACCACCGCTGCACCTCGTCATCGCTGTAGCAATTCGGGTTAAATCTTGATTGTTTGATAGGGGAAACTCTCCCGGTGTTATTCTATACTTGTTGTAGATGCTATTGAGTGAAACCATTGAACCAAGGTTTATGTTCAGATTGTTATTCATCATCATATCACCTCTGATTGTATTCCATATGATGTCTCGTGAGTAGTTCGTTTAGTTCTTGAGGACATGGGTGAAGTCTAAATGCTAGTAGTGAATTATGGTTGAGTAATATTCAATGTTATGATATTTAAGTTGTGGTGTCATTCTTCTAGTGGTGTCGTGTGAACGTCGACTACACGACACTTCACCATTTATGGGCCTAGGGAGTGCATCTTGTATTCGGTTGCTAATTGCCGGAGTGACAGAAACCTAAGCCCCGTTAGTATATCGATGCAGAGGGATCGCAGGGATCTCTAGTTTAAGGTCAGTTAGATTTATCTTAATTACTTTCTTGTAGTTGCGGATGCTTGCAAGGGGTATAATCACAAGTATGTATTAGTCCTAGGAAGGGCGGTGCATTAGCATAGGTTCACCCACACAACACTTATCAAAACAATGAAGATTAATCACCGTATGTAGCGAAAGCACTAGACTAAAATCCCCGTGTGTCCTCAGAACGTTTGGTCATTATAAGTAATCAAACCGGCTTGTCCTTTGTGCTAAAAAGGATTGGGCCACTCGCTGCAATTATTTCTCTCGCATTTTATTTACTTGTACTTTATTTATCCGCAATATCAAAACCCCCGAATACTTGTCTGTGAGCATTTACAGTGAAACCTTCATCGAACCGCTTGTCAACACCTTCTCGCTCCCTCGTTCGACACTCTTATTTATCGAAAGTACTACGATACACCCCTATACTTGTGGGTCATCAAGACTATTTTCTGGCGCCGTTGCCGGGGAGTGAAGCGCTATTGGTAAGTGGAATTGGTAAGGAAAACCTTTACCGTTTGTGCTGATTTTATTTCTGCCTGCTATAATCATTATGGAGAGATCTTCTCTTCAATTTCTATTTGGGAAATCTACTACTACTGCAACGGTAGTGGATGAAGCGCCATGAGGGAAGTAGTACCATATAAAATACCTACGAAAATTATTGAACGTGTTATGGATAACCGCTATGAAGGGGATGGAACTGTCCATCCTGGTGATCATTTACTGTTTTTGCATGAATTATATTCAAATGTGCAGGTATTTCCATGAATGAAGTTAGGAAGAAACTATTCACTATATCGCTGTCTGGTAAAGCGGCGCACTGGTATAAATTGCTGAAGAATGGTGATTCTATTGATTGGGAGGACATTGTGCCTTTATTCTATTCCAAATTTTATCCTCCAAGTGAAATTCACAAAGATCGGAACCGCATATATAATTTCTGGCCTCATGATGGAGAAAGTATTGCCCAAGCTTGGGGAGATTGAAGTCTTTAATGCTCAAATGCCCCATTCATGAGCTTCCTGGTAATGTTATTATTGATAATTTCTATGCAAGACTTCCTTTCAAGACAAGACCTTGCTGGATACTTCTTGTTCTGGATCATTTACACGCAAGAATGAAGAGTTTAAAAGGGACCTTCTTGATCGGATCCAAGAAAATACTGAAGGATGGGAGAATGACAAAGATAGAGAATCAGGTATAATTTATGATTATAAATGCATTGAAGCTTTTATGGATACTGATAAATTTCGTAATATGAGTGCTACATATGGTCTTGATTCCCAAGTTGTTGCAAATCTTTATAAAGCTTTTGCCTCTCATTATGAACTGCCTAAGAAGAATTTTGATAAGTATCATGAACCGTATAAAGATAAAATTGATTCATCTGTAAACAAATGTGTAGTGATTGAAACTGTTGATAATGTTATTCCTGAAGCTTATATTGAAAAAACTCCTTTCCCTGCTAAAATGAAGGAGTACTCTGTCATATCTAGTGCGGTTAATAAAAGTGAAAAGAAACCTAAAGAACCTGAAGAACAAATTAAAATTGAACCTGCTGTTGCTATAGTTAAAGATCTTGTGACTGAAAATGTGGAGGATGGTCATATTATTTTCTGTGAAGATGCTTCTAATATTGTTTCACATCCTAATAAACCCAAACAAGTTAGTGTTCCTATGCTATCTGTTAGAATTGGTGATCATTGCTATTATGGTTTATGTGATATTGGTGCAAGTGTTAGTGCTATACCTTATGAACTTTACACGGAGATTATGCACGAAATTGGTTCTTGTGAACTTGAAGATATTGATGTGGTTATTCATCTGGCTAATAGAGAAACTATTTCTCCGATTGGTATTGTTCGAGATGTGGAAGTTCTATGTGGTAAGATTAAATATCCTGCTGACTTTTTGGTACTTGGTTCTGCTGCTAGTGATCATTGTCCTATCATTTTTGGTAGACCTTTTCTAAATACTTGTGGAGCTATTATAGATTGTAAGAAAGAGAAAATTTTGACTAGATTTGCTGGTGAACCTTATGAATTTAACTTTTCTAAATTTACCAAAACTCCTTATAAAGCTGACTTGCCTAGTAATGATTTTAAAATGGAGCAATGTGCATCTATTGTTCTTGTTCCTAATAATCCTTTGCAGCAACATTTGGAGAATAGTGAAAGTGAAGCTTTTAGAAAGAAAGAGATGAGCTTGAGGAAATCTTTCGTCGCCAACCTATTCTCAAGCATGATTTACCGGTGGAAGATTTGGGTACAACACCGCCACCGAAAGAAGATCCTGTTTTTGATCTAAAGCCTTTACCTGATAATCTTAAATATGCTCATATTGATGATAAGAAAATATATCCTGTTATTATTAGTTCTAAGCTTTCAGAGATTGAGGAAGAAAGGTTATTGGAAATATTGAAGAAACACCGAGGAGCTATTGGCTATACTCTTGATGATTTGAAAGGGATTTCTCCTTCTATTTGCCAACATGCTATTAATATGGAAGAAGATGCAAAGCCTGTTGTTGAACATCAACGTCGTCTAATTCCGAAGATGAAGGAAGTGGTAAGAAACGAGGTATTAAAACTCCTTGAAGCTGGTATTATATATCCTATTGCTGATAGTAGATGGGTTAGTCCTGTTCATTGTGTTCCTAAGAAAGGAGGAATGACTGTGGTGCCTAATGATAATGATGAGCTTATTCCTCAAAGAATAGTTGTAGGTTATAGAATGTGCATTGATTTTCGAAAAGTTAATAAAGAAAGATCATTACCCTTTACCCTTTATTGATCAAATGTTAGAGAGGTTGTCTAAAAATACTCATTTTTGCTTTCTTGATGGTTATTCTGGGTTTTCACAAATTGCTGTTAAAGCTAAAGATCAAGAGAAAACCACTTTTACTTGTCCTTATGGAACTTATGCTTACAGGCGTATGCCTTTTGGTTTATGTAATGCTCTGCTACTTTTCAAAGATGCATGTCTGCTATTTTTCATGGTTTTTGCGAAAGTATTGTAGAGGTGTTCATGGATGATTTTTCTGCCTATGGGAATTCTTTTGATAATTGCCTGCGAAACCTCGATAAAGTTTTGCAGAGATGTGAAGAAACTAACCTTGTTCTTAATTGGGAGAAATGCCACTTTATGGTTAATGAAGGAATTGTATTGGGACATAAAATTTCCGAGAGAGGTATTGAAGTTGATAGAGCTAAAGTTGAAGCAATTGAGAAGATGCCCTATCCAAGGGATGTTAAAGGTATTCGTAGTGTTCTTGGTCATGCTGGGTTTTATAGGAGATTTATTAAAGATTTCTCTAAAATTTCAAAGCCTCTTACTAATCTTCTTCAAAAAGATGTACCTTTTGTTTTTGATGATGATTGTAAGGAAGCTTTTGAAACTTTAAAGAAAGCCTTAACAACTGCTCCGTAGTTGAACCTCCTGATTGGAATCTGCCTTTTGAAATTATGTGTGATGCTAGTGATTTTGCTGTAGGCGCTGTTCTTGGACAGCGAGTAGATAAAAATTAAATGTTATTCATTATGCTAGTAAGACTCTTGATGCTGCTCAAAGAAATTATGCTACAACTGAAAAAGAATTGTTAGCTGTAGTCTTTGCTTGTGATAAGTTTAGACCTTATATTGTTGATTCAAAAGTTACAATTCATACTGATCATGCTGCAATTAGATACCTTATGACAAAGAAAGATGCTAAGCCAAGGCTTATTAGATGGGTACTTCTGTTGCAAGAATTTGATTTACATATTATAGATAGGAAAGGTGCTGATAATCCTGTTGCTGATAATTTGTCTAGATTGGAAAATATTGCTTATGATCCTGTTCCTGTTAATGATAGTTTTCCAAATGAACAATTGGCTGTAATAAAGGTGAGCTCGCGAGAGAGCCCTTGGTATGCAGATTATGCTAACTTTATTGTTTCGAAGTATTTGCCTCCAACCTTTTCAGCTCAGCAACGGAGGAAATTCTTTTATGACTTGAGGCATTATTTTTGGGATGACCCACATTTATATAAAGAAGGAGTGGATGGTATTATGCGAAGATGTGTTCCCGAATATGAACAACAGGAGATATTGAATAAATGTCATGGAAGTGTTTATGGAGGACATCACGCTGGAGATAGAACCGCGCAAAAGGTTCTACAATCAGGTTTTTATTGGCCAACACTCTTCAAAGATGCAAGGAAATTTATTTTATCTTGTGATGAATGTCAAAGAGTTGGTAATATCTCCAGACGCAATGAAATGCCTATGAATTATACTCTTGTTATTGAACCATTCGATTGTTGGGGATTCGACTTCATGGGACCTTTCCCTTCTTCAGAAGGTAACACTCATATACTTGTCGCTGTTGACTAAATGTAGAAGCTATACCTACAAAAAGTGCTGATGGTGAGACCTCTATAAAAATGCTTGTAGATGTTATATTTCCTCGATTTGGAGTACCTAGATATATTATGACTGATGGAGGTTCTCATTTCATTCATGGAGGTTTTAGAAAAACTCTTGCTAAGTATGGTATTAATCATAGAATTGCTTCTGCTTATCACCCTCAAACTAGTGGTCAAGTAGAATTATCAAATAGAGAGATTAAAGCTATCTTGGGTAAGACTGTTAATAAATCTAGAAAGAATTGGCCTAGCAAATTGAAAGAAGCGTTATGGGCTTATAGAACTGCTTATAAAAATCCTATGGGAATGTCACCTTATAAAATGGTTTATGGAAAAGCTTGTCATTTACCTCTAGAACTAGAGCACAAAGCTTATTGGGCTGTTAGAGAATTAAATAAAGATCCTAAATTAGCCGGTAATAAGAGGTTGTTGCAATTAAGTTCTCTAGATGAATGGAGAAGTGAAGCTTATGAAAATGCTAAACTCTTTAAAGAAAAAGTTAAGAAGTGGCATGATAGAAGGATCATCAAAAGAGAATTTAATGTTGGAGATCAAGTTCTATTGTATCGGTCTCAGATTCTTTGCAGGAAATTACTCTCGAAGTGGGAAGGACCATATGTTGTTGAGGAGGTGTATCGTTCAGGAGCAATTAAAATTAGCTCTCTCCAAGGCAATGCCACGCAAGTGGTGAATGGACAAAGACTCAAGCATTATATCTCGGGTGATTCTTATAATGTTGATGTCGATATTATTCAAGTGGAAACACCGGAGGCTTTCATTAAAGGACAAATTGACAGTCCAGAACCGGACTTTGAATAGGTAACAAATAGGTAATAAAGAGTCCGCGTTTACCTTCCGAACATTATTTCTGCTGTTTTTGGAAAATATGAAAAATTACGGAATCGAAACGGAGTGGAAAAGACGCGCGAGGGCCCGTCACCACAGGCCGCGCCGACCTATGGTGACGGCACCTCGCCGACCTATGGTGACGGCACCTCGGCGTCCCGTTTCCACTCGTTTTCGGCCTGGAACCTTCCTTTTGTCGTAAAAATATTTGCTATATAATTCCCCGGACCCCTGGAGGTCCGTATCGTTTTCTCTCGTGTCTTGTTTCGAGCTGTTTTCTGCCAGATCTGTTTTCAGTTTAGAAGCGCCATGGTCTCCAAGAACAAGGGCAAGGAGTTTCCGGAAGAAGATAATCAAGATCTTGGGCGGAAAGAGGAAGACAAGGACGTCAAGGAAGAGGATGAAGAAGAGGTGGATGAAGATTCGCGCACGCACCCGCGTGCTACTATCGCAAGCATCAAGGTGGTGGACAACCCTTTTAGCGCAAACAAGAGCGCAAGAATTCGCACTGGAGGAGCGGTTCCACGTCATTACCTAGCTCCAAAGTCATCTCTATCAGGCACTCATCGACCCTTCCACAATCTAATTTTCAATAATCAAATTGAAGGGACTCCCAAGGCAGCATTGCCTAGCCAGTGGGATATAGATCGCTCTAACACTGCAGGAGAGAAGGAGCCTGAGGCTGAAGAGTGGGGAAATAACTCCAAGAGTTGGGACTCACCGTCGGACAGACTCCTTAACCGCGTCGAGCACAATTCAGAGATGATTCGCAATCTCATATACAGGATTGACGAGCTCCAGGAGCTTATTGAGAAGCTTGTCAGGAATTCATCACCACCATCGCCGAAGGAGTAATTCATCATCGGTATTGGCATCCCCTTGGTTTGTTCCAAGCTTGGGGGAGTGCCGCGTATCACATCACCACCTTTATCTTTTACTATCAAGTAGCGTCATATCATGAGTAGGGAAGTTATCATATAGAATAGTATGCAATGTGGAAGTATCTCTCTTAGTTAGTTATCGATGTATCCGTTGGTGTGAGTTATCGTTATGGAATATTAATGAGAAGTCTTATCATTTACTTTTTGCACACCTTATTTTAGTTTGCAATCTCCATTATATGATTACTCTTGACATGAGTATTGATATCACTTTGGGAACATTAAGTAAATCTATTTGGTTTTGGCAAACTTAGCATTGGTCAATAACAACAACATCTTGATAGAAGAGAGAAATACACTTAGATACATTGCTCCATTATCTCTATGCTTAGTATTCTTAAGTTAAAATTGCTTGTGCTTATGAGAAAGATGCATGATTGTTTCTATCATATGTATATTTGTTTGTTTCCTTCAACCTTTATGCTTGCTATCAAACCTTGCTAGCCAAAGACCTGTATCGAGAGGGAATGCTTCTCATACATCCATAACCTTAGACCAAACCTATGCCATTTGTGTCCACCATACCTACCTACTACATGGTATTTTCTGCCATTCCAAGTAAATACTTCATGTGCTACCTTTAAATAATTCAAACTATTACTCCTTATTTGTGTCAATGTTTTATAGCTCATGAGGAAGTATGTGGTGTTTTATCTTTCAATCTTGTTGGGCGGACTTTCACCAATGGACTAGTGGCACATCCGCTTATCCAATAATTTTGCAATAAGAGCTGGCAACGGGGTTCCCAGCCAATTAATAACTTTCATTAATAATTCTCTTCACATGTTTTGCTCTGATTCATCGTAAGCAACTTAATTTTGCAATAGACACTCCTCCATGGTATGTGAATGTTGGAAGGCACCGAGGATTCGGTTAGCCATGGATTGAGAAAGCCAAGGTTGGGGGAGTGTCATCCTAAATAAAACTAAAATACATGTGTAAACAAAAGAGAAGGGGGATGATCTACCTTGCTGGTAGAGATGCCGTCCCTCATGGGAGCCGCTCTTGGAAGGTTCGTTTGGCAAGGGGTTAGAGTGCCCGCTACCATTCGTTGACAACAACAAACACCTCTCAAAATTTTACTTTTGTTCTCTTTATATGATTTCAAAACTTGAAAAGCTCTAGCACATGATTTAATCCCTGCTTCCCTCTGCGAAGGGCCTATCTTTTACTTTTATGTTGAGTCAGTATACCTATTTCCCTCTATCCTAAGCAAGCAATTGAGTTGTTGTGAACCAATCATTTATGCTATGATTCAGTTGATCATGTCTTTTATACTTTCTTGTTTAGTACCAATTTTATCGAATGAATATGACTTTGAAGTTATCAATGATTATGAAGAGATTGTTATGCTTAAATATGAAGGCTCAACTATAAATTCTAATATGAAAGCTTTGCTTAGAAGTACAATCCGTTAGTAGTTCTCTGACCAAGAACAAAGTTTGCCATCACCAACTATGATTTCTTATGCACCTTTACTTGTGATTTTTCTTTACTTATTTCGAGATGAGTTATATGAGGAAGTTGTTTACTAGAATGTCTTGTGTGAATGAATATGATGCTTCTTGTCCGTATTTTATTTATCGACTCTTCACTCCATAAACATGTGGTCTTGTTTCTCGAGCTCAGTTTCGCTTGGGGACAAGCGAGGTCTAAGCTTGGGGGAGTTGATACGTCCAATTTGCATCACTATTTTGTATCATAATTTGCTGTTATTCATTGATATATTTCATATTGGGACACAATACTTATGTTATTTCATCTATTTTGCATGTTTCATCATCATTGGAGGATCAAGCACCGGAGCCAGGATTCTGCTGGAAAAAGCACCGTCAACGCAATATTTCGGAAGATCAACTGTGGAAGGGAATTTCACGTAAATTCCTATTTTTCCAGATGACGGAGGGAGCCAAAAGGGGGAGCAGAGAAGAGCCACTGTGGCCCAGACCACGTGGCGGCGCGGCCCAAGGCCCCGCGCCACGTGCTCGGGGGGCCCCACAGCCCCTTTCGCCTCCTTTTCTTCGCGTACTCCTTCGTCCCGAAAACCTAAGCCACGAGGGATCCTCACGAAGGGTTACAGCCGCCTCTGCGGGGCGGAGAACACCAGAGAGAAAAGAGCTCTCCGGCGGGCAGGAATCCGCCGGGGAAATTCCCTCCCGAGGGGGAAATCGACGCCATCGCCATCGTCATCGAGCGGGACATCATCTCCATCATCATCATCATCATCTCCACCATCTACACCGCCATCACCACCGCTGCACCTCGTCATCGCTGTAGCAATTCGGGTTAAATCTTGATTGTTTGATAGGGGAAACTCTCCCGGTGTTATTCTATACTTGTTGTAGATGCTATTGAGTGAAACCATTGAACCAAGGTTTATGTTCAGATTGTTATTCATCATCATATCACCTCTGATTGTATTCCATATGATGTCTCGTGAGTAGTTCGTTTAGTTCTTGAGGACATGGGTGAAGTCTAAATGCTAGTAGTGAATTATGGTTGAGTAATATTCAATGTTATGATATTTAAGTTGTGGTGTCATTCTTCTAGTGGTGTCGTGTGAACGTCGACTACACGACACTTCACCATTTATGGGCCTAGGGGAGTGCATCTTGTATTCGGTTGCTAATTGCGGGGTTGCCGGAGTGACAGAAACCTAAGCCCCGTTAGTATATCGATGCAGAGGGATCAGGATCTCAGAGTTTAAGGCTGTGGTTAGATTTATCTTAATTACTTTCTTGTAGTTGCGGATGCTTGCAAGGGTATAATCACAAGTATGTATTAGTCCTAGGAAGGGCGGTGCATTAGCATAGGTTCACCCACACAACACTTATCAAAACAATGAAGATTAATCACCTGTATGTAGCGAAAGCACTAGACTAAAATCCCCGTGTGTCCTCGGAACGTTTGGTCATTATAAGTAATCAAACCGGCTTGTCCTTTGTGCTAAAAAGGATTGGGCCACTCGCTGCAATTATTTCTCTCGCATTTTATTTACTTGTACTTTATTTATCCGCAATATCAAAACCCCCTGAATACTTGTCTGTGAGCATTTACAGTGAAACCTTCATCGAAACCGCTTGTCAACACCTTCTGCTCCTCGTTGGGTTCGACACTCTTATTTATCGAAAGTACTACGATACACCCCCTATACTTGTGGGTCATCATGGTGGTTAACAGAAGCAGAATTCTTACACATTTGGTAGTTGACTCCTCTTCATTGTGGGGTGGTGAAGTGAGAGATACCAAGCTTAGTAAGAGGCATGTGGTTAATACAAGTACAGAAAATTTTGAGGATTGCACTTGCACTTGCCTGGAGTGGCAACACACTGGAAAACCATGTGGCCATGCCATAATCTTCTTGGCTTCCAAACCAAAATTAAACATGCACCCTTATCTGCATGAATATTACTCAGTAGCAAGATTCAAGGCTGCCTATGCAACTCCAATACCAGCACTTACAGATCAGTCTCAGTGGCCTGAAGTGGATTTTGAATTTTCTATGTGTCCCCCCTTGCCAAAAGAAAGCCTGGCAGACCTAGAGTGAGCAGATACAAGGCTTGGTTTGAGAAAGGTAGGAGTAGTAAGAAGGGGAAAAAGAAAGATGTAGAACCAAAACGATCTCAGAAAGGCAACAAAAATAGATGCAAGTTGTGTCAGGAACTTGGTCACCGAGCTGGATCTCCCAAATGTCGTTACACTCCAGAAAAGACAAAGTAAGTGAGTTTAAATTGTTACTCTGTTTTTATACTGATTTGTTACTCTGTTTTTATACTGATTTGTTACTCTGTTTTTATACTGATTTGTTCCTCTGTTTTGTTACTCTAATTTTATATTGTTTTCAGAAGAAAGCGTGGAAGTGAGCTCTCTGTTGTTGAACCCCTTGTTCTTGAAAAGTGTTGGCCAACAAAAAAGGCAAGACTAAATGGGCGTACAAAGAGAAGTCAACAGGATCTGGATGTTCTGATGCGATCTGATTCTGTTTTGCTTGATGTGATGCGATCTGCTTCTGTTGTGCCTGATGTTGTGCCATCTGATTCAATTTTGCTTGATTTGGTGCCATCTGATTCGGTTCAGCTTGATCAAGTGCCATCTGATTCTGTTCAGCTTGATATGGTGCCATCTGATTCAGTTCAGGTTGATGTACTGCCATCTGATTCTGTTCAGCTTGATGTACTGCCATCTGACTCAGTTTTGGATGATGGGGTGCGACCTGAAGCTGTTGTGGAAGATGTCATGCAAAGTGAACTGAAACTGTCAACTGTTGAGGCATCAAATGAAGGAGAACAAGAACCTGCGTGTGTTGACGATGTGCACAAGATCTTGCAAGCTGTAGGACATGATGTGCGGCGGCCAAGTCCATCTGATGCGAAGAAAACCAAGAGCATGAGGGTTTTGTGTGGCGTGCCGGCACCATCTAGTGGTAAGAAGAAGAAAAGGTCAAGTGCTAGGAAAACCAAGAGCATGAGTGTTTTGTGAGTGAATGCTATTTGTATACTTTGAACCGTGACATGTATGCCACTTACTTGTATCTGCCACTTTTTAAATTTGAACCGAATTTGAATAATTTGAAATATTTCAAATGTATGCCACTTATTTGTATCTGCTTTTGGCTTAACCGTGACATGTATGCCACTTAGTAGATGTTATGCTCGTTTGCTAGGGTAACAACTCCAACAAGCGATGTGTTCTCCAAAATGAGCTTAAAAAGAGCCCCAAAGGTAGCCCAAACAGCCCCATTTCTAATTTTACCATTTTTCGACCTTCTCCAATTGGCCTCAAACTCTAGGGTTAGCATCTATATGACATAAGAAGACAATGTGCACAGGTTTTCCATTTTTTTGAATTTTTTGAATTTTTTATGCTCATTTGAAAATTGGTTAGCTTTGACCATGCAAGAGTTTGGCACATTGAAATGAAAAACTAAGCTTGGATCCATATTAGTCACTCCAAAAGGAAGCTCTGGTCATGTTTTGGGAAGTTTTCATGATCCAACCCAACATCACCTTTCAAACCCTCGTGACTTCGTACGGCAGGGTTCAATATATGGCACCCAACACATGGATTCTCAGTTGGCTAGTATGTAGACCATCTATATCAACATGAATGCTTGCTATATGACATAAGAAGACAATGTGCACAGGTTTTCCATTTTTTTGAATTTTTTTGAATTTTTTATGCTCATTTGAAAATTGGTCAACCCTAGCTTTGACCATGAAAAACAAGAGTTTGGCACATTGAAATGAAAAACTAAGCTTGGATCCATCTTAGTCACTCCAAAAGGAAGCTCTGGTCATGTTTTGGGAAGTTTTCATGATCCAACCCAACATCACCTTTCAAACCCTCGTGACTTCGTACGGCAGGGTTCAATATATGGCCACCCAACACATGGATTCTCAGTTGGCTAGTATGTAGACCATCTATATCAACCTGAATGCTTGCTATATGACATAAGAAGACAATGTGCACATGTTTTCCATTTTTTTGATTTTTTTTGAATTTTTTATGTTCATTTGAAAATTGCGTCTAACCTAAGGTTTGATCACCTTACGAGCAAAAACGGCAAAGTGAAAAGAAATTCCAAACCCAGATCCTTGTTCCTCACTAAAAGGTGAAGCTATTGAAATTTGAAAATTTTGAAAAAGCTTTTGCAACCCTTCAAACGGTCGAATAAACCCAAAACCACTTAAAAACCTTCAAAACCGTGGGCGATCCGTGGGAGCCTTCGTTCGCAACGTGGACCGTCCATCCACTGATCCTCGACCGTGCGATCTTGTCTTCTAGAAGGTGGCTCACACTGATCCGTGGATAGCCCGTTCTGCAATCTGATTGGTTGGATTTGTAAGGAGCCGGGTTGGAAAGTGGTGCACTCTATAAACCGTTAGACGCATGCAAACTCTCTTTTTTTATCCTTCGTGGGCCCCGCTCCCATGCATGCACGCGCGCAGCAGCCACATGCATTCAGACGTCGCAGCGAGGCTATTTTTCCAGAGATGCCCTGCGCCGCGTTTTTTCAGAGAGATGCCCTGCGTCCCGCTAACCTTTTTTCAGAGAGATGCGCGATTCCATGCGTCGCGTCGATTCAGAGATGCCCTGCGTCGCGTCGATACAGAGAGGCGCCCGATTCAGAGAGATGGCATCACGGGAGGGAAAAGACGAGCACGAACGACGTGAATACACGGCCGACGAAGCACACGGGTGAGTGACACGTACTATGAGGGCTATTAATTCACCCTTCTATTGATGACTCGACGAATCCCCTATAAAACAGCACCCAAACCTACTCTATCTCTCACACCGCATCCCATTGCCTTCTTGCCTCTTGCCCTTCTTCTCCAAAACACATCTCAGCCGCTGATGCGCGTAGATGTACACGTCCGTTGGGAACCCCAAGAGGAAGGTGTGATGCGCACAACAGCAAGTTTTCCCTCAGAAAGAAACCAAGGTTATCGAACCAGTAGGAGCCAAGAAGCACGTGAAGGTTGTTGGAATGGAGGCGCAGCACCATGAAACCGGCGCCAACATGGAACCTGCACAACACAATCAAAGTACTTTGCCCCAACGTAACAGTGAGGTTGTCAATCTCACCGGCTTGCTGAAAACAAAGAATTAAGCGTATCGAGTGGAAGATGGTGTTTGTTTGCAAAGAACAGTAGCAGAGAATGTATTCAGATGTAAAAGAATGGACCGGGGTTCACAGTTCACTAGAGGTGTCTCTCCAATAAGATAACTAACATGCGGGTGAACAAATTACAGGTGGGCAATTGACAAATAAACATTCAATACATATCAACGATGATTACTATGTGATTTAATCAGGGCATTACGACAAAGTACATAGACCGCTATCCAGATGCATCTATGCCTAAATAATCCACCTTCGGTTATCATCCGAACCCCTTCCAGTATTAAGTTGTAAACAACAGATAATTGCATTAAGTATGGTGCATAATGTAATCAACACAAATATCCTTAGACAAAGCATCAATGTTTTATCCCTAGTAGCAACAGCACATCCACAACCTTAGAACTTTCTGTCACTGTCCCAGATTCAATGGAGGCATGAACCCACTATCGAGCATAATTACTCCCTCTTGGAGTTACAAGTATCAACTTGGCCAGAGCCTCTACTAGCAACGGAGAGCATGCAAGAACATAAACAACACATATATGATAGATTGATAATCAACTTAACATAGTATTCTATATTCATCGGATCTCGCCAAACACAACATGTAGCATTACAAATAGATGATCTTGATCATGTTAGGCAGCTCACAAGATCTAATACAATGAAAGCACAAGCGGAGAAGACAACCATCTAGCTACTGCTATGGACCCATAGTCCAAGGATGAACTACTCACACATCAATCCGGAGGCGGGCATGATGATGTAGAGCCCCTCCTGATGATTCCCCCTCCGGCAGGGTGCCGGAGGCGATCTCCGAATCCCGAGATGGGATTGGCGGCGGCGCCTCGCAATGTTTTCCGTATCGTAGCTCTCGGGGGTTTCGCGATGGAGGCTTTAAGTAGGCGAAAGGGTAGGTCAAGGGCGTCACGAGGCGCGACACAACAGGCCGCGCGGCCAAGGGCCAGGCCGCGCCGCCGGTGTGTCCCCACCTCGTGGCCCCACTTCGTCTCCCTTTCGGTCTTCGAAGTGCAAAAATAGGCCCCGGGCGTTGATTTCGTCCCGAGAATATTTCCTTACTAGGATTTCTGAAACCAAAAACAGAAAACAGAACGGCACTTCGGCATCTTGTTAATAGGTTAGTGCCGGAAAATGTAAAATAACGCGTAAAGTATGTGTAAAACACTCAAGTATTGTAATAAAAGTAGCATGGAACATAAGAAATTATAGATACGTTTGAGACGTATCAAGCATCCCTGCTTAGTTCCTACTCGTCCTCGAGTAGGTAAACGATAACACAAATAATTTCAAGTGACATGCTACCAACATAATCTTGATCAACATTATTGTAAAGCGTATGAGATGAATGGAGTGATCTGAACAAAAGATTGCTAACAAAGATAATGACTAAACAAATGAATCATATAGCAAAACTTTTCATGAATAGTACTTTCAAGAAAAGTATCAATAAGACTTGCATAAGAGCTAACTCATAAGCAATAAATTCATAGTAGAATGCATTGAAGCAACACAAAGGATGATTAAGTTTCAGCAATTGCTTTCAACTTGTAACATGTATATCTCATGGATATTTGTCAACATAGAGTAATATAACAGTGCAATAAGTAAACATGTAAGAATCAATGCACACGTTAACACAAGTGTTTGCTTCTAAGATAGAAGGGAATGGGTAAACTGACTCAACATAAAGTAAAAGATTGGCCCTTCGCAGAGGGAAGCATTGATTACTATTTTTGTGCTAGAGCTTTTGTTTTGAAAACATAGAAACAATTTTGTCAACGGTAGTAATAATTCATATGTGCTATGCATAATACTTCCTACAAGTTGCATGTCTCATGCATAGAGTACTAATAGTGCTCGCACCTTGTCCTACTTAGCTCGGAAACACGGATTCTCATCGCATAACATATGTTTCAACCAAGTGTCACAAATGGGTACTTCTATGCCGCCTGTACAAAGGTCTAAGGAGAAAGCACGCATTGGATTTATCGCTTTTGATTATTCTCAACTTAGACATCCATACCGGGACAACATAGACAACAGATAATGGACTCCTCTTTTAATGCTTAAGCATTCAACAACGTTAATATTCTCATAAGAGATTGAGGTTGTATGTCCAAATGAAACTTCCACCATGATACATGGCTTTAGTTAGCGGCCCAATGTTCTTCTCTAACATATGAATACTCAAACCATTTGATTGTGAAGTCCACTACTTCGACAAGACGAACATGCATAGCATCTCACATGATATCCAACAAAGATAAAGTTGATGGCGTCCCCAGAAAACATGGTTACCGCTCAACAAGCAACTTATAAAAATTAAGACACATAACTACATATTCATTACCACAATAGTTTTTAAGCTATTTGTCCCATGAGCTATATATTGTAAAGGTAGAGGAATGAAATTTAAAGGTAGCACTCAAGTAATTTACTTTGGAATGGCAGAAAAATATCACATAGTAGGTAGATATGGTGGACACAAATGGCATGGATTTTGGCTCAAGGTGTTTGGATGCACGAGAAGCATTTCCTCTCAGTTTGGGCTAGCAAGGTTGTTTGAAGCAAACACAAGTATGAACAGGTACAAAAAACTCACACAAGAACATATTGCAAGCATTATAAGGCTCTACACTGTCTTCCTTGTTGTTCAAACACTTTACCCGAAAATATCTAGACTTAGAGAGAACAATCATGCAAACCAAATTAAACAAGCTCTACAGTAGTTCTTCATTAATAGATTAAACTACATGATGCAAAAGCTTAAACATGATCTATGAGAGCTCAAACAATTGCCAAATTACCAAACCATATGCAGCATTTTCCAATTCCAACCAAATAGCAATTTAACGAAGCAATGAGCTTTCGCCATGAATATTAAAGCACAATTAAGAACACAAGTGTTCCATATGAAAAAGCGGAGCGTAATATCTCCAATATAAGAATGGCGGGATCCAACTTTATTCAAAACAAAACAAAAATAAAAACAAACCGACGCTCCAAGTAAAGAACATAAGAATGTGGAATAAAAATATAGTTTCACTAGAAGTGACCCGATAATGTTGTCGATGAAGAAGGGGATGCCTTAGGCATCCCCAAGCTTAGATGCTTGAGTCTTCTTAAAATATGCAGGGATGAACCACCGGGCATGCCCAAGCTTAGACCTTTCACTCTTCTTGATCATAGTATATCATCCTCTTCTCTTGACCCTTGAAAACTTCCTTCACACAAACTTCAAGCAAACTCATGAGAGAGTTAGTGCATAACCAAAAATTCACATATTCAGAGGTGACACAATCATTCTTAACACTTCTGGACATTGCACATAGCTTCTGAAAGTTAATGGACAAAGAAACTCATTCAACATAGCAAAAGCGGCAATGCGAAATAAAAGACAGAATCTGTCAAAAACAGAACAGTCCGTAAAGATGCATCTGGACTGGGTACTTAACTTGCTCAAATGGAAAAACTCAAAACTAATGAAAGTTGCGTACATATCTGAGGATCACGCTCGTAAATTTGCAGATTTTTCGAATTTTTTACAGAGACTTATGCCAGAATTCGTGACAGACAGCAATGCTGTTTCTGCGCAGCGATCCCAAATATAACATCAATTTTAGCATAGAAACTTTACTTGGCACAAAAACATGATAAGGAGAGGTTGCTACAGTAGTAAACAACTTCCAAGACTCAACAAAACAAAAATTACTGTAGTAAAATAAACACATGGGTTATCTCCCAAGAAGTGCTTTTCTTTAACGCCTTTCAACTAGGCGCGAAAAGTGCAAATCAAGTAACATCAAGAGACGAAGCATCAACATCATAGCTTGTTCTAATAATAGAATCAAAAGGCAAATTCATTCTCTTTCTAGGAAGTGTTCCATACCTTTCTTGAGAGGAAATTGATATCTAATATTACCTTCCTTCATATCAATAACAGCACCAACGGTTCGAAGAAAAGGTCTTCCCAACACAATAGGACAAGATGCATTGCATTCGACAAAATCAACGGGGACAAGGTTATTGTTAACCGTAATGCGCACATTATCAATCCTCCCCAAAGGTTTCTTTTTAACATTATCGGCAAGATTAACATCCAAATAACAATTCTTCAATGGTGGCAAGTCAAACATATCATAAATCTTTTTAGGCATAACAGAAATACTTGCACCAAGATCACATAAAGCATTACACTCAAAGTCATTTAATTTCATTTTAATGATGGGCTCCCAACCATCTTCTAACTTCCTAGGAATAGAAGCTTCAAGTTTTAATTTCTCTTGCCTAGCTTTAATGAGAGCATTTGTAATGTGTTTTGTAAAGGCTAAATTTATAGCACTAGCATTGGGACTTCTAGCAAGTTTTTGTAAGAACTTTATAACTTCAGTAATATGACAATCATCAAAATCTAAACCATTATGTTCTACAGCAATGAAATCATTGTCACCAATATTTTGAAAAATTTCAGCAGTTTTTCAGCAGTTTCAGGCAATTTTGTACGCTTTGCACTAGGAGTAGAAACATTGCCAACACCAATTATTTTACCATTGATAGTAGGAGGTGCAGCAACATGTGAAGAATCAACATTACTAGTGGTGGTGGTACTTTAGCTACATTATTTTCTTTAGCAAGTTTCTTTTTTTTCTATCCCACCTAGCATGCAATTCAGCCAACAATCTAATATTATCATTAATTCTAACTTGGATGGCATTTGTTTTAGCAAACCTAGCATCTTCAACTTTCTCAGGCATAACTTTCAATTTTAAAAGATCAACATCAAGAGCAAGACTATCAACCTTAGAAGCAAGAATATCAATTTTACTAAGCTTTTCTTCAACAGTTTTATTGAAAGCAGTTTATGTACTAATAAATTCTTTAAGCATCACTTCAAGACCAGAGGGTACACTCTTATTATTGTTGTAAGAATTACCATAAGAATTACCATAACCATAACCATTATTAGAAAGATATGGCCTATAGTTGTTGTTACCATAATTATTCCTATAAGCATTGTTGTTGAAATTATTGCTCTTAATGAAATTTACATCAACATTTTCTTCTTGAGCAACCAATGAAGCTAAAGGAACATTATTAGGATCAATATGAGATCTACCATTTGCAAGCATAGACATAATAGCATCAATCTTATCACCCAAAGAAGAGGTTTCTTCAACAGAATTTACCTTCTTACCTTGAGGAGTTCTTTCAGTGTGCCATTCAGAGTAATTGATTATCATATCATCAAGTAATTTAGTTGCGGCGCCCAGTGATGGACATAAAAGTACCTCCAGCAGCTGAATCCAATAGATTCCTCGAGGAAAATTCAATCCTGCATAAAAAGTTTGGATGATCATCCAAGTAGTCAGTCCATGGGTTGGGAAATTCTTTACCAAAGATTTCATTCTCTCCCATGCTTGAGCAACATGTTCATTATCAAATTGTTTAAAATTTATTATGCTACTTCTCAAAGATATAATCTTAGCAGGAGGATAATATTTACTAATAAAAGCATCTTTACACTTAGTCCATGAATCAATACTATTTTTAGGCAAAGATAGCAACCAATCTTTAGCTCTTCCTCTTAATGAGAAAGGAAACAATTTCAGTTTTATAATATCACCATGTATATCCTTATACTTTTGCATTTCACAAAGTTCAACAAAATTATTAAGATGGGCAGCAGCATCATCAGTACTAACACCAGAAAATTGCTCTCTCATAACAAGATTCAGTAAAGCAGGTTTAATTTCATAGAATTCTGCTGTAGTAGCAGGTGGAGCAATAGGAGTACATATAAAATCATTATTATTTGTGCTAGTGAAGTCACACAACTTAGTATTTTCAGGAGTACCCATTATAACAGTAGTAAAATAAACTAAGCAAATAAAGTAAAGACAAGTAACTAATTTTTTTGTGTTTTGATATAGAGAACAAGACAGTAAATAAAGTAAAGCTAGCAACTAATTTTTTTGTGTTTTGTTTAAGTGCAGCAAACAAAGTAGTAAATAAAATAAAGCAAGACAAAAACAAAGTAAAGAGATTGGAAGCGGAGACTCCCCTTGCAGCGTGTCTTGATCTCCCGGCAACGGCGCCAGAAAAAGTGCTTGATGCGCGTAGATGTACACGTCTGTTGGGAACCCCAAGAGGAAGGTGTGATGCGCACAGCAGCAAGTTTTCCTCAGAAAAAACCAAGGTTATCGAACCAGTAGGAGCCAAGAAGCACGTGAAGGTTGTTGGTGGAGGAATATAGTGCGGCGCAACACCAGTGAAACCGGCGCGAACGTGGAATCAGCACAACACAATCAAAGTACTTTGCCCCAACGTAACAGTGAGGTTGTCAATCTCACCGGCTTGCTGAAAACAAAGGATTAAGCGTATCGAGTGGAAGATGGTGTTTGTTTGCAAAGAACAGTAAAAGCAGTAGAATGTATTCAGATGTAAACGAATGGACCGGGGTCCACAGTTCACTAGAGGTGTCTCTCCAATAAGATAACTAACATGCTGGGTGAACAAATTACAGGCGAGCAATTGACAAATAAAGATTCAATACATATCAACGATGATTACTATGTGATTTAATCAGGGTATTACGACAAAGTACATAGACCGCTATCCAGCATGCATCTATGCCTAAATAATCCACCTTCAGGTTATCATCCGAACCCCTTCCAGTATTAAGTTGTAAACAACAGATAATTGCATTAAGTATGGTGCATAATGTAATCAACACAAATATCCTTAGACAAAGCATCAATGTTTTATCCCTAGTAGCAACAAGACATCCACAACCTTAGAACTTTCTGTCACCCCATTCAATGGAGGCATGAACCCACTATCGAGCATAATTACTCCCTCTTGGAGTTACAAGTATCAACTTGGCCAGAGCCTCTACTAGCAACGGAGAGCATGCAAGAACATAAACAACACTTATATGATAGATTGATAATCAACTTAACATAGTATTCTATATTCATCGGATCTCGCCAAACACAACATGTAGCATTACAAATAGATGATCTTGATCATGTTAGGCAGCTCACAAGATCTAATACAATGAAAGCACAAGCGGAGAAGACAACCATCTAGCTACTGCTATGGACCCATAGTCCAAGGATGAACTACTCACGCATCAATCCGGAGGCGGGCATGATGATGTAGAGCCCTCCGGTGATGATTCCCCTCTCCGGCAGGTGCCGGAGGCGATCTCCTGAATCCCCCGAGATGGGATTGGCGGCGGCGACCTCTCAATGTTTTCCGTATCGTGGCTCTCGGTACAGGGGTTTCGCGACGGAGGCTTTAAGTAGGCGGAAGGGTAGGTTAAGGGCGTCACGAGGCGCGACACAACAGGGCCGCGCGCCAAGGGCCGGCCGCGCCGCCCGGTGTCTCCCCACCTCGTGGCCCCACTTCGTCTCCCTTCGGTCTTCCGGAAGCTTCGTGCAAAAATAGGCCCCTGGGCGTTGATTTCGTCCAATTCCGAGAATATTTCCTTACTAGGATTTCTGAAACCAAAAACAGCAAAAACAGCAACTGGCACTTCGGCATCTTGTTAATAGGTTAGTGCCGGAAAATGTAAAATAACGCTGTAAAGTATGTGTAAAACACTCAAGTATTGTAATAAAAGTAGCATGGAACATAAGAAATTATAGATACGTTTGAGACGTATCACCGCCGTAGCCCCTCTCCGCCGTAGCCCACCATGCAGTTCAACGGCCCGACGTTCCGCCGTCCCACTATCACCGACGAGCAGCAGTACCCACCGGGCAGGCTCGTGGAGAACACCTTGAGGTGCTGGTCCATCTCTAGGTGGAGGACTGCGCCCGAGTTCGCCAGATTCTTCCTCAGGGCCTGCTTCGCGCACCTCCCACCGGGCACGCCGCCGATGTTCCACATCACGCAGGTCCGCCCGGGAGGCAGCGGCCTCCAGGTCACCTTCACCAACCCCTTCGACGCCTACCATCTGCTCGGCCAAGCATTTTGGTGCGGCTGCGATTACATCGCCTTCACCATGTGCAACATCTTCACCCAGTGGGACTACATCTTCCCGACCGCCAGGCACATGCACAGCCTCCCCTACATCCATCCCGACGAGGAGTGAAGGGCCCAGAGTGACGACGAGGAGCGAGGGCGACGAGGAGTCCACGAGGAAGATTCGTACAAGTTGTTTCATGGAGTCAGATCGAGTCTGTCGTTTTACTGTTTTACTACCTATATTATTTTCAGTAGTGTCATCGTGTCATCGTGTCAGTAGTGTCATCGTGTCATCGAGTCAGTAGTGTCATCGTGTCATCGATCGAGCCAGTCGTGTCATCGAGTCATGTATCCTATTATGAAATATTTGCTATATTTCCTATATTTTATTTTCTATATGGTCTACTCTTGCATGCAACAATAAATATTTTCCATACACAAACTTGTCTTATTTTGTGTGCACCAAACTTGAATGATCTCCCAAATACCAACAAGAAATATTTTCCATACACAAACTTGAAAGACAGGGGCGGACCCAAGTACAAGCTAGTGGGGGCTAATATATATAAGAAATGTGCTAAAATATATAAGAAATGTGCTAATGTGAAACTTCAATAGAATTTGTTCGTTTTTAGAAGAAAATTATTCAAAATGTGCTAATATATATAAGAAATGCCCCCACTCACACCATTTGCCCCCTCTCAAAATTTTGTCTGGGTCCGCCACTGTTGAAAGATGCCTTTTGTTTAACTTGACACGTACACACATATGTCTACATGATCCATCACAACACCACAATAATATTACAGCCAAAACGGACGCAATATGATTGAAACGAAAACAAAAAAAACAATTATTCACTAAGCCAAAATGACAAACAAAAAATCTATCGGGTAGTACTCACGGCTTGGCCCAATAACGGCCCCAACATAGAGCCCATGAACTACTCATGAAATTGTCACTTTTTCTATTTCGGAATGTGCTAACTGAACTTGGTTCCAGTTAACTGATTGTCACTTCTTCCACCGCTAACTGAATTTGGATTAGACTTGAAACATTCATAGCTAATTTTATTCGAATTCATTTTACAAACAACATCCTACAAACAGCAGCCCCGCAATCCACAACTCCTAAATTCAAATTGCTAATCCGAACGGAATAGAAACAACAAATAAATGGCAATGATACACACATAGAATGCTCCTGCCATCATGTTTGACTGCTTCTTCAAGTGCACAATTTCGCTCAATTGTTTGTTCAATTTCTGCAACTCTCCGTTCAGCGCTCCATTCACCGCAAAATCCTCCCGAACGGCTCTGTTTGAGATCACCTCCTCCACAACAGATGCGGGAGCCTGGATTGGGGGGGGCAGCACTTCAACTTTAAGTCCTCGAGTTCGAATGTACTTATCCATCCACTCGAAATGGCCGCATTCATCCAATTCCTGAAAAGAAGATCGGAAACCCTAATTCCCAAATTCCCAAATCCAAATTCCCAAATCGAGTCAAATCAGGACGAAACCCTACCTTTCCATCCTGGCCCAGGTGTGGCTTTCTTTCGCATTTGACGAACTCGCGACCGACGTTGCCCCTCTCCGAGCACACACATGTCAACCGCTTCAGTAGGTCGACGCGAGGGCAGTCGGGTCATCTACTCATCGCGATTTCTCTGTAACGGGGCCATGACCTCTGTGAGCCAGATGCGGAGCTCGACATCCCTCGCCGCCGCCGCCACGGACCGTTGCTGGGAGGAGCGGGAGGAAGAACAGGGGAACGGAGGAGCTGGGAGCTGGAGGAAGAAACAGGGGAACGGAGGAACAGGGGATATGTGCTGGGTCCTTGTCTGAGCTGGCGAGCTATGGGTCCTGCATAGCAACGGTCCACTGGTGGGTCCCGCGTGGATATGTGCTGGGTCCTTGTCTGAGCTGGCGAGCTATGGGCCCTGCATAGCAACGGTCGACTGGTGGGTCCCGCGTTCAAACAGATCAGCACAAGTAATCCAGATTCGTTTATTCCTTCGCTGTTAAAGGGCGTGTCGGGCCGTGGCTATTTGGGCCGTTGCGTCTGTCGTGCGCTAGTTATTTCGTCGAACGACGTCGTTTTCCAGCGAATACCGGGGAGAAACATCGTGTGTGAGCTATTGGCCCGGTCCAAATCCCGCTCTGACACTGTCGGAGGGAAGTACGGAAGGCGAGTCTAAGACTCCGCCACTATCACACGAAGAGGAGAATGAAGTACCGGCGAGGTCCGAGGCAACCCTCGAGGAAGAATAGTGTGATGAAGAAGATGAAGCATTAGGCCAGGCAGCCTTGAAGAAAGGCTCCTGGTGCTCATGCGAGCTAACACTACTACGGAATACCCTACCGGCGGCGAACCAAAATGGGCTACCATAGACACACCAACACGCACCAACGCTAACACACCGGAGGTAACGGTTTATCACCAGTGCACCAGCCTGACACATCAGCGGTACATAAGTTACGACCGACGCACCAGCATTGTGCGCTGGCAGTAGCACGTACCACTTGCGCTCTAGGGAGGTACACCAACGGTAATACCTGCAGCCAGTGGCGCAGGGTGGTGCGCCAGCGGTATGTATACATGTGCATCGTCGGTTTGCGTTTTTTCCAACTTTTCTGCGTATTTATATAGGTCCAATACACATATTATATTATACCAATACACATGCAGTATAGAAATACATACATTCAAACACGAATTTACGGTAATAATACACAAATAGTATACAAATAGACAAGTGGACAAATATTTGGTTATTAGAGTATCCTGCAGGAAATTAAGCAAAGAGCACAGCGAAGAGGTGAAACATACTTCTATCATCAAGGTAGAGCGATGAATATTGAAGCACACTCGCTGGGGCGTTTTGCTTCTTCCCTATCTGTTGGGCGTCATGTTTGGTCCGATGCTCCACCAGTTGGGTTGAATATAGTTGTAAACAATGCTACTATTTGAAGTTTGAATAAAGGCTGGAATCTTTTCTGATGTATGCGCCTACAAAAAAGAATAATACCCGCAAAAAGAAATGATGGGTTGTACTCAACTGGCTGAAAAAGCGTTCAGAATTTTCTCGAAAATAACAGGCTAGCAGTTAATGTGGAAGCACCTGATGATCCCTTTATAATATAGGTTTACACATGGGGAAAATGTAATGTACTTCCTCCGTCTCTTTTAAATGACTCGGATTTAGTATAACTTTGTACTAAATTTGAGTTAATTAAAACAGACCGGAGGGAGTAGTAGCTAAGTTGAAACTATACATCCTTTAGCTCGTTCTCAGAAATCTGCTCAATTCTGATAGAAATATCAGGGGGCACATACATGTTTGAGATCCAAAGCAGGGGTTTCGCTGATTCAAAACACAATATGCGAAATTTGCAGTAAATGCAGTATGCTCTTCAGATTTGAGAAACAAAAATCAGAGTATTCTAGAAGATGAAAATAGTCATGAGAAATGCAGAGCGTACATCTTTACATTTGTGTGTATGCAACTAATGAAACAAAATAAGAAAAATCTTGCTAGGACCACCCTGTTTTGTCTCTCAGTCGTTAGTGTGCAGAAGGTGCCTCCTGATTCTGCTGACAATTTACCTTCTTTTTGTGGGTAGACATACTGGTTTTTAAGGTTCTCTCTACTCGCAATAGATTACCTCTGATCTTTTAGTATTTTGGATACAAGTTCAGGTTTTGATGAATTGTTTGCTTGAACAAGAAGATGATCTATGAAGAACAGAAAGAGGGATAGGTGAGGATGCTAGGAAGCCGTTCGCCTTGATCCAATGCAGGATGGTTCGCATCATGTCCGCCTGGTCTTTAAGTAACCCTTCGCCGCTTGGTGATCCATTCGTCACCGGCCACCCGCTTATTGGCCCTGCATCTTCTCTTGGGCCTTGGGGCTGGGTCTTCATTGGCGACAGGAGCAGTGGTGGGAACTAGGCTGCAAACAGGTTTCGTGGTCTGATCTCTGGCGACAGTATCATTCTTCAGCAGGGTCGTGATCTGGTCTCCCGTGAGAGTTTCATCCTTCAAAAGTGCGTTGGCTACTGCATGAAGCTCCCACTCGTGTGATGTGAGAATCGTTTTTGCGTTCGTGTAAGCCTTGTTCAGTAATGCTTTCACCTCACCATCAACAAGGGTTGACGTTTGCCAGCTCATGGTCTTCGCATTCCAACCACCCTTCTTGTCGTAGGAAACAGGGCCAACCACCTTGCTCATACCATGCCTGGCGACCATGTCTGTCGCCAGCTGGGTCGCCGTGCTTAGATCAGATAAAGCAGCAGTGCTCACCTCGCTCTCTCCAAATATAAGCTCCTCGGCCACTCGGCCTCCCATGAGGAAATCTAATTCTGCCAGCATCTTCCTCCTTGAGTATTTGTACTCATATTCGTCGTCTGCCAGTTGTGTCACCATGCCAAGAATATACCCCCTAGGAACAATGGTAGCCTTGTGGATAGGGCCGGTACCATTCGTGTGGATAGAAACAATGGCATGCCCTCCCTCGTGGTATGCAATCATCTTTCTGCAGCTATGAGGCATCCCAGATGATTTACGCTCGCTGCCCATGATGAGTGTGTCCGTGGCATACTCGAGGTGATCCATCGCAACAGCTTCTGCTCCATCCTTAGCAGCCTTGAGAGCGGCATAGTTCACCAGGTTTGCGAGGTCTGCACCTGAGAACCCACGAGTCCCCTTTGCAGTGGTCTTAAGATCCACATCATTGGCTTTCAAGACCTGCGAAGGAAAAATTCATGGAGAAAGGGTTAAAGTTTTCTCAACTGACTGCGAAGACACCTAGGATTTTTGGCTGGAGTACAAACCTTCGACATATGAGCCTCAAGGATCTGCCTACGGCCCTCAACATCTGGGTAAGGAATCTTAATGTGACGGTCAAAACGCCCAGATCTAACCAGGGCGTCATCTAGTGAATCGAGGGAGTTAGTCGCTGCAACCACCATGACCCCATCGTTCTGCTTGAAGCCATCTAGCTCGGTGAGCAGCTGGTTCAGGGTGTGCCTCTGCCCTGTTGGCTCATTTATGTTTCTACTCCCAGCAATGACATCAATTCCATCGATGAATATTATGCAGGGAGATCGTTTCCTTGCTGCACTGAAGAGCTCTCTCACTCTTTTAGCCCCAGCACCAACGTAATCCCCCTCAAATTCGCTGCCGCTGCAGGTGAAGAATGGGACGCCGACTTCCCCGGCCAGAGCCCTTGCCAACATTGTTTTCCCATTGCCAGGTGCGCCTACTATCAGAACACCTCTCGGGAGCTTGCAGCCGAGGCGTGTGAAATGCTTAGGGTCACGCATGTACTGGATTATGTCCTCGAGCTCGGCTTTAGCTCCATCGATCCCCTTGACATCACTAAACTTTGTGATTGAATCCTTCACCTCTTTTGTCGAACCATCAAAGGCACGCCAAAGATGGTTCCAAAGTTTGCCAACGAATTCTGACCCGTACCAGCCTTGTTGGTTTATAAGGACACCACCTCCTGCATTGAGCATGCCCCAATCAAACCAGTTTACAAAAAAAGAAACTTATGAATGGCAACAGTCGACAACAACGGGTAGCCAGAAAATTAAGCTGTCATAAATATCATATCAATTTTACTCATGTTAAGTTGTCTAGTTCAAGCAGCGGACAAAGAAACAACCATTCTTACCTGCATTTGTAGTGGTTGCATCCGCCGCAGGTGTTCTGGAAGAAGGAAACAAGGCGGCCGCAGCACATTCCTCCGTAATCACGTCGTTTGCCTGCTGCGTCGTCGCGGCCTGTGATACAACCACGCACAGATATTTAGTCGAGGGAAACAGGACACTAGTGTACACTGACAACAAGTGAGAAACACAGGCTGAAGTTAATTTGCTAATCCATAAGCTGCTGGCACCCACTGCAAACACCAGTGCTCTACTACTTCTTAAGTACTATATACTACAATGCCTTGTGGCTTCATAGCCGATATGCATGAAATAGTAAGTCGGGTAGAATTCATTGAAAAAAGAAACTGGCGTCAGTCTGACACTCAGATAGTGTTTCGCAGTCGATCAGCATGATATCAGGCCATCAATCAACTACAGAGAATAAGTAATAAAATGCACCGTGTTCCTTCAGATTCGAGCAGGCCCATTAATTAGACCCAAGATTTGATGAACTTTCAAGTAATAAGCGCCCATTATCGAAAAAAGAAGATTTGATGAACAAAGCAAGATCAATAGGAAGACCTTGTAGAGAGGGAGTCGGTAGGCCATGATGGACAGGACAGGAGGTGTTGCTGGAGATCACGAAAATTTAACTGCATCGATCGATCAGAAGCGATGTGTATTTCTAGGACTCTGATCTTGTATATACATGGCAAGGGGCGAAGAGTAGCAGTAATCAATTAGAACATGGCAAGTTAGACCGTATTCGGCGCTATTATGGAAGAGGGAGGTTTCAGGGACAGGAGAAACATCCGGGGAGTTTGTCGGCCAGATTCGGAGAAAGGTTCTTACGTACCAAATTAAGAGAAGAACCCAACACATTCGAATCACCAAAATAGACCCTGCATTGCGGTGGACAAGCGCTTTAGAGCATCTCCAACAGACGCTGTAAAAGGAGCGCGCGGCAAAAATATTCGCGCGCGCGAGCGCTCGCGCGAAGCTCCAGCAGACGCGGGAAAAGGGCGCGCGCGGTAAAAAATTGCCGCGCCCGCGCGTTTGCGCCATCCCACGCGGGAAAATTGCCGCGTGCGCTGCCGCGCGCGCTATAAAGACGACACGCGCGAACGCGCCAACTGCCTCCCGCGTCTGAAACTTCCGCGTGTCGCTCCGCCTCTCCCCCACCGCTCTGCCTCCGCGCCACCGCTCTGCCTCCGCGCCGACGGTCCGCCTCCGTCTCCGGCGCCATGCCTCCGCGCCGCCGCTCCGCCTCCGGCTACCGCGGCGGCGGCCGCTTCGACGCCGAGATCCGCTCCGGCGAGGAGCGGATCCGGCTCGGAACCTTCGACACCGCGCATGAGGCGGCGCGAGCCTACGACGCCGTCGCGTGGCGCCTCGGCCGCCCCCGCCGGCAGATGAATTTCGACGATGTTTGGACGCGCGAGCAGGCGGAGATGCTCGCGCCGCCATCGCCGCTCATCACGGCCGAGCAGCGGCGCCGCGCCCGCGACCTCGAGCAGCGCCTGCGCGTGGCGGAGCAGGACGAGCGCCTGCGCCTCGAGTGGGCGCGCGCGTTCCCGGAGGACGTCGCCGCCACGGAGGCATTTTACGCGCAGAAGAAGGAGGCCAAGGCGAAGGCTGCGGCGAAGAAGAAGGCCGACCGCGACAGGCGCCGCGCTGAGTCGGCGGCGAGGAAGGCGGAGAGGGCGGCGAAGGCGGCGCGCAGGGCGAAGAGGGCGGAGGAGAAGAAGAGAGGCGCCGGACCGTCGAGGAACCTGCCGAGCTCCTCCTCCTCCTTCGAGTGGACGAGCACTCCCGTCTCCGACACGACTCCGACTAGCGGATCGTCGGACTTCGACTGGGAGGACTCCGAGTAGTTTAGTTTAGTTTAATTTAAATAAAATGTCGGTATTTGTCGAACTTTTAATATATTTCGTAATTTCGGTTAAATTTCCGTAATTTTATTTGAATTGTTTGATCCGTTGCAAACGATATACAAAAAACTAGCCGTTCGCGTGGCGGCGCGCGCTGTATTTTAGAGCGTCCGCAGGAGGCCCAATTTTACTGCCCGCGCATGCGCTGCATTTTGGCGCGTCCGGCGGGGGAAAGTTCGTCAAAGCGTGCGGCAAACGTTTACAGCAGCGGTGACGTCGCGCCAGTTCCGGCGCTGACCAGAGGAGTCGCCCTCGTCCTCGTGGCGCTGGTAGGTGGGGAAGTAGCGACACCCGTCCAGGCGGCGGCCACCGGAGCTCCACTCCTCGCCGTCCGGCACCCCGAAGCGCCAGGTGTATGGCTGAACCGCGGGGTAAGGAGACTCCTCCGACGAGGTGGACGAAGGGACCCCGCTCTGGCCAGAAGGCGGTGTGCGCGCCTCGTGCACGGTCCAGTCCTCGACGAGGTCGATGTGGATCAGCGCGTCGTAGCGAAGGCATTCAGGCGGCGGCGAGTAGCCATTCATCTCCACGATACGTCATGCAACCTGCGGAAAGACAGAGAAACCATGGTGGCCTGGGATGCAGTCGATATTGCGACACCACACCCAGCAGCTGAACAGCTCTGTGTTGTCCTGCGAGTAAGTACGGCTGTCGAGGCGGTCGACGAGGACGTGGTTGCCGAGCACCTCCTGTGCACCTTCCCTTGACCACATGTGCATCGGCATCCGCTCAATGCAGATGCGGACATGGAGGTTGTAGGTGAGGTGGACGGCGTGGTCGGACTCACGCCATGCTTGAAGCAGAAAAACGGAGCCGTCGACGTGCAGACGGCCCAGGGCGATGGCGCGGTCGCGGTGAGACGGGTTGTCGAAGAGCACGAAGAAGGCCTCCGGGTGGTGGCGGGTGACCCGCAGCTGATGCGGCGGCAGGCGGAGGTCCTTCTCCAGCGCCTGCCCCACGAGGTGGGGGTTGGCGCAGTGGCGCGCCTCCGTTGCCGTGACGAGGACGCCCCGGCTCCGCAGGTTAAAGATCTGCTGCTCCATGGCGCGGGAGGCGATGATGATCGAGTGGCTGGACGGCGGCGAGGCGCGGCGGGGTGCAGGCTTGGAGGAGATGAGGCGGTCCATAGCAGGAGGCGGCGGCGCGGGGAAGCGGAGCCTCTCGTGCACCGGTCCGCGAGGTGGAGAGGCCTTGCGGAAGAGCGGACAACGGCGGCCGGAGGTGTGCCCCCAGGCCCAACAATCAATGCAACGGATGGGATCTCTACAAGCAACCCGACGGTGATTCTTGCTCAGACAACGGAGGCAGCGGCCCCGGAAGCGCCTTAAAAAGGCCGCTCGCGCGTGGTCGGGATGGGCGTCCGGGCGGCGGAGAGGGGCAGCAGGGATGGGCAGCTGCCCAGCCGGAAGCGGAGGGGAGCGCCCACGCCGGCCACGCCTCGGGAGAACCACCTCCCAGGATTGGGTGTTTTCCACGAGCGAGGCATTGACCGCAGCGGAGGCGTTGCAAACCACAATGGACTGAAGGCGTGGTCGAAGTCCATCGTGCACAGAGGCCGGAGCAGCAGCATGGCGCAGCGGCGGGGAGGAGTTGGATCTACCGGATCTGGAGGAGGACTTGGTGGTGACCGTGGACGGACCGGCAGATCCAGCAGGGTGATGAGCGACCACCACGGAGTCGCGTTCCGGAAGACCCGCCGCGGCCATGCCGCGGAGAACCTGGGGAGTGGCAGGGGTGCCGGACGGGCGGGATGCCGGCGCCATCGGCGGCGCTGGTCGGGGCCTCCTCTCTCGCTCTCCGCTCTCCTCTCGCAAGTCTTGATCTAAACTAGGTTCATCTATCACATCACCGTATGTGCAGAAAATAGCTAGCCAACTCGTAAAAATGTATGTTGATAGGGTTTTATGAAATTGCGTTTAAACATCCTTGTGCTTCCGTTCAGTTCCGATAGAAATATCACGGGGCACATACATGTTTGAGATCAGAAGCATGAGATTTTGCTGATATTTCACAATATGTGCAATTTGCAGTACACGTCGCATGCTCATCAGATTTTAGAAACAAAACTAAGAAATATTCTAGACGAAAAACATAGCCAAGACAAATCCAGATCGTAAGTATTCTTTGCATTTGTTTGTATGCAGCTAATGAAACCGAAGAAGAAAAAACGTTCTAGGACCTCAGTCATTAGGATGAAGAATAGGTGCTTCCTGATCCGGCTGTTCAGTGGTCTGGTCGTCTCCTCCTGTGGGAGTTCCGTCCTTCAATAGGGTCATGATCTGGTCTCCTGTGAGAGTTACATCCTTCAGGAGGGCGCTGGCTACAGCATGAAGCTCCCGCTTGTGTGTCGTGAGAATAGTTTTTGCGTTTGTGTAAGCCTTGTCCAATAATACTTTCACCTCACCATAAACTAGGGCTGACGATTCCCAGCTCTTGTCGCAGGAAACAAGGCCCACCTCCTTGCTCATACCATAACGTGTGACCATGTATGTTGCGATCTTAGTAGCCTGCTTTAGATCATACAAGGCAGCAGTGCTCACCTCGCTCTCTCCAAATATAAGCTCCTCGGCCGCCCGGCCTCCCATGAACACATCCAATTCTGCTAGCATCTTCCTCATTGTGTATCTGTACTCATATTCTCCATTCACCAGGTCTGTCACCATGCCAAGACAATCTCCCCCAGGAACAATGGTAGCATTGCGGACAGGATCAGCACCATCCGTGTGGATAGCGACAATGGCATGCCCTCCCTCGTGGTACGCGATCATCTTCTTGCAGTTATCGGGCATCACTGCCGATTTTTGCTCGCTTCCCATGATGAGTTTGCCCGTAGCATACTCGAGGTGGGCCATCACAACAGCTTCTGCTCCGTCCATAGCAGCCTTAAAAGCAGCTTCATTCACCAGGTTTGCGAGGTCTGCACCTGAGAAATCAGGAGTCCCCTTCGCAATAGTCATCAAATCAACATCAGTGGCTCTCAACACCTGCATAAAAAAATTGATGGAGAAAAGCTTGAAGTTTTATCAACTGAGGCTATGAAAACTCCCAGGATTTTTGGATGGAGTTACAAACCTTTGACATATGAGCCTCAAGGATCTGTCGTCGGCCCTCAAGATCTGGGTAAGAAATCTTAAAATGACGGTCAAAACGCCCAGACCTAACAAGAGCTTGATCTAGTGAATCAAGGGAGTTGGTCGCTGCAACCACCATGATCCCATCGTTCTGCTTGAAGCCATCTAGCTCAGTGAGTAGCTGGTTCAGGGTGTGCCTTTGCCCTGTTGGATCATCTGTGTTTCTGCTCCCAGCAATGACATCAATTTCATCGATGAATATTATGCAGGGAGATCGTTTCCTTGCTGCAGTGAAGAGCTTTCGCACTCTTTTAGCCCCAGCACCAATGTACCCCCCCTCGAATTCGCTGCCACTGCACGCGAAGAATGGGACGCCGACTTCCCCAGCTAGAGCCCTTGCCAACATTGTTTTCCCCGTGCCAGGTGCACCGATTAGCAGAACACCTCTTGGAAGCCTGCAGCCGAGGCGTGTGAAACGCTTGGGGTCACTCAAGTACTGGATTATGTCCTCGAACTCGGCTTTAGCTCCATCGATCCCCTTGATATCACTAAACTTTGTGTATGAATACTTCACCTCTTTTTTCAAACAACCAAAGGTACGCGGAAGATGCTTCCTGAGTTTACCAACAAATCCTGAACGGTGCCAATCTTGTTGATTTCTAAGCACACCACCACCTGCATGAAGCATGCACCAATTAGGAGGCTTTTTACGGTAGGGACGGACAAATACTGACTGTCCAAACCAACTGATCAAACGGTTTAGATTTACTAATACTTGTTGACCAAAGCAGTAGTATTTTCTCACCGAAGTGCAAAATTGGCAGATTAATAAAAAAAATGGCAGCATAGGTGACCGGACTTGTTAGCTTCCGTAATATATGGATCTTCCTTATACGTTCCAAAAATAAATGGGCGCATGCATAGCTAGCAAATTTAATCAATGCCGATACAAATTCGCAGGAAAAAGAAAAAGATCCATGAATTGCATTACCTACAACTTCGGATCAGTAAATTATATTTGTCATGTCAGACCCTAGCGCATTAAGTATCACCACATCTCTAGTAATTAAATCTATACCCACAAATATTAGTAGTGCCGATGGGCTAGCAACACCATTGTGTTCTTGAGTTTGTTAATTTATGGATTTTTTTTCTCGCTTATCATTAGATGCCAATACGTATAAACATAAGAGCATCTCCAACAGGTGTTGTAAACTGCACGCGCTAAAAGACCCGCTGAAATGCCGCTCGGGAGCGGACGCGCGAAGCTCTAGCAGGGACGAGAAAACACAGTGCGCGGTAAAAAAAAGTTGACGCGCGCGGGCTTCTGCGCCATCCTACTCGCAAAACTGGCACGCCGCTTCCAGCGCACGCTATTAAACGAGATGCGCAAGCACCCAACCACCTGGAAACTTCCCACAGCTCAACCTCACTCTGTGTATCGCTCCGCCTCCGATCCACCTCACCACGCGCGCCGCACCGCCGTGATGCCTCCCCGCCGCCGCTCAAGCTCCGGCTACCGCGGCGTGCGCGCGTTCGAACGAGACGCTCTACGCGGAGATTCGGAGTGGCGAGGAGCACGTACAACGCGGTGGCTTGGCGCCTCGGCCGTCCTCGGCGGTCGATGAACTTCTCCGATATTTGGACGCGATAGCAGGCCAAAGACCTCACGCCGCCGTCGCCGACCGTCACACATGAGGCGAGGCAGCGCGAGCTCGAGCAGCGCCTCCTCGTCGCCGAGCGGGACGAGCGCCTGCGCCTCGAGTGGGTGCGGAGCTTCCCGGAGGACGTGGCCGCGGAAGTCGCCTTCTTTTTCGAGAAGAAAGAGATGAAGGCGGTGCAGAAGGTGGGAAGAAGAAAGATCGGGAGGCAAGGAGGGACAAGAAGGAGGCCAAGAAGAAGGAGAAAGATGAGAAGGCCGCGAGGAGGAAGGAGGAGAAGAAGAAGGGCGCCGGTCCGTCGACCATCGCCGTCGACTCTTCCTCCTCGGAGTTCGAGTGGTCGTCGACTCCGGTGTCGTCGACAACACCGGAATCCTTCGAAATCGAGTGGTCCAATTAGTTTTAGCGTAGTTTATCTTTTAGGTTTAAATTCGGTTGTAGCAAATGTGGGTTGAACTATGTAATATATTTATATTTTCAGTTTTTTTAGCTTTGTTTGATCCATTTAGATGTGTAATTGTGTGAAAATATGGTTTTTGAGGCTGAATTTTAGCGCATCTGCAAAAGGACCGTTGCAGCGCTGAATTTTGGCGCGCGCATAGCGAGCGCTATAAAGCCGATTATACAACGCCTGTTGGAGATGCTCTAAGTACTCTTCCCGTCTCAATGAATAAAGCTTATAAATTTAGTCCACAATCAACTTTCTCTTAACTAATGTTTTAGATAAAAATATAAATAACTACGATACTAAATTAATATTCGTAGATTCACCGGTAAATATATTATATATTTGTATCATGTTATAGATACTTTTTTGTTTGGTCAAACTTTTTAAATTTTGACTTTTAACAAAAATATTGAAGGTTTTTCCTGGGCGCTAGTTCACAAGTTCAAGTACAAAAGTACATTCACCCCTTATCACGGGATTTTAACTTCCATTCAGTGGACTAAAAGATAGTAGGTCTGCACCTTTGTGGAGCCGGCTTGTGATTATCAGAGTTGTAATCAAATCTCTTCTAGATTCTGGAGAAGAAACAGAAATACCAAAATACTAGTTACCCAGAATACCATGTCTCAATACTACTAGCCCACCTGACTAGTAAATTGCACCGTAAAACAGCCCCCAATTAGACCAGCTTACAAAATTATGAATGGCAACAATCAACCAACAATGGCTAGTCAGGAAATTAAGGCACTAGCTACCACTGAAAGCATAAATATTATATCAAATATACGCTGCTAAATTGTAGTTTAAGCGGAAGACAAAGAAACAGCCATATATACCTGCACCTGTAGTAGTTGTATCTGCAGCCAGCTCCTTGTGAACCATGTTCGCCGATCGATACGCCGCAGCCTGTGAAGCAAACATGCACATATATTTAGTCGAGCAACAGGTTATGTTTTGTTCTGAGGATAAGTGAGAAGCACTGTGAAATTTGCGAATCCACAAAGCAGCACCAGCTGTGTAGCTTGATCACCGATATGCATGACAAATTGAGTCGAGTGACATTTATAACAAAAAAAAAGTGGCATCAATCAGAAGCTCGGACAGAGGTTCGCAGTTGCAGTTTCAGCATCGACGAGCATCAATTATAGGAAGAATAACAAAAATATATTGTGTTCCTTTTGGAGTGGAAGTGTGGTACAGCCTCCAAAAGATTTGAAGAAGAAAGCAAAATAACGCAGGAAAGAACACACAAGGAAAGATAGAAAGTAAATGACCTTGGAGAGTGGGAGCCAGCCGGCCATGATGGACAGGACAGGAGGTGTTGCTGGAGATTAAGCTCGAGAAAAGGTTCGTCGGAAATTTTCGTTGCTAGGCGAGACAAACACGAACCCTAAATCTGTACTTCGCGTGCGTATGTGCGTGCTGAATACACACCCAAGATTTAACTGCATCGATCGATGAGTATATGTAGTCTGGTCGGACTCTGATCTTGTATGAGTAGTAGTAATCGATTATGGAAAGTTTGGACGACCGTCGCCGGCGCTGACACGGAGAGAGCCTATCAGAGCAGGTCTAGCGGGCCCCTTACTTTTCTGCCCTGTATTTCGCGACTATTTCGCCCCGCATAAAAAAAGTGCTCGTAGATACACCGTTCCGTCTAGCAGACCTCGTATTTGACCCCGTAAATTCGTAAATTTAAAACCCCGGGAAACTTGTTCATTCATAGTCTGTCGATCATACATACGAATCGACGTATATACATACAAAATGCGCGATCATGGATCGCGACTTCTAGTCGGAGAGGTCGATGATGTACCCGTCGGCCTCCGCCTCCGCCTCCTTCACGGCGGCGATGGCCGCCGCCCTATCTTCCTCCTCCGCCCTCTTCCTCTCGGCGGCGTCCTTGAGGGACTCTTGAATCGCCTTCAAGAAGGCGGGGTCCTCGTCCTCGTCCTCCTCCTCGCCGGCGAGCGGAGCTCCTCCGCCGCTGGTGCTCCCGATGCTCGCGTTCCATGCCTCCTTCGCCCGGCGTTGGCGTCCCACTCGGCGCGCCACTGTCGAACTTGGGGCCGCTCATCGGCTTGAGCGGCGGGTCCTTGTACCGAGGCCGCCCGCGCGAACTCACGGAGCTTCGGCGGACGAACGCGGCGCCGGCGTACCTGCAGGCCGCACGGCGGCTCCCGGCGGCGGATCTCTTGCATTGGAGACGACACGCATCCTCCACGTTGTCCGGCGAGCGGGATCACTTCGATCCGCCGCCGGCGAGGCGGCGCGGGGCGCGTGCGTCCATGCCGGAGCTGGGGTGGAATGCGGCGCTAGGGAGTGAGGGATTGCTCGCCGGAGCAGGATGGAGGAGGCGGCGGCGCACGGCGGAGCTAGGGTTGCAGTGAGGGTTAACCCCTCACTCGCACCTTCGCCCGGTATAAGTAGGGGGCGGCGGATTTCATGGGCCCCGTATTCCGTCGAAACGGGCCGGCCTGAATACAGGGCCTGCTAGACGGCCCAAACCGCGCCTGCCCCGTATCTCGCCGGAATTTTACGGGGTGGGCGGGTTATAAGGGCCCGTTAGACATGCTCAGCAATCGGAAGAATAAGAAGCCGGTTTCACCAAACTGAACCAATTCTCATAGAACAGCGCCCCCGAACTTCAGTGAAGTCCAACATCAGATACATAAATCGTTGGAACCAGGTAGCCATGACCGTTAGGCGGACCAACGATTGCGTGGGCGATCACTCCGGCGATCCTTGCCGGTCGACCGTCGAAGGTTCTCTGCTGCCGTCTACTTCGTCGAGAGGACTCCGCTCGGACGGTTCTGGGCGTTGACCGTTGGAGACTCTCACTCAAGTTCGGAGGAAGAGGAACCATCTCTTCTCCCTCGTCGCCAAGGGCTTCCTCGGCAAGGGCTTCCTCTCCTACATGCCGATCTAAGCTACCCGTGCTTGAGCCAACCACGTACCCTCTCGCCGTCGATGATGTCGCGGGGTGGACGATGGTACGGTGTCGACTCGTTCGGCGGATAATCCGGAGGTTTCCGTTTCTGATCCGCAGTTTCAGCGATTTTCAAATAACAATCTACTGGGCTTGAATTCAAATGTGTGTTTGGTTAAGCCTCTAGGCTGGCCTCCTGCACATGATTTTGCACGCGGTGAAGCTCGTCGCGCAAAGGCCCAAATCATCCAGATTGTCCCAACGAAACTATCGTCCCATGCTGAAAACGCTACTGGGCGTTCACGGCATACGACGATAGGGTTTTCGTGTAAACTGTTATCACCAGAATCTGGCCAAGTCAGAGGTGGGCCGCGATCAAGATGGATTTGAAGATATATGCGTGACAGATATGTGAATCGGCCTTGTATATCAAGTTTGGGCTAGTTGGCCCGTGTATCTTTACAGGTTACGTAGAAATTAGAGTTTATCTCGTGCACGGTTTAGTGCACGCCCACATTAGAAAGTCCGCTGGACTATAAATATGTACCTAGGGTTAATGGAATAAACAACAACCAACGTTCAACACAAACCAATCCGGCGCATCGCCAACTCCTTCGTCTCGAGGGTTCCTCCGTAAGCATCATGCTGCCTAGATCGCATCTCGCGATCTAGGCAGCACAAGCCTGCCTAGTTGTTCATGCGTTGCTCGTACTGAAGCCTTTTGATGGCGAGCAACGTAGTTATCGTAGACGCGTTAGGGTTAGCATCGTTCTTAGCATCATATGCTCGCGTAGTGCAACCCTTGCGCGTCTAGCCGTCCTTGTGCCTCATCATGGGTGCAGGCGCACCCCGCTTGATCTTTATTTAGTAGATCTGATCCGTTATGGTCGCTCCTTGATTCATCAAGGATTAGTTTAATATCTGCAATAGTTAGGCCTTACAAAGGGTTGGAGGATCCAGCGGCATGCAGGGTGTAGTTTGCTGCCCCTAGACAGGACGTTCCGAGGATCAACCTAGTGTTGGTTTTTAGGCCTTGTCTAGGGCTGGCTTACGTTTACCGTGCGTGAGCGCGAGGCCCAATCGTGAGTAGGATGATCCGATTATGCGGTGAAAACCCTAGATCGTCGTAGATCTCATATGCTTTATCTTGATCAAGCAGGACCACCATATGTTCGGCCACCTTGGACGAATCATGGGTGGATTGGCTCCATGAGCCGATTCACAGACAACCCGAGAGCCGATCGAGGCTCGTATTTAACGTGTACGTGTGTGCCCTGCAGAAACTAAGCGAGGCATCATCCACACCTTCCCGACTGTATAGGTCGTGGCACGCCCTGCGACCCGCACGGCGCGCGACCGTAGAGGCTTTGCGGGCCGCTGCCGCCGAGGGACTGGGCCGCTGCAGCCCTAGTCATTCCCGGCTTACTTGGTTGGCTGGCCGTCACGCCGTGTGGTTTCACGGCCAACACATTCTCGCACGCCCGGTGGGACAACTCGAACAACCGCCTCGCATTCCACAAGAGAGATGGCGGAAGAAACTCCGGTCACCTGCGAGGGCTCTGACGAGCTCAAGGGGGTCCTCGGAACCAAGCTCGTCGGCTTCCGTAGGGAGACATGTTTGCGCGGCATCAAGCAACGGAGACACACACCCGCACCCTGGTGTCAACATGGCAGATTTTAACCACTGCGGAAGGAAGCTAGAGTTCTCCTTTGGCATCAGCACGGCGGGGCTCGCATGCCGCCGTGGCGAATACAAAGGGAAAATTTACCCGACGAGCTCGAAAAGGCGGCGTACTAAACATAGCATCGCCAGACTCTCGTGGGCCTACGAACGTAGGAGCCGATTTTAGGAATCAGCTAAAATCGTGTTCCGGTCCGGGCTCAACATCGATCTAATGAACAATGGGATGCGTTGTCTGTGGCGCTGGAAGGAATCCACGTTGGTCCTAATAAAGCCGACGTTTGCACTACAGTACCTTAGCTAAACATAGAGCCGATTTCAGCAGTCACCTGGCAGAATCGGCTCGGGGGGCACCCAATCAGGGAGCGCGCGCGACGCCATTGCGCGCGCGACGCCGTTGGACAGATGCGGAGAAGATTTTATAGCCGAATATAAAAAAATTCGGATGCGACCAGAACTGATACATGGCAGTTGACTTGACAGAGAACAGAAAACAAGTTTACAAGTGGCAGTTCATTAAAAAGCCCTACTGAAGAAATGCATTAAGAGCGTGGAGAGCATCGGTACGGATTCGATCAACCTCAGCGATCTCGACCTCGTCGTCCTCGTCTCTCCCCATCACCAGCTGGCTGCTGAGGGCACGTATTTCAGCCAGTGTCGGTCTTCGATCAGCGGTGAGGCTTGCCTTCCTCTGGGAGCGAGCAATGATGGACTCCTCGTCTTGGATGAGTTGTCTGGTCTCCCTGGCCCTCCTTTCGAGGTCCTCCAGCTCTTTGCGTAGGGTCTCAAGTCACTATGAGTGGAAGCGCGGTTTTTGCGTCTAAAGCAGCTCTTCTCGTTGAGCCGCTGGCATTTTTCTCGCAACATCAGCTCTCGCTGGGAGTTGGGCGCGGCGAGATTAATCCTTTGACGAGCCGATCGCACTTGACTTGAAAACCGACAAAGTCACCGTCGGCCGTAGCTTAGCTACCAGCACCACCGGGAGACGAGGCCGGATGTCCACAGGATGCCCCCGATCGTCTCGGGTCCTCAACCAGAGCGTCAACCGAAGAGGAGAGCAGGACTCGAAGACGCTGTAGCGGGCCGTCGACTGCACCAAGATTTGGCTCTTCACCTATTTTGGGGGCAGCTGGCTCGATGGAGTCGGGGTCGAATGTCAGCAAGCTCGAAGGATCGCACCCCTGGCAAAAGAGCAAGAACGGTATGGGCATACGGCAGATATAAAGGAAGTAGAGAGAGAGGAAAGTGTACCTCTCCCAAGAAAGGAAGGGAAGCCGAGCTGGTAACAATCGGCTTCGCAGTATGCTGGTCAGACGACTGGTCCTTCACACGTGGCGAGTTGGAGGGACCAGGGGCAGTAGGCGGCATCGGCACCTCTTCAACGACCCCGCTAGAAGTCTCATTGATCTACAAGAAGATTGGTAAAGTGGTCCGGTTAGCGACAAGACAACAGGGAACACGAGCTATCAAGAGGGTTACCTTTGAAACTTCCTGGCTAGGGGAAGAGGCTTCAGGGCCCGTGCGGGCCCTTTGAACACATCGGCGCTTTATGCGCGACCTCGTTTGGACTGAAGACTGAAGAGCGGCAGGCTCGGGAGTCGACCGTTTTCTAGAAGCCGGGGTTGGCTCTGTGTAGTGGATCTGTCCGTGCCGCGTGGGTAGGAGGCCCTGGGACTGGATTGTTCTCCCTCGCTGGAGTTCTCTTCGGTGGAAGTCTGAAAGAAGGAATACGACCATCTTACAAGGGTTGGGAAGGCAAGTGCGATCGATCGAAATATGGTGCAACTTACCTGCGAATTCGCTGGGGCAGGAGTTTTGCGCGGAAGGGTTTTTCTGATGCCACCTTCCTCACCGCGTCCTCGCCCGGGTCGAGGCTCGGGGGCAACGACTCCAAGGTTGCTTTGTTTAGGAGCCGATTTCGGGAAATCGCTGGCCTTCCGTTATAACTTTCTTCAGAGGTGGTGAACGCTGACAGAAGAGGACCACTGGGGCAGGAGGGAGGAATTCAAAGGAGAGCCATCGGCTTGCAGGGGAGCTGGGCCGTCTTGTTCCTGCCAAGAAGTGAAGTCAGTTCGCAGGCAAGTTACCATTAAAGGGTTGCGGGAAGTATTTTAAGTAACAGTACCTGGTCGGCGGAGATGACATGCGTGGCGTCAAGTTGTTTCAATTGCGGTCCTAGCGCCCTCCTAAAAACATGGGTCTTCCACATGGACCACCAGGTCCCGAAGCCATCAGTAGTGAAGGAGAAACGGAGGTTGTGAGGAATTGGGAGGGCCAGAGCATCAAAGAAGGTGTAGCACCTATGGCTGGTAAGGATGTCAGGCAGTTCGGCTCGGCTTGCGGTCAGATGGTGTAAGAATAAGTGCGGAGGCACTTGCCCAAGGCCGAGCTGACGGGCTACCATTACTGGTTGATAACACTCGTAACCGGGTTTGATGATCCGGTTTGAAGTGCTCATTCCAACAGGGAGAAAGCAAGGACGGATCATGATAGAATATAGATGCCGGGTGTTATCGTCATCGGCAAAACTATCCAATCGGAAGGAGACCGGGTTTTCAAATTCCTCCGTTTCGGTATAAGGAAAGAACAGGGGATTGTCTAGACCTTGGAAGAAGATTTTGAACCACCCTGCTGCTTCTTTAGGGATCAGCCTGCTGCCTGGGAGACCATACAGGGCTTGTCCATAGCTGGTGCATCGAATATCCTTCCCGTTAACATCTGGGAAGGTGCAGGAGGTCGAGGTGGGAAGTCTGGGATCTGATCCCGAAAGTATAACTGCGCCCATAGCTGAATAAACCACCAGGGGCCGCCAGTTTTAACTGTCTTCTGAGAAAACAGCTTGACAGACATCAATTGAAGAGATCGATAGACCTCTCCAAGGAACAGTTTGCCGATGCCAAGATGGGTGCCTTTAGCCAGTTCATAGGCTAGGGAGAGGTAATTCTTGGTAGGGGCAAGTGATGGGCCGCAAAATATGAAGTGTTCCAACCAAAAGTTTAGGAAGGCTGTGTGTTCTCGCTCTGTCACAGGGCCTTTGGTTTTCATATGGCGATCGAGGTAGGCGCCCCAGCTGGTACACTCCTTTTTAGAAGAAAGAGTGAAAGGGACTTTCGGCAGTTTGAAAGCAGAAGGGCTTGGAGACGCAATGTCCAGGCCTGTAATCATGGCTACATCTAGCAGGGTTGGTGTCATCGGGCCATGGCCGAATATGAAGCAGTTCATTGCGTCAGACCAGAAGTAGCCGATGGTTTTCAGAATATTTTCGTTCTTCTCAAGGGGAGACAATGATAGTGATAAGGCATCGGCTATCCCTATAGATTCCCAGGTGGCGTAATGGGTTTTGGATACTCTATTGTACCATGGCACCCAACCTTCAGGGGGATTAGGCCAGGCTCGCAGGCAGTCGGCCCATGAAGTCAGATCTAGGTGCTGATTCACGAAGGGGATTCTGTTAGCTTCACATGAGATTAAATGAGCAGGGCTCTCGGAAGAACGGGGGCCAAGACACATGGAATTTGGGAGAGAAGGATGCGGCAATAGGATGTCGGAGACCTAAAATCAATGACGGAGTAGAACATTAAGTCAGGTGTTCCTCTATTCAATCCTTATATTGGCCCTAATGGAGGAGAAGCGGTGGAGTATTACCTTCAAGCCAGAGACCATGGTGGCGGCGTTGGATGATTCCCCCATTCGGTGCGCTGCGGAGTTTGGAGCGCTGTGGTCGAGATCTGAAGCTCGCGAGATTGCGTAGGTGGCGGATTTTGGGGATCTGAGTTTGCTTTCTCAGACGGAGGTTGCAGGTGACCGTTTGGAGGGGTAACCAGGTTTGCCTTTGTTTGTTATATGGTAGGGGCCGGTGCGACGCCATCGGCTCTTTCGGGGTTTGTTTGACTTTGACTATCGGTTAAGTTAACTAGAAGCCGATTGTGTAGAAAAAGAGCCGATTGCTTAAAGATTGCTAGAATCGTCGAGTTATGGGTAAGAAGTGCTAATAGACAGTATTGCGACGGTTTTGCTCTGCTACGACATGACCCTGCGTGAGGAAAGCATAATGATTTTGGAAATGTCATTTCCAAAACCAGGGGGGCATGTGTTATCACCAGAATCTGGCCAAGTCAGAGGTGGGCCGCGATCAAGATGGATTTGAAGATATATGCGTGGACAGATATGTGAATCGGCCTTGTATATCAAGTTTGGGCTAGTTGGCCCGTGTATCTTTACAGTAGGTTACGTAGAAATTAGAGTTTATCTCGTGCACGGTTTAGTGCACGCCCACATTAGAAAGTCCGCTGGACTATAAATATGTACCTAGGGTTTATGGAATAAACAACAACCAACGTTCAACACAAACCAATCTCGGCGCATCGCCAACTCCTTCGTCTCGAGGGTTCCTCCGGTAATGCTGCCTAGATCGCATCTCGCGATCTAGGCAGCACAAGCCTGCCTAGTTGTTCATGCGTTGCTCGTACTGAAGCCTTTTTGATGGCGAGCAACGTAGTTATCGTAGACGCGTTAGGGTTAGCATCGTTCTTAGCATCATATGCTCGCGTAGTGCAACCCTTGCGCGTCTAGCCGTCCTTGTGCCTCATCATGGGTGCAGGGGCGGCACCCCGCTTGATCTTTATTTAGTAGATCTGATCCGTTATGGTCGCTCCTTGATTCATCAAGGATTAGTTTAATATCTGCAATAGTTAGGCCTTACAAAGGGTTGGAGGATCCAGCGGCATGCAGGGTGTAGTTTGCTGCCCCTAGACAGACGTTCCGAGGATCAACCTAGTGTTGGTTTTTAGGCCTTGTCTAGGGCTGGCTTACGTTTACCGTGCGTGAGCGCGAGGCCCAATCGTGAGTAGGATGATCCGATTATGCGGTGAAAACCCTAGATCGTCGTAGATCTCATATGCTTTATCTTGATCAAGCAGGACCACCATATGTTCGGCCACCTTGGACGAATCATGGGTGGATTGGCTCCATGAGCCGATTCACAGACAACCTGAGAGCCGATCGAGGCTCGTATTTAACGTGTACGTGTGTGCCCCGCAGAAACTAAGCGAGGCATCATCCACACCTTCCTGACCAGGTATAGGTCAGGTGGCACGCCCTTGCGACCCGCATCGGCGCGCGACCAGGAGGCTTTGCGGGCCGTCGCTCCGAGGGACTGGGGCCAGCCGCAGCCCTAGTCATTCCCGGCTCTACGGTGTTGGCCAGTCGTTGCCCGCCGGTGGGTTTCTGACGTCAACATAAACAGACGGATTTGGTAGGGCTTGGCGGCGGTGTCTCCTTTGGCAGCGCTGACGGTGCCCGCTCGATGATGAACAATAGCGGCGGAAACTTTGTCCCGGGCCGTGGAAGTGGACCGGGAGGGGACGCGGTGACCGTGGTGATCGCGGTGACCGCGGCGGCCGTGGTCACCACGACCTGGCGGCGATCGTGGCGGTCACCAGGGCTTCGGTGGCGAGCGCGGCGTTCACCATGGCACTGGCCGTGGTGGAGGCTTTGATGGTAAAGGGGCCGGCTTCAACGGACAAGCTGGTTTTCAGGCTGGTCGAGGACGTGGATACAACTCCGACCGGCAAGGAAATTTTGCGGTGGGAGAAGCTAGCGGCTCCGCTAGTGACACTCGTGATCATGGCCAAGGACAATTCTCTAATGAGGAGTTCGGTGCTGAGTTTCGCAGTTTAACCGAGGTATGAATTATAACAATCATTGTAATGGACCAAACCAGCAGTACAGACCTAGGCAGCATGGGAATAATATTTCTAGTGGCAATAATAGATATGGATACAATGGTGGTAGATCAAGTTTTAATTAGTACAGAAATAATGGAGGGAGTAACACTGATGCAAGGATTCAAAGTGGTACAAATCTTGCTGGTTTTAGTCTTGAGTTGCTTAATCAAGCCATGCAGTGTGTTGTTGCGGCTCTGGCTGCAACAGACAAAGGGAGGGGCTGAAGGGCCGGCTTCGGTTTTGGGAGATGTAGTTTTAGCTGATGGGATTCGTAGCATAGAAAACAAAAAATTTCCTACCGCAAGAACGAAAACCAAACCAAGATCTAATCTAGTAGACGGTAGCAACGAGGAGATGATGAGACTAACCCTCGAAGATTCGCAAAGCTTAACGAGATTAGATCTCGGGGTGGATGTAGACGATCACTTGCCGCTTGCAAAGCGCGTAGAAGATCTTGATCTTGACGCCACAATCGGGCAGCACCTCCGTACTCGGTCACACGTTCGGTGTTGATGAAGACGACGTCCTTCTCCCGTTCCAGCGGGCAGCGGAAGTAGTAGATCCTCTCGGAATCCCGGCAGCACGACGGCGTGGTGACGGTGGTGGTGGAGATCTCCGGCAGGTTCGCCGCAAGCGCTGCGGGAGAAGAAGGAGGAGGGAATAGCTAGGGTTTGGGCGCAGGGTGGTGCTGCGACTTGGGGAGCTAGGGCTGCGACTTGTGGTGCCTTTGGGGTGCCCCTTGGCCTCTTTAAATAGGTGGCCAAGCCCCTTGGGTCGTCCAAAACCTGCCCCCAAGTTTGACTGAGTTCCGATAGGTTTCCGGTTCCGAAAACCTAGTCCTACTCGGACTCTTTTGCCAATTCCGAAATTGCATTAAGGAAAGACTCCTTTTCCCTTAAGGCAACATGGTTGCACCTATTATGGAACCCTCCGGACTTCCTTAGACATCCCGGGTCGTCCCGGACACTTCCGGAACCTTCCATAATATTCCGGATTATTCCGGTCCTTCCAGAACCTTCTAGAAGCTCCGGTCAAAACACCGGACTTTTTCCGCACCCCGGAAAATGACTTCCCATATATGAATCTTATTCTTCGGACCATTCCGAACCTCCTGTCTCTGGATCCCATCCGAGACTCCGAACAACATTCGAGCTCCATTCCATATTCCATATCTACTTAAAACGGCATCAAACCTTAAGTGTGTCACCCTACGGTTCGCGAACTATGAAGACATGGTTGAGACTCCTCTCCGACCAATAACCAATAGCGGGATGTGGAGATCCATAATGGCTCCCACATATTCAACGATGACTGATCGAATGAACCATTTACATACGATACCGATTCCCTTTGTCTCACGATATATTACTTGTCCGAGGTTTGATCATCGGTATCACGATACCTTGTTCAACCTCGTTCGACAAGTACTCTTTACCCGTACCGTGGTATGTGGTCTCTTATGAACCATTCATATGCTTGCAAGCTAATTAGACGACATTCCACCGAGAGGGCCCAGAGTATATCTATCCGTCATCGGGATGGACAAATCCCACTGTTGATCCATATGCCTCAAGCTTATACTTTCCGGATACCTAATCCCACCTTTATAACCACCCATTTACGCAGTGGCGTTTGATGTAATCAAAGCCCTTCCGGCATAACTGATTTATATGATCTCATGGTCGAAAGGACTTGGTAACTATGTATTGAAAGCTTATAGCAAATGAACTTAATGACGTGATCTTATGCTACGCTTAATTGGGTGTGTCCATTACATCATTCACATAATGATATAACCTTGTCATTAATAACATCCAATGTTCATGATCACGAAACGATGATCATCTATTAATCAACAAGCTAGTTATACAAGAGGCTTTACTAGGGACTTCTTGTTGTTTACATAACACACATGTATCAATGTTTCGGTCAATACAATTATAGCATGGTATATAAACATTTATCATAAACACAAAGATATATAATAACCAATTTATTATTGCCTCTTGGGCATATCTCCAACAGTCTCCCATTTGCACTAGAGTCAATAATCTAGATTACATTGTAAGGTACCTAACACCCATGGCATTCTGGTGTTGGTCATGCTTTGCCCTAGGGAGAGCTTTAGTCAACGGATCTGCTACATTCAGATCAGTGTGTACTTTCCAAATCTTTACTTCTCCATCTTCGATGTACTCGCGAATCGAATGAAAACGCAGCTTGATATGCTTCAGCTTCTTGTGTGACCTTGGTTCTTGTGCATTGGCGATGGCACCCATGTTGTCACAATAAATGACTAGTGGGTCCAATGCACTAGGAACCACACCGAGCTCAACAATGAACCTCTTCATCCATACCGCTTCCGATGAAGCCGCTATGTATTCCGATTCTGTTGAAGACTTCGCCACCGTGCACTGCTTGGAGCTGCACCAGGTTACCGCAGCACCAATCAATATAAGCACGTACCCAGAATGAGGCTTAGAGTCATCAGGATCAGTGTTTCAACTTGCATCGGTGTAACTGGTTACAACGAGCTCTTGGTCACCGCCATAACAAAGAAACATATCCTTAGTTCTTTTCAAGTACTTCAGATATTCTGACCGCTGTCTGTTCCATTCCTGATCACTTTGATATCTGCTAGTCAAACTAACAGCATGTGCTATATCCGGTCTAGTACACAGATGGCATACATGATAGAGCCATCGCCGAGGCATAGGGATCTGATTCATCCTCTCTCTTTCTTCTCGTCGTAGCTGGACCTTGAGCCTTGCTCAAAACCTTACCTGGCAACATCGGTAAGAATCCTTTCTTACTTTCATCCATTCTAAACTTCTTTAGAATCTTGTCCAGGTATGTACTCTGTGAAAGCCCTATTAGGCGTCTTGATCTATCTCGATAAATCTTGATGCCTAAAATGTACGCTGCTTCACCAAGGTCCTTCATTGAAAAACACTTATTCAAATAACCTTTTACACTGGTTAATAGTTCTATATCATTCCCAATCAATAATATGTCATCTACATATAATATCAGGAATGCTACAGAGCTCCCACTCACTTTCTTGTAAATACAGGCCTCTCCATGACTGTATAAACCCGAAGTCTTTGATCACCTTATCAAAGCGTCGGTTCCAACTCCCGGATGCTTGCTTCAGTCCATAAATGGAACGCTGAAGTTTGCATACCATGTCAGCATTTTTAGGATCGACAAAACCTTTGGGTTGTACCATATACAACTCTTCCTCAATGTCACCATTAAGGAACGCCGTTTTGACATCCATCTGCCAAATCTCATAATCGAAAATGCAGCTATTGCTAACAAAATCCTCACAGACTTTAGCTTCGTGAGAAAGTCTCATCGTAGTCAACACCTTGAATTTGTCGGAAACCCTTTGCGACTAGTCGAGCTTTATAGACAGTAATATTACCAGCATCTGTTTTTCTCTTGAAGATCCATTTATTCTCAACAGCCTTGCGGCTATCAGGTAGATCTACCAAAGTCCATACTTTGTTATCATACATGGATCCCATTTCGGATTTCATGGCTTCTTGCCATTTGTTGGAATCTGGGCTCATCATCGCTTCTTCATACGTTGCATGGTCCTCATCATTGTTGTCCACAATCATGAGATCTAGACAAGGATCATACCAATGAGAGTGGTTCTTCTGTCGACTGCGAGGTTCAGAGCTACCTCGTCGAAGTTTCATGATCATTATCATTAGCTTCCTCTGTTACCGGTGAGGCGCACAGAACATCTTCCGGCATCGCGCTACTCGATCAACAAGAGAAGGTTCAATAACCTCGTCGAGTTCTACTTTTCTTCCAGTCACTTCTTTAGTGAGAAATTCTTTCTCAAGAAAGGTTCCGTTCTTAGCAACAAATATTTTGCCTTCGGATCTGTGATAGAAAGTATACCCTATAGTTTCCTTAGGGTATCCTATGAAGACGCATTTCTCCGCTTTGGGTTCTAGCTTGTCCGGTTGTAACTTTTTTACATAGGCTTCGCAACCCCAAACTTTAAGGAACGACAACTTAGGTTTCTTATTAAACCATAATTCATACGGTGTCGTTGCAACGGATTTTGATGGTGCCCTATTTAAAGTGAATGCGGCTGTCTCTAATGCATAACCCCAAAATGATAACGGCAAATCAGTAAGAGACATCATAGAACGAACCATATCTAAGAGAGTTCGATTACGACGTTCGGACACACCATTACTGTGGTGTTCAAGGTGTCAATCAGAAAGTATTCCGCATTTCTTCAAATGCATGCCAAACTCATAACTCAGATATTCGCGATCAGAACGCAAAAACTTGATCTTCTTGTTACGTTGATTTTCTACTTCACTTTGGAATTCCTTGAACTTCTGGAAAGTCTCGGATTTATGTTTCATGAAATAGATATACCCATATCTACTCAGATCATCCGTGAAGGTTAGAACATAACGATAACCATCACGCTACACTCATTGGTCCGCACACATCTGTATGTATGATTTCCAATAAGTCCGTAGCTCGCTCCATAATACCAGAAAATGGAGTCTTAGTCATTTTTCCCATTAGACATGCTTCGATCTGTCAAGTGACTGAAAGTCAAGTGACTCAAGTAGTCCATCGAAATGGAGTTTCTTCATGCGTTTCACTCCAATATGACCAAGACGACAGTGCCACATATAAGTAGAATTATCATTCAATTTAATTCGCTTAGCATCAATGTTATGAACATGTGTATCGCTACTATCGAGATTTAATAGAAATAAACCATTCTTCTCAGGTGCATGACCATAAAAGATATTATTCATAAAAATAGAACAACCATTATTCTCAGACTTGAATGAATAACCGTCTTGCATTAAACACGATCCAGATATAATGTTCATGCTCAACGCAGCACCAAATAACAATTATTAAGGTCTAAAACTAATCCCGATGGTAGATGTAGAGGGAGCGTGCCGACAGCGATCACATCGACCTTGGATCCATTTCCAACGCGCATCGTCACTTCATCCCTCGCTAGGCTTCGTTTATTCCGTAGTTCCTGTTTCGAGTTACAAATGTGAGCAACCGAACCAGTATCAAATACCCAGGCACTAGTACGAGAACCAGTGAGATAAACATCTATAACATGTATATCGGATATACCTTTCTTCTTCTTGACAAGGCCGCTCTTCAGATCAGCCAGATACTTGGAGCAATTCCGCTTCCAGTGCCCCTTCCCATTGCAGAATAGCAGTCAAGATCGTTTAGGGCCACCCTTAGGCTTCTCAGATGAGCGGCAGCTTGCCACCCTTCTTGAGGTCCTTCTTAGGTTTGCCCTATTTCTTGAACTTGGTGGTCTTATTGACCATCAACACTTGGTGCTCTTTCTGTATCTCAACCTCAGCAGATTTCAGCATGGAGAAGAGTTCAGGTAACTCCTTGTTCATGTTCTGCATATTGTAGTTCATCACGAAGTTCTTGTAACTTGGTGGCAGTGATTGGAGAACACGATGAATACCCAGCTGGTTAGGGATCACAATCCCCAAGTCACTGAGCTTCTTCGCATGTCCGGACATAGCGAACATGTGCTCACTAACGGAGCTGCCCTCTTCCATCATGCAGCCAAAGAACTGCTTCGAGGCCTCATAGCTTTCCACGGCCGCATGAGTTTCAAAGATAACTTTGAGCTCACGTATCATATCACAAGGGTCATGGTGCTCAAAACGCTTTTGGAGCTCTGCCTCTAGGCTGCATAGGATGGCACACTGAACTTGAGAGTACACTTTAGCCCGAGCTTCGAAAACATTTTTTTCTTCCTCGGATACTACAGGAGGTGGTGGGACCTAGCGGTGCATCAAGCACATATTGCAGATTTCCGCCATTGAGGAAGATCCTCACATGACGGAACCAGTCGGTGAAGTTGCTACCATTGCTTTTAAGCTTTTCTTTCTCTAGGAACTGGTTAAAATTGATTGATGGGGACGCCATGATCTACAACAATTATTTGCAATAGTTTAGACTAGGTTTATGACAAATTGAGTTCAAATTTTAATTTAACAAAATTAAAAACTAGGTGAACTCCCACTCAAAACAATATCCCTCGCATTGTCTTAGTGATCACACGAACCAAATCCACCACACCAAGCCCGATCATCACGAACAAGATGTAATTTCAATGGCGAACACCCCAAGTGTTCATCATATCAATCATATGACTCATGCTCTACCTTTCGGTATCTGATGACCCACAAGTATAGGGGGTGTATCGTAGTATCTTCGATAAGTAAGAATGTCGATCCCAACGAGGAGCAGAAGGTGTTGGCAGCAGTTTCGATGAAGGATTCACTGTAAATGCTCACAGACAAGTATTCAGGGGGTTTTGATATTGCAGATAAATAAAGTACGAGTAAGTAAAATGCGAGAGAAATAATTGCAGCGAGTGGCCCAATCCTTTTTAGCACAAAGGACAAGCCGGTTTGATTACTTATAATGACCAAACGTTCTCGAGGACACATGGGGATTTTAGTCTAGTACTTTCGCTTCATGTGGTTTAATAATCTTCATTGTTTTGATAAGTGTTGTGTGGGTGAACCTATGCTAATGCACCGCCCTTCCTAGGACTAATACATACTTGTGATTATACCCCTTGCAAGCATCCGCAACTACAAGAAAGTAATTAAGATAAATCTAACCACAGCCTTAAACTCTGAGATCCTGCGATCCCTCCTGCATCGATATACTAACGGGGGCTTAGGTTTCTGTCACTCCGGCAACCCCGCAATTAGCAACCGAATACAAGATGCACTCCCCTAGGCCCATAAATGGTGAAGTGTCGTGTAGTCGACGTTCACACGACACCACTAGAAGAATGACACCACAACTTAAATATCATAACATTGAATATTACTCAACCATAATTCACTACTAGCATTTAGACTTCACCCATGTCCTCAAGAACTAAACGAACTACTCACGAGACATCATATGGAATACAATCAGAGGTGATATGATGATGAATAGCAATCTGAACATAAACCTTGGTTCAATGGTTTCACTCAATAGCATCTACAACAAGTATAGAATAACACCGGGAGAGTTTCCCCTATCAAACAATCAAGATTTAACCCGAATTGCTACAGCGGTGACGAGGTGCAGCGGTGGTGATGGCGGTGTAGATGGTGGAGATGATGATGATGATGATGGAGATGATGTCCCGCTCGATGACGATGGCGATGGCGTCGATTTCCCCTCCGGGGGGGAATTTCCCCGGCGGATTCCTGCCCGCCGGAGAGCTCTTTTCTCTCTGGTGTTCTCCGCCCCGCAGAGGCGGCTGTAACCCTTCGTGAGGTCCTCTCTGTGGCTTAGGTTTTCGGGACGAAGGAGTACGCGAAGAAAAGGAGGCGAAAAGGGTCGTGGGCCCCCAGAGCATAGGTGGCGCGGCCAGGCCATGGGCCGCGCCGCCCTATGGTCTGGGCCCACAGTGGCTCCTCTCTTCTCCCCCTTCTGGCTCCCTCCGTCATCTGGAAAAATAGGAATTTACGTGAAATTCCCTTCCACAGTTGATCTTCCGAAATATTGCGTTCTGACGGTGCTTTTTCCAGCAGAATCCTGGCTCCGGTGCTTGATCCTCCAATGATGATGAAACATGCAAAATAGATGAAATAACATAAGTATTGTGTCCCAATATGAAATATATCAATGAATAACAGCAAATTATGATACAAAATAGTGATGCAATTGGACGTATCAACTCCCCCCAAGCTTAGACCTCGCTTGTCCCCAAGCGAAACTGAGCTCGATAAACAAGACCACATGTTTATGGAGTGAAGAGTCGATAAATAAAATACGGACAAGAAGCATCATATTCATTCACACAAGACATTCTAGTAAACAACTTCCTCATATAACTCATCTTGAAATAAGTAAAGAGAAATCACAAGTAAAGGTGCATAAGAAATCATAATTGGTGATGGCAAACTTTGTTCTTGGTCAGAGAACTACTAACGGATTGTACTTCTAAGCAAAGCTTTCATATTAGAATTTATAGCTGAGCCTTCCTATTTAAACATGACAATCTCTTCATAATCATTGATAACTTCAAAGTCATATTCATTCAGATAAAATTGGTACTAAACAAGAAAGTATAAAAGACATGATTAACTGAATCATAGCATAAATGATTGGTTCACAACAACTCAATTGCTTGCTTGAGATAGAGGGAAATAGGTTTACCGACTCAACATAAAAGTAAAAGATAGGCCCTTCGCAGAGGGAAGCAGGGATTAAATCATGTGCTAGAGCTTTTCAAGTTTTGAAATCATATAAAGAGCATAAAAGTAAGATTTTGAGCGGTGTTTGTTGTTGTCAACGAATGGTAGCGGGCACTCTAACCCCCTTGCCAAACGAACCTTCAAAGAGCGGCTCCCATGAGGGACGGCATCTCTACCAGCAAGGTAGATCATCCCCCTTCTCTTTTGTTTACACATGTGTTTTAGTTTTATTAAGGATGACACTCCCCCCAACCTTGGCTTTCTCAATCCATGGCTAACCGAATCCTCGGGTGCCTTCCAACATTCACATACCATGGAGGAGTGTCTATTGCAAAATTAAGTTGCTTACTGATAAATCAGAGCAAAACATGTGAAGAGAATTATTAATGAAAGTTATTAATTGGGGCTGGGAACCCCGTTGCCAGCTCTTATTGCAAAGTTATTGGATAAGCGGATGTGCCGCTAGTCCATTGGTGAAAGTCCGCCCAACAAGATTGAAAGATAAAACACCACATACTTCCTCATGAGCTATAGAACATTGACACAAATAAGGAGTAGTATAGTTTGAATAATTTAAAGGTAGCACATGAAGTATTTACTTGGAATGGCAGAAAATACCATGTAGTAGGTAGGTATGGTGGACACAAATGGCATAGGTTTGGTCTAAGGTTATGGATGTATGAGAAGCATCTCCTCTCAATACAGGTCTTTGGCTAGCAAGGTTTGATAGCAAGCATAAAGGTTGAGGGAAACAAACAAATATACATATGATAGAAACAATCATGCATCTTTCTCATAAGCACAAGCAATTTTAACTTTAGAATACTAAGCATAGAGATAATAGAGTAATGTATCTAAGTGTATCTAGTTGTTGTTGCTATTGACCAATGCTAAGTTTGCCAAAACCAAATAGATTTACTTGATGCTCCCAAAGTGATATCAATACTCATGTCAAGAGTAATCATATAATGGAGATTGCAAACTAAAATAAGGTGTGCAAAAAGTAAATGATAAGACTTCTCATTAATATTCCATAACGATAACTCACACCAACGGATACATAGATAACTAACTAAGAGAGATACTTCCACATTGCATACTATTCTATATGATAACTTCCCTACTCATGATATGACACTACTTGATAGTAAAAGATAAAGGTGGTGATGATGTGATACCGCGGCACTCCCCCAAGCTTGGAACAAACCAAGGGGATGCCAATACCGATGATGAATTACTCCTTCGGCGATGATGGTGAATCTTTGTCGTCATCAGACTTCCATGGAAGAGGCCCTCCATCAACAAAAGACATCTTGGTCTCCGGAAACCTGAAACTAGCAGCATGACTTATGCGCTTAAACCTGTTTTCATACTCACAGTTTTGATTATGAACATCATAGAGTTGAGCTTGGAGTTTGTTGGTGGTGTCGTGAAGTGAGAAGATATCGTCCCACAGCCTTGCAGTCTCTTCTTGTGCCCATCAATGAGTTCAGACACAATCTTGTGAAAGATATCCACTTCACGCTCAGCCATCTTCTTGTAGTTGAAAACCTCTTGTTCTCCATCCTGTCTTCCAAACTCCCTTCTCCCTTAGGACCCTGGACATCTTTGATCTGCAACTCTCCATCCACGAGCCGCAACTCTTTGGGGTGCATCTTCAGCTCGTTCATGTACGGGTTGACGACGTCCTCAAAGAAGCTGTCCTTCTGAGTTCCCGACGAAGACATGATGGATCTAGATCCGAAGCAGATCCTGGCAGAAAACAGCTCGAAACAAAACACGACGAGAAAACGATATTACGGACCTCCAGGGTCCGGGGGATTATATAGCAAATATTTTTACGACAAAAGGAAGGTTCCAGGCCGAAAACGAGTGGAAACGGGACGCCGAGGGGCGTCACCATAGGTCGGCGCAGCCAGGGTGGGGCCCGCGCTGTGGTGACGGGCCCTCGCGCGTCTTTTCCACTCCGTTTCGATTCCGTAATTTTTCATATTTTCTAAAAACAGCAGAAATAATGTTCGGAAAGGTAAACGCGGACTTTTTATTACCTGTACTGTTACCTATTCAAAGTCCAGTTCTGGCGGACTGTCAATTTGTCCTTTGATGAAAGCCTCCGGTGTTTCCACTTGAATAATATCAATATCAACATTATAAGAATCACCCGAGATATAATGCTTGAGTCTTTGTCCATTCACCACTTGTGTGGCATTGCCTTGGAGAGAGCTAATTTTAATTGCTCCTGAACGATACACCTCCTCAACAACATATGGTCCTTCCCACTTCGAGAGTAATTTCCCTGCAAAGAATCTGAGACGAGACCGATACAATAGAACTTGATCTCCAACATTAAATTCTCTTTTGATAATTCTTCTATCATGCCATTTCTTAACTTTTTCTTTAAAGAGTTTAGCATTTTCATAAGCTTCACTTCTCCATTCATCTAGAGAACTTAATTGCAACAACCTCTTATTACCGGCTAATTTAGGATCTTTATTTAATTCTCTAACAGCCCAATAAGCTTTGTGCTCTAGTTCTAGAGGTAAATGACAAGCTTTTCCATAAACCATTTTATAAGGTGACATTCCCATAGGATTTTTATAAGCAGTTCTATAAGCCCATAGTGCTTCTTTCAATTTGCTAGCCCAATTCTTTCTAGATTTATTAACAGTCTTTCCTAAAATAGCTTTAATCTCTCTATTTGATAATTCTACTTGACCACTAGTTTGAGGATGATAAGCAGAAGCAATTCTATGATTAATACCATACTTAGCAAGAGTTTTTCTAAAACCTCCATGAATAAAATGAGAACCTCCATCAGTCATAATATATCTAGGTACTCCAAATCTAGGAAATATAATATCTACAAGCATTTTTATAGAGGTCTCACCATCAGCACTTTTTGTAGGTATAGCTTCTACCCATTTAGTAACATAATCAACAGCGACAAGTATATGAGTGTTACCGTCTGAAGAAGGGAAAGGACCCATGAAGTCGAATCCCCAACAATCGAATGGTTCAATAACAAGAGTATAATTCATAGGCATTTCATTGCGTCTAGAGATATTACCAACTCTTTGACATTCATCACAAGATAAAATAAATTTCCTTGCATCTTTGAAGAGTGTTGGCCAATAAAAACCTGATTGTAGAACCTTTTGCGCGGTTCTATCTCCAGCGTGATGTCCTCCATAAACACTACCATGACATTTATTCAATATCTCCTGTTGTTCATATTCAGGAACACATCTTCGCATAATACCATCTACTCCTTCTTTATATAAGTGTGGGTCATCCCAAAAATAATGCCTCAAGTCATAAAAGAATTTCCTCCTTTGCTGAGCTGAAAAGGTTGGAGGCAAATACTTCGAAACAATAAAGTTAGCATAATCTGCATACCAAGGGCTCTCTCGCGAGCTCACCTTTATTACAGCCAATTGTTCATTTGGAAAACTATCATTAACAGGAACAGGATCATAAGCAATATTTTCCAATCTAGACAAATTATCAGCAACAGGATTATCAGCACCTTTCCTATCTATAATATGTAAATCAAATTCTTGCAAAGAAGTACCCATCTAATAAGCCTTGGCTTAGCATCTTTCTTTGTCATAAGGTATCTAATTGCAGCATGATCAGTATGAATTGTAACTTTCGAATCAACAATATAGGGTCTAAACTTATCACAAGCAAAGACTACAGCTAACAATTCCTTTTCAGTTGTAGCATAATTTCTTTGAGCAGCATCAAGAGTCTTACTAGCATAATGAATAACATTTAATTTTTTATCTACCCGCTGTCCAAGAACAGCGCCTACAGCAAAATCACTAGCATCACACATAATTTCAAAAGGCAAATTCCAATCGGGAGGTTCAACTACAGGAGCAGTTGTTAAGGCTTTCTTTAGAGTTTCAAAAGCTTCCTTACAATCATCATCAAAAACAAAAGGTACATCTTTTTGAAGAAGATTAGTAAGAGGCTTTGAAATTTTAGAGAAATCTTTAATAAATCTCCTATAAAACCCAGCATGACCAAGAACACTACGAATACCTTTAACATCCCTCGGATAGGGCATCTTCTCAATTGCTTCAACTTTAGCTCTATCAACTTCAATACCTCTCTCGAAATTTTATGTCCCAATACAATTCCTTCATTAACCATAAAGTGGCATTTCTCCCAATTAAGAACAAGGTTAGTTTCTTCACATCTCTGCAAAACTTTATCGAGGTTTCGCAGGCAATTATCAAAAGAATTCCCATAGACAGAAAAATCATCCATGAACACCTCTACAATACTTTCGCAAAAACCATGAAAAATAGCAGACATGCATCTTTGAAAAGTAGCAGGAGCATTACATAAACCAAAAGGCATACGCCTATAAGCATAAGTTCCATAAGGACAAGTAAACGTGGTTTTCTCTTGATCTTTAGCTTTAACAGCAATTTGTGAAAACCCAGAATAACCATCAAGAAAGCAAAAATGAGTATTTTTAGATAACCTTTCTAGCATTTGATCAATAAAGGGTAAAGGGTAATGATCTTTCTTAGTAACTTTATTAACTTTTCGAAAATCAATGCACATTCTATAACCTACAACTATTCTTTGAGGAATAAGCTCATCATTATCATTAGGCACAACAGTCATTCCTCCTTTCTTAGGAACACAATGCACAGGACTAACCCATCTACTATCAGCAATAGGATATATAATACCAGCTTCAAGAAGTTTTAATACCTCATTCCTTACCACCTCCTTCATCTTCGGAATTAGACGACGTTGATGTTCAACAACAGGCTTTGCATCTTCTTCCATATTAATAGCATGTTGGCAAATAGAAGGAGAAATCCTTTCAAATCATCAAGAGTATAGCCAATAGCTCCTCGGTGTTTCTTCAATATTTCCAATAACCTTTATTCCTCAATCTCTGAAAGCTTAGAACTAATAATAACATGATATATTTTCTTATCATCAATATGAGCATATTTAAGATTATCAGGTAAAGGCTTTAAATCAAAAACAGGATCTTCCTTTGGTGGCTGTGTTGTACCCAAATCTTCCACCGGTAAATCATGCTTGAGAATAGGTTGGCGAAGAAAAATTTCCTCAAGCTCATCTCTTTCTTTCCTAAAAGCTTCACTTTCACTATTCTCCAAATGTTGCTGCAAAGGATTATTAGGAACAAGAACAATAGATGCACACTGCTCCATTTTAAAATCATTACTAGGCAAGTCAACTTTATAAGGAGTTTTGGTAAATTTAGAAAAGTTAAATTCATAAGGTTCACCAGCAAATCTAGTCAAAATTTTCTCTTTCTTACAATCTATAATAGCTCCACAAGTATTTAGAAAAGGTCTACCAAAAATGATAGGACAATGATCACTAGCAGCAGAACCAAGTACCAAAAAGTCAGCAGGATATTTAATCTTACCACATAGAACTTCCACATCTCGAACAATACCAATTGGAGAAATAGTTTCTCTATTAGCCAAATGAATAACCACATCAATATCTTCAAGTTCACAAGAACCAATTTCGTGCATAATCTCCGTGTAAAGCTCATAAGGAATAGCACTAACACTTGCACCAATATCACATAAACCATAATAGCAATGATCACCAATTCTAACAGATAGCATAGGAACACTAACTTGTTTGGATTTATTAGGATGTGAAACAATATTAGAAGCATCTTCACAGAAAATAATATGACCATCCTCCACATTTTCAGTCACAAGATCTTTAACTATTGCAACAGCAGGTTCAATTTTAATTTGTTCTTCAGGTTCTTTAGGTTTCTTTTCACTTTTATTAACCGCACTAGATATGACAGAGTACTCCTTCATTTTAGCAGGGAAAGGAGTTTTTTCAATATAAGCTTCAGGAATAACATTATCAACAGTTTCAACCACTACACATTTGTTTACAGATGAATCAACTTTATCCTTATACTGTTCATGATACTTATCAAAATTCTTCTTAGGCAGTTCATAATGAGAGGCAAAAGCTTTATAAAGATTTGCAACAACTTGGGAATCAAGACCATATGTAGCACTCATATTACGAAATTTATCAGTATCCATAAAAGCTTCAATGCATTTATAATCATAAATTATACCTGATTCTCTATCTTTGTCGTTCTCCCATCCTTCAGTATTTTCTTGGATCCGATCAAGAAGGTCCCTTTTAAACTCTTCTTTGTTGCGTGTAAATGATCCAGAACAAGAAGTATCCAGCAAGGTCTTGTCTTGAAAAGAAAGTCTTGCATAGAAATTATCAATAATAACATTACCAGAAAGCTCATGAATGGGGCATTTGAGCATTAAAGACTTCAATCTCCCCCAAGCTTGGGCAATACTCTCCATCATGAGGCCAGAAATTATATATGCGGTTCCGATCTTTGTGAATTTCACTTGGAGGATAAAATTTGGAATAAAATAAAGGCACAATGTCCTCCCAATCAATAGAATCACCATTCTTCAGCAATTTATACCAATGCGCCGCTTTACCAGACAGCGATATAGTGAATAGTTTCTTCCTAACTTCATTCATAGAAATACCTGCACATTTGAATAACCCGCATAATTCATGCAAAAACAATAAATGATCACCAGGATGGACAGCTCCATCCCCTTCATAGCGGTTATCCATAACACGTTCAATAATTTTCATAGGTATTTTATATGGTACTACTTCCTCACCTGGCGCTTCATCCACTACCGCAGTAGTAGTAGATTTCCCAAATAGAAATTGAAGAGAAGATCTCTCCATAATGATTTATAGCAGCAGGCAATAAAATCAGCACAAACAGAAAGGTTTTCCTTACCAATTCCACTTACCAATAGCGCTTCACTCCCCGGGCGCCAAAAAATAGTCTTGATGACCCACAAGTATAGGGGGTGTATCTTCGATAAGTAAGAATGTCGATCCCAACGAGGAGCAGGTGTTGGCAGCAGTTTCGATGAAGGATTCACCGTAAATGCTCACGACAAGTATTCAGTGGGGTTTTGATATTGCATAAATAAAGTACGAGTAAGTAAAATGCGAGAGAAATAATTGCAGCGAGTGGCCCAACTTCTTTTAGCACAAAGGACAAGCCGGTTTGATTACTTATAATGACCAAACGTTCCTGAGGACACATGGGGATTTTAGTCTAGTACTTTCGCTTCATGTGGCTTAATAATCTTCATTGTTTTGATAAGTGTTGTGTGGGTGAACCTATGCTAATGCACCGCCCTTCCTAGGACTAATACATACTTGTGATTATACCCTTGCAAGCATCCGCAACTACAAGAAAGTAATTAAGATAAATCTAACCACAACCTTAAACTCTGAGATCCTGCGATCCCTCCCGCATCGATATACTAACGGGGGCTTAGGTTTCTGTCACTCCGCAACCCCGCAATTAGCAACCGAATACAAGATGCACTCCCCTAGGCCCATAAATGGTGAAGTGTCGTGTAGTCGACGTTCACACGACACCACTAGAAGAATGACACCACAACTTAAATATCATAACATTGAATATTACTCAACCATAATTCACTACTAGCATTTAGACTTCACCCATGTCCTCAAGAACTAAACGAACTACTCACGAGACATCATATGGAATACAATCAGAGGTGATATGATGATGAATAGCAATCTGAACATAAACCTTGGTTCAATGGTTTCACTCAATAGCATCTACAACAAGTATAGAATAACACCGGAGAGTTTCCCTATCAAACAATCAAGATTTAACCCGAATCACAGCGGTGACGAGGTGGTGATGGCGGTGTAGATGGTGGAGATGATGATGATGATGATGGAGATGATGTCCCGCTCGATGACGATGGCGATGGCGTTGATTTTCCTCCGGAGGGAATTTCCTGCGGATTCCTGCCCCGGAGAGCTCTTTCTCTCTCGGTGTTCTCCGCCCCGCAGAGGCGGCCGTAACCCTTCGTGAGGTCCTCTCGTGGGCTTAGGTTTTCGGACGAAGGAGTACGAAAGAAAAGGAGGCGCAAAGGGCCGGGGCCCCAGAGCATAGGGTGGCGCGGCCAGCCATGGGCCGCGCCGCCCTATGGTCTGGGCCCACAAAGGGCCTTCCTTCTCCCTTCCTGCTCCTCCGCCATCTGGAAAAAATAGGAATTTACGTGAAATTCCCTTCCACAGCTGATCTTCCGAAATATGCGTTCGACGGTGCTTTTCCAGCAGAATCCTGGCTCCCGTGCTTGATCCTCCAATGATGATGAAACATGCAAAATAGATGAAATAACATAAGTATTGTGTCCCAATATGAAATATATCAATGAATAACATCAAATTATGATACAAAATAGTGATGCAAATTGGACGTATCAGTATCCCGTGTTCCGAGACCATGTCTGTACATGCTAGGCTCGTCAAGGCAACCTTAGTACCCGCGTGTACAAAACTGGCTTGTACCCGTTGTATGCACATGTGGAATCTATCACACCCGATCATCACGAGATGCTTCGAAACGACAAGTCTTAGCAACGGTGCATACTAAGGATGAACACTTTATTATCTTGATATTTAGTGAGATGGATCATCTTATAATGCTACCGTCGCGATCTAAGCAATATAAGATGCATAAAAAGGATTAACATCACATGCAATTCATATGTGATATGATATGGCCCTTTTGTCTTTGCGCCTTTGATCTTCATCTCCAAAGCACGGACATGATCCTCCATCATCAAAGAGCATGATCTCCATCATCGTCGGCGTAGCACCAAGGTCAATGGCGCCGTCTTCATGATTGTCCTCCATGTAGCAACTATTACAACTACTTTGAAATACTACTCAACATGAAATTTAAAGACAACCATAAGGCTCCTGCGCCGGTTGCCACAATACAATAATGATCATCTCATACATATACATCATCACATTATGGCCATATCACATCACCAAACCCTGCAAAAACAAGTTAGACGCCTCTAATTGGTTTGCATATTTTACGTGGTTTAGGGTTTTCGCATAAGATCCAATCTACCTACGAACATGAACCACAACGGTGATACTAATGTTGTCAATAGAAAGAGTAAATTGGATCTCACTATAGTGGGAGAGACAGACACCCGCAAAGCCACTTATGCAATACAAGTTGCATGTCGAACGGGGAGCAAGTCTCATGAACGCGGTCATGTAAAGTTAGCCCGAGCCGCTTCATCCCACTATGCCGCAAGATGCAAAGTACACGAACTAAAGACAACAAAAACATCAACGCCCACAAAACAATTGTGTTCTACTCGTGCAACCAATATATGCATAGACACGGCTCTGATACCACTGATGGGATTCGTAGCATAGAAAACAAAAATTTTCCTACCGCAAGAACGAAAACAAGCCAAGATCTAATCTAGTAGACGTAGCAACGAGGAGATGAGAGACTAACCCTCGAAGATTCGCAAAGCTTAACGAGATTAGATCTCGGGGTGGATGTAGACGATCACTTGCCGCTTGCAAAAGCGCGTAGAAGATCTTGATCTTGACGGTGCCACAATCGGGCAACACCTCGATAATTTCTTATGTCCATGCTACTTTATTGATGATACCTACATGTTTTATGCACACTTTATGTCATATTTGTGCATTTTCTGAACTAACCTATTAACAAGATGCCAAGTGCCTGTTCTCTGCTGTTTTTGGTTTCGAAATCCTAGTAACGAAATATTCTCTAATTGGACGAAATCAACGCCCAGTGTTCCTATTTTGCCCTAAGCATCCAAACACCCGAGAGCCGCCGAGGGGGCCCCGTGGCCCAGATGATAGGGTGGCGCGGCCAGGGCTGTGCCCGCGCCACCCTATGGTGTGGTCGCCCTTCGCCCTCCGACGCTGCCCTTTCGCCTATATAAAGTCCCATCGAAACCCCACGAGGAAGCCACGGTACGCGAAACCTTCCGTAGCCGCCGACATCGCGAAGCCAAGATCTGGGGACAGGAGTCGTTCCGGCACCCCGCCGGACGGGGAAGTGCCCCTAAGGCTTCTCCATCGACACCGCCGCCATCTCCACCGCCATCTTCATCACCGCCGCTCTCCCATGAGGAGTGAGTAGTTCTCCATCGGCTCGGGCTCAACCCGGTAGCTATGTGGTTAATCTCTCTCCTATGTACTTCAATACAATGATCTCATGAGCTGCCTTACATGATTGATATTCATATGAGTTTTGTATCACTATTCATCTATGTGCTACTCTAGTGATGTTATTAAAGTACTCTATTCCTCCTCCACGTGTGTAAAGGTGACAGTGTGTGCACCGTGTGAGTACTTGGCGTAGGCTATGATCATGATCTCTTGTAGATTGCGAAGTTAACTATTGCTATGATAGTATTGATGTGTATTATTCCTCCTACATAAGCATGAAGGTGACAGTGTGCATGCTATGCTAGTACTTGGTTTAGTCGTTTTTCTTACACTCTAAGGTTATTTAAATATGAACATCTAATTGTGGAGCTTGTTAACCCGGCATTGAGGGTGTAATCCCACGCAATGTGTTCATCATCCAACAAGAGAGTGTAGAGTATGCATTTATCTATTCTGTTATGTGATCAATGTTGAGAGTGTCCACTAGTGAAAGTCTATTCCCTAGGCCTTGTTCCTAAATATCGCTATCGCCGCTTGTTACTGTTTTATCGAATTACTATCATGCATTACCGCATGTTTACTTCCGCAATATTACTACTATCAACCGCACGCCAAATGAGCTATTTTCTCGCGCTCGACCATCGCTCATATTTATTCATACCACTTGTATTTCACTATCTCTTCGCGAACTAGTACACCTATTAGGTGTGTTGGGGACACAAGAGACTTCTTGTTTTGTGGTTGCAGGGTTGCATGAGAGGGATATCTTTGACCTCTTCCTCCCCGAGTTCGATAAACCTTGGGTAATCCACTTAAGGGAAACTTGCTGCTGTTCTACAAACCTCTCTTTGAGGCCCAACACTGCTACAAGAATAGAAGCTCCCGTAGACATCAAGCACTTTTCTGGCGCCGTTGCCTGGGAGGGAAGGTAAACGGCACTCACACATTGGCAAGCCCGGCAACTAAGCACTTTTCCTCCCTCGTAAACTACGCGCCAAGCACTTTTCTGGCGCCGTTGCCGTGGAGGAAAGGTAAAAGGCACTCATACTTCGGTTCCAGGTAACACTTTTCTCGGCGCCATTGTGTGTGTGCAAGCTATTTCCTTTAGACTCTGCAATTGCGACATTTGGTTTCTTGTTTACACTAGTTAGGCATAATGGACAACAATGACCTTTTTATTCTATTTCCTGATTTAAGACATGGATGGTTTGATGCGAAAAATTAAAAAACCCATGGAACATATTAATATGAATGCTTTGAACACTATTGTTGCTAATGCTATGGAAAATTCTAAGCTTGGGGAAGTTGGCTTTGATGAGCATGATATTTTTAGTCCCCCAAGCATTGAGGAGAAAATTTACTTTGATGATACTTTGTCTCCCATTTATGATGATTATAATGATAGTAGTCTTTTGTTACCACCTGTTATGGAGGATAAATTTGATTATGATTACAATATACCTCCTATATTTGATAGCTACTTTGTTGAATTTGCTCCCACTACAATTAATAAGAATGACTATGCTTATGTTGGGAGTAGTAATTATTTTATGCATGAGACTCATGATAAGAATGCTTTATGTGATAGTTATATTGTTGAGTTTGCTCATGATGCTACTGAAAATTATTATGAGAGAGGAAAATATGGTTGTAAAAATTTTCATGTTACTAAAACACCTCTCTATGTGCTGAAATTTTTGAAGCTACACTTGTTTTATCTTCCTATGCTTGTTACTTTGCTCTTCATGAACTTGTTTATTTACAAGATTCCTATGCATAGGAAGCATGTTAGACTTAAATGTGTTTTGAATTTGCCTCTTGATGCTCTCTTTTGCTTCAACTTTATTTCTTGCGAGTGCATCATTAAAACTGCTAAGCCCATCTTAATGGCTATAAAGAAAGAACTTCTTGGGAGATAACCCATGTGTTTTTTTTACTACAGTACTTTGTTTTATATTTGTGTCTTGGAAGTTGTTTACTACTGTAGCAACCTCTCCTTATCATGTTTTTGTGCCAAGTAAAGTTTCTATGTCAAAGTTGATGTTATATTTGGGATCGTTGCGCAAAAACAGCATTGCTGTCTGTCACGAATCTGGGCACAGGCCTCTATAGAAAATTCAAAAAAATCTGCCAATTTACAAGCGTGATCCTCGTATATGTACGCAACTTTCATTAGTTTTGAGTTTTTCCATTTGAGCAAGTCTGGTGCCAGCTTTAAATTCCTTTACGGACCGTTCTGTTTTTGACAGATTCTGCCTTTATTTCGCATTGCCTCTTTTGCTATGTTGGATTCATTTCTTTGATCCATTAATGTCCAGTAGCTTTATGCAATGTCCAGAAGTGAAAAGAATGTTTGTGTCACCTCTGAACATGTGAATTTTTGATTACGCACTAACTCTCTAATGAGTTTGCTTGAAGTTTGGTGTGAAGGAAGTTTTCAAGGGTCAAGAGAGGAGTATGATATACTATGATCAAGAGGAGTGAAAGCTCTAAGCTTGGGGATGCCCCGTGGTTCATCCCTGCATATTTCAAGAAGACTCAAGCTTTTAAGCTTGGGGATGCCCAAGGCATCCCCTTCATCGACAAAGTATCGTGTTTCTTCTCTTGAAACTATATTTTTATTCGGTCACATCTCATGTACTTTACTTGGAGCGTCTGTGTGTGCTTTTATTTTTGTTTTGTTATCTTAGTTCTCTGAATAAGTTCATCCTTGTGTGGGAGAGAGACACGCTCCGCTGGTTCGTATGAACACATGTGGTCTTAGCTCATAATATTCATGGCGAAGTTTCCTCTTCGTTAAATTGTTATATGGTTGGAATTGAAAAATGCTACATGTAATAATTGGTAAAATGTCTTGGATAATGTGATACTTGGCAATTGTTGTGCTCATGTTTAAGCTCTTGTATCATATACTTTGCACCTATTAGTGAAGAAATACATAGAGCATGCTAAAATTTGGTTTGCATAATTGGTCTCTCTAAGGTCTAGATAATTTCTAGTATTGAGTTTGAACAACAAGGAAGACGGTGTAGAGTCTTATAATGTTTACAATATGTCTTTTATGTGAGTTTTGCTGCACCGGTTCATCCTTGTGTTTGTTTCAAATTACCTTGCTAGCCTAAACCTTGTATCGAGAGGGAATACTTCTCATGCATCCCAATCCTTGAGCCAATATTCATGACATTTGTGTCCACCATACCTACCTACTACATGGTATTTCTCCGCCATTCCAAAGTAAATTGCTTGAGTGCTACCTTTAAAATTCCATCATTCACCTTTGCAATATATAGCTCATGGGACAAAATAGCTTTAAAACTATTGTAGTATTGAATATGTACTTATGCACTTTATCTTTTATTAAGTTGCTTGTTGTGCGATAACCATGCTTCTGGGGAACGCCATCAACTATTCTTTGTTGAATATCATGTGAGTTGCTATGCATGTCCGTCTTGTCTGAAGGATCTATCACCTTAATGATTGGAGCATGCAAATTGTTAGAGAAGAACATTGGGCCGCTAACTAAAGCCATGAATCATGGTTGAAGTTTCAGTTTTGGACATATATCCTCAATCTCATATGAGAATAATAATTGTTGCTACATGCTTATGCATTTAAGAGGAGTCCATTATCTCTTGTCCATGTTGTCCCGGTATGGATTTCTAAGTTGAGAATAATCAAAAGCGAGAAATCCAAAATGCGAGCTTTCTCCTTAGTACATGCGGCATGGAGGTACCCCTTTGTGACACTTGGTTGAAACATGGCATTGCAAAGATCCGGTAGTCCAAGCTAAGTAGGACAAGGTGCGGGCACTATTAGTATACTATGCATGAGGCTTGCAACTTGTAAGATATAATTTACATAACTCATATGCTTTATTACTACCGTTGACAAAATTGTTTCATGTTTTCAAAATAAAAGCTCTAGCACAAATACAACAATCGATGCTTTCCTCTTTGAAGGACCTTTCTTTTACTTTTATTGTTGAGTCAGTTTACCTATTTCTCTCCATCTCAAGAAGCAAACACTTGTGTGAACTGTGCATTGATTCCTACATACTTGCATATTGCACTTATTATATTACTTTGCATTGACAACTATCCATGAGATATACATGTTACAAGTTGAAAGCAACCGCTGAAACTTAATCTTCCATTGTGTTGCTTCAATACCTCTACTTTGAATTATTGCTTTATGAGTTAACTTTTATGCAAGACTTATTGATGCCTGTCTTGAAAGTGCTATTCATGAAAAGTCTTTGCTTTATGATTCATTTGTTTACTCATGTCATTTACCATTGTTTTGATCGCTGCATTCATTACATATGTTTACAATATGATCAAGTTTATGATGGCATGTCACTTAAGAAATTATCTTTGTTATCGTTTTACCTGCTCGGGACGAGTAACTAAGCTTGGGGATGCCGATACGTCTCCAACGTATCGATAATTTCTTATGTTCCATGCTACTTTATTGATGATACCTACATGTTTTATGCACACTTTATGTCATATTTGTGCATTTTCTGGAACTAACCTATTAACAAGATGCCAAGTGCCAGTTCCTCTGTTTTTGGTTTCAGAAATCCTAGTAACGAAATATTCTAATTGGACGAAATCAACGCCTGTTCCTATTTTGCCCAAGCATCCGGAACACCCGAGAGCCGCGAGGGCCCCCTGTGGGCCCAGATGATAGGTGGCGCGGCCAGGGCTGGGCCCACGCCACCCTATGGTGTGGTCGCCCTTCGCCCTCCGACGCTGCCCTTTCGCCTATATAAGCCCCATCGAAAACCCCACGGAGGAAGCCACGGCACGCGAAACCTTCCGTAGCCGCCGCCATCGCGAAGCCAAGATCCTGGGACAGAGTCTCTGTTCCGCACCCACGGACGGGGAAGTGCCCCCGGAAGGCTTCTCCATCGACACCGCTGCCATCTCCACCGCCATCTTCATCACTGCTGCTCCCATGAGGAGGAGTAGTTCTCCATCGAGGCTCGGGGCTGTACCGGTAGCTATGTGGTTAATCTCTCTCCTATGTACTTCAATACAATGATCTCATGAGCTGCCTTACATGATTGAGATTCATATGAGTTTTGTATCACTATTCATCTATGTGCTACTCTAGTGATGTTATTAAAGTACTCTATTCCTCCTCCACGTGTGTAAAGGTGACAGTGTGTGCACCGTGTGAGTACTTGGCGTAGGCTATGATCATGATCTCTTGTAGATTGCGAAGTTAACTATTGCTATGATAGTATTGATGTGTATTATTCCTCCTACATAAGCATGAAGGTGACAGTGTGCATGCTATGCTAGTACTTGGTTTAGTCGTATCGATCTTTCTTACACTCTAAGGTTATTTAAATATGAACATCTAATTGTGGAGCTTGTTAACTCCGGCATTGAGGGTTCGTGTAATCCTACGCAATGTGTTCATCATCCAACAAGAGAGTGTAGAGTATGCATTTATCTATTCTGTTATGTGATCAATGTTGAGAGTGTCCACTAGTGAAAGTCTATTCCCTAGGCCTTGTTCCTAAATATCGCTATCGCTTGTTACCGTTTTACTGAATTACTACGTCGTTACTCGCATGTTTACTTCTCGCAATATTACCATCAACCGCACGCTCAGCTATTTTCTCGCCGTACTATCTCATATTTATTCATACCACTTGTATTTCACTATCTCTTCGCCGAACTAGTGCACCTATTAGGTGTGTTGGACACAAGAGACTTCTTGTTTTGTGGTTGCAGGGTTGCATGAGAGGGATATCTTTGACCTCTTCCTCCCTGAGTTCGATAAACCTTGGGTAATCCACTTAAGGGAAACTTGCTGCTGTTCTACAAACCTCTGCTCTTGGAGGCCCAACACTGTCTACAAGAATAGAAGGTCCCGTAGACATCATGCCACAATCGGGCAGCACCTCCGTACTCGGTCACACGTTCGGTGTTGATGAAGACGACGTCCTTCTCCCCGTTCCAGGGCAGCGGAAGTAGTAGATCCTCCTCGGAATCCCGGCAGCACAACGGCGTGGTGACGGTGGTGGTGGAGATCTCCGGCAGGGCTTCGCCGCAAGCGCTGCGGGAGAAGAAGGAGGAGGGAATAGCTAGGGTTTGGGCGCAGGGTGGTGCTGCGACTTGGGGAGCTAGGGCTGCGACTTGTGGTGCCCTTGGGGTGCCCCTTGGCCTCTTTAATAGGTGGCCAAGCCCCTTGGGTCGTCCAAAAACCTGCCCCCAAGTTTGACTGAGTTCCGATAGGTTTCCGGTTCCGAAAACCTAGTCCTACTCGGACTCTTTTGCCAATTCCGAAATTGCATTAAGGAAAGACTCCTTTTCCCTTAAGGCAACGTGGTTGCACCTATTATGGAACCCTCCGGACTTCCTTAGACATCCCGGGTCGTCCCGGACACTTCCGGAACCTTCCATAATATTCCGGACTATTCCGGTCCTTCGAACCTTCTAGAAGCTCCGTAAAACACCGGACTTTTTCCGAACCCCGGAAAATGACTTCCCATATATGAATCTTATTCTTCGGACCATTCCGACCTCCTCGTGATGTCTCGGATCCCATCCGAGACTCCAACAACATTCGAGCTCCATTCCATATTCCATATCTACTTAAAACGGCATCAAACCTTAAGTGTGTCACCCTACGGTTCGCGAACTATGCACATGGTTGAGACTCTCTCCGACCAATAACCAATAGCGGATCTGGAGATCCATAATGGCTCCCACATATTCAACGATGACTTGATCGAATGAACCATTTACATACGATACCGATTCCCTTTGTCTCACGATATATTACTTGTCCGAGGTTTGATCATCGGTATCACGATACCTTGTTCAACCTCGTCTCCGACAAGTACTCTTACTCGTACCGTGGTATGTGGTCTCTTATGAACCATTCATATGCTTGCAAGCTAATTAGACGACATTCCACCGAGAGGGCCCAGTAGTATATCTATCCGTCATCGGGATGGACAAATCCCACCGTTGATCCATATGCCTCAAGCTTATACTTTCCGGATACCTAATCCCACCTTTATAACCACCCATTTACGCAGTGGGCGTTTGATGTAATCAAAGTACCCTTCCGGCATAACTGATTTATATGATCTCATGGTCGAAAGGACTTGGTAACTATGTATTGAAAGCTTATAGCAAATGAACTTAATGACGTGATCTTATGCTACGCTTAATTGGGTGTGTCCATTACATCATTCACATAATGATATAACCTTGTCATTAATAACATCCAATGTTCATGATCACGAAACGATGATCATCTATTAATCAACAAGCTAGTTATACAAGAGGCTTTACTAGGGACTTCTTGTTGTTTACATAACACACATGTATCAATGTTTCGGTCAATACAATTATAGCATGGTATATAAACATTTATCATAAACACAAAGATATATAATAACCAATTTATTATTGCCTCTTGGGAATATCTCCAACATTAGCGGCAACACAATCAGCTACCCCATGGTGCAACAGGCTCAAGTTGTGACTACAGGGTCACAGCAGGTTCTACCAATGCAAGTGGATGCCGCATCAACGCCAAAGAATGACATTCCGAACCCGGCCAAGAAAGCCAAGAAGGTGGATAAGAACCCATGTTTTAGATGCAAGCAACCTGGGCACCAGATTGATACTTGTACTGCGCCTGTTTGTGATATTTGTGAATCATCTAATCATATTTTGAGTGCATGTCCTCTGCTTCAGGCTCCTAAACCATCTGCCACTATGTATGGATATGCAATCGAGCAGCTTATGTTCTTTGAGGTACCTACTGGTGGTGCTTACAAACCGAAGGTGGACAATGTGAAGCTGGTAAAAGTAACTGTTGAAGGTGATCCTATGTCTATTCCAGAAATTGCTGATTGTTTGAGGAGAATTGTGCTAGTGGAGAATTTCCAATGGGAGATTTACAATTTTCAGAATAATATGTTCAGGGTGAAATTTTCAAAGAAGTCTGAAGCTCAGAGGATGAAAACTTTTCGTACTTACCCTGTTCCAGATAGAGCCTCTGATCTTATCTTTGAGGATTGGTCAGCTCTAGAGGACCCTTTGTATATGATACCTGAGGTTTGGCTGCGAGTGAGAGGGATACCAGCTGATGTCAGAACAGATTTCTTGTCTTTGTGGGGTGGGCACTCTTTTTGGCAAGACAAAGGAGGTGGACATGGTACACACTAGAAAGAACAAGGAATTGAGGTTGAGGATTGGTTGCTTAGATCATACTCTTATTCCAGAGACTACTGATGTTTTCATTCAAATGGGTTTTTTAAACTCAGTTTTGAGGTAGAACAAGTAACAGTTACTCAACTTAGAAATGATGATATGGGTAACAATGGTGGCAACAATGGTGGAGGTGGTAATAATGGAGCAAATGGGGATAATGTAGATGGTGCAAAGGACATGGATATTGAGAGGACAATGAATAATGATCAGCAAACCAATGCTAATATTCAGCAAGGTACGGCGAAGAAGGTCAATAATACTAAGAGTGCTGTTATACATCAACTTCAACATCTAGTTGAGGTGCCAATAGTGTTTGCTTCTCTTAATAAGGCCTTGTTGAACAAAGGTACTCATTCTGATAATTACACACCTGAGCATATACAACATTGTTCTTCTCCTTTTTTGATTTTGGAAGAAAATCAAGTCTAATGATACTTTTTCTATACCGCATGTTAACATAGGAATTTCCAATACTGGCACGCTATCCTATGATGATTCTGCGCCGGGATCGGTGCTGATCCGATTGGTGGCAGTATCGGGATCGGAGCCAGCAGGTTTTGCAGCTTCCAAGCTGACAGTGGGCAGCACTGCCGGACGTGGCGTGTTGCCAGTGGAGGCGTCCACCACGCCTGCTGAGCCCTCGCCTCAGGAAGCCGCGCTGGCGTCTCCCCTGGCCCGCCTGCTGCTCCCTGCTTGCTGACGGATGCAGCAGCGGTGACAGACAAGACGCCAGCTCCCGTGCGCGTACTGGCGGCCGGGGAGACGCGTGCTGCTGCTGCGACAGTGTCGCCGACAGCTGGCGGGAGCCGGGTGGCCCGTGACCACCACAACACCAACCCCAAGCTGCCGTTGTTTGCTTCTGGGCAGACCGCTGTAAGCACGGCAACACCTGGCGAACGAGGACTGGCAGCAGCCCACCTGAGCAGCAATCGCACGGCTGCTGCTATGATGCAGCGCATGTCGAAGTCAGTGGGGCCCGCCACAGATGCTGTCGGCCAGCGGAAGCTTTCTGGTGCCGCTTTTAGCCCTGGATTGTCTGTGAACAATGCCACTGTGGACTACGATGTTGCTTCGATGACAAATACAGGTATTGTTTTTGGTCCAGAAAATTTTCCGTCGCCAACCGTGGTAACGAGGCAGTTTTCAGGTACTACAACAGGTAATGCAATTCACATCGAGGGGATGACGGAGAACACTTCTTTGGCGAATAAAGTGGCGGCGTTTGGTGGGATTGCAGCTCCTTCATTGACTGCTAGGGCGAGCGACAGGATTTGCGCACAACCAAATGCAGATGCCACTCAGATGGAAAGGGCCATGCAAAATGTCAACTCCAGACACGACTTCCCCTCTCCAGGTAATGGGAAATTTAAACATTCAATTACTTCTTTATCCAATGAGGAGATTGTGTGTAAAGCGAGTCGTCTAGGTATCTCTATGGGGAAGAATAAAGGGGAAGCTTTAAAAGCTGCAGAATCTATTGAGGAGGTAGATGTCAATCGAACACTAGTAATTCTAAAGAAAAATGTTGAGACTATTTTAGAATGAGGAAGGTCCAAATGGCTTGCTAACTTCCAAATTTTCAAGTCTTACTGATGATTTGATAATAGAGGAGGCGCAAGAGTTTTTGGAACAGGATGATTTGCTAATGCCTCTAATTAAACTTAAGAAACCTCGTAAAAAGAGGGATTTTGACTTATCAGGGATTCGTAGGAGTGCTAGATTCAAAAACAAATATGCAAGTTAAGATGAGTTCAATAAAAGGTTTATTCTGGAATTCAGATGGTTTTGGTGATGTTGCAAAACACTTGTTTGTCAAAGAACAATTAAGGGAGGAAAAATTAGATTTTATCGCCTTACTGGAGACGGGAAGATCTAATTTTTCAATACCTTTTCTAAAATATTTGGCAAATGGGTTTGACTTTTCGTGGTTTTGTCTTCCCCCTCATGGGAGGTCTGGAGGTATTCTGGTTGGTATTAATAATGCATCACTACAAGTTGGTTTAGTCGAAACTGTTTTTTTTTAGATTCAGATCTCCATGGAAGCTCTTCTGCACTGGGATTTCTCCCCTGGCCTGGCGGTGGCTACTCAGGTGCATCGGCGTTTTGGATCCTTGGTTCATTTCTCCCCCTCTCCATCGGCGAAAGAATTCTTCCTGGTCGTGTCTTTCTCGTCAGTGTCTTTTCCTCTCACTGAAGAATCGGTGGGATTGGCCCTCCAGTGTTGTATCGGAGGAGATCACAAGGGTTTCAACGTGTTCCAACAAAGCGATCGGCGTTTTAGGTTTTCCGTGGCATCTAGCAAAGTTGGACATTTTATTTATGGTCTTCGTGATCGGGTATGGCCAGATTTTGTCTGTCACTTTTGTCTGTTTAAGGGATCCAATCCTCAAGATTCTGGTTTTGTTCATTCATTCTCTAACACTTGGAGATCTGATGAGGAGACTCTAGAGGTGTCTCAACGTAACCCTATTTCAGTTAGACCTAATCTGCATGTTCTCATGGAAAGTGCTGCGATGGACCAGTCTATCAAGATCGGCCAAAGAATTGTCAAAATTTGGGTTTTCTCCTGTGATGAGTAATGCGTCCAAGGATGATCATCTGACATCCTCGCAGCCGGCGGGGCTATCCTTTGGGTCCTTCTTGGTTGCGCCGGATCAGACCAAGCCTTTTGTTTCTGGAGCGAAATTCATAGGAGCTTTATTTGAAAAGGAGTATTTTGAGAAAATTGAAGCAGATATTCTTTTGCATGTCCTAGATCAAAGACAAGCTGGTTATTCTGATGCGGATATTGCATATGCAACTGATCTCCGTATAGTACCACCCTCGGAATTTATTTTCAAACGACTGAATCGTTCCCGCTCCTGCAGCCTTTCTGGCCATTTGGCTCACGAGTGTCCCGGCATCAAATGTTATGACTGCCATTATTTTGGCTTTTGCTGTAAGAAATTTAAAGCATGTCTTGATGTTGGGTCGGTCATTAAAATTAAGAAGGTTTGGGTCATGGCCAAATGCTCTCGTTGTGGTGTCTTAGGACATTCAGTTAAAAATTGTCGCGTTAAGAAAGTCTGGCGGCAGAAGCAGACAGTTTTATTGCCTATCTCTACTTCTTGTGTTCTTGGCCAGGGCTATTCTGATCATCAGCAGGCTAATGTTGTGCACAAGGACGTGATTGCTCAGGGTCATTTTGCTGGAACTGATGAGGAAGGCAGTTTGGATCTGCAGGTTTCTCCTATATTTAACGATGCTAGTTTGGGCTCAGATATGTCATGTGATGCTAATGATATTCTCCCAGCTCGGATCTCTTTAGTTAAATCTGTAATGAATTCCTACTTTTTGCCTAATGTGGTTCTGGACAATGGCTATTTCTTATCTATTAACTTCAGAATACACCGCTCAGAGTGGTACGAGTTGTTTGGAGAAGCTATTGTTCTTGTTCAGAGCAGAATTGTTGCAAGGAGACTGTGCTCTGGCCTTGGGCCCAAGACTAATTCATGTGTGATCACTGAACTTTCTGATCTAGACCATGAAGCAGCGTTACCTAATGATGCTCCGGTAATAGACTTACAGAACAGCTGCTTTGTTGTCAGTTCTAAATCCTGCTCAGCTCACACTGCGCATGAAAGGGAAAAAAATAAGGAGCCAAGTCCGTCAGAAACTACTGCTATCAGAAAGAGTTCGAGATGCAATAAGTATGATGCTCAACTGGCCGTCCTTGCTCCTGTGTGACTAGGAAAACCTCCAAAAAGAAGCAGAAAGTGGAAACTCCTCTAGTAGTAAGTTCCGTCAGACGTGGTCTGCGTAGTGACAAGGATGGATACATCCCAATGGAGCTGCCGTCAGGAGCTTCTCAGCGTAAGAAATCTACGGTCAAGCTTGCTCCAACTCCTGAGATCCTTCAGATGGAGGTGATGCAAAAGATGGGTGTGGAGATGTGTGGTCTAGAACCTGAAGATCTGACTGAAGAAAAGTTTCTTCAAGCTCGTCTTTCTTAAGCAGTTTTTCCTTGTCTACATTTTTTGTTTATGTCTTCCTATATTGAAGCTGTAAAACCGTGGAATATTCTATGTTGGAACATCAGAGGTCTAAATGGAGATGACAAATGGCCATCTATTAGAAATAAAATAGAAGAAAGTTTTGCTGCTGTCATTTGCCTTCAAGAGACAAAAATGACATCTTTTGACAACACTTCTATCAGGAATTTTGCTCCAAAACGTTTCAATCATTTTGTTTGTGTCCCATCGATTGGTGCTTCTGGTGGTCTTTTGGTTTTATGGAATAGCTCTGTATTTGCTGGCACTATTATTCTGCAAGAATCTTTTGCAGTGGTTGTGAGGTTTACTTCGGTTATGACTGCTCAATCATGGACTCTTGTCAATGTTTACGGGCCATGTGTGGAACCCAGAAGATCTAATTTTGTTAATTGGCTCCACAACCTAGATATACCAGATGATGAGGACTGGATTCTAGTAGGGGATTTCAATTTCTATAGATATGTGGAGAGCAGAAATAAACCGGGGGCCAATTTTAATGACATGAATATTTTCAACGACATCATCAGTCATCTGGGTTTGGTAGAACTTCCAATTAAGGGGAGAGCCTTCACTTGGAGCAACATGCAGCTCAACCCACTTCTTGTGCAACTAGATTGGTTCTTCACTTCAACAAATTGGACTTTGAGTTTTCCGAATACAGTTGTAAATCCTCTTGCTAGGCCAGTTTCGGATCATCTTCCTTGTGTAATTAACATCGGCACAAAAATTCCTAAAGTAGCTATATTCCGATTTGAAAACTACTGGCTAAGGCAACCTGGGTTTATGCAACTTGTGGATAACATTTGGGCAATTTCAGTTCCTGGCAATGTGGCAAAGAGGATCACTGCAAAGTTCAAATTGTTGAGAAAGGGATTAAAGAAATGGAATGGAAATCTTTCTAATATTGACACCTGCATAGATAATTGTAACAAGATTATATTTATGATAGATGAGTATGAGGAAGCCAGAGAGATGCACATTGCTGAATGGAATTTTAGAAGGATTGTAAAAGAGAGGTATGTTCACCTTTCTAACTGCAAGAGAGACATTTGGAAGAACAGATGCACTATCCGGTGGGCCAAGCTGGGAGATGAGAATACTTCTTTTTTTCACTCTATGGCTACTGTGAGATACAGGCAGAACTACATTTCCAAATTTTGCTTGCCAAATGGTAGAGAGATTTCAGATCACAATGAGAAGGCTGCTTTGTTATTTACTGCTTATAAGGATAGATTGGGGAAGAGTAGGCAGATCAACTTCCCTTTTGAGCTGCAAGATTTGATTCAACATGTTGAGGGTCTGCATTCTCTTTCTGCTACATTCACTCATGATGAGATTGATGAAGTAATTAAGGAGCTGCCAACAGACAAAGCCCCTGGACCAGATGGGTTTAATGGTATGTTTATCAAAAGATGTTGGCATATTATAAAGCATGATTTCTATGAACTATGCAAGGATTTCCTTGATGGGAAGGTGGATCTTCAGAGTATCAATGATTCTTTAATTACACTCATCCCCAAAACTCATGCTCCTCAGACTCCAAACGACTTCCGACCCATATCTTTGCTTAACTCTTGCTTAAAGGTTCTGACCAAGCTATTAGCTAACAGACTTCAAGCCAAAATTATAGAGATGGTGCATAAAAACCAATATGGGTTCATTAAATCTAGAACCATACAGGACTGTCTTGCATGGGCCTTTGAATATCTTCACCAGTGTAAGCATTCTGGGAGACAGATTATTGTTTTCAAAGTAGATTTTTCCAAAGCTTTTGATATGATGGAACATGCATCTATCTTAGAGATATTCAGATTAAAAGGTTGTGATGAGATTTGGTTACAATGCTTGAATAATATCATGAATTCTGGAACGTCTTCGGTTCTTCTCAATGGGGTGCCTGGGAAGAAATTCCACTATAAGAGAGGAGTTAGACAGGGATACCCTTTATCTCCTCTTTTATATACTGCCACAGCTGACTTGCTTCAATCCATGATTAACAATCAATTCAGACTTGGCAATCTCAATGCTCCAATTCCTATACCAAATCATGACTTCCCTGTAATACAATACGCTGATGATACTATTTTTGTAACGGGGGCATGTCCTACTTAGGTGACCATATTAAAAAATATGATAAATTTATTCGCTGAAGCAACTGGACTGACAGTTAACTTCCAGAAATCAAATATGATTCCAATTAATTGCTCAGATGAAGTGGCAGTGAATCTTGCTGGTATTCTTGAATGTCAAATTGCTACAATGCCTTTTACCTATCTAGGGTTGCCTTTGGGTACCACAAAACCAACCGTACAAGACATGTCCCCTCTTTTGGATAGCATTGAGAGAAGGTTGAATGCTTGTTCTAGGTTTCTTTCATACGGCAGGAAGGCTTACATATGTGGACTCTGTCCTATCAGCATTGCCAACCTTTTATATGTGTACCTTGAAGATTCAGAAAACAGCCATAAAAATTATTGACAGAGGCCGAAGACATTGCTTGTGGGCCAAGAGAGAAGATTGGGAGAAGCAAGCTCAATCGCTTGTCGCTTGGGAGACTGTGTGCAAACCCAAAAGCAAAGGAGGTCTGGGTATTAGAAATTTGGAAATTCAAAATGATGCACTGTTATTGAAGTATATGGATAAATTTATGAATAAAGCAGATATTCCATGGGTGGATTTGATGTGGCATACTCATTATCAGGGGAAGGTTCCTCATGCCTCTCCTAAGGTTGGATCTTTTTGGTGGAAGGATATTTGCTCTCTCTTTAACCAGTACAGAGGCATAACCTCATGTAATGTTGGATCCGGTAGCTCGGTGCTTCTTTGGAAAGATAAGTGGTCAAATCAAAACCCTCGAGCTACTCCTTATACCAGGTTATTCTCCTTTGCTATAAACCAGGATGTTTCGGTCATGGAAGCTCTTCAAACAGACCATTTCGCAAGTATGTTCTATTTACCACTATCTACTCAGGCTTTTGATGAAATGCAACTTCTGCAAACAGATTTGAATGAGCTCAGGGATAATTATCACAGTGATAAGGACCAATGGATCTACTCTCTAAATAGTGGTACATACTCTTCTTCCAGCTACTATAAATTCCTTTTCCAGGGGCTGCCCGCTGAAATAATTTTCAAATGGCTTTGGAAGAGTAGATGTGTGCCAAAACTGAAAGTTTTTGCTTGGTTGATGATCATTGATAAGATCAATACTAAATATATGATCCAAAGGAGACATTGGCATCTTAACTCTGGTCCTGAATGCATTTTGTGTACAAGCCAAAGTCTGGAAACTAGAGACCGCCTTTTCTTTACTTGCGCTTTTGCCTCCAGATGCTGGAACTATGTGAAAATTCAGTGGATACAGAAAAGTAATATCTCTGAAACTTTCAAAGCTACCAAACAATTATACTCCAGACCATGCTTTATGGAGGTAGTTGTCTCTGCAACATGGAACATTTGGATGGAAAGAAATGGATTCATTTTCGAGCATCAGGACCATAGCTTTGCAAGGTGGAAAATTCTTTTTAAGAAGGACATCTACCTGACTGCCCACAGGGTTAAAGCTACACACAAGGAACCTCTTCTCCGCTAGTTGCACTCCGTGTAATTTTTTTTCTTTTCTTCTTACTATCTGTCTTTTAAGGTGCCTTTCGGTTGATCCTCTCAACCTTTGTAAATATGGGGTGAACCTATTTGTACTATGGTATGTTTTTAATTAAAAAAAGTACCGTGGGGGCTTCCCTCACGGTTTCCTTGGTCAAAAAAAAACTGGGGATTTTTGTGTCAAATTACATATTAAATGTAAACATGATGGATTTGAGTGGGTATTAGTGCCAGTCTATGGTGCTGCTCAAAATGCTCATAAAGCACAATTTCTAGCCGAACTAGCCAGGATGGGTTATTCGGGAAACAAACCTTCTCTTATTGGAGGTGATTTTAATATTTTGAGAAGAAAAGAAGATAAGAATAATGATAACTTCAAGCCACACTGGCCTTTTGTTTCTAATGCTATTATTGAAAGCCTAAATCTGCGAGAGATTGCTCTCTCAGGTAGGCAATTTACCTGGGCCAATCGAAAGGAAAATCCAACCTATGAGAAGCTCGACCGTATTCTTTCGACCGTTGAGTGGGAACAAAATTTCCCTCTAGTCACAGTTAGAGCTTTGACAAGGACTGGTTCTGACCATGCTCCTTTGTTAATTGATTCTGGCAATCGGCTCATATTGGCAATAAAGCTCATTTCTCTTTTGAAACATCATATTTGAAACATGAGAATTTCTATGAGATAGTGAGAGCTGAATGGGTTGCTGAGACTCGTGGGAATTCTCCTGTTGCCATTTGGCAGAATAAAATCAGACATTTGAGGCGTTTTCTTAAAGGGTGGGCAAAATGTTTAAGTGGAAAATATAAGAAAGAAAAAGAAAATTTGCTCTTGTTGATAGATGAATTGGATTTGAAAGCTGAGTCAATTCCTCTAGATAATAATGAGAGAGCAAAGTTAAGAAAGGCAAATGATGATTTAACAAAACTTCGTAGAGATGAGGAATCTAAATGGGCACAAAGAGCTAAAGTAAAGCATATTCAAGAAGGAGTGAATAATACAAAATATTTTCATCTAATTGCAAATGGCAAACACCGAAGAAAAAAATATTCCAATTAGAACAAGAGGAAGGAACCATAGTGGGTGATGAAAATTTACAAGTTTATATCTCTGAATATTACAAGATGCTCCTTTGTTAATTGATTCTGGCAATCCGGCTCATATTGGCAATAAAGCTCATTTCTCTTTTGAAACATCATATTTGAAACATGAGAATTTCTATGAGATAGTGAGAGCTGAATGGGTTGCTGAGACTCGTGGGAATTCTCCTGTTGCCATTTGGCAGAATAAAATCAGACATTTGAGGCGTTTTCTTAAAGGGTGGGCAAAATGTTTAAGTGGAAAATATAAGAAAGAAAAAGAAAATTTGCTCTTGTTGATAGATGAATTGGATTTGAAAGCTGAGTCAATTCCTCTAGATAATAATGAGAGAGCAAAGTTAAGAAAGGCAAATGATGATTTAACAAAACTTCGTAGAGATGAGGAATCTAAATGGGCACAAAGAGCTAAAGTAAAGCATATTCAAGAAGGAGTGAATAATACAAAATATTTTCATCTAATTGCAAATGGCAAACACCGAAGAAAAAAATATTCCAATTAGAACAAGAGGAAGGAACCATAGTGGGTGATGAAAATTTACAAGTTTATATCTCTGAATATTACAAGAAGCTGTTTGGAGAGCCGCTGCTTCTACCGTCACACAGAGTGAGGGGTATACACAGGATATTCCTCAATTAACACCAGAGGAGAATAATATCCTTGTTGCTGAATTCACTGAGAAGGAAGTTAAGGAGGCTATTTTCCAAATGGAATTAAATAAATCTCCAGGACCTGATGGTTTTCCAGCTGAGTTCTACCAAACTTTTTGGGAAGTTATCAAGGGTGATTTAATGTCAATGTTCAATCAACTACATTCAGGGGAATTGCAGTTGTTCAAACTAAACTTTGGTGTTATTACCCTATTACCTAAGAAGAGAACGCAGTTCAGATCCAGCAGTATAAACCAATATGTCTGCTCAATGTTAGTTTTAAAATATTCACGAAAGCTGCTACTATTAGAGCTAATACTGTTGCTGAAACAATTATTAGTCCCACACAGTCGGCATTCATACCAGGACGACATATTCTTGAAGGAGTAGTTGTCTTACATGAAACCATTCATGAACTTCATCAGAAGAAATTGGATGGAGTGATATTTAAAATTGATTTTGAGAAAGCATATGATAAAGTTAAATGGCCTTTCCTTCAACAAGTTATGCGAATGAAAGGTTTTGACCCCAAATGGTGTCAACTCATCGAACAATTTGTTAAGGGAGGAAGCGTAGGGATTAATGTTAATGATGATATTGGTCATTATTTTCAAACTAGGAAAGGTCTTCGGCAAGGTGACCCGTTGTCACCTTTGTTGTTTAACATTATTGCAGATATGTTGACTATCCTAATAGCGAGAGCGAAGGAGGATGATCGGATAGGAAGTCTTATCCCTCATTTAGTTGATGGAGGAATATCTATTTTGCAATATGTCGATGATACAATTCTTTTTATGGAACACGACTTTGAGAAAGCCGCAAAATGAAATTAATTTTGTGTTTCTTTGATGAGTTGTCGGGACTCATAATTAATTTTCATAAGAGTGAGATTTTCTGTTTTGGTAAGGCCAAAGAGGAAGAGGAACATTATAAACAACTATTCGGTTGTGAATCTGGTTCTTTACCCTTCAGATATTTGGGAATCCCAATCCATTATAGAAAGTTAAAAAAAACTGAATGGAATCCTGTCGAAGGTAGATTTGAGAGAAAATTGGGTTCTTGGGCTGGAAAATTGCTATCATATGGGAATCGCCTTGTATTGATTAATTCGGTTCTTACTAGTTTGCCGATGTTTATGCTATCTTTCTTTGATTTACCTAAAGGGGTAAGGAAGAGATTAGATTTTTCCGATCACGTTTCTTTTAGCAGTGTGAGGAAAAAAAAATAGGTTAACTAAGTGGAACTTGATTTGCAGGCCTAAGGACCAAGGTGGTCTTGGAATTGAAGTTCTTGAGATTAATTTTTTTTCTTACTAAGTAAATGGTTATTTAAAATTCTCTCTGAGGAAGGAATATGGCAACAACTTTTAAAAAATAAATACCTCTCGCAGAAAACATTGGCTGAAGTTGAAAGCAAGCCTACTGATTCACCGTTCTGGAAAGGACTAATGAAGGTTAAATGGGCCTTTTTTCGTAGAGGAAAATTTAAAATAGGTTCTGGGGAAGGAGTGCGTTTTTGGGAAGATAGATGGTTAGGTGATCAGATCCTAGCATCCCAATATCCACAGTTATATAACATAGTCAGTCGTAAACATGATACGGTGGCAAATGTTATGAGTTCTACTCCGCTAAATATTGGTTGGTTTTTGGAGAAGATTGATAGGCGATAAATGGGACCAATGGGTGCATCTATGCCAAAGGTTAATGGAGGTAAACCTAAATGAAGACCAAGATGAGTTTGTTTGGGACTTAACATCTTCAGGGAAATTCTCTGTTAAATCTATGTATGGCGATATGTTAAATGGGCACACTAGATATCTTTGTAAATACCTATGGAAGATAAAAATCCCACTGAAAATTAAAATCTTTATGTGGTTCCTGAGTAAGAGAGTCCTCTTAACCCGTGATAATCTAGCAAAAAGGAATTGGAATGGAAATACAAAATGCTCTTTCTGTGACGATGAGGAATCAGTTGAACATTTGTTTATTTCTTGTCCTTTTGCTAAGCTTATTTGGCGAGTGATTTTTGCTGCATATAATATTCCACCTCCATCCAATGTCACAAATATGTTTTGGAATTGGCTTAATGGAACTGACAAAATTGATAAAGCTAGGATTCGCATTGGTGTTTTGGCTTTATGTTGGTCAATTTGGAATTGCAGGAACGATATTGTTTTTAATAGAAATGACTCTACTAATTTTTTACAGGTTATCCACACTATGGTCCATTGGATCCAGCTTTGGTGTTTCTTGCTCCCGGAGGACCAGCGGGAGTGCATGGTTACTGGATGCAACCGCCTTCGAATAGTTGCCCGGGATGTTTTCTACCATGCTACTTGGCGGCCCATTAAGAGATTACATGATGCCTAGCTTGCTTACCAATCTTTTCCTTTTTCGGTGGTTGATTTTTGTATCGACCCTCGTTGATCCTTGAATTGTTAACGTTGAATATTCGTTTCTTTAGTAAAAGGTTGTGTGCATCAGCCGATGCAGAGGCCGGGGCACACCCCATTTCGGAAAAAAAATCAGTATGAATATATCTGAAGAAGAGGAAAATGAGGCCGAGTTGCCTTCACTCACCTGTGACAGAAACTAGTAGAGTATATTCCAATAGGTTTCTGTTGGGTTGCACCTCGCGGCGCGGCATTGCCAGCAGCACGATCACGCCGACTGGAGCAGAGTGTTCTGATGGTGGCGCCGATGGACGCTGGCGACTGAGAGCATCTCTATCCCCAAACAGCAAACCCCATATCCGCCTATCTAGGCCACCCCAAACACGTTTTGAAAGTCGAAAAACGGCCGCGTGGTCTGGACGCGCCAAGCGCGGCCCGCATAGCAGCATATTCGGGAATATGCTGTTATGTGGGTCGCGTTTGGCGCGTCTGAACTGCGCGGCTGTTTTTCGGCCCGCAAACAAAACCAGATGTAAAGGGTTTTGCTAAATAGCACAATCTAAATTATTACACAAATTGATACGACAAATACAATAATAATCTAAGTTATTACACGAATGTTTACTATCATACATTACAAACAATACAAATTGGAAAAAATGTTTTCGAACAATATGAATCAAATGGTACAACAACAAATGAAGCAAACAACAAATGGTTGGAAACACAAATAAATCCTAGTTGTCGTGCCTTTGCCAATGGTAGCGAACAAGATCTTCCTGAAGCTGTTTTGCATCCTTGTCATTCTCAATCAGACGGTATGTTTCAAGGAAAGCTTGCACAATATATGGTTTTCCGGACTCGGCCCCGTGGAGAGCATGCGGGCGATGAGTTCGTCGAGGAGCGGCGGAGCCTCACCCGTGACGGCCGAGGGCATCCGTGCTAGACGGGGATCAGATCCGGGAGCCAGCCAGCCGGTCAGTCGGCCTTGGTTTAGGTTTAGGGAGGCAGCTCAGCCCCGGGTACAGGCATCCGCGCGGCGGTGCATGGGGATCCTCCTTCTTCACCGATGTCTCCTTCTTCGGATGGAAGGGAGTCGACGCCGAGGATGATTCCCGCGACATGGCACGAATGACGATTGCACTACTCCACCTCGGCGGTGGGTAGGGTACCGAGCACTACTGTTCGCCGGAGCTGGAGCCAGGGCGCGACGAGCCTGAGTGCATTTCGGGAACGACGGACTGGGCGGCGGGGAAGCACACCGGCCGTCGTGGAGTCTAGCTGGCCCGACGTGGGCGGTAGTCATGCGCGGCGAGCGTCTCATTGGCACCCGCCCATGCCACCAAGAGCGCTGGCCGACGTGGCTAAACCAACCGGATTCGGGGCCAGCAAACCTGACGATCTTGGCCTCCCACTCACGTTGGAACACCTCTGCCCAATCGCGGCTTCTCGACGCCCACCTCGGCTCGTCATAGTGCCGCGATGGATCAGCGCCTAGCGCTTGTTGATGAGGGGGCGAAGCTCTGACCCCTCCGGCAACGGCGGGACAACATACTCGACATTTGATAGGTACCACCCGTGCGGGAGGCGGTACTCCGACGGCATGAGCATGCGGGCACGATAAAGTACCGCCGCCTCGTTGAGGGTGAGGCTATGCGACCTGTCTTCACTGACGATGGTCCCGCTGTCACCGGCTTCGTAGTTGTGCACCATGGCGATGGAGGGGTGGTTGTCGGTGGCTAGGGTTTTTCAGAGGAGAGCATGGGGAATGGGTGGAGATTTGAGGGGCGTTCGGTTTATAGCTGGCGGCGGTGCAAATTGATGACATGGGAAGCTTACAATCACCGCGTGGATCTGGTGGGCTACATCTCGTCGTATCGCCATTGCATCTCCACCTCAGGAACCAGTGCGCCTATTGAAGCCGACGACCGGCCTTCTCCACGCGGTCATTTAAAACACGACGAGCGGTTAGTCTCACTGTCACAGCGGCCCCACACACCAAATCCTAAGTGTCGCGAGGTGCCGACATGCCCGCTTCACGCCTTGCGTGTAGGGGCTGGCAAGGGCGTGCCTACGGTTTAGTGGACTTGAAAACATCGCTTGTATACACCCCAAAAAATCACCGATAGTTAAATTGCTATTAGGGGCGCCCGCGGAAATGCTCTTATTCATTAATTAGTTAAGGGAAAAAAGAATGAACTCACGGAAAAGTGTCTTTGGTTCTTCGGCACCCGTGCTGCTGTTTAAAAAAACGAAAATCATACATATTTATTTTAAAAGATAAATATGGACATAGTAAATAACTGTAACCTACAAAGGTGTAAAATTTTAATATGAAATTATTTAGATTGTAGGCTACACAAAAAAGATAAAAATATGTTGAAATATGCATGTTCAGATTCACACGTTTGTCATTTTTGTGTAGCCCAAAATATTTTGTATTTGAAATTGAATTTTTTTATGGGTTAATTTATTATTAGCTACACCATAATGTTTTCTAATTTTTTTAAACACATAAATGTGATTTTTATTTTTTTAATATAGCATGAGCACTCATGTCCAGGACCCAAAATCTCTGTCCTGAAACTCTCACACGCGAAATGCGCCCATACATCCCTGCTAGCGGGCGAGCCATCCCGCGGAGAGCGCGCCGGCGTTGATATCGGAGAGGAGCGGCGGAGCCTCGCCCGTGACGGCCGAGGGCAGCCGTGCTGGACGGGGCTCAGATCCGGGAGCCGGCCGGCCGGTCGGGCGGCCTCGGTTTAAGGAGGCAGCTCAGCCCCGGCGCGAGTGACGCCGTGCTGCCGAGACCACGGCATCTTCGCCGCAGGTGAACTGAACTCACGCCGGCTCGTCTTCTTCCCCAGAATACATATACTACATACGGCGTTATGTTTCCAATTGAAAACTCTAGTCAGTCCAGTTGTCCATCGAAATTTGGGTGGGCGGCATCGACCGAGAGCTAGGATTCGGGGTAGGGATCCTCTTCCCCGTCTGGTCGAGACCTCGCGATTCGTTTCCATAAGGCCGAGACCTCGCGCGGATCCGGCGGCGGGCCCGGATCGAAGGGCCAGTATAAATAGGTACTCCATGCGAACTAGAGATTTAAGGTTGGTGATTGATTGTTTCGCCGACGCCGAGCAAGCAGAAAATTTGAGCGATTCGGTTCGTCATGGCCTGCCGGCTCGCGCTCTCCAAGGTATTTTCTTGCTGTGTTTTCTTGCATGATTTTGCTCTATTCGTTGGGTTGACCTGTTCCAGTCCAAAGGAACACAACGTTTCCCTTTCTTTTTCGGCTTTTCCCCTTCATGGTTGATGCTGAAACTGCAACTGCAAACCCCTATATGCTTCTCAGATCGATGCCACTTAATATATGGGCTGCGATTGCTACCGCCGAATTGCCATTGCTGAGTACAGTTATTCTGTCCGGTTGGTTTGACTTTTGTATGCGTCTGTGCCACAGGTTGTGAGGCATAAGCCGGCGAACGCGATTTACAATGAGGTAGCTGCCGCGGGGGCAACATCAGGTCCTTCTTTCCGGGCACCTGCTGCAAATGCAAGTAGTGGCCTAGGTAATGTATCTGGCTGCTCCTCTCTCTATCGCAACCGTGTAATACAGACTTAATAATCAAGCCTCCTATCCCTTTTTTTCAGTTACTCAGATGCTACCTCTTATTACTCGATGTTCTGTTACATGTTTTTTTCTTGACGATTGTCATCGAGGAAGTAAGTTTCTGCTTTGTGCTTAATTAATGCAGGCATTGTGCTTAGAAATCTACAACAGCAGAGGTACCGATCAAGCTTTGCTGGTCAGAGGGCACGGGGCGTGCACGATGACGCCACTTATCGAGGTTGCCGCCTTTTCTTTGAAGTCACATTTACTAGTTAGTGTAAACGACATGCAATTTGTCTGACAACATTTGTGTGCGTGGATTGGTTCTATTCTCTATGCAGGAATGTTAAGTGCAGCAAGGGAGGAAGGACATGCTCTTGGTACAGAAAGTGCACCCTTTTACATAGTAGAGAAAGATCTAGTTGCAAAGCAGCTTCTGCGTACCTGTGGAGGCCTTATACTCACCGGAGCTGTATTCTATGGCCTTCATGGTTTGAAGAATGCGGGAGTTCCTCAGTCTGTAGATCTGAAAAAAGCTCCTGAGGAATGGAAAGAAGTGCCTACGGATTGGAGCACAAAATTCAGTGATGTAAAGGGGGTTGATGAAGCCAAAGCTGAGCTCGAGGACATCATATGCTACCTACGAGATCCCGACGTGAGTGCCGCATTGCCATCAACCTGCGTGCAGGTGTTTTAATCCAGTAATAATTCTTTCTGGATGCAGAGTTGTTACCCTAGTCTTACATGCTTTCCATGCAGAGTTTCACACGCCTTGGTGGCAAGCTTCCAAAGGGTATTCTGCTTGCTGGCCCACCGGGAACAGGAAAGACCATGTTGGCAAGGGCTGTGGCCGGTGAAGCAGGCGTACCATTCTTCGCGTGCAGAGGCAGCGAATTCGAGGAGGGACCTAAAAGAGTGAGGGAGCTCTTCAGTGCAGCAAAGAAGCGATCCCCTTGCATAATATTCATCGATGAGATTGACGCCATTGCTGGGCGCAAGAACGCAGATGATACAAAGTCACGGAGGGGGATCCTGAATCAGCTGATTGTTGAGATGGATGGATTCAAGCAGAATGATGGGATTATAGTGATCGCAGCAACCAACGTTGCCCAGTCACTAGATAAAGCCATTGTTAGATCTGGGCGTTTTGACCGTCATGTTCAGGTTCCTACTCCAGATGTTGAGGGCCGGCGGCAGATCCTTGAGGCTTATATGTCAAAGGTACGTACTTCCCCTGTACAAAAATATAAGGCGTACTTACTTTTAAGTCTCTGGTACGAGGCTTTGACCTTTTTCTCCATTAATTCTCCCATGCAGGTGAAAGCCAAGAGTGTGGATGTGCTGACCATTGCCAGGATGACGTCTGGGTTATCTGGTGCAGACCTTGCAAACCTAGTTAATGATGCCGCTCTCAAGGCTTCCAGGGATGGGGCAAGTGCTGTTGGGATGGATCACCTCGAGTATGCCAGGGGGAGGATCATCGTGGGCAGCCAACGCAAGTCGATGGTGAGATCTGATCATTCCAGGAAGATGACTGCGTACCACGAGAGCGGGCACGCCATTGTTGCTATCCTCACGGACGGTGCTCACCCTGCCCACCAGGCCACCATTGTGCCCAGATCAAAATCTCTTGGCTTTGTGGAGCCGATGCCGCCATTAGACAGCACGTCACGCTCGAGGAAGCAGATGCTGGCTATGCTGGATGTCTTCATGGGAGGGCGGGTGGCACAGGAGCTTATATTTGGAGAAGCTGGGGTCACCACGGGCGCCTTGTCTGATCTAAGCCGGGCGACTCAGCTGGCGACAGAGATGGTCACCAAGTATGGTATGAGCAAACGGGTCGGTCTTGTTTCCTATAACAAGAATGACGGTGGGAAGACCGCAACCATGAGCGGGAAAACGACAGCCTTGGTTGATGAGGTTGTAAAAGAGTTATTGGACAATGCTTACAAGAACGCGAAAACAATTCTCACCGACCACGAAAGGGAGCTTCATGCACTAGCAAACTCCCTCCTGAAGCATGGAACTCTCAGCGGTGATGAGATCAGGAAATTAGTGTCGAAAGAAGGACAAGGACGTGGACTTAGCAGTGATCAGCAGAATCAGGAAGCATCTCCTCTCACTGGCGACAAAATCATGAAACCAACATCGACGCAAGTACAAGCTAGTGGGCTTAAAAATGGCCAGCAGAATCCGGAAGCATCTCCTCCTCTTGCCGGCGACAAGATCACAAAGCTAGTGTCCACAGAAGGACAAGCAGGTGAACTTAACAATCGTCAACGGAATCAGGAAACATCTCCTTCTTTTGCTGGAGATAAGATCACGAAACAAGTATCCACACAAGGGCAAGTAAGTGGACTTAACAATGGTCGGCAGAATCAGGAAGTATCCCTCACTGGCAACAAGATCACAAAGCTAGTATCGACAGAAGGACAAGTAGGTGGAGTTAACAATGGTCAGCAGAACCAGGAAACATGTCCTTCTCTCGCTGGTGACAAGATCACGAAACCAGTATCCACGCAAGGAAAAGGAGATGATCTTAACAATAGCCAGCCTGATCAGGGAACACATTCTTCACCCTAGTAGTGACGCTTAGATGTCTATTTTTCCAGGTACATTTGTTGCATGCACACTAAATGTAAAGATTGATTTCTTCTGGATCTCTCCGAGTTCTGGTTCTGGATATCTCTGACTTTTGTTTTCTGGATATCTCTAAGTCTCAAGAGAGCAGTGTTTGGTATCCTGTCAGTAAAACTACTGCTTTGGATCTCAATCATGTCATTTATCCCGAGAATTTTATTACCAGCTGAACAGAGCAATAGTGATATATGCATCCAATTTCAGTCCTACACTTTGCTACATACTTCTTAACAGCTACAAAATATGTAAAATAAAGTGCGTTTGTCACTAAACAAAATTTGCACTTCCAGATTGGACTTAATGAACTTAAGAGTAACAATGATATATGCATGCAGTTTCACAGTCTCCTAACTCCTAGCTACATGATTTTTTACCAGCTGTAGAATATATTGCAAAAGGGCACTTTTTCTACTTCTCCAATCCACAAGTGTGGTTGTGATTTTAGTTTACTCATTATGGATGGGAGGTCTTAGTTCACTTATTATGGATCAAAGGGAGTAAATCAAATTTGCACTTTTTTATTTGACTTAAACATCAGAAAATGGGAGGGAGTAAATCAAATTTGCACTTTTTTTATTCAAGTTAAACATCATAAAATGTCACTAGAGGCGACACTAAGTTTTGTGATCATTTGTGCTTCCAATGTCTTAGCCACCGTTGCTTTCCTTTGATTTCACCGTGTTATCAATTTTCTCCATCAAGTTTGCGACCTCCGCTTGCTTCCTTACCTTTTACGTGTCCTTTCGAGCCATCGGAATTGCCCTTTTTTATTCCGCACTTCGTCTCATTGCTACCATCCTCAGGCTGGTGCCAATACCTCACCTCACTCTCACCCGCCACGTCAGCTTTTTCTCTCACTCTCACCCCACTCTCACCCCACCTTTCCAATGCACGGGCTATAGTGCCATCTCTCACTTCTCTCTCCTCCACATCACCATTTCCTTTTCACATTAAGTTATTTCACTCGATTTATTTTAGACATTCAAAATAATGCAATAAAATTATTTTATTCAACTTAAAATGTTACCGATTACATAATAATTAATAAAATTGCATAATAAAAATTAAAAATTACATAAAAATAAAAATTCTACTCCTCTTCCTCTTCTTCCTGCTCCTCCTCCTCGTCGTCATCTTCTTCCAGACCAAGCTCTTTTTCCACCATCTTGATGGCCTTCGCATGTTTGCGCTTTTCTGCTTCGTCCATGTCGGCGGTTGATCGGTCTTTCATTTTGTTCCATTGCTTGAATAGCTTGGCCTTCACTAAACCCTTCATCATGTTCCTCATCGCGAAGGATTTACTTCCTACCTCACTGTTTGATGAGGTTTCCTTCCCCTTCCTCCTACCCTTACGTGCCGCGGCCTTGGCCCCATCGCGGCCCGTTGGACGCTCTTCCTCCGTGTCGCCTGTCGCCTCGCTAGAGCTGTACTCACCAGAAGTTCCTAGACGGCTTCTCTTGGAAGTGGAGTCGGTTCCACTACCAGGACCATGTTGTCCTTTCCACTTCGCTTCATTTTTTACAGCATCCCACCAGTGGTGCCGTCTGAACGGCTGAGTCACTCTTTTGTCATTCGCGTACCTCTCCATTGCCGCCTTCATGACCATCTCATCGTCTGCTCCACTCTGACGTAACGCTGATTCTTGGATGTGAAATGCATTGAACAGGGACACCTCCTTGTTGTAGGCGTTCCAATGATCCTTCAGCTGCTTCGAGTTCCGATGACGGGCAGGATCCGCGGTAGAGTTGAAGGTTGCAGCTATAGAACCCCAAAAACTAGTGCCGGACTTGCAATTACCAGCAACATAGTCTTTGGAGTTAAAAAGCCAAGCATAAACCTACCCCGAAATAGATATTATTAGTGAAAAATCCAAGCAAGAACCAACCCCGAAATAAATATGTGATGGGTAAGTGAAGTACCAGTTTTTCCTCTTCCTCTTTTGTCCAGTCAAGCCTCTTTGGACGCTGTTGACGCGGTGGTACGAATGTTTCCGCGGCATCGGACTCCAAGCTTGGAGCACTAGCTTCAGGAGGTGGTGGGGGGTACGGACCATATGGCGCGTATGGATACGGATGAGGAGGGTATGAACCATATGACGGGTAAGGAGGTACAGTGCCACTCCCGCTACCTGTAGGTGGAGCATGTGGAGGTGGTTGGGGGTATGGATATGGAGGCGGAGAGTATGAACCATATGGCGCCGGAGGTGGAGCGTATGGCCCATATGGCCCCGGAGGTGGTATGCCGGAGGGGTATAAAACTCGGGGATGCGGCGAAGAACCGACATTGGTGCGACGATGTGTCGGAGAGAGATCATCTAGGCCTATTGGTGACCCGTCGGGCCCTAACAGATCCGTGAACGTGGTCATATCTGGTGGAGTCCAACCGGACATGGTGGAGAAGGATTGAGAGAGTGAAGGAGATGAAATGGGTGTGGAGTGAGTGAAACCATATGGGGGTATTTATAGGGGTGGGGAATTTTAGTTTTTGACCAACGGCTACCCCAACGGCTAGCTGAGGTGGACGAATCAGATCGCGCCACCTCGCCAGCCGTTACACACTACCGCCTGCCCGCCTCGCCCGCCGCCCGCATCTCGCCCGCTTCTCGCCTACCGCCCGCTCTCGCCCGCCTTCGCCCGCCCCTCTCACCCCGCCCCGCCACCGCGCCGCCCCGCCTCTCGCCCCGCTGTCGCCTCGCTATCGCCCCCAACGCGGGCGGTAGCCGGGCGGCAGCGGGCGGTACCGCCCGGCGCCAGCCCCAGCGCCCCGCGCTCCCGTCCCGCCCGCCTCTCGCCCGGCGGCGGGCGGTACCGCCCGCCCTAACGCCTCCATTGGCACCAGCCTCATCCAATGTGAGGAAACAACCCTTTCTTGGGTGGTGCTTCTTGACCCCTCAACCTCCACTTCTCACTATGATCAAGGAATTTCCAACAATGTTAGATCCTGGCATTTGCTTCTACAGTTGTACTTTCTCATTGCAAAACGTTCCTAAATACAAAACAATGCAAGTGTGAGCATTTCTATAGAAAAAGAACATCACAAGTATTTGATTTTTTTTCACGCACAGAAAATTCATACAGTTGTCAATAGGAATGTCACTTGGAAGTGCGCATTTCTCACTGGCTTGCTCCAAGCTCCAAACATCCACTCTAACGGCATACCGGCCTTGGAGTGATCTTATTGTGCGGGCCCAATGGTATCCGCAAGATACGACAAAACTTGTCCTCGGTTCTTTGCCAATTAATAATTTTCCCTGATTTGATCATTGCCGGCTGCATATCGAGTGACACACTCTCCGATGACTTCATGAAGAGAATATCTTCAATTTCAGTGCAAATCAAAGTTATCTTCCTTTGGGTCAGTTTAGAAGCATCAAACTCCTTATTCTCTTCAACCTCCTCCTCATGGATCATTCTCACCACCACCCTCTTCCATGTCGGCATCGAACAACCCAAGTGGCGCATCATCAATGTTCACCGCGTTCTCATCCAACAACTTCACATATGGCGTACGAACCGTGTGCAAATTTTACACCTATTGGGTGTATGCACGAGCAAATTGCAGGCACCGGTGGTGTTGGGGGTCAGGATGAGCACCTCGGACATCGCAGGTGGTGCGAGAGGCGTTGAGCGTCGGTGCACCATCTCCTTTGACTTCTTTTGGATGCGAGCCCCACCTTTGGCCGCCCGCGAGACGTACCGGTGTAACCGCCACGTCCATAGGCACCAATGCCACGGGAGGGGGCACGGTCATCGTTGCACTGCCGCCTCCCTAGACGACGTGGTTGCCCTGCTGCTTGTGTTTGGTCGATGCGACTGTTGAATTCAGCGGCATGACGGGGACGGTGACATTGGGAGCCGCTCGAGATGCGGGTGGGACAGGGGGTGCGGTTAGGGGCGCACGAGCTGGTCAGCGACGGGCGGGAACTGAGAGGTCTCCATGGCGATGTGGTGAGGCAGGACGGCGCGAGGGAGGAAATTGGCGGCGAGAGCTAAAATATCCTTTCCGCCAAGCTATCCGCGTGTTTACGCCGAACCAACGAAATAGTTTCCAATTCGGGTATACGTGCGCTTTGGGCTCGAATTTTAGACACCCCCTTCTAAAACTGAGCTGCTGCAAACTGAGCTTGGCTCTAGTGGTTAGGTTCGTTGTGGTGAAACCAGCCCACCCAGGTTTAAATCCAGACTTAGCATGGGTGTTTGCATTTAGCTGGATTAATTCCAGGATTTAACCGGTATTATGCTTTCAGTGGTAGGTGACATGCCCGTCGACAACGATGCGCTAGTGGTGATTTTCTCAACCTCAAGATATATTGGCTCGGTCTCTTGAATATGCTCATAGGGATAGGGTGTGTATGTGCGTGTTCATAGGGTGAGTGTATATGCATGTTTATGCTGTTGTATTGTGTTCTAAAAAAACTTGGAGCCCAGGTCCATTTTTTCAGGCTAGACGAAAATTTTAAGGGCCTGGAATCTCTAATCTCTACTAAGTAAGTATTCGGAAATTCAATTTGGTTCTTGGGTGCATATGCTTCCCCAACTAAAAAATATATTTCTATGTGTGCTCGTCTGTTGATTTTTTATGAAAAGACTTTATGCGCGCTTAGCATGTGAATATGTGCACTTGAATTTTTCGTTTAGAATTTTTTGACATTCAAAAATATATTAAAGTTGCAGTTTTAAACTAAAGGGAGCCTACGCACCCAAAAACCAAAACATCGCTCCCAATTTTACTGGACTTAAAAATTAGGAGAAAGCCAATTGGACAACAGTCATCGACGTGTCATCACAGCGTTGTGTGACTCTACTAGTCCAGTGCTCGCGCGGCTGCTCCCCGTACATGCCGGCAACATCCCGGCCACCCAGCGCCGGCGTCCCCGCCCCCTTCCCCTCCGCCCCATCTGCGCGAGTCCCGCGTGCCCTGCTCCGATCCTGCCGCCACCCTGCTCGCATCACAGCTGGTGTCGCGGACGATGAGCTCGGCGAGGAAACCGCCGAAGCGTGGCTCGTCCCGGATCCGTGACGGGTCTGCCGCGTCGCCGCCGAGACCCGCGAGCCGTGCGACCAAGACCTTTGAAAGGTAAAGCATCGAAAGCTCTAGCTCTAGCTGCATGATGTTCTGGAAGCTGTGTCCAGATTAAGGCTGAATTTGATTTGGGGGCGGTGCGAGGTCGGTGAGAGTTGGATTCGACTGCGTGATTGAATTTGATATGATCACTTCTCCCTTTGGGATTTGCCGGAGAGCTGGCGTGAATCCGGTCGGGAAAACTCTCAACGAATCGAGTAGTACTCGAGTACAGCTGCGCGTAGCCGAGTCCGGCTAGAGATGCTCTCACGCGCGCGCGCGCGACCGATGCAGTTAAATATCGCCGCGAACAGTACGGCCGGTAGACGTGATCTAGCGATTCAAGGCACACGTACCAGGCGGTTGTCTCGCCGGCGAGCAGCAACGGAAAAGTTTCGACCGGTTCTTCTCCGGGGCTAATATAGAATCTCGACCATGGCCTGCCGGCTCGCCCTCTGCAAGGTTTTTCTTTTTTTCTTTTTTGCCTGCATGATTTTGCTCTGTTCGTTCGTTGTCGTTGGCTTCAGGAGGCTTGTCAATGCTGAAACTGTAACTGCAAGGCACCGCCTGTCTGCCTGGCTTTTCAGATTGATGCCACTTAATTTATGGGTTGCCGTGCCGCTTAACTTACGGACCGCGATTGCTGTCGCTGGCGTGCCGTTGTTGAATAGTTCGATCATATTGCCCTGGTTGGTTTTTAACTTTTGTAGTATGTGTTCCTATCACAGGCTTCCACATATCTTGCAAAGCGTAGACCGACAAGTGCGATTTACAATGGCGTAGCGGCGGCGACGTCAGTTCCTTCTTTCAGGGCACCTGCTGCAAGTACATGTTGCGGCGCAGGTAATATATATCTCTGGCTGCTTCCCTCTCTATCGCACACCTTAACTACAAACTTGATCTGTATTTACGTGACTACAAATGTAGCAACCTCTATGTTCTGTTACGTCTTGTTTTTGACGGTTGCCATCGAGGAAGTAAGTTTCTGCTTGGTGGTGCTTAATTGATGCAGGCGGTGCGCTTAGAAATCTACAGCAGAGGTACCAATCAAGCTTTGCTGGTCAGAGGGCACGGGGCGTGCACTATGAAGCTCATCGAGGTAGCCATCTTTTCTTTCGTCACATTTGCTAATTATTGTATGTGCCTTTTTTCCCCCATAAACAACATGCGATTTGCCTTGACAACTTTTGTGTGCGTGGATGGATTCTATTCTCCGTGTGGGGATTTCAAATGCAGCAAGTGAGGGAGGACGTGCTCTTGGTACAGAAAGTGCACCCTTTTACATAGTGGAGAAATATCTACTTAAAAAGCAGCTGCTGCATACCTGTGGAAGCCTTCTAGTTACTGGTGCTTTTTTCTATGGCCTTCACAAGGTGAGGAGTTTTGACATTCCAAAGTTTGATGGTTTGGAACAAGCGCCTATGAAGTCGAGAACAAGATTCCGTGATGTAAAAGGGGTTGATGAAACCAAAGCTGAGCTCGAGGACATAGTAAACTACCTACGAGATCCAAAGGTGAGTGGCCTTGTCATCAATCTGCGTGCAGGTGTTTTAGTAAAGTAGTAGTAATCATAATTCTTTCTTGATGCACAGTCGTTACCCTAGTTTTACATGCTTTGCAGAGTTTCACACGCCTTGGCGGCAAGCCTCAGAAGGGTATTTTGCTTGTGGGCCCACCTGGCACGGGGAAGACCATGTTGGCAAGGGCTGTGGCTGGGGAAGCCGGTGTCCCTTTCTTCACGTGCAGTGGCAGTGCTTTTGAGGAGCTGTATGTGGGTCTTGGGGCTAGGAGAGTGAGGGAGCTCTTCCGTGAAGCAAAGAAGAAATCTCCTTGCATAATATTCATCGATGAAATTGATGCAGTTGGTGGGCGCAGAGACCTACAACGTACAAACACGGGGAGGCAGACTCTGAACCAGCTGCTTGTGGAGATGGACGGCTTCAACCAGAATGACGGGATTATAGTGATCGCAGCAACCAACTTCCCCCAGTCACTAGATAAGGCTCTTATCAGGCCTGGACGTTTTAACCGTCAAGTTCACATTCCTCTTCCAGATGTTGAGGGCCGACGGCAGATCCTTGAGGTTTATATGTCAAAGGTACACCATCCGCACAGAAACATAAGGTGTACTTACTTTTCAGGGTCTCTGATGCCTCCTGGGAGGCTTTGACCTTTTTCTCTATGTATATGCTTCCATGCAGGTGAAAGCCAAGGGTGTGGATGCGATGACTATCGCGAGGGAGACGCCTGGGTTCTCAGGTGCAGACCTTGCAAACCTAGTAAATGACGCTGCTCTCAAGGCATCCAGGGATGGGGCAAATGCTATTGGGATGGACCACCTCGAGTACGCCAAGAACAGGATCATCATGGGTAACGAGCGCAAGTCGATGGTGAGATCTGATCATGCCAGGAAGATGAGTGCATACCACGAGGGTGGGCACGCCCTTGTTGCTATCCTCACGGACAGTGCTGATCCTGTCGACCAGGCCACCATTGTGCCCAGGGGAGATTCTCTTGGCATGGTGGTGCACATGCCAACTGGAGACAGCGAGCATGAACTCTCGAGGAAGCAGATGCTAGCGAAGCTGGATGTCTGCATGGGAGGGCGGGTGGCTCAGGAGCTTATATTTGGAGAAATTGGGGTTACCACGGGCGCCTCGTCTGATCTAAGTCAGGCGACTCAGCTGGCAACAGCTATGGTTACCGAGTATGGTATGAGCGAGCGGGTCGGCCTTGTTACGTATGACAAAAACCACGGTGGGACCATGAGCGGGAGAACGACAGCCTTGGTTGATGAGGTGGTAAAAGAATTATTGGACAATGCTTACAAGAACGCGAAAAATATTCTCACAGAGCACGATAAGGAGCTTCATGCACTAGCAAACTCCCTCCTGAAGCACGGAACTCTCAGCGGTGCTGAGATCATGACACTAGTGTCGGCACAACAAGTAGATGGTCTTAACAACGGCCGACAGAATCAGGGAACACCTTCTCTCGCTGGTGATCAGATCACAAAACAAGTACCAACAGAGAGACAAGTAGATGGCCGTAACAGTAGTCGGCAGAATCAGGAAACATTTCCTTCTCTCTCTGGTGACCTGACCACGAAACAAGTACCGGCAGAAGGACAAGTAGATGGTCTTAACATTAGTCGGCAGGATGAGGGAACACCTTCTCTCAAGGGAGATGCAACCACGAAACAAGCGTCAACACAAGGACAAGCATGTGGACTTAACAATGGTCAGCAGAATCAAGAAACATCTCTCGGTGATGACAAGATCACGAAACCAGTGTCGATGGAAGGACAAGCAGGCAGACTTAAAAATGGTAAGCAGAAAAAAGAAACACCTCAGTCTCTTGCTGGTGACGAAACCACGAAATCAGCATCAACACACCCACAAGCAGATGGTCTTAGCAATAGTCAGACAGATCAGGGAACACCTTCTTCGTCCTAGCAGTGGAGGCGCTTACAGATAGAAGTACGGAGTAACTTTTTCTTTTTCGTGACAAACTTTTGTTTCATGCACGCAAAATGTAAAAGAGTGGTGTGTGTTCGGTTCTGGATTTCTCTGGCTTGTGTTTCTCAAGTCTGAAGAGAAGGCGATGTGTACCGCAACTTCCGTCCGCATGTTGTGTTTTGAGTCAGCAAAACTACAGCTTTGGATCAAACTTGAATGTAACCCCCTGAGATTTCGAGTAGCATTGTTTCTTCTACCAGTAATTTTATTGCGTGACAAAAGGATGATGTAACTAGCACCGAAATTGCATTTAAATATCCGTGCATACGCGGAAACCACAAGTGTAGCTTGAGCTACATGTAGCTCGTTTTTTGTAAAATTTGAAAACAACATTTTAAAGTTTCAAAAAGTTCTAAATCTACATGTAGATAATACAGTGATCTACAAACGTGGAAAAATTCGACTGGAAATACTATATTTGGACCTGTGCAAAAATGACAAATCCTGATATCAATATTAGTGAACAGTGTCAGATTTCAAAATCTCAAAATCTGTCAGATTTTGGCACTTTTCTGCAGCCCAGAATATGAGGTACCTCGAGTTTAAATTTTACAAATTGGTAGATCCATCATTTTCTACATCTACTCCCTCCGTTCATTTTTAATTGACTCGAATTTAGTATAAACTTGTATTAAATCCGAATCAATTAAAAAAGAACTGAGGGAGTAGTTTTTTGTTAGATTTTTTTTGAAACTTTAAAATCTCATTTTCAAATTTTGCAAAAAAAAGCTGTCAGATTTTGTCATTTTTCTGCAGCCCAGAATATGAGGTACCTCGAGTTTAAATTTTACAGATTGGTAGATCCTGTCATTGTCTACATCTAGTTTTTTTATCAGATTTTTTTGAAACTTTAAAATCTCATTTTCAAATTTTGCAAAAAAAGGAGCTACATGTAGCTCGGGCTACAAAAATTCACTCTCCGTGCATACGTCATTACTTACAGAAACTATATTCAGTTGTGATACAAAAATATGTATGTTCTTTCGAGGTGATAACATGAATCTTGCGGTAGAGGTATGCGATCCAAAGCAAGACTCTACTGACAAGATTGCAAATATGCGCTCTCTTCTGGCTTGATGAACAAAATTCAGGAAGAAAGCCAGACTGAACTTGTCGTTCGTTAAATTAATATTTAATATTTGTGTGGATGCAATGACAATATCAGAAAACAAAATTTCTTCCTGTAACCGTAAGCCTCTCCACTGTTAGGGTGAAGAAGGTTTTAACAATAGCAGTTAAAACCATCTACCTGCCGATAATAGTTTCTTAATCTGGTCTCCAGTGAGCGTTTCATGCTTAAGGAGGGCGTTGGCTAGCAGATGAAGCTCCTTACTGTGCGTCGTGAGAACTGTTTTCGCATTCTTGTAAGCCTTGTCCAGTAATTCTTTCACCTCCTCATCGACCAAATCCGATGTTCGCTCACTCATGGCTGTCTTCCCTTTCTTCCCACCACCATGGTCCGCCGCACTGTTGTAGGAAGCAAGACCGGCCCGCTCGCTCATACCATATTCGGTGACCATGTGAACCGCCAGCTGAGTCGCTTGGCTAAGATCATCAGAAGCACTAGACATGACACCAATTTCTCCAAATATAAGCTCCTGTGCCACCCGTCCTGCCATGAAGACATCTAGTTTCGCCAACAGCTTCTTCCTGGAGACCCCATACTCATCCACTGGTTGAGGCAGCAACGTCACCATGCCAAGTGCTGATCCCCTAGGAACAATGGTGGCCTTGTAGATAGGATCGGCACCATCTGTGAGGATAGAAACGAGGGCATGCCCTCCCTCGTGGTATGCAGTCATCTTCCTGCGCTCGTCAGGTATCACCAACGATTTGCGCTCGCTGCCCATCATGATCCTGTCCTTGGCATACTCAATGTGATACATCCCAACTGCATTCGCCCCATCCTTGGCAGCCTTGAGAGCAGCATAGTTCACCAGGTTTGCGAGCTCTGCACCCGAGAACCCAGGCGTCCCCCTTGCAATGGTCATCAGGTCCAAACCCTTGGCTTTCAAGACCTGCATGAAAAAGAAAAAGGTCAAAGTCTTGCATCCAAAACTACGACCATGGCTAGCTAATTATGGTGCATGCACGTACCTTTGACATATGAACCTCAAGGATCTGCCGTCGGCCCTCAACATCTGGATTAGTAATCTCAATGTGGCAGTCAAAACGCCCAGGCCTAACAAGGGCTTTGTCTAGTGACTGGGCGAAGTTGGTCGCTGCAACCACGATGACCCCATCATTTGGCTTGAAGCCATCTAACTCAATAAGCAGCTGGTTCAGGGTGTGCCTATGCCACATTGGATCCTCTGGGTTTCTGCTCCCGGCAATGGCATCAATCTCATCGATGAAAAGTATGCAAGGAGAACGCTTCTTCGCTGCAGTGAACAGGTTCCTCACTCTCTTAGCCCCAAGACCAAAATACATCTCGTCAAAGTCGCTGCCACTGCATGAGAAGAAAGGGACACCAGCTTCCGCAGCCACAGCCCTTGCCAACATTGTTTTTCCGGTGCCAGGTGGGCCGACCAGCAGAACACCCCTTGGAAGCCTGCCACCAAGGCGTGTGAAACGCTTGGGATCTCTTAGGTAGAGGACTATGTCCTCGAGTTCAGCTTTAGCTTCATCAATCCCCTTGACATCACTGAATTTTGTGCTTGAGTCCTTCACCTCTTTTTTCGAACCATCAAAGTTACGAGCTTCTTCCGTATCAAACAACTCCATCAAAAACTTTATGCCAAAGATTAGAAGGCAAATAGGTGCAAGGGCTTGGAAAGTACGCCACAGCTGCTTCTTAAGTTTGCCTTTTTCTACCGTGACCATGTGTAACGGTTCACTGGCTGTACCAAGAACACCACCTTTTGCCAGCCCACTCCGGCTTGCTGAATTAGCAAGGAAACCAGTTATGTGTTCATCCATGCACAACAGAAATTTGTAATAGCACACATGCAATAAATAGACCATGCAAAGTAGTAATTACTAGAGATCATTTGTGCCCAATAAAATCAAAATAGCAGAACAGAAAGGTATTCAAGTGTCATAATGCAAGTCCACTACTACATTATTGGGTACAGAGCAAATTAAAAGATTATATTTAGTGCCTTACATTACATGCAAGGAGTATGCGCTTGAACAAAGGGAATAACCCTTGACAACTGCATGGAAGAAGATTATCGTACCTTGAGTTTGCAACTCAACACTGACAAGGGCTTTAACATACTCAGAGAGAGCTGAAGGATCAGAAAGCAACGAAGGCTGCCTTTCGAAGTCATGTATGACTCTTTCCAGATTACTGTTGTTAAACCCTCTCGGAAAAGAACCAGCTCCAGAGTGCAGGCCACGTGCCCGCTGACCAATTGATCTTGATCGGTACCAATCTTGTAGATTTCTTCTAAGAACACCACCTGCATTAAGCAGGTACCAAGCATACCAGTTTACAAAAAAGAAACTGATGAGTGGGACGAATAACCAACCAACAATGGCTAGCATACATAACACGATCTAGAAGAAGAAAAAGCATCCGCAAACAGGGATTTAATTTGGTGGCACTAATTGTCAGCTACAAGCATCCACACAGTACATACCTGCGGCTGCGCCTGTAGTTGAGTTTGCAGCAGGTGCCCTGAAAGAAGGACACAAAGCGGCGGCCCCGTTCGCTGATCGACGTGTCGCAGCCTGTGGCACACAGAGATTTAGCCAAGCAGAATATGGTGCTGTTTTGTTCTAACAACAAGTCCAAGTGGCATGCATCGATCTGAAACGCAGACAGACAGACATTGCCTTGCACTTGCGGTTTCAGCACCATTAAGCATCGAGTAACGATAGTAAAAAAAATACTAATCACGCGTTCCTTGCACTGGAATAGCCTCCTCATCAGCTTGCAACGAAAATCATGATGGAAAAAGAGCACAAAGAAAATACGACCTTGGAGAGGGCGAGCCGGCAGGCCATGACGAGCAGGACGTGTTCCTGCTGGAGATTTATCTTAGCCTCAGAAAAGAATCGCTGAAATTAGTAGGAGTACTGCTTTGGTTCTCGGCGAGACAAGCACCTCCCTTTAATCTCTGGATCGCATGTCGTGTATTTGTTTATTTATAACTAAAACCACATGTGTATTGTGTAATATCGGGACTCTACTCTAAGGCAAGGCTTGCAAATTTTGTTATCGGGAGTTGGGGACTCTAGCTCGACTGAACAATAACGAAACCACACAAAGATTTTTAAACGGGTCAGGCAAGGTTTGAACCAAACGGAAGCATGGTCACGCAGGATTCACCGGAGTGGGTTCACCGTTCACGTACCTGCGGCGAAGCTTAATTAACGGAAGCATGGTCACGCAGGAGCAGATGCCGGCGGCTGCTGCAACGAGGAGGATCGAAGCAGAGTAGGACGAAGAGATTGGTCCCGGTCGAAGCAGAGTTGCCGCCTCCCAAGTCCCCACAACGCCGGCCGGCCGGTCGGCTCCCAGATCTTGGCTGAGCCACGCCGCGGTGGACCGGCCCAGCACGGCGCCCCCCCGGCCGGTCGTCGCGAGCCGCGCTCCGCCAGTTTCTCGCCGAGCTCATCGCCCACCGGCTGGCTCGGTCGCGAGCAGGGACCCGCACGCCGGCGGGGTTCGTGCCGACGGCGCGCGGCTCTTGGGCGCGCGAACATCGGGGTGGTGGTGCTGGCGTTGGGAACGAGATCCTCTGTCGTAGAATAGAAAAATGCAAAGGAAGTTTGTATCCAAATTTTAATAAAGTTGAGACAATTTTTGTGAGATAGAGGGAGTACTGTATTTTACAAAAAATGGATGGAGTTACATTCAAATTTTGACAAAATTAAGATAATTTTGATGGGAGAGAAGGAATACTGTAATTACAAATGGATGGAGTATGTAACTAGGACTGAAGTCCAGTGGCGGAGCTAGGAATTGAGATAAGGGGGGTCGAACATATAAGACATAAATTTTTGAGGCAGAAAAAGAAGTGTATACGACAAAATAAATGTCCCTTAAGATTCAGTTTTCATGATTCAAGAAATACAACTAGCAAAAATATGAAAATACATAAGAACAACTTGAAAACTAGACAACTAGTATCATACCATCAAGCTGTATCTATGCCAGGAAGATGAAATTGTCGAGGTAGATGACCTCGACCTTTCTTGTAGGAATGAAAACGCAGCATAATCTTCTTGACATCAATTTTTTGCAAATACCTCTTTTTCAACATAGCAAATCACCAAGTCATTGAGTCAATCATCAACCATCTTGTTTCGAAAATCTATCTTTATAATATTCATGGCCGAGAATACTCTCTCAATACCACAGGTAATGTCAATGCAAGTGAAATGATGCGATAGACTAATGAATAAATTAAATGATGTTTAGTTTGAACCAACTTGAGAGCAAGACCACTTAAACTATCACAAGCTAAGAACTCGAGGCTTCTCTTCATTACATCAATATTTATGTTGAGTTGGTCACTTAAGAGATAGCAATCATGTGAAGAGAAATCAACGGAATACAGGCTTGGAAGCTCAACTAGCTTGCCATGATGGGTCTCAAAAAAAAAAACTAGCTTGCCATGATCAAATCTGCTAAATGAGTCTCTAGGATCAAAGCATGCAGTGCACTTTAATAGGCATGTAGAGAAGTCTCACCAAATATGTTATTTATCTCAACAATGTTTCTATCAAGCACCTCATTAAAGATTGGTACCTTGTAATAATGCAAGCAAGCAACCATCTTGCGTGAGCTCCTTGGATAACCTCTAGCAAAAATGTTATCATCGATATTCTACACTATAATATTTCTTCTACCACAAAAGTTAGTAGCGGCCAGCAAGAGAGGATCCCATCCATCATCTCTCAATTTCTGCAGTAGACTTTTCACAGAGACAATTATATTCGTAGCATTCCAGGATCAGAGACGACATTTGCTAGACCAAACATTTCAGGAGGAACATAGTTCACTACCTACAAGATCCCAAGGTGAGTGGCCTTGTCACAGGAACATAGTTCCCGGGGGAACTCTAGTTCAGGAACATAGTTCACTATCTACAAGATCCCATGCTGAAATCCATGCGCTCATTCACATGAACTCTATTCGATTGCAAGAGAAAATTTTCTAAATCTTCTGTACGATTACATGAAATCCAAAAACAGGAGTTTTAATGGCAAAATGCAAAACACTGTGCTCTCTTCAGACTTGAAGAACAAAGATTAGATAGTCCAGACCCTACGTATTGCTCTTTCCGTTTGTGTGTATGGCTGTATGCACAAAAGTATCAGAACAAATATTCACTCCTAAAACCATCTACCTGCCGATACTAGCTTCTTGATCTGGTCACCAGTGAGAGTTTCATGCTTCAGGAGGGCGTTGGCTAGCGCATGGAGCTCCTTGCTGTGGCTTGTGAGAATCGTTTTCGCGTTATCGTAAGCCTTGTCCAGTAACGCTTTCACCTCCTCCTCAACCAGTGGTGACCATCGCCCGCTCATGGTCGCGTCGTCATAGGAGACAAGGCCGACCTCCTTGCTCATACCATACTTGGTGACCATGTCTGTCGCCAACTGTGTCGCGCTGCTTAGATCAGATAAGGCGCCGGTGGTGACCCCGCCTTCTCCAAATATAAGCTCCTCGGCCACCCGCCCACCCATGAGGACGTCCAGTGTTGCCAGCATCTGCTTCCTCGAGATTTCCAGCTCGCCGTCTTCCCCTGGCAGCTGCGTCACCATGCCAAGAGCATTTCCCCTGGGAACAATAGTGGCCTTGTGAACAGGGTCAGCGCCATCCGTGAGGATAGCAACAAGGGCATGCCCTCCCTCGTGGTAGGCCGTCATCTTCCTCGAATGATCAGATATCACCGCCGACTTGCGCTCGCTGCCCATCATGATCCTGTCCTTGGCGTATTCCAGGTGATCCATCCCAACAGCGTTTGCACCATCCCTGGAAGCCTTGAGAGCAGCATCATTCACTAGGTTTGCGAGGTCTGCACCTGAGAACCCAGGGGTACCCTTCGCGATGGTCATCATATCCACACCCTTGCCCTTCAATACCTGCATGTAAAAACTCATCGAGAAAGATAAGTCTCGCATCAAAGACCGCGAAACATCTTATAGTTTTGTGGACAGAGCGAGCACTGTACCTTTGACATGTGAGCCTCGAGGATCTGCCGTCGGCCCTCCACATCTGGATTAGGAACCTGAATAAGACGGTCAAAACGACCAGGCCTGACAAGGGCACTATCTAGCGACTCGGCAAAGTTGGTCGCGGCGACCACGATGATCCCATCATTCTGCTTGAAGCCATCCATCTCAACAAGGAGCTGGTTCAGGGTCTGTCTCGACCACTTTGGTTCTTCAGAGTTTCTGCGCCCACCAATTGCATCGATTTCATCGATGAATATTATGCAAGGAGATCGCTTCTTTGCTGCGCTGAACAGCTCCCTCACCCTCCTAGCGCCAACACCCACATACATCTCCTCGAAATCACTGCCACTGCAAGAGAAAAAGGGAACGCCGGCTTCGCCAGCCACAGACCTTGCTAACATGGTCTTCCCTGTGCCAGGTGGGCCAACTAGCAAAACACCCTTTGGAAGCTTGCCACCAAGGCGCGTGAAACGCTGCGAAGCATGTAAAACTAATTTAATAAATCATTATCAAGAAAGGGGTGTCGAACTGAAACACCTGCATGCAGGTTGATGGCAATGTCACTCACCTTGGAATCACGTAGGTAGTGAACTATTTCCTCGAGATCAGCTTTGGCTTCATCAACCCCCTTTACATCACTGAATTTTGTGCTTAAATCTGTAGCCACTTCTTTCAAGCCATCAAATTTACCTTCGGCCTCATCGAATTCATCAAGCACAACCTTAAGACCATAGATTGCAAAGCCAGTAACTGTAAGGGCGGAGATGGTACGCCAAAGCTGCTTCATAAGTCGACCTTTCTCTACTACGTAAAAGGGTGCACTGGCTGTACCAAGAAGACCACTTTTTGACAGCTGACGAAGAGCACTATGGCTTCCTTCCTTCATTGCCGCATTACCAATGCCTGCATACAGAATTCACCCATATACAGAAAAGTTGTTAAACCAAATCACATATCATTCATGGGGAAAAAATAATTTCATTTGCGCGTAACAAAAAGCAAATGATGGCTACCTCGTGTTACCAATTCAAGATCGACAACAGCTTTTACATAGTCAGAGAGAGCTGAAGGGTTGGAATGTAAGGAGGGCTGTCTTTTGAAGTTTCGTATAACTTTTTCTGGATCGCTCCTATAAAACTCTTTAGGAAGAGAAGCGGTGTTGGAGTGCATTCCCCGTATCCTCTGACCGACAAAACTTGATCGGTACCTCTGTTGTAGATTTCTAAGCACGCTGCCTGCATTAAATTAGGCAAACAAACAGAGAGTTATGCCATGACACCAAGCAACAAACAAGGTGTAGAATATTGTAAGATTTTGAGTTTACAAAGTAGAAAAGAAAAGCATCTCTTTAACTGAAAACAGCATATCAGGCACAATTCAGTCAAGCTACTGGCAGGTAGCATTTGCCTCACAAATATATCAGCTAAAGCTGTAGATTATGCCGTGGTAGAGAGAACACAGAAGCAAGCATATATACCTGCGCCAGTAGTTGTATTTCCAGCAACTGCATTGGTATTTAACAAGGGCTGACTTTTCAAGTTATGTATAACTCTTTCCAGATCACTCCTATAAATCTCTTTATGAAGAGAAGCAGCATCAGAGTGCACACCCCGTATCCTCTGACCAGCAAAGCTCGATCGGTACCTCTGTTGTAGGTTCCTAAGCACACTACCTGCATAAATTAAGCACCAAGAACAAACTTACTTTCTCCGTTGCAAAAGGTAACCAACAAGGGGTATATAACATAATAAGATCTAAAGTTTACAATGATGAAGAAAATAAAGTATATCCTGATTAAAAAAAACATGATATTGGGCACAATTAAGTCAGGCTACTACTAGTTGGACCGATTAAAGATGCAATTCATGCGGTGGAAAACCACCATATATATATATACCTGTGCCTGTAGTAGTATTTGCAGCAGGTGCTCCCAAAGAAGGAACTGATGCAACCTCCTTGTAGATCACGTTTGCCCATCGATACCTTGCAAGATGCCTTGCCACCTGCTGACACAAACGCGCGCGCATACAAAGATTAATTGGAGCAAAATACAGTTCTGTTTAGCAACAAGCGAGAAAGAAAATGGGCAAGCCGCAAAGTGGCGTAGATCCTTTAGCAGTTCTCTGCAGTTGCAGTTTTAGATTTCGGCATCAGTTACGAAAGAGGGCCATCGCGCTACAAAGCCATGGGTTCTTTGGGATTGGAGCCAACATTCAGTAAAATTTCTGTACCATTTGTATTTTACCAGTGAGATCAACTTCCCTTACAAATGACTGGAGCAGAGATACTGTAATTGGCAGTAAATAATACTAGTGTTGATTCACAACTCTGGCTAAATCGCCCAGACCCCGATCCATCCTTAAGAGTTAAGCTCCAACAACGGCCGCCGACTAAACTAGAAGCATCCGCCGGACCAAATCGACAAGAACAGGACGAGTAAAATGGGTTACCCGCTGGTCCGCTGGTCCGGCTGGTGGACGGACGCCGCGTCGTGCAGAGGGTAGAGCCGGAGTAGCATCGTGGGGTGCCGCATCCGGCCTGGAAGCGCCCGTCGGCTGAGGACGATGGAAGTTGACGGCCGGGGCACCGCGGGGGGACGGGCCGGCGGCGCCGTCGACTCGACGCCGGCCGGCTCAATTTATTCGAGCGGAAACAGTCAGCTATAAACTAAGGACCATGCAAGCCCATAGCCCATTAGTTTCCCGCACACCTGACTTGGGCCTTTGCCCGCTTCCGAAGCAGGCCCTAAATCCGTCTCAAATTGAAAAGCCAGCCTAAAGCTTTCACAGACTTGCCACTCGCGTGGGGGAAAGGCAAATCGAGCTCAGTATGAAACGAAGAAGACAAACAAACGCCTCAAAAAAAAACCTCTCAAAAACAAAGACCCTATAGAAGAGGAAGAAGAAGAAGAAAAAAAGACGAAATATACATTGTTGATCCGAATAAGAAGAAAAAAAAAAAGATGCACAAACCTTGGAGGCGGCGGAGAAGGTGAGCCGCCACGCCATGGAGGACGTCGCACGTTGCTCGGCTAAGAAGCAGGACAATACTTGGTGGAAAATATATTTTTCTCTCTAGAGTTTTTCCTAACTACTGTACATACGTGCTTCTTGTTCATCAACTCTCCAGACTATAGAGAGGGTCATCACGCACATGTGTCGGTGTGTGTGTATTTATACACAAGCATGCATTGCGAGACTTGACTAGGGGCCAAGTTGATTAGCAAACACGTACGTGCTCCCTTCTTACATCGTGTCTTCCAAGCACTACGTAGTACGTACGCCTCAGCTCGCCTATCTAGCTAGACCATGTATGGTAACAAATATACCTTAACATGGAATTTACAAGGTTTCAGCTGAAAATGTACATCTGTGTCATTCCTCGTTTAGGAATGTCCTGCTTGGGAGAGGGGTTGAATTTATTTGCGTCGACAAACTTGACGTACGGTCGTCTCACTCACTAACTATTCGATTGTAAAATCCCGTTTATCTAAAAAAAACTATTCGATTGTAAATCTTCGCTTGGAAAAAAATACGATTGTAAATCTGGGTCCTATCTTAGTTCCCGGGTACATTTGTTGGCATTCCTTGTTTAGGCATGCATGTCCTGCTTGGGAGAGGGGTTGAATAAATTGCCTCGACAAAGTTGACGTACGTACGGTCGTCTCGGAAGCGGGAGATGACTAAATACACTACTATAGATTGCAGCGGGGATCAAATTACACATAAAAGGTTTCGTGGTGTAGTTGGTTATCACGTCAGTCTAACACACTGAAGGTCTCCGGTTCGAGCCCGGGCGAAGCCATATTTTTTGTTGTTTGCAGCTTCTTTTTGCCTAGTTTATTTATTTCCGAGCTCTTGTATTTTTGTGACGAGTCGTGTGAAAAATACAGGCAAGCTTTGACTTGCGCCTGCCGCGAAAATCTGTGCGGTCCTCCTCTTTAGCACCTGACGCGAAATTGACTTCTTCTTACATGGAGGGACGACGGAGTACCTGCAGCTTGCACTTGATCTGAGTTGGGGAAACATTCCTGTTGAAACTAACAGTTCGGAGGTGCTGATGAAGAGATGGCTCGTGCTTGTTATTATTATCCTCAAACCCTATTTTATATGTAAAAAATTGAAGACTAAAAACTGGAAGAGATGGCTCGCGCTTGTTAGTCCAAGTCCCGTGTCCTTCGCGACTAAGAGCAGGTCTAACAGGCCCCTTGTAACCCGCCCATCTCGTAAAATTCCGGCGACATACGGGACAGGCGCGGTTTGGGCCGTCTAGCAGGCCCCGTATTCGGGCCACCCGTTTCGGCGGAATAAGGGCCCAGAAATCGGCCCTCCGTCCACTATTTATACGGCGCAAGTGCGAGTGAGGGGTTAACCCTCACTCCCTACCCTAGCTCCGCGTGCGCCTCGCGCCTCCTGCCTGCTCCGGAGCAATTCCTTCCTCCCCGCGCCGCATTCGACCCCAGCTCGGCATGGACGCCCGCCGCCGATGGCGCCTCTCCGGCGAGCGGATCGGCGATCCCGCTCGCCGGACAACGTGGAGGACGCGTGGCGCTTGAAATGAAAGCGCTCCGCGGGTAGCCGCCGTGCGGCTGCAAGTACGGCGCGTACACATGCGGAGTCGCTCCGGGACTTCGCGCCGGTGGGCGGTGGTGCAGGGATCCGCCGCTCAAGCCGATGACGGCGCCGACTTCGACGCGTGGCGCGGCGAGTGGGAGCGCGACCGCGCGGCGAAGGCGGCATGGGCGGCGCGCATCGGCGGCACGAGCGGCGAGAGGCGGACCGCGAGGAAGAGGCGGCGGCGGAGAGGCCTACGGCGTGCGGTGGCGATCCGGGTGGAAGCCGCCGAAAGCTCGGGGAGGCGAGGACCAGCGGCGGCCCATCGCCGCCGTCCGGGAGTTCGAGGCGCGGAAGGCGCGGGAGGCGCAAGAGGCGCAGGAGGAGGCGGCCTCCATCGCCTTCATCCCCGTCGTCATCCTTGACGAGTAGACGTAGGTTATGTAGCATGATCCGTAGTATGATCCGTAGTATGATCGGAATGTTTGTATGATTCATAGTATGATCAATGAAGATGAACTTCCCGGGGTTTTTATTTTTGAAAATACGGGGCGAAATACGGGGTCTGCTAGACGGAATGGCTCGAAATGGAGCAATTTTTCGATACGGGGCGAAATGCGAGCGTTATACGGGGCAGCGAAATACGGGGCCTGTTAGACATGCTCTCCAATGGTACGACGTAAGCGCACCAATTATATTCGGTTCACGTGGATAGGAAATAGGTAAAACCTCATCCCAACGGTCTGAAGCAAAGTGGCCTGTCTGTCGGCATCGACGTTTCCCGGCCCAAGTTTGGACGCAAATGCGTTAGCGCGAATTCGGCACGGACGTAGTTCGTGTCCATGTCGACCTCCCGCCTTGGGGTCCTCCCGCCTTGGGGCCGTGTAATATCCCAGGTATTGGGGTTACAAAAATAGAGGAAACAGATGTGTGCATTGCATTCATGCATAGAAAATCTGGGGAATTTTCGCGCTTTAAAGTCACAGTAACTGAAGTTTCACTTGACCTTGGTGGAATTGAAGTAGCTCATCAAGTCAAGCGCTATAAACTCCAATGTGACTTTGCTAAAACCTTGTTTTGGGTAGAGATAATTTGATCTAAGGGATTAGATCAAATGGAATTAATAATCAACACAATAACACTTTACTCAATGATAAATTGCTTGATCTCATAAAAGATTATAATATGGTAATCCTTGTGATAACTTATGAACATCTATTCAATTGCAAATCAAGTAAAAATAAAATGGAGAAACCATTCTTCACTTATCTTTTCCATATCTTTAACAAATGAATATTTCTACCATGAACCTCATGGTATTTCTTGAACTAAACTAGTGAATTTAACACCAACACAAACTTATCATTAAACCCTAGAGAAGGGAGAGATCTATACCCATTACAGAGATAATAAACAAACTCTAAATTATTAACACTTAAAAGTTGAGCAACTAACTTTGGGGTGTAATTTAATTCACTTTAAAACTTATTATTAAATATGGTAAAACACAAGGACCTAAGTGCATAAAAGCCACACATTCTGATTTTAATCATAACTTATTAACTATATGGAATATCACAAAACTAAATCTGTTTACATTACGAATTATAGTTCAAACTATTTGAATAAAATAAACTATGAGTATTTTGAAACTCATATGATCATGCCTTGGTGAAATCAAACATCACCATTCAAAATTGGGGTATAATACTTGTCTTTGACATTTTGATCCCACTTACAATATAAATACAATCATATATGATATAGTGACTCACCCACAAGTATAAAATCCTTGACAAGATATTTAGTAACAAAAGCCACTTGGCTATCCAAAAACAAATCACATGAGAGGATAATACCATGCCACATAGGATGAAAATATCTACATAGCTTGAATCCTAAGCTATGCCACCTCATGCTTAAAGGATTGCTATGGATGAGAGTATGACAACCAAGCACCTTACTCATCAAATCAAAGCAAGAGTCACCCACCTATGTGTCATGATACTAGAGCATGCCCAAGCCTATAAAAGGAACCCTCTACCTCATTAATTCCATCATCTTGTACCATGATACAAGCAAACCAAAGAGTTGGGCCACTCCATAATTTAGATAGGACCAAGATGAAGCAGCTAGGAGGTGGAGGCATACCACAAGAAGCAGGTTTATCAGAATTCCTAAAGAACAAGCTTCAGAAGATAGCAAGGTAGAATTCTTAGGCAAACCATATATTCAAATAATCACATCAGCATTCCTTGAGTAGAACCCTAGATTGTAGTCTAAGTCCTTGTGGAGTGAGAGAGGTAATTGGTATAACCCTAATACATCTAGTGATACTTTGGGAAGCCCATACCATGCATGATCATCACCATTGGGTAATGATCATAAACCTAAGAACTTGAGGTAGAGTAATTAAGAACAAGTTGATCATCTTTAATAAATGACCATGCTCTTGAAGTATGTGAGGATAAGTTAAATCCTAATAGGATAAGTAGATATCATACACCACATGAAATCATAGGCAGGTAACTAGTAAGCAACCCTAGGCTTATATCCCAACCTTAAACTTGTGAATTACTTGATGATCATAAGTAGAATCCTACCACATTTATATTCCATTTATTCCTCAATTAAAGAACCTAAGAAAAACCTTAGAGTCAAACTCTATACTTTGTATGGTGAGAAACCATCCATACATATGACCAAAGTTAACTATAAAAAGAACTATAACCACTATAGTTACTTTAATGATTAACTGGGGATAACAATAGAAGTTAATTGGTAGAAGATACAACAAATTCTCAAATCCTTAGTAATTAGAAAAGCACATAAGTTATGAAGCAAGTAACCATCTTATCAGGGTTAAGGGGATATTAAACCCTAGCAAATACTCTAATGTGCCATCTCATTTCTACTACCTAGAGTTATATCTAAACCTTAGTTGGTGCATCATTTGGGTGATCACAACTAAAACCTAAGTTACAATAAAGTTCCAATCCATGAATCATTAGATAAATAGCAATATAACCCTATAAGTGCACTCTAATTAAATCCTATGTTTAACTATGGAACATAAGATGAACCTAGAGCTAAATCTTATAACTGAAACTATATGGGTGGCTATCAACCACTTATTTCCATATATCAAAACTAAACCATGATAAGAGTATTATTAACTCTAAGTATTTCAAGGTGACATTAAAATATCATGTAGAAAACAATTTGGAATATTTTCAAAGTTATTATTCAAATTCATGTCTATATGGAAATTTAAACCACATACCAATACTAATTAATAAACAGATGTTAAAATATCATATTAAATTTGCAAATACACCACTCAAGAATTTGTAGTGCCCTGGACTAATCCTTGTATGATTAAACTAAGCAAGACCTGCAAAATACAAAGGAATTCAAATTTGAATTCAAAACAGAAATAAAAGAGATAAAGGAGAGGAGGCTTACCTGGACCTTACCAGCCGACGCAGCCCAGTAGCAGCCCAGTAGTCGAGCCCAACAACGCAGCCCAGCAGCAGCCTGGCCCAGCCCACTTACCCCTTCGCTTAAAAAGATCTGGAGGAGCTCGTCCTCATCCCTTCCTCGCGCATGGAGGACACCACGACGCCGTGGACAGCTTCTCCTCGTTGCTGGCGGCACCTCCTCGACCGAAGGCATGACGAGGCGCGCACTGGCACCGTATAAAAACCTACGACGAACCCTAGCCCCGAGTTCTTCCTCCTCTGCTCCATTTCGCCCCAAACCGAAACCCTAACCCACCTCGGTCACCATTACCGCCGACGACTGGAGCCTTCCCAAGCCTCGCCGTGACCACCGTTGGGACCACCGTCCTCGACATGGTCACCGTGCGCGAGGAATCGAGCTGACGCGCCTTCAATCGACCGCGCCAGGTCATCTTCTCCGACGCCGGCATCGAGCAATACCGGCGACTGCAACCTTCCCTCGCCTCGCCGACAAGCCCGTCGTGCTCCTGGTGAGCCCCTGATCCTCTAGCATACCTAGCTCGCCCGATTACCGCCGTAGCATGCACCGCACCGTCGGCCCGTGAGCTCTGCCGCTCGGTCTCGCCGGCGGCGAGCTCCGTCGACCATTTAGGAGCGGGCTGGTACCAATCGATTCACCGTGGCGTTCTGAGTCGAATGGAGTTAGTACCCCGTCCGCGCAAACCCTGGAACGGCGGCGCCGTCGCCGTCCGATCGCCGGCAGTGAGCCTCCCTGGCCACGCTCGCTATTTTGACTAGTCCTCGCCGCGTGGCAGCTGACGTGGACCATTGGCCCACTCGTCAGTGACCTGGGTAACACTAACCCGGGTGCATTTAGTAATTCTTCTGTTTTTAATTCCAATTCAATAATATCTGCAACTTTAAATAAATATAGGAAACTCATTTTAACTCAGAAAAATATAAATGAGATATCAAAATTCTTATAATAATAAAATCTATCCAATAAAAATATAATATGAAATTTTGAATTTTAATAAAAATTTAATTATTTAATGCTTATTATTTAAGCCTTTATTTCTAATTCTAAATTCAATTAAAATTCAATAATTAGTAAAACATTTTAAATTAAATAAAAACTAGTAAGAAAATAAAGAAAACATTAAAGCTAATTTTCTTTATTTTTTTGTTAAATCTTTATTAGTGGAAGTTTAAACCCTAAATAACAGTTACCTTAATTATTAATTCATTAAAAACAATAAAATGCCCAATCCAATATTATTTTTATTCTAAAGTTATTAATAACTTCCATTTTATGATTAAGTTATTAACCTTAGAACTTTATGGTAAATAGGAAACCCTAGTTCCAGTGAGCATAAAATCATAAATTCACAAGTTCATATGAAACCCTAAAACCCTAATTCAATTATGAACCAAACCCTAACCTTATTATTTTATGAGAACCATAATGAGCTTCTAAACCTAAACCCTAGGTTAGAGTATATGATCATGACACTTACTTTGCATCCATAGATCCATAGTAGGAACTAAATACTTGCCATCTCTTCATAAAATAATAGAGACCTACCACTAATAAAATGGTATCCCATATGTTCTTCTTCATTAGACCTAGATGATCAAATAGGGTTAACCAAGTGCAAACCCTAGAACCTATCCTTAGAGATATCAACCTTAATGGACCATGCTTAGCATCACACCAATGTGATGAACCTCAGGAACAACTATGCCAAATCTTGAGCATTACCTAACCATGCATATTCCACTAAATCATACCAGTGTTGGATACTTATCAACCATCCTATTTAGAAGCCAATTATTCCTTACTTAATAGAACCAACAGTAAGACCTAGACCACCTCAACCCTAATTGATATACTTCTTATTATTTAAGAAGTATGTTCTTCAAAAGTTATTCTTTTGAAGAAAATAAGGAATCGTCATCAACCTTGCCTAATAGGACCTATAAACCCTAGCTATCTATCACCAGCAAGATAAACCAACCTTAATAGAAACCATATATAAACAATTCCTTAGGATGACAAGGCTTAACTCAACCCTACAAGCCCTAGGTGTTGATGAATCCAACATTGTTGTGATCCAACTAATACTTACTCCAGAAACCAATTGGAACCATAGAAAACCATAGAACCCCACAAACCTAATTATCATACTTGTTCTTTATTAAAGAACATGTTCTTCAAAGTTATTCTTTTGAAGTATATAATAAGTAATCATCAACCATACACCATAAACCATAAAATTGACAACTGCTCTTTACTTATTATACAACTACTATTCCTTGGGTGTGTATGATTATTATTATGCATTATACCACTTGTTTATGCTTCTAAGACAACAAAACCCTGATAAGAACCTTGTTTGTGGAATCACTCTAAAAGTGCAACACACCTGAACTAATTATTACCACTCACTAATCCTAAAGCATCGGGGTTAGGTCACGCTTAGAGCGATTGCATCTCATACTTATGCATTACTGCATCCTTGCCAATCTTTTAAACATCGTCCTTACGGACGATGATGCTATTTCAGAATTTGGAGTTATTGCGTATCGAAGACCTTGTGCATAATCTTGCGATCAAGAAAGGCAAGTTCATCGCTTGCTCATGTCATTTGAGTATTTTTACCAAATTACTTGCAAAGTACTATGTTTATCACTATTGCATAAAAAGCAAAACCACTATTTTCATAACTATGAATATGACTATGTGGTGGGCAATGGAACCATGGATTGTGTTGATATGGTGGAGGTTCCATTGCAAGGGTTTATATCCATCTAGGATTAAACAACAAATGTCGTCCAGTGATTCTTGTGCCGTAATACCCGTGTTAACCATAAGATCCGGAATGGGACGGTATAGTCAATTGTGTTTCCACCTCTCGTTCATCAACGGATGCTCATTACCGGGTGCACATGATCTCGAGACATGATGCGGTGGGAACCCGTAGAAGTCCCAACGGGAATGAGGTCTATGATGGGTTGCAAGCGCGTAGGAATGTATGGTAGAGCCTGCATTGTCGTCGTGGTCGGGCCCACCTTAATTGGCGTAAGTGAACCGGCGTGGACCCAGGGTCGGAGATTGCAACAAAGGGTGGGTGTTCGAGGTAGCGGAGGAACATGATTGACTATGACCTTATGGCCTCACACCAAAGGAAGTGTGGACGAGCCGCCTCGGTTGGCAACAAGGATAAGATCTCTTATGGGTAAAGCAACACACCTCTGCAGAGTGTAACGAATGTGACTAGTCACTCCTGTTCGGGATATGGGCTGACAGCTGAGGAAAGGAACTCCATGAAGTTCTAGTCAACGGTGAAGGCTGACGGACATAGCTCTTCATAATAAAAGCAACCTTTTGAAGAAATGTTTACCAAAACTTGCATTGCCTATGACTTTCTGGTCTATGGCTGTAGCTAGTGCATTAAACACCTCTTTCCTAAAATGAACTTGTTGAGTACGCTCGTACTCATCCCTCTTAAATCCCTGCTTAGGTATGGAGGCATCAAAGGAGGATCTACAGTGCAACTCGAAGGCCGAGGAGTCAACAACTACTTCAAGAGACAGGACCATGTCAGAGAGATACCACATTCAACAAGGAGAAAACCTAGATTAGCAATAGAAAGGAACTAGCTTCCTAAACCTAGCTCCTATTTAGCTAGAATCTATTCTTAGCCTCTATAGCTAGTTAGATACTCTACAAGTAGAGTTCGTGATAGGATTAGACTACGAGTTGTTCTTCTGGAATTTATTTGCAGTGTTACCTCATTGTAAAGTAGGAGGCTGTGCTGATCTTCTGTAACAGAGTCGGAGTTGTAATTCTATAGACATGCCTTGGACCCATATGTGTTGTACCACTCTGAGCGATATAATACTAGTGGAACGGTGTTTCATTGGTGTTATATCAGACTTGCATACTACACCATGCGGTGGTATGCCGGGTCACCACAGTTGGTATCAGGATGAAAACCCTTTAAAGGAGACCTATAGGTTTGGTAGTGTCTATAGGAAGTTGTCTTAGCTAAACCAAATATTTCTTATGACTTGAGATGGATATTCACTTGAGAATAATCCTGACACACTTGAGTCAAACCTTCTTACCTATCTTTCCTAAGTAAAGTTAGTTAGTTAATCCCAAGTATGTAGCACACCATTAAGTCCTTCGAACAATATATGAGTAGACCACAGTTGGTATACAATACTTGGTAGTCCAAAGAGAGGATACAACCATAAGGAAGATATCCTATTGGAAGATGTGTACCAATCCATGTTATGGTTAAGTAAAAGTTATCCAGACCTGTAATAGGAGTAATATCAAGTGATAAAGATAAGGTAGATGTCCTACTAGAAGATGTCTACCAATACAAGTAATGGGTAAGTAAAATCTATCCAACTTGTGAAACAACTGATACTAAGTAATCAGTATAAGCTATATGAGGTAGTATAGACCATATGATGAGTCAATCATGGGAGGTAAGGAAGAGAGATAGGAATAAAATATGTCTACTTACATGATAGAAATAGTAATCATATATGATTCACTTGATAATCATTATGTGATGAATTATAATATGATAAATAATTAGGAGGAGAACAATAAGAAGCCAGTTGTTCAACAATAGTGCAAGAATTGTGTTCCAAAACCATGGGAAGTGTGCCAAGCACATCATGACCACAGTCTTATGATAGAAACACTTGGAAGTATAGGAGTTATATTCCAATAGTTATTTGTTTAGAGTAGCAATGTTATAACCTAGACATATCATGTGAGATAGTCCTCAACAAAATGGAAGTTAAGTAGTACTTCCAGAGAAAATTAGGTTAACCACAACTATTCCTGACCACTTTGTTTCAAGTTTATCTCATTGCAATTGTGCAATTCAGGTAAATGTCAAGACAAATAGTAGAATGCCTTATATTCGTGCTAAGTATCACGATATAAACTTATCTTAAGTGGTGTTATATACTACACATCAGAGCCTGATGTTTAGAGATGTCTTACTCAACGATTGTATTCAGGCTTATGATGGTGTGTATTATAAGCACAAGGCTGAATCTTCTTGGATTTTATTGGATTTTTCATTGTTTGACTAGATCCATACATGAAGTTTGACTTGGATATGCAAGTGCATGTTGCAATATCAAGTTCTTACTTGATGTTATAGATCTAGAGGGTAATGGTATTCGTGTGAGGAAGGGAAGATTCCGAAGACAAGATAAAGGTTCAAAAAAAAAAAGCAAAGTTGTGGGAAGTAACCACAATACCCTGAAGGAGTATCACTCAAAACTATGCTTTACCTCAACAGAGGAGTACTTTAGTACATAAGAAGCATGAAGGTGAGAAATATGATGATTACGGTGAAGCTGATCCATAGTCAATATAAAAGAGGGAATGCATGGAAAATCACTTAGAATACTATAATTATAGTGTCAGTTAGTGGTTTTCTTGCAAAATAAACCCTGAAGGAAGAAAGATGACCTATGAAACCATAGCAGATATAAGAAGACCACAGTTGGTATAGGATCAATACTGCGAGATGAAGTAGAAGATGTTCCGACCAATTGGTCAAACCCTATAATAGAGTTCACTTTTAGATAATAAATAGCCACAATTGGTATCAAGTAGTCCATAATTGGATTAATTATACCAAGAAGTTGTGAACAAATAAAATTTTGTCAGCCAAATGATTATGACCTATATTCATTTAGTCAAAAGATTCACATTGGATGTCCACAATTGAGTGGATACACCACAAATATTCTTCGGAAGACCTTAGAATAGTACAACCCATAAACTAGACCTAGACCCATAATCTAACCATAAGTCCTATGGTGGGAAGAAAAAGGAGTTGAAGACCATAACAAAACTCTAAGGGGTAGAGTACAGATTGAGTTAGATGTACAATGACTCAATACTTTGACTAAAATAGAAGAAGAAGGTCTGAACTGAGGGGAAGTTTGATCTTATTTTCATAAGATTAATGAACACTACTTTCAGAAGTATGTCAGACCAGAAGCCGAGGTTTATACCTCGAGGAAGTAAGAAGTAGACTGTAACTTGAGAAAGTGAGTAGTACTTACTCAGAAGTACAAAAGCTCAAGTAAGTTAAGCATAAAGAAGTTGGACGAAGAAAATACCGTAGACCAAATCCAGCTCAAAAAGGCCAAAGACCGAAAAAGATTGACCATACCAAAACTAAATACTAATTGAAAGATGCCTTTCATGGAACCTAAAGAAACCAAAATAGTTTTAGATGTCAACTATAATCCATGATTGGATGGACTAATTGAGTCTAATCCATTCTTAGGGAAATAAACCCTCCAGACCATTTCCATGTTAAGTACCTTACTAAGTACCATTATTGCACTTTTGGTAGTAAGGGAAAAAAAGACCTATTTAGCAATTAGGAGTTTATTATCAAATTAGTCTTCAGCTAAGACCATCAGCACAAGACGAAGTCTCGATCATTAAATCCTCAATGAGAAAGGAAACAAGATTATAATATTAAAAGAAATCATGGAATTGAAGGAAGAAGTCAATGTTCAGAGGAAAACACTAATGGATTCCAGGAAGAATCTGGACAAGGGATATATACAATTATATCCAGTGAGATCACCACGGAGTTCGAGAGAAGTCGTAGTCGGCACAAGTCAGATCCACACTCCGGAAACGTGAGAGAGTTCAAACTTCGAGGACGAAGTTTAGTTTAAGGGGTAGAGACTGTAATATCCCAGGTATTGGGGTTTGATGGCGTGTAACTCACACGTTCGTTGGGAACCCCAAGAGGAAGGTATGATGCGCACAGCAAGTTTTCCCTCAGAAAGAAACCAAGGTTTAATCGAACCAGGAGGAGCCAAGAAGCACGTTGAAGGTTGATGGTCGCGAAATGATGCGGAACACCAGGGATTCGGCGCAACGCGGAACTGCACAACACAACCCAAGTACTTTGTCCCAACGACACTGAGGTTGTCAATCTCACCTACTTTGTAACAAAGGATTAAACGTATCGAGTGGAAGATGTTTGCAAAAAACAGTAAAACAAGTAGATTGTATGCTATGTAAAGAATAGGACCGGGGTCCGTTCACTAGAGGTGTCTCTCCCATAAGATAAAGCATGTTGGGTGAACAAATTACGGTCGGGCAATTGACAAATAGAAGGCATAACAATGCATATACATGACATGGTAAATATAGTGAGATTTAATCCGGGCATTACGACAAAACATAGACCGCCATCCAACCATCTATGCCTAAAGTCCACCTTCAGGTTATCGTCCGAACCCCCTCCGGTATTAAGTTGCAAAGCAACAGACAATTGCATTAAGTATGGTGCGTAATGTAATCAACAACTACATCCTTAGACATAGCATCAATGTTTTATCTAGTGGCAACACATCACAACCTTAGAACCTACTCACGATCCCATTTAATGAAGGCATGAACCCACTATCGAGCATAAATACCCCCTCTTGGAGTTAAGAGCAAAAACTTGGCCAGAGCCTTGATACTCCAACGTATCGATAATTTCTTATGTTCCATGCTACTTTATTGATGATACCTACATGTTTTATGCACATTATATGTCATATTTATGCATTTTCTGGAACTAACCTATTAACAAGATGCCGAAGAGTTTGTTTTTGTTTTTGGTTTCAAATCCTAGTAAAAATATTCTGAATTGGACGAAACTTTCGCCAGGGTCCTATTTTGCACGAAGCTTCAGAAGACCGAAGACCAACGAAGTGGGGCCACGAGGCAGCCAGGGGTGGCCGGCGCGGCGGCCCTTGGCGCGCGGCCCGCCCCCTGGCCCCTCGTGTGGCCCCTCGCGTTGACCTTCCGCCTACTTAAAGCTCCGTCGCGAAACCCCAGTGCAAGGCCACGATACGGAAAACCGAGACGCCGCCGCCGTAATCCCATCTCGGGATTACGGAGATCGCCTCCGCACCACCGGAGAGGATGGAGGACTCTACACCGCCATGGTCGCCTCGGAGTGATGAGTGAGTAGTTCACCCTGGACCATGGGTCCATAGCAGTAGCTAGATGGTCGTCTTCTCCTTGTTGTGCTTCATTGTTGGATCTTGTGAGCTGCCTAACATGATCAAGATCATCTATATGTAATTCTATATGTTGTGTTTGTCGGGATCCGATGGATAGAGAGTACTATGATTATGGTGATTATCAATCTATTGTTCATGTGTTGTTTATGATCTTGCATGCTCTCCGTTATTAGTAGAGGCTCGGCCAAGTTTTTACTCTTAACTCAAGAGGGAGTAATTATGCTCGATAGTGGGTTCATGCCTCCATTGAATGCGGGACAGTGACAAAGTTCTAAGGTTGTGGATGTGCTGTTGCCACTAGGGATAAAACATTGATGCTATGTCTAAGGATGTAGTTATTGATTACATTACGCACAATACTTAATGCAATTGTCCTTGCTTTGCAACTTAATACCGGAGGGGTTCGGACCTGAAGGTGGACTTTTTAGGCATAGATGCGGTTGGATGGCGGTCTATGTCGTAATGCCCGATTAAATCTCACTATATTTATCATGTCATGTATATGCATTGTTATGCCTTTCTCTATTTGTCAATTGCCCGACTGTAATTTGTTCACCCAACATGCTTTTATCTTATGGGAGAGACACCTCTAACTGTGGACCCCGGTCCTATTCTTTCCATAGCATACATTCTACTTGTTTTACTGTTTTCTTTGCAAACATCTTCCACTCGATACGTTTAATCCTTTGTTACAGCAAGCTGTGAGATTGACAACCTCACTGCTTCGTTGGGGCAAAGTACTTTGGTTGTGTTGTGGTTCCAGTTGGCGGAATCCCTGGTGTTGCGCCGCATCACATTTCGCGACCATCAACCTTCAACGTGCTTCTTGGCTCCTCTTGGTTCGATTAAACCTTGGTTTCATACTGAGGAAAACTTGCCACTGTGCATCATACCTTCCTCTTGGGGTTCCCAACGGACGTGTACATCTACGCGCATCAAGCACTTTTTACGGCGCCGTTGCCGGGGAGATCAAGACACGCTGAAAGGGGAGTCTCCACTTCTCAATCTCTTTACTTTGTTTTTGTCTTGCTTTATTTTATTTGCTTACTTTGTTTGCTGCACTAAATCAAAACACAAAAAATTAGTTGCTAGTTTTACTTTATTTGCTATCTTGTTTGCTATATCAAAAACACAAAAAAATTAGTTACTCGCATTTACTTTATCTAGTTTGCTTTATTTACTGTTGCTAAAATGGCCAACCATGAAAATACTAAGTTGTGTGACTTCACAAATGCAAATAATGATTTCCTATGCACACCTATTGCTCCACCCTACTCAGCAGAATTCTTTGAAATTAAACCTGCTTTACTAAATCTAGTCATGAGAGAACAATTTTCCGGTGCTAGTTCTGATGATGCTGCCCATCTCAATAATTTTGTTGAACTTTGTGAAATGCAAAAGTATAAAGATGTAGATGGTGATATTATTAAATTGAAAGTGTTTCCTTTCTCATTAAGAGGAAGAGCTAAAGATTGGTTGCTATCTTTGCCTAAGAATAGTATTGATTCATGGACTAAATGCAAGGATGCTTTTATTGGTAGATATTATCCTCCCGCTAAAATTATTTCTTTGAGAAGTAGCATAATGAATTTTAAACAATTAGATACTGAACATGTTGCTCAAGCATGGGAGAGAATGAAAACTTTGGTAAAGAATTGCCCAACCCATGGACCGACTACTTGGATGATCATCCAAACCTTCTATGCAGGACTAAATTTTTCTTCGCGGAATTTATTGGATTCAGCTGCTGGAGGTACCTTTATGTCCATCACATTGGGGGCGGCTACAAAACTTCTTGATGATATGATGGTGAATTACTCTGAATGGCACACGGAAGAGCTCCACAAGGTAAGAAGGTAAATTCTCTTGAAGAAACCTCTTCCTTGAGTGATAAGATTGATGTGATTATGTCTATGCTTGTGAATGGTAGATCTAATGTTGATCCAAATAATGTTCCTTTAGCTTCATTGGTTGCTCAAGAAGAAAATGTTGATGTGAATTTCATTAAAAATAATAATTTCAACAACAATGCTTATAGGAACAACTCGGTAATAACTATAGGCCATATCCTTCTGCTAATGGTAATGGTTATGGTAATTCTTATGGGAATTCTTACAATAATAATAGGAGTGTACCCTCTGGTCTTGAAGCCATGCTTAAAGAATTTATTAGTACAAACTGCTTTTAACAAATCTGTTGAGGAAAAGCTTGATAAAATTGATACTATCGCTTCTAGAGTTGATAGGCTTGCCTCTGATGTTAATCTTTTAAAGTTGAAAGTTATGCCTAATAATGATCTTGATAATAAGATTACTACTACAGCAAATGCCATCCAAGTTAGAATTAATGAGAATATAAGATTAATGGCTGAGTTGCGTGCTAGGTGGGATAGAGAAGAAAATGAAAAACTAGCTAAAGAGAATAATGTAGCTAAAGTTTGGACTATTACCACCACTAGTAATGCTAATTCTTCACATGTTGCTGCACCTCCTACTATCAATGGTAAAATAATTGGTGTTGGCAATGTTTCTACTCCTAGTGCAAAGCGTACAAAGCTGCCTGAAATTGCTAAAGCTGCTGAACTGCTTGTGATAAAACTCTTGAAATTTTTTCCAACCTTGGGAATAATGATCCCATTGCTAGCTCATAATGATTTAGATTTTGATGGTTGCCACATCTCTGAAGTTATAGTTCTTACAAAAACTTGCTAAAAGTCCCATGCTAGTGCTATAAATTTAGCCTTTACAAAACATATTACAAATGCTCTCATAAAAGCTAGAGAAGAGAACTAAAACTTGAAACTTCTATTCCTAGAAAGTTAGTGATGGTTGGGAGCCCATCATTAAAATGAAATTCAATGACTTTGAATGTAATGCCTTATGTGATCTTGGTGCAAGTATTTCTGTTATGCCTAAAAGATTTATGATATGCTTGACTTGCCACCATTAAAGAATTGTTATTTGGATGTTAATCTCGCCGATAATGTTAAAGAAACCTTTGGGAGGATTGATAATGTGCATATTAGGTTAACAATAACCTTGTCCCCGTTGATTTTGTTGTCTTGGATATCGAATGCAATGCATCTTGTCCAATTGTGTTGGGAAGACCTTTTCTTGGAACTGTTGGTGCTATTGATATGAGGGAAGGTAATATTAAATATCAATTTCCTCTCAAAAAAGGTATGGAACACTTCCCTAGAAGAGAATGAAGTTGCCTTTGATTCTATTATTAGAACAAGCTATGATGTTGATGCTTCTACTCTCGATGTTACTTGATTTGCACTTTCTGCGCCTAGCTGAAAGGCGTTAGCGCTTATGGGAGACAACCCATGTTTTTACCTACAGCAATTTTTGTTTTGTTGAGTCTTGGAAGTTGTTTACTACTGTAGCAACCTCTCCTTATCAAGTTTTCGTACCAAGTAAAGTTTCTATGTCAAAGTTGATGTTATATTTGGGATTGCTGCGCAGAAACAGCAGTTGCTGTCTGTCACGAATCTGGGCATAATTCTCTGTAGAAAATTCGAAAAAATCTAATTTCTGAGCGTGATCCTCAGATATGTACGCAACTTTCATTAGTTGAGTTTTTCCATTTGAGCAAGTCTGGTGCCATTTATAAAATCGTCTTTACGGACTGTTTTTGACAGATTCTGCCTTTTATTTGCATTGCCTCTTTTGCTATGTTGGATTTATTTCTTTGATCCATTAATGTCCAGTAGCATTATGCAATGTCCAGAAGTGAAAAGAATGATTGTGTCACCTCTGAATGTGTGAATTATTAATGATGCACTCCTAGTAGTAATGAGTTTGCTTGAAGTTTGGTGTGAAGGAAGTTTTCAAGGGTCAAGAGAGGAGAATGATATACTAAGATCAAGAGGAGTGAAAGCTCTAAGCTTGGGGATGCCCCCGTGGTTCATCCCTGCATATTTTAAGAAGACTCAGCGTCTAAGCTTGGGGATGCCCAAGGCATCCCTTCTTCATCGACAACATCATCAGGGTTCCTCCCCTGAAACTATATTTTTATTCGGTCACATCTATTGTTCTTTACTTGGAGCGTCGGTTTGTTTCGTTTTTGTTTTTGTTTGAATAAGATGGATCCTAGCATTCACTTTGTGGGAGAGAGATACGCTCCGCTGTTGCATATGGACACATGTGTCCTTAGGCTTTACTCATAATGTTCAAGCGAAGTTTCTTCTTCGTTAATTTGTTATATGGTTGGAATTGGAAAATGCTACATGTAGTAATTCTAAAATGTCTTGGATAATGTGATACTTGGCAATTGTTGTGCTCATGTTTAAGCTCTTGCATCATATGCTTTGCACCCATTAATGAAGAAATACATAGAGCTTGCTAAATTTGATTTGCATATTTGGTTTCTCTAAGGTCTAGATAATATCTAGTATTGAGTTTTGAACAACAAGGAAGATGTAGAGAGTCTTATAATGTTTACAATATGTCTTTTATGTGAGTCTTGCTGCATTGTTCATCCTTGAGTTTGCTTCAATAACCTTGCTAGCCTAAACCTTGTATCGAGAGGAATACTTCTCATGCATCCAAATCCTTGAGCCAACTACTATGCCATTTGTGTCCACCATACCTACCTACTACATGGTATTTACCCGCCATTCAAAGTAAATTGCTTGAGTGCTACCTTTAAAATTCCATCATTCACCTTTGCAATATATAGCTCATGGGACAAAATAGCCTTAAAAACTATCGTAGTATTGAATATGTACTTATGCACTTTATATTTTATTAAGTTGCCTGTTGTGCGATAACCATGCTTCTGGGGAACGTCATCAACTATTGTTGAATATCATGTGAGTTGCTATGCATGTCCGTCTTGTCTGAAGGTCTATCATTTTAGTGGTTGGAGCATGCAAAATTGTTAGAGAAGAACATTGGGCGGTAACTAAAGCCATGAATCATGGTGGAAGTTTCAGTTTTGGACATATATCCTCAATCTCATATGAGAATATTAACTGTTGCTTATGCATTAAAGAGGAGTCCATTATCTGTCCATGTTGTCCCGGTATGGATGTCTAAGTTGAGAATAATCAAAGCGAGACGAAATGCGAGCATTCTCCTTGGACCTTTGTACAGCATGGAGGTACCTTTGTGACACTTGGTTGAAACATGGCATGCAAAGATCCGGTAGTCCAAGTTAAGTAGGACGGATGAGGTGCGGGCACTATTAGTATACTATGCGTGAGGCTTGCAACTTGTAAGATATAATTTTCATAACTCATATGCTTTATTACTACCGTTGACAAAAATTGTTTCATGTTTTCAAAATAAAAGCTCTAGCACAAATAATCGATGCTTTCCTCTGCGAAGGACCATTCTTTTACTTTTATTGTTGAGTCGGTTTACCTATCTCCTTCCACCTTAGAAGCAAACACTTGTGTGAACTGTGCATTGATTCCTACATACTTGCATATTGCACTTGTTATATTACTTTATGTTGACAATATCCATGAGATATACATGTTACAAGTTGAAAGCAACCGCTGAAACTTAATCTTCTTATGTGTTGCTTCAACACCTTTACTTTGATTTATTGCTTTACGAGTTAACTCTTATGCAAGACTTATTGATGCTTGTCTATTCATGAAAAGTCTTTGCTATATGATTCAGTTGTTTACTCATGTCATTACCTTTGCTTTGATCGCTGCATTCATTACATATGTTTACAAATAGTATGATCAAGATTATGATGGCATGTCACTTCAGAAATTATCTTTGTTATCGTTTTACATGCTCGGGGAGAACAAGCTTGGGATCGATACGTCTCCAACGTATCGATAATTTCTTATGTTCCATGCTACTTTATTGATGATACCTACATGTTTTATGCACATTATATGTCATATTTATGCATTTTGGAACTAACCTATTAACAAGATGCCGAAGAGTTCTTTGTTTTCTGCTTGTTTTGGTTTCAGAAATCCTAGTAAATATTCTCGGAATTGGACGAAACTTTCGCCCGGGGTCCTATTTTTGCACGAAGCTCCCAGAAGACCGAAGACCTAACGAAGTGGGGCCACGAGGCAGCAGGGGGGTGGCCGCGCGGCCCACCCTTGGCGCGCGGCCACGCCCTGGGCCCCTCGTGTGGCCCCTCGCGTTGACCTTCCGCCTACGCTCCCGTGCGGCGAGTACCGAGAGCCACGATACGGAAAACCTTCGAGACCCGCCGCCGCGAATCCCATCTCGGGGATTCGGGAGATCGCCTCCGGCACCCCGGGGAATTCATCTCCGGAGGACTCTACACCGCCATGGTCGCCTCGGAGTGATGAGTGAGTAGTTCACCCCTGGACCATGGGTCCATAGCGGCCTAGATGGTCGTCTTCTCCTTGTTGTGCTTCATTGTTGGATCTTGTGAGCTGCCTAACATGATCAAGATCATCTATATGTAATTCTATATGTTGTGTTTTTCGGGATCCGATGGATAGAGAGTACTATGATTATGGTGATTATCAATCTATTGTTCATGTGTTGTTTATGATCTTGCATGCTCTCCGTTATTAGTAGAGGCTCGGCCAAGTTTTTACTCTTAACTCCAAGAGGGAGTAATTATGCTCGATAGTGGGTTCATGCCTCCATTGAATGTGGGACAGTGACGAAAGTTCTAAGGTTGTGGATGTCTGTTGCCACTAGGGATAAAACATTGATGCTATGTCTAAGGATGTAGTTATTGATTACATTACGCACAATACTTAATGCAATTGTACGTTGCTTTGCAACTTAATACGGAGGGGGACGATAACTCGAAGGTGGACTTTTTAGGCATAGATGCGGTTGGATGGCGGTCTATGTTCTTTGTCGTAATGCCGGATTAAATCTCACTATATTTATCATGTCATGTATATGCATTGTTATGCCTTTCTCTATTTGTCAATTGCCACTGTAATTTGTTCACCCAACATGCTTTTATCTTATGGGAGAGACACCTCTAGTGAGCTGTGGACCCCGGTCCTATTCTTTCCATAGCATACATTCTACTTGTTTACTATTTTTCTTTGCAAACATCTTCCACTCGATACGTTTAATCCTTTGTTACAGCAAGCCGGTGAGATTGACAACCTCCTTTGTTTCGTTGGGGCAAAGTACTTTGGTTGTGTTGTGCAGGTTCCTAGTTGGCGCCGGAATCCCGTGTTGCGCGCATCACATTTCGCGACCATCAACCTTCAACGTGCTTCTTGGCTCCCCCTTTCGATTAAACCTTGGTTTCATACTGAGGGAAAACTTGCCACTGTGCGCATCATACCTTCCTCTTGGGGTTCCCAACGGACGTGTACATCTACGCGCATCAAGCCTCTACTAATAACGGAGAGCATGCAAGATCATAAACAACACATAAACAATAGATTGATAATCACCATAATCATAGTACTCTCTATCCATCGGATCCCGACAAACACAACATATAGTATTACGGATAGATGATCTTGATCATGTTAGGCAGCTCACAAGATCCAACAATGAAGCACAACAAGGAGAAGACGACCATCTAGCTGCGCTATGGACCCATGGTCCAGGGGTGAACTACTCACTCATCACTCCGGAGGCGACCATGGCGGTGTAGAGTCCTCCGGGAGATGAATCCCCTCTCCAGGGTGCCGGAGGCTCCAGAATCCCCGAGATGGGATTCGCGGCGTCTGCGGGTTTTCCGTATCGTGGCTCTCGATCGGGGTTTCGCGACGGAAGCTTTAAGTAGGCGGAGGGTCGCGAGGGGCCACACGAGGGGCCCAAGGATAGGTCGGCGCGGCCAGGGCTTGGGCCGCGGCGCACCAACCTCGTGGCCCCTTCGTTAGGTCTTCGGTCTTACGGAAGCTTCGTGCAAAAATAGGACCCTGGCGAAAGTTTCGTCCAATTCCGAGAATATTTCTTTACTAGGATTTCCGAAACCAAAAACAGCAACTGACAACTGTCTCTTCGGCATCTTGTTAATAGGTTAGTTCCAGAAAATGCATAAATATGACATATAATGTGCATAAAACATGTAGGTATCATCAATAAAGTAGCATGGAACATAAGAAATTATCGATATGTTGGAGACGTATCAGCATCCCCAAGCTTAGTTCTGCTCGTCCCGAGCAGGTAAAACGATAACAAAGATAATTTCTGAAGTGACATGCCATCATAATCTTGATCATACTATTTGTAAACATATGTAATGAATGCAGCGATCAAAGCAAAGGTAATGACATGAGTAAACAAATGAATCATAAAGCAAAGACTTTTCATGAATAGTACTTCAAGACAAGCATCAATAAGTCTTGCATAAGAGTTAACTCATAAAGCAATAAATCAAAGTAAAGGTGTTGAAGCAACACATAAGAAGATTAAGTTTCAGCGGTTGCTTTCAACTTGTAACATGTATATCTCATGGATATTGTCAACATAAAGTAATATAATAAGTGCAATATGCAAGTATGTAGGAATCAATGCACAGTTCACACAAGTATTTGCTTCTTAAGGTGGAAGGAGATAGGCAAACTGACTCAACAATAAAAGTAAAAGAATGGTCCTTCAATGAGGAAAGCATCGATTGCTGTATTTGTGCTAGAGCTTTTATTTTGAAAACATGAAACAATTTTGTCAACGGTAGTAATAAAGCATATGAGTTATGAAAATTATATCTTACAAGTTGCAAGCCTCACGCATAGTATACTAATAGTGCCCGCACCTCGTCCTACTTAACTTGGACTACCGGGTCTTCGCATGCCATGTTTCAACCAAGTGTCACAAAGGGTACCTCCATGCCGGTCAAGGTCCAAGGAGAATGCTCGCATTTGGATTTCTCGCTTTTGATTATTCTCAACTTAGACATCCATACCGGGACAACATGGACAACGAGATAATGGACTCCTCTTAAATGCATAAGCATGTAGCAAAGTTATTATTCTCATATGAGATTGAGGATATATGTCCAAAACTGAAACTTCCACCATGATTCATGGCTTTAGTTAGCGGCCCAATGTTCTTCTCTAACAATTTTGCATGCTCCAACCACTAAAATGATAGACCTTCAGACAAGACGGACATGCATAGCAACTCACATGATATTCAACAATAGTTGATGGCGTTCCCCAGAAGCATGGTTATCGCACAACAGGCAACTTAATAAAATATAAAGTGCATAAGTACATATTCAATACTACGATAGTTTTTAAGGCTATTTTGTCCCATGAGCTATATATTGCAAAGGTGGATGATGGAATTTTAAAGGTAGCACTCAAGCAATTTACTTTGGAATGGCGGAGAAATACCATGTAGTAGGTAGGTATGGTGGACACAAATGGCATAGTAGTTGGCTCAAGGATTTTGGATGCAGGAGAAGTATTCCCTCTCGATACAAGGTTTAGGCTAGCAAAGTTATTTGAAGCAAACTCAAGGATGAACAAGTGCAGCAAAACTCACATAAAAGACATATTGTAAAAATTATAAGACTCTGTCTTCCTTGTTGTTCAAAACTCAATACTAGATATTATCTAGACCTTAGAGAAGACCAAATATGCAAATCAGATTTTAGCAAGCTCTATGTATTTCTTCATTAATGGGTGCAAAGCATATGATGCAAGAGCTTAAACATGAGCACAACAATTGCCAAGTATCACATTATCCAAGACATTTTTAGAATTACTACATGTAGCATTTCCAATTCCAACCATATAACAATTTAACGAAGAAGAAACTTCGCCTTGAACATTATGAGTAAAGCCTAAGGACACATGTGTCCATATGCAACAGCGGAGCGTGTCTCTCTCCCACAAAGTGAATGCTAGGATCCATCTTATTCAAACAAAAACAAAAACGAAAAGACGCGCTCCAAGCAAAGAATACAAGATGTGATTGAATAAAAATATAGGGGAGGGAACCTGATGATTTTGTCGATGAAGAAGGGATGCCTTGGGCATCCCCAAGCTTAGACGCTTGAGTCTTCTTAAAATATGCAGGGGTGAACCACGGGGGCATCCCCAAGCTTAGAGCTTTCACTCCTCTTGATCATAGTATATCATTCTCCTCTCTTGACCCTTGAAAACTTCCTTCACACCAAACTTCAAGCAAACTCATTAGAGGGTTAGTGCACAATTAATAATTCACTCATTCAGAGGTGACACAATCATTATTTTCACTTCTGGACATTTCATAATGCTACTGGACATTAGTGGATCAAAGAAATAAATCCAACATAGCAAAAGAGGCAATGCGAAATAAAGGCAGAATCTGTCAAAAACAGAACAGTCCGTAAAGACGAATTTAGAAATGGCACCAGACTTGCTCAAATGGAAAAACTCAAAACTAATGAAAGTTGCGTACATATCTGAGGATCACGCTCGTAAATTGGCAGATTTTTTCGAATTTTCTACAGAAATGTGCCCAGATTCGTGACAGACAGCAATGCTGTTTCTGCGCAGCAATCCCAAATATAACATCAACTTTGACATAGAAACTTTACTTGGCACAAAAACATGATAAGGAGAGGTTGCTACAGTAGTAAACAACTTCAAGACTCAATAAAACAAAAATTGCTGTAGGTAAAAACATGGGGTTGTCTCCCATAAGCGCTTTTCTTTAACGCCTTTCAGCTAGGCGCAGAAAGTGCAAATCAAGTATTATCGAGAGATGAAGCATCAACATCATAGCTTGTTCTAATAATAGAATCAAAAGGCAACTTCATTCTCTTTCTAGGGAAGTGTTCCATACCTTTCTTGAGAGGAAATTGATATTTATTACCTTCCCTCATATCAATAACACCCAGTTGAAGAAAAGGTCTTCCCAACACAATTGGACAAGATGCATTGCATTCGATATCCAAAACAACAAAATCAACGGGACAAGGTTATTATTAACCGTAATATGCACATTATCAATCCTCCCCAAGGTTTCTTTTTAGCATTATCGGCAAGATTAACATTCAAATAACAATTCTTCAATGGTGGCAAGTCAAGCATATCATAGATCTTTTTAGGCATAACAGAAATACTTGCACCAAGATCACATAAGGCATTACATTCAAAGTCATTGAATTTCATTTTAATGATGGGCTCCCAACCATCTTCTAACTTTCTAGGAATAGAAGTTTCAAGTTTTAGTTTCTCTTCTCTAGCTTTTATGAGAGCATTTGTAATATGTTTTGTAAAGGCTAAATTTATAGCACTAGCATTAGGACTTTTAGCAAGTTTTTGTAAGAACTTTATAACTTCAGAGATGTGGCAATCATCAAAATCTAAATCATTATGAGCTACAGCAATGGGATCATTGTTCCCAATGTTGGAAAAAATTTCAGCAGTTTTATCATTTTAGCAGTTTCAGGCAGTTTTGTACGCTTTGCACTAGGAGTAGAAACATTGCCAACACCAATTATTTTACCATTGATAGTAGGAGGTGCAGCAACATGTGAAGAATTAGCATTACTAGTGGTGGTAATAGTCCAAACTTTAGCTACATTATTCTCTTTAGCTAGTTTTTCATTTTCTTCTCTATCCCACCTAGCACGCAATTCAGCCATTAATCTTATATTCTCATTAATTCTAACTTGGATGGCATTTGCTGTAGTAGTAATCTTATTATCAATATCATCAGGTTTAGCAGCCATTTTATTAATTAAAGAAGATTGTGATGCAGACATGTATGAGATTCGGGTTTCAGCATTTGAAATTTTAGTTTGCAGACCAGAAATCTCCCTATTCAAGTTTTCAAGTTGATTTCCTATATTTTTCAACAAGGTAGATTGTTCATTCATAGTTTTAGTAAACAATTGATTTTGCTCATATTGTGATTGCATAAAGTTTTTAGTGGATCTTTCAATTTCTAACATCCTTTCCTCATATCTACCATAAGTATTACCATAGTTGTTCCTATAAGCATTGTTGTTGAAATTATTGTTTTTAATGAAATTCACATCAACATTTTCTTCTTGAGCAACCAATGAAGCTAAAGGAACATTATTTGGATCAACATTAGATCTACCATTCACAAGCATAGACATAATCACATCAATCTTATCACTCAAGGAAGAGGTTTCTTCAACAGAATTTACCTTCTTACCTTGTGGAGCTCTTTCCGTGTGCCACTCAGAGTAATTTATCATCATATCATCAAGAAGTTTTGTAGCCGCCCCAATGTGATGGACATAAAGGTACCTCCAGCAGCTGAATCCAATAAATTCCGCGAAGAAAAATTTAGTCTGCATAGAAGGTTTGGATGATCATCCAAGTAGTCAGTCCATGGGTTGGGCAATTCTTTACCAAAGTTTTCATTCTCTCCCATGCTTGAGCAACATGTTCAGTATCTAATTGTTTAAAATTCATTATGCTACTTCTCAAAGATATAATTTTAGCGGGAGGATAATATCTACCAATAAAAGCATCCTTACATTTAGTCCATGAATCAATACTATTCTTAGGCAAAGATAGCAACCAATCTTTAGCTCTTAATGAGAAAGGAAACACTTTCAATTTAATAATATCACCATCTACATCTTTATACTTTTGCATTTCACAAAGTTCAACAAAATTATTGAGATGGGCAGCAGCATCATCAGAACTAGCACCAGAAAATTGTTCTCTCATGACCAGTTTTAGTAAAGCAGGTTTAATTTCAAAATTCTGTTGTAGTGCAGGTGGAGCAATAGGTGTGCATAGGAAATCATTATTATTTGCATTTGTGAAGTCACACAATTTAGTATTTTCAGGGTTGGCCATTTTAGCAACGGTAAATAAAACAAACTAGATAAAATAAATGCAAGTAACTAATTTTTTGTGTTTTTGATATAGAGAGCAAGACAATAAATAAAGTAAAACTAGCAACTAATTTTTTGTGTTTTGATTTAGTGCAGCAAACAAAGTAGTAAATAAAATAAAGCAAGACAAAAACAAAGTAAAGAGATTGAAGTGGAGACTCCCCTTAGCGTGTCTTGATCTCCCCGGCAACGGCGCCGAAAAAGAGCTTGATGGCGTGTAACTCACACGTTCGTTGGGAACCCCAAGAGGAAGGTATGATGCGCACGGTAGCAAGTTTTCCCTCAGAAAGAAACCAAGGTTTAATCGAACCAGGAGGAGCAAGAAGCACGTTGAAGGTTGATGGTCGCGAAATGTGATGCGGCGCAACACCAGGGATTCCGGCGCCACGCGGAACCTGCACAACACAACCCAAGTACTTTGTCCCAACGAAGCAGTGAGGTTGTCAATCTCACCGGCTTGTTGTAACAAAGGATTAAACGTATCGAGTGGAAGATGTTTGCAAAGAAAACAGTAAAACAAGTAGATTGTATGCTATGTAAAGAATAGGACCGGGGTCCACAGTTCACTAGAGTGTCTCTCCCATAAGATAAAGCATGTTGGGTGAACAAATTACAGTCGGGCAATTGACAAATAGAGAAAGGCATAACAATGCATATACATGACATGGTAAATATAGTGAGATTTAATCCGGGCATTACGACAAAGAACATAGACCGCCATCCAACTGCATCTATGCCTAAAAAGTCCACCTTCAGGTTATCGTCCGAACCCCTTCCAGTATTAAGTTGCAAAGCAAGAGACAATTGCATTAAGTATGGTGCGTAATGTAATCAACAACTACATCCTTAGACATAGCATCAATGTTTTATCCCTAGTGGCAACAGACATCACAACCTTAGAACCTCCTGTCACGATCCCAGTTCAATGAAGGCATGAACCCACTATCGAGCATAAATACCCCCTCTTGGAGTTAAGAGCAAAAACTTGGCCGAGCCTCTACTAATAACGGAGAGCATGCAAGATCATAAACAACACATAAACAATAGATTGATAATCACCATAATCATAGTACTCTCTATCCATCGGATCCCGACAAAACACAACATATAGTATTACGATAGATGATCTTGATCATGTTAGGCAGCTCACAAGATCCAACAATGAAGCACAACAAGGAGAAGACGACCATCTAGCTCTACTGCTATGGACCCATGGTCCAGGGTGAACTACTCACTCATCACTCCGGAGGCGACCATGGCGGTGTAGAGTCCTCAGGAGATGAATCCCCTCTCCGGTAGGGGCGGACGATCTCCGAATCCCCGAGATGGGATTCGCGGCGGCGGCGTCTGTGGGTTTTCCGTATCGTGGCTCTCTTTGGGGTTTCGCGACGGAAGCTTTAAGTAGGCGGAGGGTCAACGCGAGGGGCCACACGAGGCCCAGGGATAGGTCGGCGCGGCCAGGGCTTGGGCCGCGCCGCCCTGGCCTCGTGGCCCCACTTCGTTAGGTCTTCGGTCTTCCGGAAGCTTCGTGCAAAAATAGGACCCGGGCGAAAGTTTCGGTCCAATTCCGAGAATATTTCTTTACTAGGATTTCTGACCAAAAACAGCAGACAGGACAATGGCACTTCGGCATCTTGTTAATAGGTTAGTTCCGAAAATGCATAAATATGACATATAATGTGCATAAAACATGTAGGTATCATCAATAAAGTAGCATGGAACATAAGAAATTATCGATACGTTGGAACGTATCAGTGCTTCACTCAACACATTTGCATTCATGCATAGAAAATGCAGGGGAATTTTCGCGCTTTAAAGTAAAACAGTCACATAAAAGTTTCACTTGACCTTGGTGGAATTGAAGTAGCTCATCAAGTCAAGCGCTATAAACCCCAATGTGACTTTGCTAAAACCTTGTTTTGGGTAGAGATAATTTGATCTAAGGGATTAGATCAAATGGAATTAATAATCAACACAACAACACTTTACTCAATGATAAATTGCTTGATCTCATAAAAGATTATAATATGGTAATCCTTGTGATAACTTATGAACATCTATTCAATTGCAAATCAAGTAAAAATAAAATGGAGAAACCATTCTTCACTTATCTTTTCCATATCTTTAACAAATGAATATTTCTACCATGAACCTCATGGTATTTCTTGAACTAAACTAGTGAATTTAACACCAACACAAACTTATCATTAAACCCTAGAGAAGGGAGAGATCTATACCCATTACAGAGATAATAAACAAACTCTAAATTATTAACACTTAAAAGTTGAGCAACTAACTTTGGGGTGTAATTTAATTCACTTTAAAACTTATTATTAAATATGGTAAAACACAAGGACCTAAGTGCATAAAAGCCACACATTCTGATTTTAATCATAACTTATTAACTATATGGAATATCACAAAACTAAATTCTGTTTACATTACGAATTATAGTTCAAACTATTTGAATAAAATAAACTATGAGTATTTTGAAACTCATATGATCATGCCTTGGTGAAATCAAACATCACCATTCAAAATTGGGGTATAATACTTGTCTTTGACATTTTGATCCCACTTACAATATAAATACAATCATATATGATATAGTGACTCACCCACAAGTATAAAATCCTTGACAAGATATTTAGTAACAAAAGCCACTTGGCTATCCAAAAACAAATCACATGAGAGGATAATACCATGCCACATAGGATGAAAATATCTACATAGCTTGAATCCTAAGCTATGCCACCTCATGCTTAAAGGATTGCTATGGATGAGAGTATGACAACCAAGCACCTTACTCATCAAATCAAAGCAAGAGTCACCCACCTATGTGTCATGATACTAGAGCATGCCCAAGCCTATAAAAGGAACCCTCTACCTCATTAATTCCATCATCTTGTACCATGATACAAGCAAACCAAAGAGTTGGGCCACTCCATAATTTAGATAGGACCAAGATGAAGCAGCTAGGAGGTGGAGGCATACCACAAGAAGCAGGTTTATCAGAATTCCTAAAGAACAAGCTTCAGAAGATATCAAGGTAGAATTCTTAGGCAAACCATATATTCAAATAATCACATCAGCATTCCTTGAGTAGAACCCTAGATTGTAGTCTAAGTCCTTGTGGAGTGAGAGAGGTAATTGGTATAACCCTAATACATCTAGTGATACTTTGGGAAGCCCATACCATGCATGATCATCACCATTGGGTAATGATCATAAACCTAAGAACTTGAGGTAGAGTAATTAAGAACAAGTTGATCATCTTTAATAAATGACCATGCTCTTGAAGTATGTGAGGATAATTTAAATCCTAATAGGATAAGTAGATATCATACACCACATGAAATCATAGGCAGGTAACTAGTAAGCAACCCTAGGCTTATATCCCAACCTTAAACTTGTGAATTACTTGATGATCATAAGTAGAATCCTACCACATTTATATTCCATTTATTCCTCAATTAAAGAACCTAAGAAAAACCTTAGAGTCAAACTCTATACTTTGTATGGTGAGAAACCATCCATACATATGACCAAAGTTAACTATAAAAAGAACTATAACCACTATAGTTACTTTAATGATTAACTGGGGATAACAATAGAAGTTAATTGGTAGAAGATACAACAAATTCTCAAATCCTTAGTAATTAGAAAAGCACATAAGTTATGAAGCAAGTAACCATCTTATCAGGGTTAAGGGGAGATTAAACCCTAGCAAATACTCTAATGTGCCATCTCATTTCTACTACCTAGAGTTATATCTAAACCTTAGTTGGTGCATCATTTGGGTGATCACAACTAAAACCTAAGTTACAATAAAGTTCCAATCCATGAATCATTAGATAAATAGCAATATAACCCTATAAGTGCACTCTAATTAAATCCTATGTTTAACTATGGAACATAAGATGAACCTAGAGCTAAATCTTATAACTGAAACTATATGGGTGGCTATCAACCACTTATTTCCATATATCAAAACTAAACCATGATAAGAGTATTATTAACTCTAAGTATTTCAAGGTGACATTAAAATATCATGTAGAAAACAATTTGGAATATTTTCAAAGTTATTAATCAAATTCATGTCTATATGGAAATTTAAACCACATACCAATACTAATTAATAAACAGATGTTAAAATATCATATTAAATTTGCAAATACACCACTCAAGAATTTGTAGTGCCCTGGACTAATCCTTGTATGATTAAACTAAGCAAGACCTGCAAAATACAAAGGAATTCAAATTTGAATTCAAAACAGAAATAAAAGAGATAAAGGAGAGGAGGCTTACCTGGACCTTACCAGCCGACGCAGCCCAGTAGCAGCCCAGTAGTCGAGCCCAACAACGCAGCCCAGCAGCAGCCTGGCCCAGCCCACTTACCCCTTCGCTTAAAAAGATCTGGAGGAGCTCGTCCTCATCCCTTCCTCGCGCATGGAGGACACCACGACGCCGTGGACAGCTTCTCCTCGTTGCTGGCGGCACCTCCTCGACCGAAGGCATGACGAGGCGCGCACTGGCACCGTATAAAAACCTACGACGAACCCTAGCCCCGAGTTCTTCCTCCTCTGCTCCATTTCGCCCCAAACCGAAACCCTAACCCACCTCGGTCACCATTACCGCCGACGACTGGAGCCTTCCCAAGCCTCGTCGTGACCACCGTTGGGACCACCGTCCTCGACATGGTCACCGTGCGCGAGGAATCGAGCTGAAGCGCCTTCAATCGACCGCGCCAGGTCATCTTCTCCGACGCCGGCATCGAGCAATACCGGTGACTGCAACCTTCCCTCGCCTCGCCGACAAGCCCTACGTGCTCCTGGTGAGCCCCTGATCCTCCTAGCATACCTAGCTCGCCCGATTACCGCCCGTAGCATGCACCGCACCGTCGGCCCGTGAGCTCTGCCGCTCGGTCTCGCCGGCGAGCGAGCTCCGTCGACCATTTAGGAGCGGCGCTGGTACCAATCGATTCACCGTGGCGTTCTGAGTCGAATGGAGTTAGTACCCCGTCCGCGCAAACCCTGGAACGGCGGCGCCGTCGCCGTCCGATCGCCGGCAGTGAGCCTCCCTGGCCACGCTCGCTATTTTGACTAGTCCTCGCCGCGTGGCAGCTGACGTGGACCATTGGCCCACTCGTCAGTGACCTGGGTAACACTAACCCGGGTGCATTTAGTAATTCTTCTGTTTTTAATTCCAATTCAATAATATCTGCAACTTTAAATAAATATAGGAAACTCATTTTAACTCAGAAAAATATAAATGAGATATCAAAATTCTTATAATAATAAAATCTATCCAATAAAAATATAATATGAAATTTTGAATTTTAATAAAAATTTAATTATTTAATGCTTATTATTTAAGCCTTTATTTCTAATTCTAAATTCAATTAAAATTCAATAATTAGTAAAACATTTTAAATTAAATAAAAACTAGTAAGAAAATAAAGAAAACATTAAAGCTAATTTTCTTTATTTTTTTGTTAAATCTTTATTAGTGGAAGTTTAAACCCTAAATAACAGTTACCTTAATTATTAATTCATTAAAAACAATAAAATGCCCAATCCAATATTATTTTTATTCTAAAGTTATTAATAACTTCCATTTTATGATTAAGTTATTAACCTTAGAACTTTATGGTAAATAGGAAACCCTAGTTCCAGTGAGCATAAAATCATAAATTCACAAGTTCATATGAAACCCTAAAACCCTAATTCAATTATGAACCAAACCCTAACCTTATTATTTTATGAGAACCATAATGAGCTTCTAAACCTAAACCCTAGGTTAGAGTATATGATCATGACACTTACTTTGCATCCATAGATCCATAGTAGGAACTAAATACTTGCCATCTCTTCATAAAATAATAGAGACCTACCACTAATAAAATGGTATCCCATATGTTCTTCTTCATTAGACCTAGATGATCAAATAGGGTTAACCAAGTGCAAACCCTAGAACCTATCCTTAGAGATATCAACCTTAATGGACCATGCTTAGCATCACACCAATGTGATGAACCTCAGGAACAACTATGCCAAATCTTGAGCATTACCTAACCATATTCCACTAAATCATACCAGTGTTGGATACTTATCAACCATCCTATTTAGAAGCCAATTATTCCTTACTTAATAGAACCAACAGTAAGACCTAGACCACCTCAACCCTAATTGATATACTTCTTATTATTTAAGAAGTATGTTCTTCAAAAGTTATTCTTTTGAAGAAAATAAGGAATCGTCATCAACCTTGCCTAATAGGACCTATAAACCCTAGCTATCTATCACCAGCAAGATAAACCAACCTTAATAGAAACCATATATAAACAATTGCTTAGGATGCCAACTCAACCCTACAAGCCCTAGGTGTTGATGAATCCAACATTGTTGTGATCCAACTAATACTTACTCCAGAAACCAATTGGAACCATAGAAAACCATAGAACCCCACAAACCTAATTATCATACTTGTTCTTTATTAAAGAACATGTTCTTCAAAAGTTATTCTTTTGAAGTATATAATAAGTAATCATCAACCATACACCATAAACCATAAAATTGACAACTGCTCTTTACTTATTATACAACTACTATTCCTTGGGTGTGTATGATTATTATTATGCATTATACCACTTGTTTATGCTTCTAAGACAACAAAACCCTGATAAGAACCTTGTTTGTGGAATCACTCTAAAAGTGCAACACACCTGAACTAATTATTACCACTCACTAATCCTAAAGCATCGGGGTTAGGTCACGCTTAGAGCGATTGCATCTCATACTTATGCATTATTGCATCCTTGCCAATCTTTTAAACATCGTCCTTACCGGACGATGATGCTATTTCAGAATTTGGAGTTATTGCGTATCGAAGACCTTGTCTGCATAATCTTGCAGTCAAGAAAGGCAAGTTCATCGCTTGCTCATGTCATTTGAGTATTTTTACCAAATTACTTGCAAAGTACTATGTTTATCACTATTGCATAAAAAGCAAAACCACTATTTTCATAACTATGAATATGACTATGTGGTGGGCAATGGAACCATGGATTGTGTTGATATGGTGGAGGTTCCATTGCAAGGGTTTATATCCATCTAGGATTAAACAACAAATGTCGTCCAGTGATTCTTGTCCGTAATACCCGTGTTAACCATAAGATCTGGAGTGGGACGGTATAGTCAATTGTGTTTCCACCTCTCGTTCATCAACGGATGCTCATTACCGGGTGCACATGATCTCGAGAGACATGATGCAGGGGTGGGAACCCGTAGAAGTCCCAACGGGAATGAGGTCTATGATGGGTTGCAACTGCCGGCGTAGGAATGTATGGTAGAGCCCGCATTGTCGTCGTGGTCGGGCCGACCTTGATGGCGTAAGTGAACGGCGTGGACCCAGGGTCGGAGATTGCAACAAAGGGTGGGTGTTCGAGGTAGCGGAGGAACATGATTGACTATGACCTTACTCCTGGCCTCACACCAAAGAAGTGGGACGAGCTCGGTTGGCAACAAGGATAAGATCTCTTATGGGTAAAGCAACACACCTCTGCAGAGTGTAACGAGCTGTGACCAGTCACTCCCTGTTCCGGGATATGGAGCTGAACGCTGGGAAAGGAACTCCATGAAGTTCTAGTCAACCGTGAAGGTGACGGACATAGCTCTTCATAATAAAAGCAACCTTTTGAAGAAATGTTTACCAAAAACTTGCATTGCCTATGACTTTCTGGTCTATGGCTGTAGCTAGTGCATTAAACACCTCTTTCCTAAAATGAACTTGTTGAGTACGCTCGTACTCATCCCACTCTTAAATCCCCTGCTTAGGTATGGAGGCATCAAAGGAGGATCTACAGTGCAACTCGAAGGCCAGGGAGTCAACAACTACTTCAAGAGACAGGACCATGTCAGGAGAGTCAGATACCACATTCAACAAGGAGAAAACCTAGATTAGCAATAGAAAGGAACTAGCTTCCTAAACCTAGCTCCTATTTAGCTAGAATCTATTCTTAGCCTCTATAGCTAGTTAGATACTCTACAAGTAGAGTTCGTGATAGGATTAGACTACGAGTTGTTCTTCTGGAATTTATTTGCAGTGTTACCTCATTGTAAAGTAGGAGGCTGTGCTGATCTTCTGTAGCAGTCGGAGTTGTAATTCTATAGACATGCCTTGGACCCGCATATGTTTGTTGTACCACTCCGCGATATAATACTAGTGGAACGGTGTTTCATTGGTGTTATATCAGACTTGCATACTACACCATGCAGTGGTATGCCGGGTCACCACAGGCCGCTTGCCGGTGGTTGAGCGGCCTGCATCGCTTCCACGCCTGCATAAGCCGTAGGGCTGCCCCGCTGCGCGTCATTGATGGCAAGCTTCGACTTCAGCGGCCTCGCTAGGATTGGTGTGCAATGGACTCAGCTTCTGCGCCACCATCAATGGTACGCGCTTGGAGTCTTGCACCTGAAATGAAAGGCCGCCGCTCACCTGCTTTTTAAGGGCACAGGCGGCCCCACAGCCATCGTCCCCTACCTGGCCCACATTTCCACATTCAGCCCTACCGTTTCCCAGTATGTCGGTAGCTTCGAAAACCCACCATGGGAAATAAGGCGTTTCCATGGAGCCGAAGAAGCTCGACGCCGAGGTCGGTCGCCGTCATCGAAGCCGAAGAATCCACGCAACCGCGCGGGCGTCAATATCACTTTATAGCTCACTTGTTTGTTGTTATTTTTTAACGAATGAACCTTGTGAACTTTGTGTGACAACGAAAAGGAAGCAAAGGAACAAACTCCAAAGTTCATGTTAGCTTTGTCACCTATATGCTCGAGGGGAGTATAGGTTAAGTTTGAGATATTGATGCATGTAAAATGCATACATAAACTTTGTAGTTTATTGTGTCAAAATCATTATTGTTATGCAATTTTATTTATTAATATTAACCTATTAATAGTTGAAAAAGTGCACAAGTTATTATTTTATCCTTTGTTGGGTAGGAAATATGCAAATATGGAACGAAACAGATTATTATGGTGAAATCTAGAGTTTTTCCGAAATATATCACTGCAGAACACTTTTCAAAGATTGCCACGTAAACCTCTGAAAGCGTCGTCCAATTAAAAAGTTGCAAACCACAAAGTTGTAGGAACTTTTCTGCTCATTCTTCTAGATATAAAATTTGTCCCAAACGGCTTAAGGAAGTTCATCCTAGAGCTCAATTACTGCGGAGTCCAGATGCAGTTTCGGGTTTCCGAAAGTTGGTGACGTGATTGACACAAACTCTTGCCATATTTGATGGATTCGGCAAATCCACGATTTTATGGGCTCATAAAGGACATGGGAAGTTCTAGGATGGTTCTAGAGGTGCCCAAGATCCCTTGGATCAATAAGGCATCAATCTCATGGCCTAGATTGCATCTCTACCTCCATATATTGAGGAGAAACCCTATTTTTTTTTTTGGAGACAACTACACATAGCCTCTAAAACCCTCCTCCTTGACAGTCGCCAAGGAGGGGAGAAGCTCCTCAAGATCAGCACCATGGTCAAGGAAGATGAAGGCGCAAGGGGCCTCCATCCTCAGGGCAGCCGCCTCCCTAGGAGGGGCGCCGACGCCGCCTCTCCCCCTTGGGGAGGCTCATCTCCATAATGATCTACATCAACTCTCCATCACCCCCCACTGCAATCTCTTGGGAAACATGGTGTATGATGCAATATATTGTTTTCCATGATCTATTGTATCTCTATGTTGATGTTTGAGTAGTGACTTGTTTATGGGAATTATGATATAATTTGTTGTTGGTTGCATACAAGTATATGTTATCTTTTATGATGATCTTGTTGTACTAACATATGAGTGCAGACATATGTTGGGGGCACAAGGTTGTCACCTTTGCATGTTGATATATATGATGAGGGATAGCCGGAGTTTGATAGAAAATGAATCCCAAGTCTTAGAGATACATGTTGTATTAATTCATGGTTAATCAATAGGTGTATCATCATGGGGACCTTAGATCTAAATGCGGTGGTTGGACTTTCTGTATTAATAATTCCCTTGTTTGCTCTTAATTTTCCTTGGGATCAGTCACTAGGGGTGTATTTACTCATGTACATGGCTACACCTATTCATGGCTCCTCCTTAGAAGAAACAATATAAAACTATCATTGTGCTTCACTAATTGTGACAACCAACCAAATGAAATAGCAATTTTCCTAAGCACTTTATCCCTTGGGTTATCCACCTCCAGTTCACTAGCTTCATTTTACTTGCACTAGTTTACCTATAGTATTTATTTCCAAAAACTTGACTATTTTCTAGTTAGTGCGAAAAACAACCACACACGTAGTATAGTTCCTAGCTTTGCATAGAAGGACATACAAGTGGTCATAGGCCTATGGGGAGAATAGATAGTGTACCTTCAGTTTCTCGTGGGTTTGGCACTCAAATACTTATCGAATTGTACTACAGTGATCCCCTGTACTTGGGGTTATCAATGATATACCTTTAGTATTGACGTTAAGATCATCGATTTGAAGAGACCAATGTGGCTTTTTTTCCCAATTGGGACTGCTCCCTTTTCAATTACTATTGCATAATGAACAAAGTTCGATCAAACTTTTGGAAGAAAGTTCACTCCATGTGGTAGGAAACCCCGTTGTTTGCTCTTCAACGTCGAAGACCAAATCACGAAAAAAACCACCCTACACTACAACCCACAACATAATAAATCATTCAACAATACAGACATGGAACCAACAAGACAAAAGCATATCTGAGGATGGAACATCCGCGTAAGAGCATATTTTATAGGGAGGTGCATTCAAGAGCCACCGTTGGTGATCAACAACACCCCCTCCTCGCCGAAGAGGCGCCGGTCGTCGAAGTGTCGAAGTGAAGGCTGACGCCTGCTGCAGCCACTTATCAACGCGATTATTGATTCTTCATCCATCTTCGCACCTGTAGAGACCTGCCTAGTAATGTAAAAAAGAGCATAGATATTGTCACCAAAAGCCGCAACCTTATCAAAAGTAATTTTGTTCCTGACACTCGATACACCCCAGCAAACGACAACAAAGGATCATCATGTGTATAATACAATCGATGGCAGTGGAGTCGTCATCGTAGGTAGTCGTCCTGTGTATCTCCAAGCATATTGTATGCAAGCATCCAGAGGGCGACTGTGCACTTCAAAATAGTGGAGAAATCAAGCAAACCGACATAGTCTCTTTTCATCTTGAAGTAGTTGATCTCCCGTAGATTCTCGACAATCTTCAGAAAAAACTTCCTACTCATACTGAAACGGTGGCGGAAAAGGACATCGTCGTCCAAAGGATCATCGAAGAAGTAGATTCTCTGCGCCGGCTTGCTCTTGCAGCGCCCGGAGCGAAACCACCAATCCTCGGCTTATCCTCCAAGGCAATCATGGCCATGAGGGCGATAATGATCGGCAGGTGCTCCTCTCGTCGCCCACGACTTCCCTCGCCACAGCGGCGACAATGACTTTCTCGTCCATCAGAGCAGCGATCACCTCCTTATCGTCGGAGTTCATTGCCTTTGCAACCCGTCGAGCACCTCGCGTGCAATGTGAGCGCGGGGCGGGAATGGCGCGGTGGGGGGGGGGGCGAGAGTTGGGGCGAAAAAGTTTATTACTAGAGTGTACTGGCCAGCGACGGCGGCGAGGGGTGGTTGCGGCACCGATCTGGCTCTCGGAAAACCGTCACAGGGGTGGGAGGGCGAGATTGGAAGGGTTTGTGGGAGCCTCGATGACAGGGTTAGCTCGCGGTGTTATTTCGTCCATTCGGTGCCCCCATGGATTGGGTTCGGCTTGAGGGCGTCGGATAAGTTGCTTGAGGGCGCCGGATAAGTTGCTCCCATTTTTACGTTTTTTGGGCATATCAGATGCTTTTATACTACTATTAATTTGGGATTATAAATGTTGACACTTTTCTATGTAGTTGATCAAAAAAAAATTAAAAATAACTTTATCGAAATATTATAAGCATCTTATTTTGGGATATAGAGGGAGTACTCCACTATGCGTTGTGAATCCAACCGGGGTATCCTGTCCCGCCAACCCCGCCCACCCACAACCGGCCGCGTGTCCACCCAAACCCAAACACACGACCGCCCGCCGCAGGGGATCCCCACCGTCGCAGTAGGTGTACGGGTTACTCCGATGCGCCACCTCCCCACTCTCGCTGCCACGCGGGCCCCACCACACGGTCCCCATCACCACGCCGCACCGCGATTTATTTTCCTCCGATTTCGCGGTGGCAAGCCAGCGCCACACTAAGCTGAGCTGAGCCACTTCTTGAGGTCGATCTCAACAATGGCGCCCAGGACCACCTCGTCGGGGCCCTAGATCCGCAACCCTGCGTCCATGGCGGACTACGCGGGCCGCCACCTCCGCCGCCGCGCCGGCTGGTGCTGCTCCTTCGCCGGCGTCCCCCAGAGCCCCGACCACCGCTCCCTCCCCTCCGCCGCCTCAGCCGCCACCGCCGCCCCGGGAGGAGGAGGATTCGTCGTCGGCGGCGGCACCGGCGCGCGGAAGCAGCAGCTACCGCCCATCCCGAAGTCGCCCTCGTCGTTCCACAGCTCGCCGTCGTCCAAGCTGGCGGGCCTCATCGACTACCCGCGCCGGATCCTCTCCCCGGGCCGCGTCTCCCCCATCGACCCCGACGCCGACCCGCCGCTCCCGCGGGAGCCGCCGCCGCAGCCGCAGCCGGCCCCGTTCGTGGCCGTGCGGGAGGAGGAGCGGGAGGAGGAGGGGCTGGATCTGAGGCTCTGCCTGCGGGGCCGGGACGGGGGCTGCGTCGTCGTCATGGAGCTCGACTCCGCCGTGCTGTGCCAGAGCAGCGCCTTCTTCGCCGCCATGGCGCCTGCCGCCGCCGCCGCCGGCGGAGGCGGCGGCGGCGTCGGGGGCAAGAGGATCGAGGTGGACGGGGTGGAGAACGTGGCGGCCTTCAGGGACGCCGTCGAGCTCATGTTCGAGGCCGACCCGATGCGGTGGCTCGCCAGGGCCGGCGTGTCTCGGGCCATCGGTGTCCTCGAGGTCAGATGCATTTCCTTTCCTTTCATTCCCCTTCATTTCCTACTCGCTGCCAGTTCAGTCCATCTCAACATGGCCGTGTGGTTGCATAAACGCTGTTCGTCTGAAGCACATTGCAGTTTTAATACAGCTCAAATTTTGCTAGTATGATGGTAAATCGGTCATGTTTTAACTACTCTGTTTAGTAGCAGTAACTAGATGCACCTGTTTTTGAGCTTCAGCCTGTTGTCTAGCAATGAAAACAAAAGAGTATGCATATTAGAGGAATTATTTTTGTTTTGCCGTGCTATATATGATTTTATACCAAAGTCACTGGAATTATAGACATTCCGTCATATAATGTTTGAGAGAAGCCACATTTCTTATGGTAAGAGTTCCACTGACATAATAATCTATGTTGCCAACATTGTCTACCTAATGAGCCGCTGTCGTGGTCCTATCCGCTGAGGGTAATTATGGGAGGACAAATCTATAATGTGTGCGAGGATAGGAAGTTAGCCCGTTTGGTTTATAGTGCGTCAACACGACAACATAGAATCTCTGATCAATGAAGTATCACAAGTCTACTAATCTTGGCAGTACAAACAATTTGTACAGAATGTTTGCAACATCTGTTTTTTTTCCGATAAAGGGCGCTTTATTAAGTTAAAGCATTACACCCGGCCTCTGCATAACCAAGATTGCAACATAGATTATTATGTCAAATTAATTTTACTGTTGACAAAAGTACATTTGTTAGGTGACACATGGGTCCTTTAGCTGCTGCCAGTTACTCTGCACACTGTTTATATACAACATCACAGTATGTCCTGGTGGTCCCCATTTAAATAGCGTGATACCAATTAAACGGCAGATCTGCAATTGTACCACATCATCAGGAGGGTTCAAATGCCCACTAATAGTACAACATTGTCATCCATATGCTACTTACCAAGATAACCTCATTGTACTTCTTCTTAGTTATTCTTTCTGGTGTAATTCTCACAGAAGAGGATATAGTTTGGGTGGCATCTCATAATCGGACTGAGAGATGTTATGTTTTGAATTACAGGTGGCTTCCTCTATTATGTTTGACAGAGGGATCAGATCATGTTTGGAGTATATTGAAGTGGTTCCATGGAATGAGAATGAGGAAGAGAAGCTAAAGAATGTCTTCGCTAGATGCACTTTCGATGAGGCATTATCCAAAGATGTATTGGCGAGACTGCGACCACGACACAGGAGCAGCTCGGAAGACCTGACAATTCAGCTCATCCAGTCTGTCACTAGCAGCACAAACAATGGTGCAAGAAAAGATATGCAGTCTTTGATCAATGGTCTTCTAAGCAAAAGCTCGGTGTATCAGAAGGATTTGTCTGGATTAAACAAGGGGAGCCTTTACCAGATTTGCTGTTCCTGTCTGGACTTACTGGTTGAACTATTTAAGGAAGACTCGGAGCCAAAATACCACCCACACGGGGTGCTCAAAGTTACGAACAGCAAGACTAAGATTGAAAGAGTGAGCAAGCAGAGTGAGAACCTCAACTGGCTATTCGAGATTCTTGTAAACAATGATATGGCAGAGAATTTCGTTGAGCTGTGGGCTAACCAAGACGAACTTGTCAGGATGCACGAGCAAGCATCACCGATGTTCAGGTACGAACTAAGCCGGATATCAGCAAACGTCTTCATCGCGCTCGGGGGAGGTAAAGTGCAGTGCCCAAGTGATCTGAGGAGCCAGCTGTTCCGGGGATGGTTCACGCCGATGCTAACGGATTTTGGCTGGCTCCAGAGGTGCTCCAAAGGGCTGGATACGAGAGTGCTGGAGGAGAGCCTGGGGCAAGCCCTCCTCACCCTCCCGCTCCAGGAGCAGCAGAGCTTGTTTGAAGAATGGTTCCAGTGCTTCGCATCGAGCGGCACGGAATGCCCAAACCTTAGTAAAGCATTCCAGGTATGGTGGAGAAGGTCATTTGTTAGATCCTGGGTAGAGCCCTGCGGCAGCAGTTGATGAGATAGTACTTGGTTCCCACGAGTTGTATAAGTATGTGTAGCGTGTGTGTATGGATGTAAGATAAGAAATTCTTGTTAGCCCGTAGAGTTGGTATTTTTCTTCATAAGCTTGGTTCAGTTCTTCTTCCCACTGTATGCACTAGCAGTCAGTAATAGAAATATAGAATTGCTGCTGCGAACAACAATTCTATTGCCAAGAATTGAAATCAAGTGGAGATTGCTTCATAGTACATATTCTAGTGGCAAGTTGGTTCGTATTTGCCTGAAACATGGCATCACTTTACATGACATTATTGCTGGAAAAATACAGGTACAGTTTAAGCACAAACATTTAGACAGTAGGATGTGTGCTATGTAGCAGACTAGCAGCTATGTACAATACAGAATGCTCTCCATGACTTCATCAGGACACAGCTTCTAGCAGCCGATCTTGTTGCCATGAGCATAGCCAAGGCCATGATCTTCAGGCTGGGCATCAATGTCGAGCCAGTAGCAGTCCTCGAACGCGCACATCCCGGAGGCTTGCAGCGTCTCGCTAACGTCCCGAGGCTGGACAAAGTATGGCGTCCACGCCGGCGTGCCGTCCTCGAACGAGTTGTGGGTGAGCCGCCGGAGGCCTGAGCCGTCGATGTTGATGGTGAAGATCTCGCCGTAAGGCTGGTAATGGTGCGGGTTGGAGATGGGCTCGGCGGAGACGGCAGCGAGGTCCGATGTAAACACCAGGCTCTTGGAGTCGGGGCTGAACCAGGGGTGGTTCGTCCTGCCGGCGTCGGCGCTGTGCACCACCCTCCGCAGCCCGGTGCCGTTGGGGTGGACCACGTAGATGCTGAAGCTGCCGCCACCCGGGTTGTGCCGGTCGGAGGCGAAGGCGATCCACTCGCCGTCCGGAGACCAGTTGCACATGGTGTCGGACCATGGGCCGTCGGTGAGGCGGCGAATGCCGCCGGCCTCGCCGTCCTCCGCGTCCATGATGTAGAGGTTCTTGTGGCCGGACCTCCCCGAGCGGAAGACCAGCCACTTGCCGTCCGGCGACGGGGACGGGAACGCGTTGTTCTTGCCGCCGACGGTGAGCTTTTTGATGGAGACTTGGGAGGAGGAGGAGGAGGAGTCGCCGAGGGTCACGGCCACCACGTCCACCTCCGTGCTCTCGCTCGCGAAGTCCGGCCCAACGCTGGTGTAAATGACACCTTTCCTCTTCCAGTCCCACGACGTTGGGAAGGCGTTCCCGGAGAAGATCTTTTTGCGGCCACCAGAGCCGTCGGAGTTGACGACGTAGAGCCCCGGGAGGCCGACGAAGGCGATCCGCTTGCCGTCGGGCGAGAAGGAAGGGTAGGAGCCGTCGATCCTGAAGAGCGAGAAGGCGTCCGGCGCCGGGCTCCTGATGCTCTCGAGCAGCAGCGGCGGCGAGCCCCCGTTCCCGCTGCCCCGGCAGCGGTGGTACCCGACGCGCGCGCCGTCCGGCGACACGAACGGGTTGAAGTGGTGCGCGCGCGGCGCCACGGGCCTGGTGACCTCGAAGTAGGTTCCGGAGGTCAGGTCGATCACCTCGATGTGGCGGTAGTCGGACCCCGGCCGCCTGGTGGCCACCGCCAGGAGCCCCGGCGCGCCGGGCGAGGCGGCCGGCGTGAAGGCGTGGAAGCCTGGTGGCGTGATCCGCTCCACGGAGGTAGAAGAGGGCGCGTCGTGGGAGAGGTCGATGTTGGCGCGGTACACGCCGTACCAGCCGTCGGCGTCGCGTCGGTGGAAGAAGAGCGTGGCGTCGTCGGCCCAGCACGGCCAGCCGGCGTCCTCCACGAGCAGCGCGCGGCGGGAGCCGTCGGAGGTGCGGAAGACGTAGAGGTCGGTGCGGAGGTCCTGCACCTCGCCGGCCCACCCGTCGGCGCCGGGCGAGGCCGTGGCGGTCCAGTCCCCCGAGGGCGAGACGGCGGGGCTGAAGTCCGCGACGCCGGGCGGGGTGAGGCGGCGCGGCGCGTGGGCGGGGGAGTGGGGGATGCGGGTCGAGTAGACGGCCGCCCAGCTCCGGCGCGGGGCGGACGCCGGGAGCGCCGTGGAGACGTAGATGAGGCGGGAGCCGTCGCGGGTGAGGGTCGGGCGGTCGCGGAGCGCGGCGGGGTCCGACCAGGGGAGCAGCGGCGTCGGCGGTGGCGAGGGGGAATCATCCTCGAGCTCGAGCTCGAGGGCCTGGCGGCGGCGGGAGGTGGGGAGTTTAGGGATGGGGGAGAGGTAGAGGTTGTGGGAGCCGTTGCGCTCGGAGACGAAGAGGAGGGCGTCGGAGGATGGGGCGAAGTTGCCGTTGTAGTTGACGGAGATGCCGTCGGTGAGGCGGAGCTCTGGTGAGGAGGAGGAGGAGAGGGCGAGGTGGTTGAGCGGGAGGGCGAAGATGTCGAAGGCGTAGCGGCTGCGGCCGAGCGTGGTGAAGACGATGGTGCCGGCGGCGGCGGAGAGCGCGGGCGAGGGAGCAAACTTGGAATTAAAGCCATCGAGTTCTACAGTGGAACTCGATAATGCAGGTGCGTGTCCAGCCATCGGGAAGCATCGCCGGTGTAGTGTGGCTGTGACGCCGTGAACACGACGTGCTGCCTTACCCCGGTGTGGGCAATGTGGGGAATGCAGCACGATCTGACAAAGACGATAATGTACGACAATTTTCTTTTCTGACGATAGAGATCGAGCATAATTTTGATTGAATACAATTTTCACCACACCTGGAGAAGAAAACGATAGTGGACCCGCTATATTATTTCTCCAAAAATGGCCGCGACACTTATCTCCTTACGTGCCATGGTCACGGAGTTTTGGCTGCGTGGCCTGCCACGGACCCCACTGTCAGTCACTGTTAGCCATTTCCTTATCCTATGTTGTCGTAATTTCTCAAAAATCCCCTCCCCTCCTCCGCTGAGGACTTTTGTGTTGGAGATATGCCCAAGAGGCAATAATAAAAGTGGTTATTATATATCTTTATGTTTATGATAAATGTTTATATACCATGCTATAATTGTATTAACTGAAACATTGATACATGTGTGATATGTAAACAAAAAGAGTGCCTGTTAACTAGCTTGTTGATTAATAGATGATTAGTTTCATAATCATGAACATTGGATGTTATTAATAACAAGGTTATATCATTGTATGAATGATGTAATGGACACACCCAATTAAGCGTAGCATAAGATCACGTCATTAAGTTATTTGCTATAAGCTTTCGATACATAGTTACCTAGTCCTTATGACCATGAGATCATGTAAATCATTTATATCGGAAAGGTACTTTGATTACATCAAACGCCACTGCGTAAATGGGTGGTTATAAAGGTGGGATTAAGTATCCGGAAAGTATGAGTTGAGGCATATGGATCAATAGTGGGATTTGTCCATCCCGATGACGGATAGATATACTCTGGGCCCTCTCGGTGGAATGTCGTCTAATGTCTTGCAAGCATATGAATAAGTTCATAAGAGACCACATACCACGGTGCGAGTAAAGAGTACTTGTCAGGAGACGAGGTTGAACAAGGTATAGTATGATACCGATGATCAAACCTCGGACAAGTAAAATATCGTGTGACAAAGGGAATTGGTATCGTATGTGAATGGTTCATTCGATCACTAAAGTCATCGTTGAATATGTGGGAGCCATATGGATCTCCAGATCCCGCTATTGGTTATTGGTCGGAGTGAGTACTCAACCATGTCCGCATAGTTCACGACCCGTAGGGTGACACACTTAAAGTTGGATGTTGAAATGGTAGTACTTGAATATGGAATGAAGTTGGAATATTTGTTCGGTCCCGGATGTGATCCCGGACATCACGAGGAGTTCGGAATGGTCGGAGAATAAGATTCATATATAGGATGTCATTTTATGTGAATAAAATGATGGGATTATGGAAGGTTCTAGAAGGTTCTAGAAAAGTCGGAAGAAACCACCAAGGAAGGTGGAGTCCACATGGGACTCCACCTCCATGGCCGGCCAACCCTAGTGGGGAGGAGTCCCAAGTGGACTCCCCTTGCCGGCCACCCCCCCATGGAAGGTGGAATTCCCACCTCTAGTGGGAGGGAAAGTTTCCCACCATATGGAAGGTTTGGTTTCGGGTCTTATTCGAAGACTTGGACACCAACACTTGGGATCCACCTATATAATGAGGGGCCAAGGGAGGGGCCGTCCACCCCAAGACCACAAGCTGGCCGCCCATGAGTGGCCGGCCACCCTCCCAAACCCTAGCTTTGCTCTCCACTTCATATTGCCCGCAAGCTTAGCGAAGCTCCGGGACTTCTACACCGCCACCGACACCACGCCGTCGTGTCGGATTCAAGAGGAGCTACTACTTCCGCTGCCCGCTGGAGGGGAGGTGGACGTCGTCTTCATCAACAACCGAACGTGTGACCAGTACGGAGGTGCTGCCCGTTCGTGGCGCCGGAACCGATCGTGATCAAGATCTTCTACGCGCTTTGCAAGCGGCAAGTGAACGTCTACCGCAGCAACAAGAGCCTCCTCTTGTAGGCTTTGGAATCTCTTCAAGGGTGAGTCACAATCCCCTCGTTGCTACCGTCTTCTAGATTGCATCTTGGCTTGGATTGCGTGTTCGCCGTAGGAAAATTTTTGTTTTCTATGCTACGTTATCCTACAGTGGTATCAAGCCGTGTCTATGCATAGATGGTTGCACGAGTAGAACACAATGGTTTGTGGGCGTTGATGCTCTTGTTATCTTTAGTTGAGTACTTTGCATCTTTGTGGCATAGTGGGATGAAGCGGCTCGGGCTAACTTTACATGACCGCGTTCATGAGATTTGCTCACGCTTGACATGCAACTTGTATTGCATAAGTGGCTTTGCGGGTGTCTGTCTCTCCTACTATAGTGAAGATTCAATTTACTCTTCTATTGAAAACACTAGTATCACCGTTGTGGTTCATGTTCGTAGGTAGATTGGATCTTACTCGAAAACCCTAAACCACGTAAAATATGCAAACCAAATTAGAGAACGTCTAACTTGTTTTGCGGGGTTTGGTGATGTGATATGGCCATAATGTGATGATGAATATGTATGAGATGATCATTATTGTATTGTGGCAACCGGCAGGAGCCTTATGGTTGTCTTTAAATTTCATGTTGAGTAGTATTTCAAAGTAGTTGTAATAGTTGCTACATGGAGGACGATCATGAAGACGGCGCCATTGACCTTGGTGCTTCGCCGATGATGATGGAGATCATGCCCGTTGATGATGGAGATCATGTCTACGCTTTGGAGATCAAGATCAAAGGCGCAAAGACAAAAGGCCATATCATATCACATATGAACTGCATGTGATGTTAATCCTTTTATGCATCTTATTTTGCTTAGATCATGACGGTAGCATTATAAGATGATCCCTCTCACTAAAATCTCAAGATAATAAAGTGTTCATCCTTAGTAGCACCGTTATCAAGTCTTGTCGTTTCGAAGCATCTCGTGATGATCGGGTGTGATAGATTCAATAAGTACATACAACGGGTGCAAGGCAGTTTTGCACATGCGGATACTAAGGTGGCCTTGACGAGCCTAGCATGTACAGACATGGTCTCGGAACACGTGATACCGAAAGGTAGAGCATGAATCATATGATTGATATGATGAACACTTTGAGTGTTCGCCATTGAAATCACACCTTTTCTCGTGATGATCGGGTTTAGGTGCGATGGATTTGGTTCGTGTGATCACTAAGACAATGCGAGGGATATTGTTTTGAGTGGGAGTTCACCTAGATTTTTAATTATGTTGAATTAAAATTTGAACTCAATTTATCATAAACTTAGTCTAAACTATTGCAAATATGTTGTAGATATGGCGTCCCCAATCAATTTTAACCAGTTCCTAGAGAAAGAAAAACTTAAGAGCAACGGTAGCAACTTCACCGACGGTTCCGTCATGTGAGGATCTTCCTCAATGGCGGAAATCTGCAATATGTGCTTGATGCACCGCTAGGTGACCCTCCTGCAGAAACCGATGAAGTAAAGAATGTTTACGCGACTCGGAAAACTCGGTACTCTCAAGTTCAGTGTGCCATCTTATGCAGTCTGGAATCCGATCTTCAAAAACGTTTTGAGCACCACGATCCTCATGAGTTGATAAAAGAGTTGAAGACTATTTTTGAGACTCATGCGGCCGTGGAATGCTATGAAGCATCGAAACACTTTTTCGTTGTATGATGGAAGAAGGCAGCTCCATTAGTGAGCACATGCTCGTTATGACCGGCATGCGAAGAAACTCATGACTTGGGAATAGTGATTCCTAACGACTGGGATTAATCGTGTCCTTCAATCATTGCCACCAAGTTACAAGAACTTTGTGATGAATTACAATATGCGAACATGAACAAGGAGTTTCCGAACTCTTTGGCATGTTAAAAGCTGCTGAGATTGAGATTAAGAAAGAGCACCAAGTGTTGATGGTCAATAAGACCACCGATTTCAAGAAACAGGGCAAGTCTAAGGGAAAATTCAAGAAGGGTGGCAAGAAAGCTGCCACGCCTCCTATGAAACCTAAGAACGGCCCTAAGCCTGATGCTGATTGCTATTACTGCAAGAGAAGGGACACGGAAGCGTAATTGCTCCAAGTATTTGGCGGATCGAAGAGCGGCCTTGTCAAGAAGAAGAAAGAAGGTATATCGATATACATGTTATAGATGTTCATTTCATTGGTTCTCGTTCTAGTACCTGGGTATTTGATACTGGTTCGGTTGCTCATATTTGTAACTCGAAAACTAAAGAATAAACGACAACCGCTGAAAGATGAAGTGACGATGCGCGTTGGAAACGGATCCAAGGTCAATGTGATCGCATCGGGACACTTCCTCTACATCTACCTTCGGGATTAGTTTTAAGCCTAAATAATTGTTATTATGTACCCGCGTTAAGCATGAACATTATATCAGGATCTTGTTTAATGCAAGACGGTTATTCATTCAAGTCTGAGAATAATGGTTGTTCTATCTTTATGAATAATATCTTTTATGGTCGAGCACCTGAAAAGAATGGCTTATTTCTATTAGATCTCGATAGTAGTGATACACACATACATAACATTGATGCTAAGCGAATTAAATTGAATGATAATTCTACTTATATGTGCACTGTCTTGGTCATATTGGAGTGAAACGCATGAAGAAACTCCATTGATGGATTACTTGAATCACTTGACTTTGAGTCACTTGATAGATACGAAGCATGTCTGATGGGAAAAATGACTAAGACTCCATTCTCGGGTATGATGGAGCGAGCTACTGACTTATTGGAAATCATACACACAGATGTATGTGGACCAATGAGTGTAGCATCGCGCGGTGGTTATCGTTATGTTCTAACCTTCACAGATGATTTGAGTAGATATGGGTATATCTATTTAATGAAACATAAATCCGAAACTTTCGAGAAGTTTAAGGAATTCCAAAGTGAAGTAGAAAATCAACGTAACAAGAAGATTAAATTTCTACGATCTGATCGCGGAGGTGAATATCTGAGTTATGAGTTTGGCATGCATTTAAAGAAATGCGGAATACTTTCACAATTGACACCGCCGGGAACACCGCAACGAAACGGTGTGTCCGAACGTAATCGAACTCTCTTAGATATGGTTCGTTCTATGATGTCTCTTACGATTTGCCGTTATCATTTTGGAGTTATGCATTAGAGACAGCCGCATTCACTTTAAATAGAGCACCATCAAAATCCGTTGAAACGCTATGAATTATGGTTTAATAAGAAACCTAAGCGTCGTTCCTAAAAGTTTGGGGTTGCGAAGCCTATGTAAAAAGTAACAAACCGGACAAGCTAGAACCCAAAGCGGAGAAATGCGTCTTCATAGGATACCCTAAGGAAACTATAGGGTACACTTTCTATCACAGATCCGAAGGCAAGATCTTTGTTGCTAAGAACGGAACCTTTCTTGAGAAAGAATTTCTCACTAAAGAAGTGACTGGAAGAAAAGTAGAACTCGATGAGATTGAAGAATCTCTACTCGTTGATCGGAGTAGCGCAGATACCGGAAAATGTTCTGTACCACCTACACCGACAACGAGAGGAAGCTAATGATAATGATCATGAAACTTCAAATGAGACAGCCACTGAACCTCGCGGATCGACAAGGGATCGTGCCACTCCAGATTGGTATGATCCTTGTCTAAATGTCATGATTGTGGATAACAATGATGAAGACCCTGCGACGTATGAAGAAGCGATGATGAGCCCAGATTCCAACAAATGGCAAGAAGCCATGAAATCCGAAATGGGATCCATGTATGATAACAAAGTATGGACTTTGGTAGACTTACCTGATAGCCGCAAGGCTGTCGAGAATAAATGGATCTTCAAAAGAAAAACAGATGCTGATGGTAATATTACTGTCTATAAAGCTCGACTTGTCGCAAAGGGTTTCAGACAAATTCAAGGTGTTGACTACGATGAGACTTTCTCACCTGTAGCGAAGCTAAAATCTGTGAGGATTTTGTTAGCAATAGCTGCATTTTTCGATTATGAGATTTGGCAGATGGATGTCAAAACGGCGTTCCTTAATGGAGACATTGAGGAAGAGTTGTATATGGTACAACCCAAAGGTTTTGTCGATCCTAAAAATGTTGACAAAGTATGCAAACTTCAGCGTTCAATCTATGGACTGAAGCAAGAACCGACGCTTTGATAAGGTGATCAAAGACTTCGGGTTTATACGGTGTCATGGAGAGGCTGTATTTACAAGAAAGTGAGTGGGAGCTGTAGCATTCCCGATATTATATGTAGATGACATATTATTGATTGGGAATGATATAGAACTATTAAGCAGTGTAAAGGGTTATTTGAATAATAGTTTTTCAATGAAGAGACATCATATATATTAGGCATCAAGATTTATAGAGATAGATCATCTAATAGGGCTATCAGAGTATCAAGATTATAGAGGATAGATCAATCTCTAGGGCTATACATGACAAGATTGGACAAGATTAGTGAAACCAGTACAGAAAGAGAAACCTGAGTTTACCAATCTTGTGGGCAAGTCTCTGGGGCCGCTATGAAGAAAAAGAGATATAGAATGCCGGCCTATGCTATCATCATGTATGCCATGCTATGTACAAGACCTGATATAGCACATGCCGTTAGTTTGACTAGCGATATCAAAGTGATCCAGAATGGAACACTGGACACGTCAAGAATATCCTGAAGTACTTGAAAAGAACTAAGGATATGTTTCTTTGTTATGGAGGTGACCAAGAGCTCGTTGTAACAAGTTACACCGATGCAAGTTGGAACACCGATCCTGATGACTCTAAGTCACAATCTAGGTACGTGTTTATATTGAATGGTGTTGCAGTAAGTGGGCAAGCTCGAAGCAGTGCACGGTGGCGAAATCCTCAACGGAATCGGAGTACATAGCGGCTTCGGAGGCCATCGGAAGCGGTATGGATGAAGAGGTTCATTGTAGAGCTCGGTGTGGTTCCTAGTGCATTGGACCCATTTGTCATCTACTGTGATAACATGGGTGCCATCGCCAATGCACAAGAGCCAAGGTCACACAAGAGGCTGAAGCATATCAAGCTGCGTTACCACTCGATTCGCGAGTACATCGAAGATGGAGAAGTAAAGATTTGCAAAGTACACACTGATCTGAATGTAGCAGATCCGTTGACTAAAGCTCTCCCTAGGGCAAAGCATGACCAACACCAGAATGCCATGGGTGTTAGGTATATTACAATGTAATCTAGATTATTGACTCTAGTGCAAGTGGGAGACTGTTGGAGAGGCAATAATAAAAGTGGTTATTATATATCTTTATGTTTATGATAAATGTTTATATACCATGCTATAATTGTATTAATGAAACATTGATACATGTGTGATATGTAAACAACAAAGAGTCCCTAGTAAGCCTCTTAACTAGCTTGTTGATTAATAGATGATTAGTTTCATAATCATGAACATTGGATGTTATTAATAACAAGGTTATATCATTGTATGAATGATGTAATGGACACACCCAATTAAGCGTAGCATAAGATCACGTCATTAAGTTATTTGCTATAAGCTTTCGATACATAGTTACCTAGTCCTTATGACCATGAGATCATGTAAATCATTTATATCGGAAAGGTACTTTGATTACATCAAACGCCACTGCGTAAATGGGTGGTTATAAAGGTGGGATTAAGTATCCGGAAAGTATGAGTTGAGGCATATGGATCAATAGTGGGATTTGTCCATCCCGATGACGGATAGATACTCTGGGCCCTCTCGGTGGAATGTCGTCTAATGTCTTGCAAGCATATGAATAAGTTCATAAGAGACCACATACCACGGACGAGTAAAGAGTACTTGTCGGAGACGAGGTTGAACAAGGTATAGTATGATACCGATGATCAAACCTCGGACAAGTAAAATATCGTGTGACAAAGGGAATTGGTATCGTATGTGAATGGTTCATTCGATCACTAAAGTCATCGTTGAATATGTGGGAGCCATTATGGATCTCCAGATCCCGCTATTGGTTATTGGTCGGAGTGAGTACTCAACCATGTCCGCATAGTTCACGAACCGTAGGGTGACACACTTAAAGTTGGATGTTGAAATGGTAGTACTTGAATGTGGAATGAAGTTGGAATATTTGTTCGGAGTCCGGATGTGATCCCGGACATCACGAGAGTTCCGGAATGGTCCGGAGAATAAGATTCATATATAGGATGTCATTTTATGTGAATAAAATGATGCGAAGGTTCTATGGAAGGTTCTAGAAGGTTCTAGAAAAGTCCGGAAGAAACCACCAAGGAAGGTGGAGACATCCACCACTCCATGGCCGGCCAACCCTAGTGGGGGAGGAGTCCCAAGTGGACTCCCGGGGGCCGGCCACCCCCCTATGGAAGGTGGAATTCCCACCTCTAGTGGGAGGGAAGTTTCCCACCATATGGAAGGTTTTGGTTTCGGGTCTTATTCGAAGACTTGGACACCAACACTTGGGATCCACCTATATAATGAGGGGCCAAGGGAGGGGGCCGGCCACCCCCAGACCACAAGCTGGCCGCCCCATAGAGGGCCGGCCACCCTCCCAAACCCTAGCTTTGCTCCTCCACTTCATATTGCCCGCATAGCTTAGCGAAGCTCCGCCGACCTACACCGCCACCGACACCACGCCGTCGTGTTGTCGGATTCAAGAGGAGCTACTACTTCCGCTGCCCGCCGGGAGGTGGACGTCGTCTTCATCAACAACCGAACGTGTGACCGAGTACGGAGGTGCCTGCCCGTTCGTGGCGCCGGAACCGATCGTGATCAAGATCTTCTACGCGCTTTTGCAAGCGGCAAGTGAACGTCTACCGCAGCAACAAGAGCCTCCTCTTGTAGGCTTTGGAATCTCTTCAAGGGTGAGTCCCCTCTTGCTCCAGTCTTCTAGATTGCATCTTGGCTTGGATTGCGTGTTCGCCGTAGGAAAATTTTTGTTTTCTATGCTACGTTATCCTACATTTTGTACTAAATTTTTTATGATGATTAATAGGGATAATACTTTAAACTGTCGGGTGAAACCGCTACCGTCGTCCCATCTCTACAAAATCTCATCCTCAATCCACTAGGCAGGAGTAGAGTATTAAGGATTGAGAAATATATACTAAAATTTGGGGAAAAAATGGGAATAAACAGGGATTAAACTCGCTCGACATGATAGTACCAAACATGCTTTTAGAAGTAAGTGGGGATTATCCCACTAATCCCAACAAAAACTCTAGTACCAAGCAAGGCCTAAGTATCTGGCTACCGGCTTCTGCCCTTCCACCAGACCAACAAAATCGACATGTGAGGTTATTTGTCTTTGCCTCCTTCGCGATCATTTTGAGGAAGTTCCGAGGAGAGACCAAAGCAATGGCTTTGCAGCGAGAGCGTGTTGGAGGCGGTGGTCGTCAACAAGTGGGTGGCGAGTTGTTGGTACGGCGTCGGTCTGGTGGGTGGAAATGTCGGCGGTGCGTCCACTTAAATTTTAGTATTAGCAGAGAGAGATAGTACCTCATCATACCACTCAACTAACATTGAGAATACATAACTAGTAGGTACATTACGAACATTTGAACTAATTAATTAATGGAGCGCATGATTATTAGGACATCAAGCACACGTGTGATTGAACTATCTCGGATGTGCTGGGTACACTGGGCGCCGCAAAATTCCGCAGAGGCCACCGTGAGCCAGATGACCACGCTGGAGGCGCATGTAGCCCCTCTCTCCCCATGACTCCCCCCACGAGTTCTTCACCAGCCAATACTTTATGCCAGGATCATTGGCATCGTCACTTGGCGTTGTACCGTAGCCCACGAGCAGGGCTTCGTGCCTTTGCTTGGTGTCGATATCGCAGAGCCCTCGGAAGATGCCGCCGCTGTAGCGCTTGAACTCGGTGGTGTTGCTGCCCCGAAAACGAACGACGACGGGCGCGTGGGCCACCGCGTCCATGAGCATATTCTCATCATATCGTTGCACGTAGTAAAATTTACTAATGGACATGACGGGAGCTCCTGACGGTGTGGTGCAGTGTGACCCATTTCCCACATACGGGTACTGTTCGGAGGAATGGATGCCGTGCTTGTCAATGACGTATTGGAAGGCCATGTCAGCCCTGCCACCTTTGCAATGCTCCTTCGGAGGGCTGCAGTCCACCAGTTCCTGAACAGATAGGTTAGTACGCTTCTTGTTCTCGAGGAAGTGGATGCTCTCCATCGCCCCGGCGGCAGCCATAGCCCAGCAGCTTCCGCATTCCCCCTGGAGCTTCACGCTAGTGAGTACACCGTCAACGGTCCGCCAGTCGACTATGAGTGGCAATTTGTCGGGGTAGTTCTGGCTAGGCTGGTGAAGGTTGAGCTTGATCTCGCGGTGGGGTCGGATCTTGAGGGGGGCGCAGTTCGCGAACGATTCGGAAAACTCATCTTGGGTCATGTCCGCGAACCAGTTCAGATGATGTTTCACGCGCGTGCCGCCCTCATTCAGCTCGTACACAGCGCGTGCTTCCGCCTTGAAGATGGCGAACCGCTTCTCCTTGTCGATGGGGTCGCTGTCGTGCCTATAGAGCGTGTACCAGCGCTCGTAGAGGCCACGCATGCCCTCCTCCGAAGCAACATTCTCTGAGGTGACGTATATTCTATCCGTCGCCGACGTGCTCGCCGCCAGAGCCATGGCCGCCAGTGCGGCGACCATGGTGAGCGCAGGAAGCATACCTCTTTCCATTGAAATAGTAGACCGCGTAGTTGTGTGGGTGGATTCAGGTGAAATGAGTGTTCCATGGACATTCGATCCACCTCCTTATATAGGAGAGAGAGAGAACTACATGGTTGAGCGTGTCCTTTATTCTACCACAGCCTCAGGATGGCACGATTCAATTGTAGACCTAGCTAATGCCGACAATATATGCATCATAGGTAGTATCATCCATTATATGCATATCTAAGAGTTAATATTTCACTAAAATTAATGATGAGAGAAATCATATTGGTATCAGAGGTAGATACCGTTTAATAGCACGTATATCTAGAAAAATAAATGTCAAATAGATCTTGTACACATATTTGTATTGAAATTTTACAAATCAATAAATATAAGAAGACTATGATAGTAAAACATGATACCATGAATTGTAGAGGTTGTATCATACACTACTATCATATGCTACGCTATATGATACTCCCCATTGTGACTAATCTCATAATGCATCTATTATGTCACCACATCGGTCACACAACAGTTATGTGATGAAACAACAAAATAAATGTGTGTTTCTATGGTTAGATCAAGTGTTTAGCCTATGCATTTAACAAAACAAATATATTTGGTTATTTTGTATCTTTTCTCTTTATTTTTTTATATTTTCTCTTTAATTACTTATAATCATGTATATACGTAATAAATAAAAAGATACGGAGTATGATTTTTCATAACCATAAAATATATTTAAGAAATAAATATCATAACTGTAGGTAACATCTTACTCCATTTTTTACTTTTCGTAAAAGTGATTCCACAGTAATGATTTGCCTCATTTGTATGTGATACTTTAATTCCACACTGAATTGCACTTAGGTCGCTATCTATCCCATAGTGTTCAAATGAGCTATTTATGAAGTAGATTAGGTTTTCGTTCCAAATTAATTATGAGAGAAATCATATTGGTATCAGAGATAGATACCGTATAATAGCACGTATTACTAGAAAAATAAATGTCAAATATATCTTGTACACATATTTGCATTGATATTTTATAAATCAATAAATATAAGAAGACTATGATAGTACAACATGATACCATGAATTGTAGAGGTTGTATCATACACTACTATTATATGCATGATACTGCTATATGATACCCCCATTGTGATTAATCTTATAATGCATCTATTATGTCACCACATCTGTCGCACATGATGAAACAACAAAACAACTGTGTGTTTCTATGGGTAGATCAAGTGTTTAGCCTATGCATTTAATAAAACAATTATATTTGGTTATTTTGTATCTTTGCTCTTTATTTTTTTATATTTTCTCTTTAATTACTTATAATTATGTATATTCATACTATATCAAAAGATATGATTTTTTCATAACCATCAAAGATATTAAAGAAATAAATATCATAGCTGCAGGTAACACCTTTAAATCATTTTTTACTTTTCATAAAAGTGATTTTTGTGCTATTTCCACTGTAATGATCATTTGCCTCATTTGTATGTGATACTTTAATTCCACGTTGAATTGCAGTTACGTCGCTATCTACCCCATAGTGTTTAAATGAGACATTTATAAAGCATCTAGAGAATATTTTATAATATCATATTCTACTCATATTGATCAAACATTCATCCTTGCTAATTATGCTTTTTTTTCTTGTAGAAAACATGTTTTCCTTTATGTTTTTGTTTTAGTAATATTATACACTTCTATCGTGTGCAAGTGCATGACTAATTATCTACCATGGATACTCCTTGCACCGCAAAACCAATCTCTTTCATTTGACAGTAACTATTACAATAGGTTATGGATCATAACTGAAGTGAAAAACACATATCTAGTTTACCTTTTGAAAAAAGTAACTTGTAAAATTATACCAAAAAATATTGCATGCCCCATCATATCATGTGTGCCAAGATATCATTGTGATTACTTGTTTAGAATTATGATGATCTATCGGGTGTGGCCTCATTTAGGTGTGGATATGAAATCAATGTGGTCTACAATAAAGAGGTTCCACATGATTAGTGTTCCTATTCTATATTTTTTTGATGAATTTAGAATATGGATTTTGGAATATAATTCAGTTTCGATGATACTTAAGTAAGATGACATATATATTAGAATCAGCTACAAAGAATGTCATATATATTAAGACTAGCCAACGTGGGGTCTTATACTAAGTATCATGCATTCTATGCATGCAAAATGCTAATATATCACTCTAATTAATGATGAGAGATCATGTTGGTATCATAAGTAGATATGAAGAACCATATCATAGCACGTAAAACTAGAAAAATTAATGTCAAATAGATTTTGTACACAAATTTACATTTAGATTCTACCAATACATAAGTCTACTCCTAATAATAAAGGAGCTAAGGTTTCTGCCAAAATTTCCGTCCAAATTTTTTTTGGACGGCTTTGCCCTCCCACCGATTCACATAATACGCACAGATACCATCTTACCGGTCAAACACTCGTGTTGAATCGATAGCTAGGGTTTCCAGTATATATTTCCTGACTACTAAATCAATCATTAGCCGCCGCGGCCACACCCTCGCGTCGATCTGGCCGATGGCACCGGCCGAGCATGTTCCTAGTCGCTGAGAAGCTCCCACCATGATCCGTTCCTCACCGGCTCACTACGAGGTGCCACCACCCTGGTCGTTGGCGGCCTCCGCCCTGATCCGTCCATCGATGGCTGCTCTGCCCCGATCCGTACCTGCTCTTTTGATTGTCTCGGCGAGTCAGACCTCCGCCTCGTCGCGCTCTGGGACCGGGCCTTCTCACGCGCCTGGGTGCTGCAGCGACCGACGGTCGACAGCCTCCTTCTGGCTCCTCCGAAGCGTGCTGGTTTGTGTGCCCAGATCTTAGAGTTGGTGATGAATCGGTGATTCCCTTGATCTCCATGCTCAGAGACGGAGTTCCCTTGCCGGCCGGCTCTCACACGTCCTCCGGCAACGCGAGTCTGGCTCCAATCCGGGGAAGGAGATGCACTGCCTTGGGCTTAGGCCTTTGACGACGCTGAGCCTGGGCACCACGCCATGGTTCTGATGCGCCACCTGCTTGACGAGATGGGCAGCCACTAAAGTTTGCTTCTCCAATGCTTCTCCTCTTCAGTCACCCGATTCAGTGATGTGCTAGCTCTATGTACTCGGCTCTGATGCTGAGATAGGCGTCCTCACGCAAGAAAGCGCAAATTTGGGAGGCACCCACTCGACTGATGAAAAGAACCAGCTGAAAATAGAAGAGGATTGGGGGGAAAAAACAAGCTACTCCCCGTATCAACTCTTTTTTCCTTGATGCTGACAAACAAATGATGATGAGACGTGGTTGCACGACCTCTTGTGGCCATGTGGGCCTTTGCTATTTCTCTTAATCCTTTCAATCATGTGCAGGTGAAGATGGAAAAGACTTTTCAGTGGTGTCCGACATTCAGCAATCTTATAAAATTGACTCTTGCTTTATACTTGGTGTGATGCGTATTAGTCACCAGAACAAGGTCTGATGCAAGGCATTCTGTGACTCCCGTCATTGACCTCTCACACAAACATGAAGTCCTGTTAGATCGACATTGAAGGAACATGGCATGATATTTGATGTCTACGTCTTCATTTCCACACAATAGAATCACCGTGATTATTTTGAAGGATTTTCTGCTGATGGCGAGCTAGATGAAAACATATCATTTAACTGCGACATCTTCTATATGGTGGGTTTTGATTGAAATTCGTCGATGAAGGCATCGCTGGTTCCCATGTCGGAGCGGTTGATTGAATGAATACCGTGAATTTCAAATTCTTTATAGCAATTTATCCAACTTAATCTGCTTCCTCTACACCTTGGCCCCGAGGGTTGTCAAGGCCTTTGTCAAGTGCGGTGATGGTGATGATGGCGATGCTTGGCTATAATGGTGCTGGCACACATGTATCGGGTGGACTAGCCTTAACACAGAGCAGCCAGATTTCAATCACACGGTGAGTTTCCATGGTGCCCCTTGACCAGGCTGTTGGATTCCCCTGCGATGGACTTGATCTGGTGGAGGACTGGAGGTGGAGTGTGTCATTCGGCTTTGGAGGTCCTGGGAATTTTTCTTAGACCCAATAGGCGTTGGCTTACAACATGATTTTTGTGGGACACACCTCTGGCTGGGTGTTTTTTCTGTGTAGAACTGGGATCATAATGGATGAAGAGGGCCTGGAACCTAGAGGAGCTCGATAGCAACAAATCTCTCTCCCTTCCAGGTATTTACCGTTTCTTTCCTTCACACCTTCAAGCTCAATTTTACCTATTACTGATCTTATGTCAGTTTTCTAGGGTTCAACTTTGTACATGGTTAGAAGCCCTGAACATAAAACAACAAAATTGATAAAGAAAGCCCAAATTAAGCTGTAAGAATTGGTACAACCTATTATACACACAAAGACATCTAAAAAGGGTTGTCTTCAAATTTATAGTTTGATCTATTACCCTCTGAAATTATGACTTCCATATCACCATTATAAAGAATCCAGATATTAAGTCTGACATCCTGATTGAGCTTATGTAGATTCCACCCAAGTTACAGCAAAAGAAGCTGATTGGGTCGTATACAACTTCAGATCTGGCCACTTTACATTTGTAGTCTACTATAAATCAAAGCCGCAATCAATCAAAAATTAGATAAGAACATCACTTCAGATTTACCCACTCAGCCGAAGACTATGATTAAACCTTTATTAGATGTGGGATATTAGCCATGCATATATAGAAAGTTAAACAATTGTAAATTGGTTTGATCATATATATTTGTAGAAGAAGGGGAAAAACTGGATTAGTGTTTACCTTCCAAATTCTGAATTAGTGTTTATCTCCATATTGCAGATGTACCCTATGGATCTTGGCATGTTTATGTTCGCAGAATTAGAAAATTTTGAGTTGATTATTTTCAAACCTTACCTTGACACATGTTCATAAAGGTTAGTGCACGAGTTGAGCTTTATCTCATGGAGTAATCTCATTGCATTTGCCTTCTTTTTTTAGGCGGATTGCTCTCTTGCTGCCTTTAGCGTTTGTGCACAAGACTGTCCGCTCATTTAAATATGCGTTTGGAATCTTCTTCTTGTGAGACATGCTTCATTGTTTAATAAAGTTGTTCATCTAAAATAGATTTTATACTCAGGTACATATTTAGATAGCCGGCTAACCACGGGAGTGGTGTTTTGGAACATGGGAACATATGCTCCCTCTATTTTGAAATGCATCTTACACATATTTTGAATTTCAAAAATTGAAACGAAAAGTTTGCACGTACATCTTCATGTGCTACGCGCAAAGTTGTTTCATAAAAAATCGACTTATCGTGTGACGTGTGTAAAAAAGACAAAACTCAGTGCTAAAAATAATACTTTTCGTAAGATAAGTTTTCTCTTTTTTACATAGACCATAAAAAATATTGGTTTTTCGTGAAATTTAGCGAACACACATATATTATGGAGATGTACATGTGAAATTTTTTGTCAAAATTTTTCGACACTTTAAAATATGATTTTTTTGGTAGAGGGAGCATACGCACCCGGGAGCCGAATTGAATTTCCGGCTAACCATCTATCTCTCTTTTGATTCGGATTTATGTTCTAATAAGCTCTTTAAAGTAGAGATAGCTGAATGAATGTAGGTGTGCAATTGGTTCATCATTGTTTCCTCTTTAATATTTATTTTATATCTGCTTATCTTTACAACAAATTGATAGTTACTTTGTGTGTCTCAGTGACACAGGTTTCTCTCTCCCGGTGCAACGCACGGGCACATTTCCTAGTATAATAAGATTATAATAATAATCGCATGATACCATATATTATAGAGATAATATGACAATATGCATGATAGTACCATATTTTACTACTAGAAGAAGGAAGATAGAAGAGAAAAACACTCGTTTATTGATCGTCAACGTCGAAGATTCCGGTAGTTCTTCACAGATTACAAAGGTGTTAGAGCATCTCCAGTCGCGTCCCCCAAACTGTCCTCCAAAGGGATTTGGGGCGCGCCGGACAAAAAATGTGTTCCAGCCGCGTCCCCCAAAGCCTATTTTTCTCCGGCGCGCCCCGATACGGTGTCCGACGCCCCGAGTCCGTCCCCATCCCACAGGGGACGCCCGGCACGCCGGACACAACGAAAGCGAGGCGAACCGACACCCGACCATGGGAAAATTCGTCTCACACTCCCGCCAAATCCCGCCTCTCCCGCCAAATCGCGCCTATCCCGTCGCGCATTTCAGGCCTCCCAAAACATATCCCGCCGATTCATTTCTCCTATCCCGCCGATTTCTTTCTCCCTCCCGCCGTCTACCCGCCGCCGCCACTACCCTCTCCACATGGCGCCGCCGACAGCCCCCAAAAGATGGCGAAGAAAGCGGCAAAGAAGCCGCCGGCAATGGGACGAAAGGGGCGAGCGCTGTCGCGGCCGCGGAAGGCGCCGGCTGCGAAGAAGAAGCTGAAGGATGGACCGACGATCAATGGCAGCAAGATTGTCTCGCGCAAGCTATCGACGGCGGAGCGAAAGGACGGAGGGCGGCGGAGTGGAGAAGAAGGCCCGGCGCGCGCTGGCAGCAGCACATAATGGCCGGGTGTATCGTCGCCACCAACGCGTGCCCATGGAGTACGTCCGTGCCGGTGTACGTTCCGGGAGTGATCTCTCCGTCGCAAGCCGCCTTCTGCAACGACGGCCCCTCCGCCACTTCCGGGTGCGTGACGCCTAACTTGTCGCAGATGCGCTGCCGCACGGCGGCTTCACCCCAACAACCTCTACTCCCCGGCGTACGAGCAGCGCGAGCCAGACCCGGTCCGGACGGCGACCCTTTCACCGCCGCAGGGTCCGCTCGAATACGCGCGCCTGGCTGAGGAGGACGACGGGGTTGAGGAGGAGGACGACGAGGAAGAGGACGGGATGGAGGACGACGACGAGGACGACGAGGAGGACGAAGAGCGGCGAGGAAGAGGACGACGAGGGTGCCGGTGACGATGATCGTGGAGGTAGACGCGAACGCGTGAGGACGAAGAAGAAGAAGAAGAAGAAGAAGGTCGGCACACGAGGCCCGAAGTGGACGGTTCTGAAGATCTTTGTCAGGCGAGTCGTGGCGACGTGAGCCATGACTCCATCATCGGCGCCAACCAAAACACGGGAAGTATTGGGCGAGGATCAAGGCCGAGTTCGATGAGCGCAAGCGATCAACGACTACAACAAAGTGACAATGAAGAGAAGCCAAAGGCAATGTCGACGCGATGGGCCATCATCCAGACGGCGGTGAACTCCTTCCATGGGTACCATCGGACTTAGAGACCGAGGCGGCAGCGGCGCCGACGTCGCCCAACCGGTACGGCTCTTTCTTCCATAATCCGTAGCGCCTACATTGTGTTCGATGAAATGACTTCCTTTGGTTAGTTTGATAGGGCCATGGAATTGTACTCAAGAACTCGGAAGGTCACAAGTCTTTCGTGCTCATGCATTGCTATGGCAAGCTCAAAATGAATGAGAAATGGCGGTTGACGCGCTTGTCGCACCAAGGGGAAGGACGCCATTGATCTGGATGCGCCACTGGCAACTCGACAGGCGTCCTATCGGCAACAAGGCTGCCAAGGTCGCCTTGGCCGACGCTGCGTCGTCGAGAAGACGCAGGCGTCGATCACGAAATGCCTCGCCGATGTCTCCTCGACCTTTATCTCCCGCGACAAGAAGGCCGACCAAAGGGGGCCGAGCTGCTCAAGAGGCAAGAGGAAGCGGAGCTCAAGAAACGCGTGGACGACATGTCCTCGCCGAGAACGTCGACGAGGAATGTCTCCTGACGCGAGCGGCGCACAACTTCTTCAAAGGCCGATCATCGACGACATCGGGCAAATGGCGGCGAAGGACGCGCGGCCACTGGGCACGGCAGCGCAGAAGAGCCGGCCGACACGTCTTCATCGTACACTGCGCCGACCTCTCGCGTCCACACGGGAGCGACGCACCATGCACAAAGAACGGGCAGATCGCGACGAGGTCATCGTGCTCGACGGCCTGCGTCGACTCAGGATACGACGTCGTCGCCCAACCCCTTCTTCTAATTTGCATGCACCACCGGTCCTAATATGATCACGCGCCAGACTTTGATCGCCGCTACTTGATCGCGACGAATCGGCGGGAACGATATCTTTTGAATGCATCTATTTGAATTTCTTATTAGAGGCGGCGTTTGGGGGACGCGGCTGGGGAGCGACGTCCCCGAAACGTGACACGAACAAAACACGTCCCCCAAACGCTGACTGGAGATGCTCTCAAGGTATGTAAATCAAAGAGATCAAAAGGTTGAATCAAACGAGTGCAAATTGATCTTGGATAAAAGTTTGCGCATCATAGTTTTTCTTACACTGGAACCCTGCGTGCTCCACCCCGGCATCGATCGTATCGGGCTGGATCAGCGCGAGCATGCAGCCATACCGGGGCTCACCGCGGCGGCCATCCAGCCGGGTGAGGTGGGCGGCCCAGAGAGCACCATCTTCGCCACCGGGGTCACGGGAGGCTGTGGCAGAGCGACGAACTCGCCGGAGAAGATGTTGCAGAGCGCGCTTCCAACCTCCCCTCCAAGGCCATGGCGAGCCAGCCGCCGATGTGGCCGCAGCACAGGCCGGCCCGGAGGGCGAAGCGGAGGATGTCGCGGCACTGGATGCTGAAGAAGGCTCGGGATCCTCCGCTGCCAGGGCCGGGGCGGCCGAACGGGAGGAAAGGGTAGCCGTCCGGCAACGGGATCGGAGGAGCTTTCCGCACGTTTGAGCGCCAGGAGGAGCAGACGAGGCGGACAGCTGCGCGGCCGAGCGGGTTGAGGAGGCGGATGATCTTCTCCAGCAGCTCATAAGGGTATCTCCAACGCGCGACCATCCCGCGACGCGTCCAATAGCCTGGCCGACAAAATGCGGTCGGTCACGACGCACCGCAAAACGATGGCCGCGCGTTCGAACGACGCAAACCCGGTCCACCAGGCCGTTTGCGGGCCAGGGATAGCACGCGCGTCCTGCGTGTCCGCCTGTCCGTGTTGCCGGCCCGGCCGTGCCATGGGCCCTATTAAATGTGGATCGTGGGGGATACCGTCCAAATTCCCACTCTCCACTCCGCCACACGCACGCGCTGGCTAGAGCTTCCGCGCCGCCATGGCCCCGGTTGAGTTCTCCCTCCGTGAACGACCACGGGGCAGCAGCGTGCCAATCGTTGACGGCAGCCGCCATGGGGCGGCCGCCCTCCGTGATCGATCTACGCCACCGTAGCGGTGGCGCGATGTTCGGGACGCCCGCCCCAATGTGTGGACGCACTCCGCACCTGCACTTGAGCCTGATCGGGTTCCGGTGCCGCCATCCCGGTTCGGCCGCCCGGCCGAGAGTCCGAGGCGCCGCGCCTACAAGGCTGGCCTGGAGGAGAGACTGAAGGAGTCCGCGAGGGCACGGCCACAGGCGGCGAGCCCTCCGAGGCGGAGCCGAACGCATGCCGCCGTCGCGTCCGACGACATAACGACGCGAGTACTACTCCCGAGATCGCCGGCGGCCACGTGCTCGCAAAACCCGGCTAGGGTTTGCTTTTTTTAGTTTAAAGCCCATATAGGGCTTTCTTTTGTGTAAAAATTGCCCAAAATAGGGCTAAGTTTAATTAACCACTAGTTTAAATTTATTTTTATTGTTTTCCCTTTTTATTTTCATTTTGTTTTTTATTACATATGCGCTGCGTCCGCGTTTTAGACGCAGCGTGCGACCCAAACGGACACGCGGACGCGGGTCGCTGTCCGGGTGTCCGATCGGCCCCTCAAATGGCCCAAAATGGACGACTCAGCGCGTCCGCGATGCCTAAATCCGTTTATGTATAATCATAGATGGTGGGTCGCGGCGACGGAGATAGTGCCGCCATTACTGGAGCCATAATCACGGAGGAAGATGAAACATGAGCGCTACTCGATGCGATGCCTGGGCTGAGGCCGAGGACGTAGGAATTAGAACGTTGGGCTCATTTTATTTTCTGAAGTTGAACATGGGCTAGCTTCATGGGCTATACGTCGTTTTCGTTGTAGCCTGTATGTAACAAAGTGATATCCCACTTATAGAAAAGGAAGTGGCTCGCACAGCCCACATGCAAGAAGGTAGACGCGCCCCCCTCAAAAAAAAAGAAGGTAGACGCGGGGACAGGTCAATCAACGGCCGTGGGGTCGTTCGGCTCGCGGGCTGGGAACAATCAAGAAAAGGTGTGACGTGGCTCAATGTGAAAACTGTAAAATGGGTCCATCTATTAAAAAAGAGAAGATCACGTTTTTTTCTCATGGTTATTTTACTTTCCATCCTACGGAAGTATGTATGCTTCAAGACAACATGATTTTGTTTCCTTGCTCCAGCTTCACATGAATATTTATATATTTTTCTTCCATATGAAGGATATAAATGAAGGATATAATGTTAGTCAAATTAGCTTCCTACGCAACCAAAATTTGCTTCCAAAAACATCGTGTTCATACACCGGAGGATTTGCTTCCTATTTATATACTTTGCTTCCTTCTGAAGAACAACTTGTCTACAACAAAAAAAACTTGATCCCAGGTGAATGAAACCTGTTTCAGCTTAACGTAAATATGTCTTATGTAAGAGTTACTTGTACTTGTACTTGATTCATAAGCATTACAATATTGCTTCCATCTACAACAAAATTGCTTCCATCCAAAAAGGGGGTTTTCTGGTCAAGATCAGTATAATCATCACCGGTAATTTACATGTGCTTCAAACAAATTGGGCAATGTTTCAAAGCAATTAAAAATAGCTCCTGTCGACTTGAGAACCTGCTTCCATGTATAACAATATAGATTCCATTGTTCCCACTATTGCTTCATTCATAGAGGATTACAATTGCCTGCATGATCTATGTTTACATAGAAACCGGTCGTCATCCTCGCAGCGGTCAAACAACCAAGCGAAGACGCGCGAACTCGGTGTACTTTGATCCACTGACGCCTTGCCCTCAACCGGAAATGATGCACCATGTTTGTATCTCTATGATCTCTTGCCAAACAATGCCGTTGGGAAACTAACGTGGTTCGTGGCGATGCAACCTTCGCCATTCCCGGGTACAGTAGCATGACCGGTGCCATTACAAGGTTTAGTAGCATGACAACTGTCATTACAAGGTTCAGTAGCATGACTGACAAGGGCATGTATTGGGCTAGCTCCTTGTCGTGCTTCCACCATGCAGCCTACGACCATGCATCTGCATGTATAAAGCATGATCATGATGATAAATAGACACAATGAATCATGATCTGCATGTATGAAGCATTCCAAGAGTTCTTTTTTTTTTTGTATAGAATATAATCATATAAATAGACACAATGAATCATGATCTGCATGTATGAAGCAAAACTTATATTCAGTAGAAGCATATAGCAGAAACAAACGAAGCTTGGATTATACTATCCAAAATTATGTCATACCTGCAATCCCGAACATGATATGGCCGATACACCGGCCGGGCGAACTCTATGGCAGGATGGTTGATGTTGAGCCCAGGCCTGGCGAAGGTGGGGCACAAGGTGTGGTAGCTATTGAACGGAATCGTGCCATGGAATTGTGCCGCCACTGATCGATTGGAAGAGGTCTCCAGCCCGCTGCTGATCTGCAAAGGGAACAGTCAAAGCTGGTCGGCTCCGGACTAAACCACGCCTGAACCACTGCCACGGCAGCCGGCAATGAGGGGTGCCCCAACGACGATTTGCGAAACGGTATGCGTGTGACGACGTGGACACAAATGTCAATCCAAGTGGAGCAGCAGGTCACGCGCGAGATGGTAGGGCGCAGCTCATTCGTGAGAACAATGGCGGCTCGGTAGGGAAAACATCGTCAGGGGGTTGGTGGGGAGGATTTGGGAAAGAAGCAACATGACTACGAGCTACTGTATAATTATGGGTGCAGATGGCATCATGCCATATTAGCGGGCCTGTGTTTTCTTTCACGTGAGAAGCAACCTGGTACCGTGCGATGGAGTATTGATCAACGGCAACCAGTCCGTCCGATGAATACACTTTCATCGGACTCCGTTAGATAGTGTTTACCTTTAAAGTTTGGAGAGTATTATCCCTGCTAATTCCAGTAAGACTCTAGTACCAAACAAGCCCTTAGGGTGTTAAGCAGTTGCCCCAAAACTTGGTCGTTTGACCCACGGTTTTCCGCCCCCGCCGCCCTCAAACGCGATGGTCTCCTACGACAGTCTGCTCTCCGCTACCGCCCCATCCTCCCTTGTTGCTGCTTCACCCTTCACGCAGTCGCCGCTCCTCGCTTGGGTACATCTCTGGCTGCCGCCTGCCGATTCCCTGTCGATGCCGACTGCCGTGGTTGCCCCTGCTGTTGATCTCGCGCTCCGATGGCACCTGCTGTCCCTGGATGCACGCAGCCGCCGGCTTCATACGCGCCTCCGGCGTATCCGACGTCGGCATATCCGGTGCCCCCGCGGCCTATGGTGCGCCTTCGCCTCCGGCGTATCTGTCCGCCGCCGCGCCGCAGGCATACGCCCCCACGCACGCGCCTCCACAGCTCCCGTACGGCGTCCCGCCAGTGTCCGTGCAACCGTCGCCTGGTGGAGTCCCGTACGCGCACGACGTGAACCTCCAGGGTGGCTTTGCCCCGTTCAGTTACAGGCCGTGTTGGCCGGCCCCTGGCACGCTGCATCTCCTGGATCACATCTTGTTGTTGGGCCGTATGACACCACCCAGGCTGGCAGCTCCATGCCTGGGACGTACGTCACTGCGTTACCTGCAATGCATGCTGACCATGCGCCACCCCCTGCCGCGCGACACTCACATTCATCCGCGCGAGCTGTACTCGCGGCTTCTCGCGAAAGAACAGCGCATGAAAGCTAGCCGTGCTACCCTAGGCTTCTCCTCAGCAAACGCCGCCTCTCGCGGCAAGCCGGCGCCATACAAGCCACCACATGGGCGTGGCAAGCCGAACACCCCGCCCCCGCCGTCGTGCCCTGCGCCCAACGCCCCCACAGGCAGAGGTCGCCCATGCGCATGCTACTAATCCTGCGGCACCCAGGTTCCTTATTAGCGCTATGCGGTCTGGAGTGTTACATGGCCTCACGTTATCATCGCCGCTTCAAGCATGATTTTCTGGGTGTTGGTAACAATGGCAAAGGCAATGAAAAACAAGCTGCTTTCGCGGCCCACGAACATGGACACACTCCTTCATATCCTATTGATGCTTCATGGTACATGGATGGAGCTACCAATCACCTGGCGAGTGATATGGGAAAGCGCTCTACTCAGGAGCCGTACCGGGGTCATGATCAGGTTCGCACCGCCAACGGAACTGGTATGCACATCTCACATATTGGTCAGGCTTCCCTTCTTACTCATACTTCACAAAAGTTGCATCTTATTAATGTCCTTTGAGTTTCTTCCATTGCACGTAGTCTGATGTCAGTTCCTCAACTTACTCGTGGCAATAATGTTTTCGTTGAATTTCACCGTTTTCATTTCTTTGTTAAGGACCAGGACACGAGGGACATACTACTTAGAGGTCGTTTGCTCCACGGAATTTATGTGCTTGCTGCGCCACCAGTCTCTCAGGCTTTCAGTGGTGTTCATGTGTCCTCTTCTCAATGGCACGCGGGTCTTGTTCACCCCGCCACTCCCATAGTTTGCCATGTTCTTCGTCGCCATGAGCTTCTAGTTGTGTCCAATACTAGTTGCTGAAACAATTTGTGATGCCTGTCAGCAGGGCAAGAGTCATCAACTTGGTTTTTCTGAGTCAAGTCGTGTCGTTAAACTCCTCTTGAGCTTGTGTTTTCTGATGTGTGGGGTCCTGCCCAAACATCTGTGAGTGGCCATGATTACTATGCCAGTTTTATTGATGCTTATAGTCGGTTTACCTGGATTTATCTTATAAAGTGTAAATGTGATGTGTTCTATGTCTTTATGCAATTTCAAGTACATGTTGAACGTCTTCTTAAGCACAAAATCATTCATGTTTAGCTTGATTGGGGTGGTGAGTATCACAACCTCAATGCTTTTTTTTAACAAGATTGGGATTTCGCACCGTGTGTCTTGTCCCCCGGAAGAGGAGGGGAGAGGAGGGAAGAGGGGGAATTTAGACTTAGCTCTGGAGGAACCGTCGATTCCCCTGCGTTGAAGTGACCACCCGTGGGAACAAGCAGGTGGATTTCTCAAGGGGTCTGGGCCGCTAGCCTAGCGAGAGCAGGTTTGACCTTGAGAGGGAAGCCTCCTGGGGGAGCTGTTTCTCTCCATGGTGGTGCGGTATTCTTCGCGCGGTGATGCAGGGGCGTGAGAATGAGCCCCCTGGCCTTGGAGGGGCGAGATAACTATCGCGGCAGCCCTCGAGCCCCATTTCCCTGCCGGCGAGGGTCTAGGGATAATGGTGCGATGCCATGGGGCATTTGCCGGAGCTTCCATGTCAACTTTGCCGGAGCTAAAGTTCATGTATGTACTTTAGCCCCTGATGCATGTAAAATGCATACATGAAATTTGCACTTTTGACGTGGGCATTACCCTTCGGGTAACTACTATCGTGTTACCCCTTGCGGGCCAACCGGAGGCCCATGAAGACACCCGAAGGCCAGGTGGGCCATAACGTCGGTTCGCAAGGTGGGTTCTTGACGAGCAAGGGCAAAAGACGAAGAATAAAAGGAAAGTTTAGAACTAGGACTCTTTGTAACCTGGTCGTGCCCTAATGAGCCCGAGACCCGGCCCCAACAAGGGCCGAGAGGGATGCCGAGGACACACACAATGCAACCACAGCCTCCGTAAGTCCGGAGCTAGGTCCCGCGAACTTAGACTCTCAACGAAATCATAGCCGAACCTTCGCACCCCATTGTAACCCGATATTCTCATAATCAAGACAGACAGCAGACGTAAGGGTTTTACCTCATCAAGGGCCCCAAACCTGGGTAATCGCTCTCTTCGCTGTTTGATAACCGATGTCTCGTGTCACCCTACAGGATTCCATCAACCCTAAGCCCCATATGGAGGGCATTGCCGAGGAGTACCCTCGACAATTGGCGCCGTTCGTGGGAATCTTGTCGGCACAAGACAGTCATCGGAGCTCAAGCCATCGCCATCTGTTAGAGTCGCCAACTCCACCAAGTCCAAGAAACTTAGTCGATGCGCGTCCTTTGAGTTCACGCCGCGACCGAGGCTTCGCATCCGATCTCCATGGAGTCACGCGGTAGCATGGATACTATTTTCGATGGTGACCACTTTATCATCGATTCTAGAGGGTTTCTTCGCCTTCCTAGTTCAAGCGCACCAAGCCCAAGAACTTCGTTTCCAGACGATACCACGCCAGCAGCAGCTTTGGCAGTCCCGCTTAGGAGCACAGGGCAGCCGAAGCAGCTTCGGCAGCAGAGAGGAGCAAAGGAAAAGACGAAGGGATTCACGCCGTGAAGAAGAGGAGCAAGTTGCGACCCGCCCTCGACAGTACGAGCGAGGATATCACAACACGCAGCCGATCAAGAACCCTCTTCGCTCACCTTATCTATCGGCTACAGAGCAACTCGAAGCACCGTGTTACTTGCATTCTTATATCGACTCGAAGGACAGTCTTGAAAAATCCAGCCATCTGCTCAAGAACTGTCGGCAGTTCCACGAGATTCGGCAGTTCTGCGATGAACTCAGTGCTGAAACGGCAGCGAGAGTTCATCTGAAGGAAAAAGGGACAACATCCTATAATTATTCACCCATGGAACCATACATACCAGAAGGAGGAGACATGTACGTACCAACCAAAGTATTCCCGGCACCTCGTGGAGAGGTTAGCATGATCCATAAAACTAGCTTTTCGAAGAGAGAAGCCAAAAGTTCTCGAGAGAAGTAAAGTACGCATAGGTTGCTATGGTCGAAATACCCGAATATATCGATTGGTCAGACCAGAGCATATGTTTTAGCAAAGCGGATCACCCGAAGGCCGTCCCAAGGCCTAGTCATGCGGCTCTAATCCTTGAAGCACAGATTGGAGGTTACAACATGAGCAAGGTGTTCATGGACGGAGGAAGTGGCCTGAATTTGTTATTCGCCAGCACGATGAAGGCAATGGGCCTAACGACTGACATGCTAAAAGAAATACAGGATTCCACGGCATCATTCCCACCCGACCCGCTTATCCCCTTGGTAAAATATCACTGTACGTGGTGTTCGGACACCAAGTAATTTCAGGAAGGAGAAGCTTGAGTTTGAAGTAGTCGATTGGGAATCGCAATATCATGTTCCTCGGCAGACCAACATTTGCCAAATTTATGGTGATACCTCATTATGCATACCTAAAGCTCAAGATGCCAGCAATAACGGACAAGAATAACCATCCACTAAGCTTTTCTCGTTAGATGCTATGATAGGGGATTTAAGATCGCCTCGAAGTTTGGCGTCAAGGAAGAGCTCAACGCACTCGATGCTATCACAGACCACACAAAGCCACCAAACCATAACCGGAACATAAGATCCGATGAATTTTATGTCGCAAAGGAGGCAAAGAAACAACAATGAAAATCCTTGTCGATGAAAATCCTTGGCGCTGTATATTCTGCTTGCATCCCAAAAGTTTCTGACAGTCGATGAAAATCCTTGTCGCATTTATCGGATAACGCGAAGCTTCCTTGATTGTAATCGGTCCCTTGGGTCCGGCAACCTCCACAATAGATACGCATAATGGGTACCGCCATAAACTCGGCGTATGGCTGTCGTCCAACAGTTGGATATCGCGAATGGAAATCCACCACTAACCCAAATTTATCCTGTAGTTTTCGGTTCCAAACCGAACGTCGAGGTTGATCTTGCCCAATGGGTAACTTGGCTTTTCCTGTGTAATCCTATGAAACGTATGTTGCTTGGTTTCAAGTTTATGTGATATGTTCATCTTCCCTAATGTATCCATATTACAAGGTTTGCTGTCACGCCATCTATGAAAACTCGACACGTCAAAACCAGCGACTACTGCGGGTAGATGAGCGCCGATTGTCCCGGTCGAGGAACTTGTTGCGGATGGTCGCGATTGTGAAGTCAATGTCTTGCCCCGACCAATTTAAGTACTGATCGTTGGTGGAGACATCTTCGCCATGAACACTTGTCGGGATATTACCTTCCTGCGCCCTGTTGGATGGCCTAGTTTTCTGAATCATCGAGACCGCACCATTGGAGTTAGGATCAACATATCGAGGTGGGTGCAGCTGCGTCGCGTGGCCCGGCTTAAAGGCGGAGAACCTGATGCGGGGAGGAGGTGGAAGGTGGATCTCGGTCCTCCTTGGCCCCCGGGGGTTTCTGTTTCATGGCTTGGGCATTTGCAATTTCGCGTTCGGCACATTGCCTCGGTACCCCGCGCCTTTTCCGGAGATGTCCTGACCGCCTTTTCCGTTATTGCCCAGATAAATCAGATTTGACATGGACCGTTCATCATCTCTTCAGGTGTAAGGCCTTTGAAACCTTGGTCCACTATTTTGCCTCGTTGCCGCGAGAATTGCCCTCATTGTCGCCCCTTGTTGCTCATTACCTTTCGATAGCCATCTGATTGCCCTCCATTTCCAAAGCCACCATATATGGCCAGGAGCATCGTTGTTATAGAACTGCGAGAAAATCGCCTTCTATTTTGATACTTTCGACCACGATCCTCTTCTGGCGACCTGCGCTTTGTTGTATAGTCATGTCTTCTCCCTCCGCCCACTTATTGGCTATCTCCATGAGTGCTGATATGGTCTTAGGGTTAGTTCTCCCTAAGTCCTCGACGATCCGAAGTCTCCTCGCCGAATTCCCGCCACGAACGCATCTATTGCTCTCTCGTCGATATATCTTCTCGCCGAGTTTTATAATGTTCCACCGCTGTATATATTTTCTCATCGACTCGTCATGTTTCGTCGATGTGCCTCTCAGCTCTTCCAATGACGAGGTTTCTTGTGGATCGGAAATTTCCACGAAGATATCCCGAAATTATCCCACTGCCGATGGAGCCTGTGAGCTCTTTATCCAAGATCTTGCGGCACCACTCAAGTGAACTTGGATACTTTGCATAGTCGTTGCCTTGGTTCCTCCCACCAAATTTTCTGACCATCTCGAGGTAATCTACGCAGCCAATCCTGGGATCCCAGAGTCATTAACTTCTGGTAACTTGAACCCTTTTGGGACCCGAGTCTTTCGAACTCTTCTCGTAAAGCACGGGAGTCCGCACATATCTTCGTCGGCAACTTCTCGTGAATATGCTGATGCTCTCTTCTTTCTTGTCGCGCTTCTATCCACCTCCTTACTTGAATCGTTGTGTTCTTTGCCCCACTTGTTCTCTTAACTTGTAACATCGCAAATGGGGCCGTGGACTATTTTGCCCATATTTTCCTTCTAGAGGCGTTGTCACACCGCCGTTCCCATAACGCTACTCAGCCTATTGCCGTATTGAACAATGGTTCTCTCTGGATCCCCAGGAGGTGGTCCGGACGCGAGATGTAAGCTTGTGTTGCCATGTAACCTGCTTCGGTGTTTTTGGGATGATATTTCTTTCATCGATCGTCATGAAGGACATGTCGAGATTTTGAATTAGGTTTCTCTCTTCGGGTATATTTTATACCAGATCCCCATCTCCTCCAGTTTCCTATGGCTATCCGAAGTTTCCCCGATAGTCGACCGAGCTCGCTCGACGCCCGCTGGACGCTTGTCGCCTCTTTCTCCTATTCAAGGATGCTGTCTTTGTTTTTCCAACTCTCTACTTACCGAGCAAGTCTATATTGATATGCTTGTAGTTCTTGCACAGTAGCAGTGGTGGTCATTGGTTCTCAACCATCCATGGCTCTCATGCCCTATCCCACGCGTTTGCGGGAGTTGGACTTTTGCGCGAGTTGAAGACCCAACATATTTAGTGCCTAGCTTTTCTGAGATCAGCAGGATCGATGTATGGATTTCCAAAATATCGAAAGCCTCCGATGTTTCTGGTTCTGATCGGCCTGCCTTCTATCGCATAGATCTGATGGTATTTTGCGCATTGATTTTTGTCAGATTAGTGACACCATCATATAGATTGGTGAAGACCTTTCCGATGGCGCGAGATTTGTCGATGAAGTTGAAGCCGATGGCGTAGAGATCGCTGCCTATAAAGGAGTCCGCAGACGACTCGAAAGATGTGTCGCCGAAGATCTTTGACGAGCTTTCCGTTCGCCTTGGTGTCGACGAAGCGTGTGACGAAAACTCCTCTTCATCGCTCGATGAAAAGTCAAAATCGATCGCTGAAAAATTCCGACGAGATCGAACTTCTAGACGGTAGGATCCTTCCTTGTTGACGCCAAATCGGAATTCGCCGAACGTCATGAATGGGCTCCTCCATATAGGCACATGCATCCACACAGGAGGGCGGGTGAGGAATAAAACGACTAGATCAGTTTTTCTCGGTTACCTCGATCCATCGCATTGCTCTCCACCGACGAAGAGTCGACGATTCGGGACGTGCCATCGAGATCAGCTCCTGCAAACTCCCACCTCATTGCATTTGTGCAATTGACAAAGCGGATTAATTTGTCACTGCCTGCGTAGATTGTAGACTAGGTTTTACAGAAGTAGAGGCTAGTAGATCTCGAAGGTTTCACCCGAAAAGTACTCGACTAAGAACCAGGGTTCTCGTTGGCAATAGATTCGATCCTTTGTCCCTCTGACTCCCTTATATAGAGGTGGAGCCGAGGGTTTCGGAATACACAAGTTACAGAGTCCTGGAGGGTTTCACTCCAACCCGTAAGATTACAAATCTCTATCTTTCCTAATACAAACTATCTTTCCTTAACACTAAATGGGCTTCCAAGCCTTCTTATTCTTCGAGTCCCGGGCCTTCAGCAAACCCCGGGTACCATCTTGGGCAGGCCCATTGGGGATGCAAGTGCATCCCTCTGATCCGAAGAAAATAGTCAATACTTCGGCAGATCTTACTCGTCGGCAGGGGAAAGCGCGCTCATCGAGTTCCTCCGTGAGCGCTGGAAATATTTGCATGTGAACCATCCGACATGCCAGGTGTACCCATGGAACTCGCCGAGCACGCCCCTGCATGTTGACCCCAAAGCCAATCAGAGACGATGCGACGGTTTTCAGAACCGAAGAGGAAAGCCATTGGCGAAGAAGTTAGTCGACTCCGCAAGGCCGGATTCATTCGAGAGCTCAAGGACGCCGAGTGGGTAGCCAACCCAGGTCATGGTACCAAAGAAAGATACAACAGCCTTCGCATGTGTATCGATTACACAAGCCTCAACAAGCATTGCCCTAAGGACCACTTCCCCTGCCTCGTATTGACCAAATAGTCGATCTCCACAAGCAGGTGCGATCGCCTCTTTCACGACGCTGCACCGGTATAATCATATCAAGCCTGGGCGATAAGACCAAGAGTTGACCGCGTTCTCATCACCCCGCATGGCTGTGTCACATAATGTCATGACCTTCAAGCTGAAAAACGCAGAGCAACTCACTGGTATGCCTGTCTTGGGGAGAAGATGGAAGGAATATTGAAGTCTACATTGACGACATCGTGGTCAACCAAGCATGCATCTACCCTCATCGACGATTTGTGGGAAACTTTTGACAACCTTGACAGTACAAAATTGTCGAACCCGAAGAAATGTTTCTCGGGTACTGTGAGGACAAGTGCTCTGATACTTCATCTCAGCCAGAGGAATAGAGGCTAACCCTCTGAAGATCAAAGCCATCCTTGACATGGAACCGCCAAAGAATTTGCACCAAGTGCAACAATTGGCAGGGCGGCTGGCAGCACTTAGCAGATTCATCGCCAAGCTGGGAGAGAAAGCTTTGCCCTTCTATCAGCAGCCGATGAAAAAATCAGAAAGGTTCGAGTGGACAGAGGAAGCACAAGAATCCTTCGATAATTTAAAGAAGATTTTGTCGACATCTCCAGTACTTGTAACTCCACACGAAAAAGAGCCAATGCTCATGTATATAGCAGCAACGGTGCAGGTTTTTAGCACCGTCCTAGTGGTCGAGCGAGAGGAGGCAGGAAGAGTTCATGGTGTGCAACGACCCGTCTATTACCTCAGCGAAGTACTCACTCCAGCAAAGCAGAGATATCCTCATCATCAGAAGTTAGCATATGCGGTATGGAGAACAACACGTAAGCTGCGGCATTACTTCACGGAGCACCCGATTATTGTGGTAAGCGAAGCACCATTGAAGAATATACTTACTAACCCAGAGGCTACGGGTAGAGTATCTCAATGGGCTATCGAGATAGCACCATGATACGCGTAGATGCACACGTCCGTTGGGAACCCCAAGTGGAAGGTATGATGCGTATAGAAGCAAATTCTCAAGATGAAACCAAGGTTTAATCGAACCAAGAAGGAGCCAAGAAGCACGCTGAAGGGTTGATGGTCGCGAAATGTGATGCGGCGCAACATCAGGGATTCCGGCGCAAACGCGGAACCTGCACAACACAACTCCAAGTACTTTGTCCCAACGAAATAGTGAGGTTGGGTCACCTCACCCGCTTGCCGTAACAAAGGATTAAACGATCGAGTGGAAGATGTTTTGCAAAGAAAACAGTAAAATAAGTAGATTGTATGCTATGTAAAGAATAGACCCGGGGCACAACATCACTAGAGGTGTCTCTCCTATAAGATAAAGCATGTTGGGTGAACAAATTACAATGGCAATTGACAAATAGAGAAAGGCATAACAATGCATATACATGACATGATAAATATAGTGAGATTTAATCGGGCATTACGACAAAGTACATAGACCGCCATCCAACCGCATCTATGCCTCAAAATAATCCACCTTTCAGGTTATCATCCTAACCCCTTCCAGTATTAAGTGCAAACAACACATAATTGCATTAAGTATGGTATGAATGTAATCAACAACTACATCCTTAGATAGCATCAATGTTTTATCCCTAGTGGCACAAAGACATCCACAACCTTAGAACTTCTGTCACTTCCCACATTCAATGGAGGCATGAACCCACTATCGAGCATAAATACTCCCTCTTGGAGTTAAGAGTAAAAACTTGGCCAGAGCCTCCACTAATAACGAGAGCATGCAAGATCATAAACAACACATGAACAATAGATTGATAATCAACATAATCATAGTATTCTCTCCATCGGATCCGAACAAACACAACATATAGAATTACGTATGATGATCTTGATCATGTTAGGCAGCTCACAAGATCCAATGAAGCACAACAAGGAGAAGACTCCATCATCTAGGTTATCGTTATGGGACCCGTTGTCCGGGTGAACTACCACCATCACCCGAGGCGACGCAGAAGGTAGAGTCCTCCGGGAGATGAATCCCCTCTCCGGCAGCTGAGGCGATCTCCGGTAACTCCCCCGAGATGGACGCGCGGGCGGCGGCCTCAAGAAGGTTTTCCGTATCGGGCTCCTCGCACGGGGTCACACGAAGCTTTGAGCAGGCTGAGGGTCAACGCGAGGGGCCACACGAGGGCCCAGAGGCTAGGTCGGGCGCTGCCGGGGCTCGGGCCGCGCGGGCCACCCCTCTCGTCCCCGTGGCCCCACTTCGTTATCTCTACGGTCTTCTGGAAGCTAAAAATAGGACCCTGGGCTAAAGTTTCGTCCAATTCCGAGAATATTTTTAAAACAACTTTTCTGAAATAAGAAAACAGCAACTGGCGCTTTCGCATCTTGTTAATAGGTTAGTTCCAGAAATGCATAAATATGACATATAATGTGCATAAAACGTGTAGGTATCACAATAAAGTAGCATGGAAATGAGAAGAAATTTATTTAAGGCTGTTGGAGACGTATCAGCATCCCCAAGCTTAGTTCTGCTCGTCCCGAGCAGGTAAAACGATGACAAAGATAATTTCTGAAGTGACATGCCATCATAATCTTGATCATACTATTTGTAAACATATGTAATGAATGCAGCGATCAAAGCAAAGGTAATGTCATGAGTAAACAACTGAATCATAAAGCAAAGACTTTTCATGAATAGTACTTCAAGACAAGCATCAATAAGTCTCGCATAAGAGTTAACTCATAAAGCAATAAATCAAAGTAAAGGTGTTGAAGTAACACATAGGAAGATTAAGTTTCAGCGGTTGCTTTCAACTTATAACATGTATATCTCATGGATATTGTCAACATAAAGTAATATAATAAGTGCAATATGCAAGTATGTAGGAATCAATGCAAAGTTCACACAAGTGTTTGCTTCTTAAGGTGGAATGAGATAGGTAAACTGACTCAACAATAAAAGTAAAAGAATGGTCCTTCAAAGAGGAAAGCATCGATTGCCGTATTTGTGCTAGAGCTTTTATTTTGAAACATGAAACAATTTTGTCAACGGGAGTAATAAAGCATATGAGTTATGAAAATTATATCTTACAAGTTGCAAGCCTCATGCATAGTATACTAATAGTGCCCGCACTCGGCCCTACTTAGCTTGACTACCTGATTCGTGACATTAAGTGTTTCAACCAAGTGTCACAAGGTCTAAGGAGGCCGCCTGTATAAAGGTCTAAGGAGAATGCTCGTATTTCGGATTTCTCGCTTTTCGCTTTTGATATTCTCAACTTAGACATCCATACCGGGACAACATGGACAACAACATAATGGACTCCTCTTAAATGCATAAGCATGGTAAAGTTATTATTCTCATATGAGATTGAGGATATGTCCAAATCAAACTTCCACCATGGTTCATGGCTTTAGTTAGCGGCCTAATGTTCTTCTCTAACAATTTTGCATGCTCCAACCACTAAAATGATAGATCTTTCAGAAGACCGACATGCATAGCAACTCACATATTCAACAATAGTTGATGGCGTTCCCCAGAAATATGGTTATCGCACAACAAGCAACTTAATAAAATATAAAGTGCATAAGTACATATTCAATACTACGATAGTTTTTAAGGCTATTTTGTCCCATGAGCTATATATTGCAAAGGTGAATGATGGAATTTTAAAGCAGCACTCAAGCAATTTACTTTGGAATGGCGGAGAAATACCATGTAGTAGGTAGGTATGGTGGATTCGAATGGCATAGTGGTTGGCTCAAGGGTTTCGGATGCATGAGAAGTAATCCTTCTCGATACAAGGTTTAGGCTAGCAAGGTTATTTGAAACAAACACAAGGATGAACGGTGCAGAGAAACTCACATAAAAGACATATTGTAAACATTATAAGACTCTACACCGTCTTCCTTGTTGTTCAAAACTCAATACTAGATATTATCTAGACCTTAGAGAGACCAACTATGCAAATCAAATTATAAAGAAGTTCATGTATTTCTTCATTAATGGGTAAAGCATATGATGCAAGAGCTAAACATGAGTACAACAATTGCCAAAGTATCACATTATCCAAGACATTTTAGAATTGCCCACATGTAGCATTTTCCAATTCCAACCATATAACAATTTAACGAAGACGAAACTTCGCCTTGAACATGAGTAAAGCCTAGGGACACATGTGTCCATATGCAACAGCTGAGCGTATCTCTCTCTCATACAAAGAATGCTAGGATCCATCTTTATTCAAAACAAAACAAAAACAAAACAAACGACGCTCCAAGTAAAGAACACAAGATGTGATTGAATAAAAATATAGTTTCAGGGAGGAACCTCTGAGGATGTTGTCGATGAAGAAGAGGATGCCTTGGGCATCCCTAAGCTTAGACTGAGCTTCTTAAAATATGCAGGGTGAACCACGGGGCATCCCAAGCTTAGAGCTTTCACTCCTCTTGATCATAGTATATCATACCTCTCTTGACCCTTGAAAACTTCCTTCACACCAAACTTCAAGCAACCTCATTAGAGGGTTAGTGCACAATTAATAATTCACACATTCAGAGGTGACACACTCACATTTTCACTTCTGACATTGCATAATGCTACCGGACATTAGTGGATCAAAGAAATAAATCCAACATAGCAAAAGAGGCAATGCGAATAAAAGGCAGAATCTGTCAAAAACAGAACAGTCCGTAAAGACGAATTTAGAGATGGCACCAGACTTGCTCAAATGGGAAAACTCAAACTAATGAAAGTTGCGTACATATCTGAGGATCACGTCACGTAAATTGGCAGTTTTGAATTTTCACAGAGAATTGTGCCCAGACTGTGACAGACAGCAATGCTGTTTCTGCGCAGCAATCCCAAATATAACACCAACTTGGACATAGAAACTTTACTTGGCACAAACATGATAAGGAGAGGTTGCTACAGTAGTAAACAACTTCCAAGACTCAATAAAACAAAAAATTGCTGTAGGAAAAACATGGGTTGTCTCCCATAAGCGCTTTTCTTTAACGCCTTTCAGCTAGAAAGTGCAAATCAAGTAACATCAAGAGAAGAAGCATCAACATTATTTCTTGTTCTAATAATAGAATCAAAAGGCAACTTCATTCTCTTTCTAGGGAAGTGTTCCATACCTTTCTTGAGAGGAAATTGATATTTAATATTACCTTCCCTCATATCAATAACAGCACTAACGGTTCGAAGAAAAGGTCTTCCCAACACAATAGGACAAGATGCATTGCATTCGATATCCAAGACAACAAAATCAACGGGGACAAGGTTATTGTTAACCGTAATATGCACATTATCAATCCTCCCCAAAGGTTTCTTTAACATTATCAAGATTAACATCCAAATAACAATTCTTCAATGGTGGCAAGTCAAGCATATCATAAATCTTTTTAGGCATAACAGAAATACTTGCACCAAGATCACATAAGGCATTACATTCCAAGTCATTGAATTTCATTTTAATGATGGGCTCCCAACCATCTTCTAACTTTCTAGGAATAGAAGTTTCAAGTTTTAGTTTCTCTTCTAGCTTTTATGAGAGCATTTGTAATATGTTTTGTAAAGGCTAAATTTATAGCACTAGCATTAGGACTTTTTAGCAAGTTTTTGTAAGAACTTTATAACTTCAGAGATGTGGCAATCATCAAAATCTAAATCATTATGAGCTACAGCAATGGGATCATTGTTCCTAAGGTTGGAAAAATTTCAAAGTAGTTTTATCACAAGCGCTTCAGCAGCTTTTAGCAATTTCAGTGCTTTGTACGCTTTGCACTAGAGTAGAAACATTGCCAACACCAATTATATTACCATTGATAGTAGGAGGTGCAGCAACATGTGGAGAATTAGCATTACTAGTGGTGGTAATAGTCCAAACTTTAGCTACATTATTCTCTTTAGCTAGTTTTTCATTTTCTCTTCTATCCCACCTAGCACGCAGTTCACCCATTAATCTTATATTCCCATTAATTCTAACTTGGATGGCATTTGCTGTAGTAGTAATCTTATTATCAATATCATTATTAGGCATAACTTTCAATTTTAAAAGATTAACATCAGAGGCAAGTCTATCAACTCTAGAAGCAATAGTATCAATTTTATCAAGCTTTTCCTCAACAGATTTGTTAAAAGCAGTTTGTGTACTAATAAATTTTTTAAGCATGGCTTCAAGACCAGAGGGTACACTCCTATTATTATTGTAAGAATTCTCATAAGAATTACCATAACCATTACCATTAGCCGAAGGATATGGCCTATAGTTATTACTGTTGGATTGCTATAAGCATTGTTGTTGAAATTATTATTTTTAATGAAATTCACATCAACATTTTCTTCTTGAGCAACCAATGAAGCTAAAGGAACATTATTTGGATCAACATTAGATCTACCATTCACAAGCATAGACATAATCACATCAATCTTATCACTCAAGGAAGAGGTTTCTTCAATAGAATTTACCTTCTTACCTTGTGGAGCTCTTTCCGTGTGCCATTCACAGTAATTTATCATCATATCATCAAGAAGTTTTGTAGCCGCCCCCAATGTGATGGCATAAAGGTACCTCCAAAGAGCTTAACCAATAAATTCGCGAAGAAAATTTAGTCCTCGCATAGAAGGTTTGATGATCATCCAAGTAGTCACCCATGGGTTAGGCAATTCTTTACCAAAGTTTTCATTCTCTTCCCTATGCTTGAGCAACATGTTCAGTATCTAATTGCTTAAAATTCATTATGCTACTTCTCAAAGATATAATTTTAGCGGAGGATAATATCTACCAATAAAAAGCATCCTTGCATTTAGTCCATGAATCATCACTATTCTTAGGCAAAGATAGCAACTAATCTTTAGCTCTTCCTCTTTAATGAGAAAGGAAACACTTTCAATTTTATTATTGTCACCATCTACATCTTTATACTTTTGCATTTACAAAGTTCAACAAAATTATTGAGATGGGCAGCAAGATCACTCAATTCACACCAGAATTGATCTCTGTATGACAAGATTTGCAAAGCAGGTTTAATTTCAAAGAATTTTGCTAGAGCAGGTGGAGCAATAGGTGCATAGGAAATCATTATTATTTGCATTTGTGAAGTCACACAACTTTAGTATTTTCAGGAGTATTCATTTTAGCAACGGTAAATAAAACAAACTAGATAAAGTAAATGCAAGTAACTAATTTTTTTTGTGTTTTCGATATAGAGAGCAAGACAAGAATAAAGTAAAACTAGCAACTAAATTTTTTTTTTGTGTTCTTTGAATATGCAGCAAACAAAGAAAATAAAATAAAGCACGCCAGAAAAAGAGCTGTTGACATGGGAGTTAGAAATCTTTGTGGTGTAACTTTTCTTCGTTCCCCGGCAACGGCGCCAGAAATTTAGCTGATACGCGTAGATGCACACGTCCGTTGGGAACCCCAAGTGGAAGGTATGATGCATATAGAAGCTAACTCAGTATGAAACCAAGGTTTTAATCGGACCAGGAGGAGCCAAGAAGCACGCTGAAGGTTGATGGTCGCGAAATGATGCGGCGCAACACCAGAGACACAATGTGGAACCTGCATAACACAACCCAAGTACTTTGTCCCAACGAAATGTTGAGGTTGTCAATCTCACCGGTTTGCCGAACACAAAGGATTAATCAGATTGAGGGAAGATGTTTGCAAAGGAAATAAGAAAACAAGTAGATTGTATGTTATGTAAAGAATAGGACCGGGCCACAGTACACTAGAGGTGTCTCTCCCATAAGATAAAGCATGTTGGGTGAACAAATTACAACAGGGCAATTGACAAATAGAGAGAAAGTACATAACAATGCATATACATGACATGATAAATATAGTGAGATTTGATGGGCATTACGACAAAGACATAGACCGCCATCCAACTCCATCTATGCCTAAATCCACCTTCGTGTTATCATCCGAACCCCTCCAGTATTAAGTTGCAAAGCAACAGACAATTGCATTAAGTATGGTGCGTAATGTAATCAACAACTACATCCTTAGACATAGCATCAATGTTTTATCCCTAGTGGCAACATCACATCCCCAACCTTAGAACTTTCTGTCACTGTCCCAGATTCAATGGAGGCATAAATACTCCCTCTTGGAGTTAAGAGTAAAAACTTGGCAAGAGCCTCTACTAGTAACGGAGAGCATGCAAGATCATAAACAACACATGAACAATAGATTGATAATCACCATAATCATAGTACTCTCTATCCATCGGATCCCGACAAACACAACATATAGAATTGCATATAGATGATCTTGATCATGTTAGGCAGCTCACAAGATCCAACAATGAAGCACAACAAGGAGAAGACGACCATCTATACCGTTTATGGACCCATGGTCTGCAAGAACTACTCACTCATCACTCCAGAGAGGCTTACCATGGCGTGCAGAGTCCTCCGGAGATGATCCCCTCTCCCATGCAGCCACATCTCCTGTAATCCCGAGATGGGACGCGGCGGCGGCGGCGTCTCAGGAAGGTTTTCGTATCGTGGCTCTCGGCACCGGGGGTTTCGCGACTAAGCCTTGGGCAGGCTTTAGGTCAACGCGAAGCCACACGCAGGGCCCGCAGGCCAGGCCTCCATGGGCCAGGTTTGGGCCGCGCCGGCCACCCCTCCGGCCGCCTCGTGGTCTCACTTCGTATCTCCTCCGGTCTTCCGGAAGCTTCGTGCAAAATAGGACCCCCGGGCGAAAGTTTCGTCCAATTCCGAGAATATTTTTAAAACAACTTTTCTGAAATCAAAAACAGTAGTATCAAAGAATCGGTTTCGCATCTTGTTAATAGGTTGTTCCAGAAAATATAAATATGACATAATGTGCATAAAACATGTAGGTATCATCAATAAAGTAGCATGGAACATAAGAAATTATCGATACGTTGAGACAGATCACACCACACCACATACCCTATGTCAATCGGACTTCAAGAATCAAGTCTCAGTTCTCCAGATTTCTTGGCAACATGGATTCAATCCCAAACTCCAGCAGCACCCGACATGTCTGGATCATGTACAATGTATTTTGATGGGTCGAAGCGAAGCACAGGAGCAGGTGCAGGAGTAATATTGATATCACCGCATGGAGACAACTTGAAGTATATCCTACGCATGAATTTCCCGCTGCCGACAAACAATGAAGCAGAATACGAAGCACTGTTGCACGGAATGAGAATGGCCAAGGCATGTGGGGCAACTCGCTTGGAAATTTATGGAGATTCGAATCTCGTGGTGCAGCAGTCGATGAATTTGTGCGATGCAATCAGTGATAATATGATTGCTTACCATCAATTATACCAGAACATGGAAGCCAAATTCGAAGGGTGCGAGCTAAAACACATCGGGAGAGCCAACAATGAGGAAGTAGACGCTCTGGCAAATATCGGGTCCATGTGCTCCCCTATTCCAGACGGAGTATTCTATGAAGTCATCGCCCAGCGATCGATCAAGGAGAAAGTATTGGCACCTCCAAAAATATCGACTGATGATTCAGGAGCAGAACCAAAGCAAGATGTCGAAGAGTCTACACCGCAACTCACAGAGCAAGTCCTTCTTCTTGAGCCCCTTTGGACCAAGCCTTTTTTTGGCATATCTAACAACAACACCACTGATTTGACCCATGACACTAGTGGAAAAACTCTAACTGTACACCATTTTAAATTCGACACTGTGTCAAGCCGCTATTAGCTAAGTTAATGCGATTAGTATTACAATTCGTGATGCAAAAGACCGGCGCGCTCATGAGCCTGGAATTCTCGTGGGCGCACGTGCGGCGGTGCGCCACAGAATCTTAGATAATTCTGTGGCGCACCAAGGCACATGCGCCACAGAATCCTTTTTTAGCATACTTAATAGAACAACGATTACGGGAGGATCCAGTGGAAGCTAGGCGTATTGTGAGACGCTCTAAAGCCTTTACCATAGTAAACGGGGAACTTTACAAGCGCAGTATCTCCGGTATTTTCCAAAGATGCATCGCCATCAACGATGGCAAGGCTCTTTTACGAGAGATACACGAAGGACCATGTGGTCACCACGCAAGTAGCAGAGCTCTTGTGGCCAAAGCTTTCAGAGCAGGATTTTATTGGCCAACAGCAGCATCAGATGCTCGAGACTTAGTTCAGAAGTACGATCCCTGCCAGCGTTTTTCGCCAAAGCCGCACACTCTAGGGAGAGGGGTAGGGGGAGCTGATAGAAACCTTATCCCAATTCATAGATGCAAGTTGTATTATTCATGATTAATTAAACGGGGGGTCTACTTATGGGCACCTTTAAACTTACAGCAGTGGTTGGGCTTTATGTGTTAATAATTTATTTGTTTGCTCATACCTATGGCCTTAGGATCAATCACTAGGGGTGCATTTGCACATATCCATGGCTATACCTATCGATGGCTCCTCTCTAGAAGAAACACCAAAAAGACTATCTATGTGCTTCACTAATTATGACAACCACACAAATGAAGTGGCAATTTGCTAGAACACTTACTCCCTTGAGTTACTCCACTTAAATCCACTTCATCTCATTTTACTTTATTGCACTTTACTTTTCTTGCATTTGTTTTACTCATTGCATTTTAATTTTAGCACTTGTAGTTTATAGTAAAAACCTCTTCACACACACACAAACCATATCTCCTCGCTTTGCATAAATGGGTTATAGGGCTTTATAGGGCCATATAAATGGGTTATAGGGCTTTACATGACGTAATTCGACATGTGCTGCTTTAGGACTTAATCATGAATCGAATTCTAGTTAAGTTTATGAAATCCATAGCGCGTCCGCTAGGAATATTTCTTCGCATTTGTTGATACATAAAAAGTAGTAGAGCGCGAGTGCGATACCACGCCACTCACGACAGAACCTGGGGTCTTACCTTAAAGTTTCCACGGGATCTAGATGCCTATCAAGACTTTAATACGCTCTAGGAATATATTGTCGAGTACCTTTGACTACTGCTGAATAGCTACCCCTGTCTGTCATATGATGACAACATCTTGATTCTCCGATGGGAGTACACGGCGAGTTATATGTAACTCGAAGATGTATGACGATAATGATTCTCCTGGTATTGTATCTGATATTTTTTTCTGCATAACCTATCGGGTGCGCGACCATCGCTCCCGATGGGAGTAGCCCCCGAGGCTACAGTCGAGTATTTATACTTGGTTGTAGGCTCAACTTGCATTGTCGCTTCAATCTATTATGGAAAAATGGAAAATAACAAGTTCTGCTCCACCTTTATTTTATCGGGTGTGCGACCAGCGCTCCCGATGGGAGTAGCCCCCGAGGCTACAGTCGAGTATTTATACTTAGCTGTAGGCTCAATTTTTATCTTTTTTAATGTTCCCTGTATTTCTGTCCTCCATACTATCCTCTTATCACAAGTACAAATCACACTTCTAATAAGAGTAGCCCCCCAGTATTTGAGCAAGTACTTGTATTTGATCAAAGGCTCCCGAAATTACTTTGTTTGCGCCATCGACATTTCCCTGTCGCTATTTTTGTTCAGAGACGATCACTCGAAATTTCTCTTTTGACGACGTCAGCGCTGAAGATGGCCACGAACGTTGTATTGGGAAGGTGCGGGTTCTGCCATTCCACTGATGTGTGGGGAAAACACTCTGCGCCGTTCGACACGTTGCACAAGTGGGGCACACACGTCCTCCGCTTTTTCCGGCACGCGCGTTGTAACGCATGTCCAGTAACTTCACAGTAAAAAGACTTTTGTACCCTTGTGGACACATGTAAAGCATCAGATCCATTTCCTTTCTATCCAACGGCGCGACGGATCGATTCCTTGCTATAAATCATCTCCTTCGTCCTCCTTCTCCCCCTTCGCTGCGCCGTTCGTCTATCTTCTCTCTCTTCTTCCTCGAGCTCTGCGCGCTCGTGCCTCCGTTCATCTTCTTCTTCCACCAAAGTTAAGCTCCATGCCGCCGCGCACAAAGCTGACCAAGCACATCGCTCCAGGGACCAACGCGCCTGCAGAGAAGATGGAGATCTCTGGGTGGTAGAGATCCAAAATCTCCAACCAAGACCAGAAGAGCCTCAAGAAGTTGGGCTTGATGAAGAAAAAGGACTCGCTGATCTTCCCTGGCGACGAAAGCTACCCGAGCCCTCCAATTGGATACCGGGTAAATTTTATCGACCACCTCATTCGCGGCCTTTCTACCCCCGTCCATGAGTTTCTTCGTGGACTTCTTTTTGTTTACGGGATTCAGCTGCATCAGCTGACCCCTAACTCCATCCTCCACATCTCTATTTTCATCACCCTTTGCGAATGTTTCCTCGGGACCCATCCTCACTAGGGCCTGTGGAAACGTATTTTCTATCTCCGGCGCAACAACTCTCGCAACGTCGTCTAAATGTAGGCGGCGCTTGGATCTGCATCCGACCCGACGTTGATTACTTCGACGTCAAGTTCCCCGACTCCGTTCAAGGATGGCGCAGAAGGTATTAACTTGTCAATTGACGGCCCTGAAGAGGAAGATGAAAATCCAATATCAACTTATTGGACTAGAAGCAACGCTCCAAGATCAACTTCGACATGGGGAAGCGGGAGTAACACAAAGAAGGCACGACAGAGAGAGACACGGCGTTTACCCAGGTTCGTGTCTCTGTGGTGAGGTAAAACCCCCTACGTCCTGCCTTAGAGTGGTATTGATATTGCTTTCCAAGAGGAGTACGGTGTACAAGGTGGTGAAAATTATCTTCCCGCATCTAGATGGATCCGCTCTAGGTAGAAGATTTATTATTGATAATGTGCTCCAACGTGATCGATAATTTCTTATGTTCCATGCCACTTGCTGATGATACCTACATGTTTTATGCACATTATATGTCATATTTATGCATTTTCCTGAACTAACCTATTAACAAGATGCCGAAGAGCTTGTTGCTGTTGTTTTTGGTTTCCTAAATCCTAGTAAGGAAATATTCTCGAATTGACGAAATTCTGTGGTCCTATTTTGCACCTGAAAGCCCAGAAGACCAAGAGGAAGGAAGTGGGGTCAACAGGCGCCGACACCATAGGGCGGCGCAGCCTGGCCCCTGGCCGCGCCGACCCAGGGTGTGGAAGCCCCCCGGTGGGTTTCTGCTTGCCCCTCTCGCCTACTAAAGCCCCTCCGTCGCGAAACCCCAAGTACCGAGACACGTACGCGAAACCTTCCAGAGACGCCGCGCCGCCAATCCCATCTCGGGAGATCACGTCCGGCACCCTGCCGGAGAGGGATTCATCTCCCCGAGGACTCTTCATCGCCATGATCGCTCCGGAGTGATGAGTGAGTAAGTTCACCCTGACTACGGGTCCATAGCAAGAGCTAGGGATGGTCGTTTCTCCTTGTTGGGAAGCCTCATTGTTGGATCTTTGTGAGTTGCCTAACATGATCAAGATCATCTATCTCTAATACTATATGTTGTGTTTGTCGATCCGATGGATAGAGAATACTATGTTATGGTGATTATCAATCTATTGTTATGTGTTGTTATGGATCTTGCATGCTCTCCGGGTTATTAGTAGAGGCTCGCCAGCTTGTAGCCTCTTAACTCCAAGAGGGAGTATTTATGCTCGATAGTGGGGTTCATGCCTCCATTGACAGTGACAGGAAGTTCTAAGGTTGTGATGTGTTGTTGCCACTAGGGATAAAACATTGATTCTATGTCTAAGGATGTAGTTGTCGATTACATTACGCACCATACTTAATGCAATTGTCTCTTGCTTTGCAACTTAATACTGAATGGGGTTCGGATGATAACCTGAAGGTGGACTTTTTAGGCATAGATGCAGTTGGATGGCGGTCTATGTCTTTTGTCGTAATGCCCAATTAAATCTCACTATATTTATCATATCATGTATATGCATTGTTATGCTTTCTCTATTTGTCTTGCCCAAACGTAATTTGTTCACCCAACATGCTTTTATCTTATGGGAGAGACACCTCTAGTGAACCTGGTGGACCCTGTCCTATTCTTTACATAGCATGTACAATCTAATGCAATTGTGTTTTACCGTTTTGCAAACATCTTCCACTGATACGTTTAACTTCTTTGTTACGCCAGTCGTTGAGATTGACAACCTCACTGCTTCTCTTGCTGGGGCAAAGCATTTGGTTTTGCTGTGCGTATTCCACGTTGGCGTCGAACTCGTTGTTGCGCCGCATCACATTTCGCCACCATCAACCTTCAACGTGCTTCTGGTTCCTTATCGGGTTCGATTAAACCCTTTGCTCTCTTTCTCGAGGAAAACTTGCTACCGTGCATCATACCTTTTCCTTGGGGTTCCCCAACGAACGTGTGAGTTACACGCCATCAAACTCTTTTTCCGGCGCCGTTGTCGGGGAGATCAAGAAACACCACAGAGAATTGCCTCCACGGCAACAGCTCTTTTTCCGGCGTCGTTGCCGGGGAGATCAAGACACGCCGCAAGGACTAAATTTTTCAATTCTTACTTTGTTTTTGTCTTGCTTTATTTTATTTACTACTTGTTTGCTGCTTTAAACAAAACACAAAAAATTAGTTGCTAGTTTTACTTTATTTACTGTCTTGCTCTCTATCAAAAACACAAAAAAAATTAGTTACTTGCATTTACTTTATCTAGTTTGTTTTATCTACTGTTGCTAAAATGAATACTCCTGAAAATACTAAGTTGTGTGACTTCACAAATGCAAATAATAATGATTTCCTATGCACACCTATTGCTCCACCTGCTACTACAGCAGAATTCTTTGAAATTAAACCTGCTTTACTAAATCTTGTCATGAGAGATCAATTTTCTGGTGTTAGTTCTGATGATGCTGCTGCCCATCTCAATAATTTTGTTGAACTTTGTGAAATGCAAAAGTATAAGGATGTAGATGGTGATATTATTAAATTGAAAGTGTTTCCTTTCTCATTAAGAGGAAGAGCTAAAGATTGGTTGCTATCTTTGCCTAAGAATAGTATTGATTCATGGACTAAATGCAAGGATGCTTTTATTGGTAGATATTATCCTCCCGCTAAAATTATATCTTTGAGAAGTAGCATAATGAATTTTAAGCAATTAGATACTGAACATGTTGCTCAAGCATGGGAGAGAATGAAAACTTTGGTAAAGAATTGCCCAACCCATGGACTGACTACTTGGATGATCATCCAAACCTTCTATGCAGACTAAATTTTTCTTCGCGGAATTTATTGGATTCAGATTCTGTGGAGGTACCTTTATGTCCATCACATTGGGGGCGGCTACAAAACTTCTTGATGATACGATGATAAATTACTCTGAATGGCACACGGAAAGAGCTCCACAAGGTAAGAAGGTAAATTCTGTTGAAGAAACCTCTTCCTTGAGTGATAAGATTGATGTGATTATGTCTATGCTTGTGAATGGTAGATCTAATGTTGATCCTAATAATGTTCCTTTAGCTTCATTGGTTGCTCAAGAAGAAAATGTTGATGTGAATTTCATTAAAAACAATAATTTCAACAACAATGCTTATAGGAACAACTCTGGTAATAAGCCATATCCTTCTCTAATGGTAATGGTTATGGTAATTCTTATGGGAATTCTTACAACAATAATAGGAGTGTACCTCTGGTCTTGAAGCCATGCTTAAAGAATTTATTAGTACACAACCTGCTTTTAACAAATCTGGGAAAAGCTTGATAAAATTGATACTATTGCTTCTAGAGTTGATAGACTTGCCTCCGATGTTAATCTTTTAAATTTGAAAGTTATGCCTAATAATGATATTGATAATAAGATTACTACTACAGCAAATGCCATCCAAGTTAGAATTAATGAGAATATAAGATTAATGGCTGAGTTGCGTGCTAGGTGGGATAGAGAAGAAAATGAAAAACTAGCTAAAGAGAATAATGTAGCTAAAGTTTGGACTATCACCACCACTAGTAATGCTAATTCTTCACATGTTGCTGCACCTCCTACTATCAATGGTAAAATAATTGGTGTTGGCAATGTTTCCTAGTGCAAAGCGTACAAAACTGCTGAAATTGCTAAAACTTGAAACTGCTTGTGATAAAACTGCTGAAATTTTTTCCAACCTTGGGAACAATGATCCCATTGTATAGCTCATAATGATTTAGATTTTGATGATTGCCACATCTCTGAAGTTATAAAGTTCTTACAAAAACTTGCTAAAAGTCCTAATGCTAGTGTTATAAATTTAGCCTTTACAAAACATATTACAAATGCTCTCATAAAAGCTAGAGAAGAGAAACTAAAACTTGAAACTTCTATTCCTAGAAAGTTAGAAGATGGTTGGGAGCCCATCATTAAAATGAAATTCAATGACTTTGAATGTAATGCTTTATGTGATCTTGGTGCAAGTATTTCTGTTATGCCTAAAAAGATTTATGATATGCTTGACTTGCCACCATTGAAGAATTGTTATTTGGATGTTAATCTTGCCGATAATGTTAAAAAGAAACCTTTGGGGAGGATTGATAATGCGCATTACGGTTAACAATAACCTTGTCCCCCTTGATTTTGTTGTCTTGGATATCGAATGCAATGCATCTTGTCCTATTGTGTTGGGAAGACCTTTTCTTCGAACTGTTGGTATTGATATGGGGGAAGGTAATATTAAATATCAATTTCCTCTCAAGAAAGGTATGGAACACTTCCCTAGAAAGAGAATGAAGTTGCCTTTTGATTCTATTATTAGAACAAGTTATGATGTTGATGCTTCTTCTCATGTTACTTGATTTGCACCGTCTAGCTGAAAGGCGTTAAAGAAAAGCGCTTATGGGAGACAACCCATGTTTTACTACAGCAATTTTTTGTTTTGTTGAGTCTGGAAGTTGTTTACTACTGTAGCAACCTCTCCTTATCATGTTTTTGTGCCAAGTAGTTTCTATGTCAAAGTTGATGTTATATTTGGGATCGCGCGCAGAAACAGCATTGCTGTCTGTCACGAATCTGGGCACAGTTTTCTGTAGAAAATTGAAAAAAATCTGCCAATTTACGAGCGTGATCCCTATATGTACGCAACTTTCATTAGTTTTGAGTTTTTCCATTTGAGCAAGTCTGGTGCCAACTTTAAATTCGTCTTTACTTGACCGTCTGCTTTTGATGTATTCTGCCTTTTATTTCGCATTGCTCTTTTGCTATGTTGGATTCATTTCTTTGATCCATTAATGTCCAGTAGCTTTATGCAATGTCCAGAAGTGAAAAAAATGTTTGTGTCACCTCTGAATGTGTGAATTATTAATTGTGCACTAACCCTCTAATGAGTTTGCTTGAAGTTTGGTGTGAAGGAAGTTTTCAAGGGTCAAGAGAGGAGAATGATATACTATGATCAAGAGGAGGAAAGCTCTAAGCTTGGGGATGCCCCTGGTTCATCCTTGCATATTTTAAGAAGACTCAAGCGTCTAAGCTTGGGGCTGCCCAAGGCATCCCCTTCTTCATCGACAACATCATCGGGTTCCTCCCAAACTATATTTTTATTCAACCACATCTTGTGTTCTTTACTTGGAGCGCCGGTTTATTTTTGTTTTTGTTTGAATAAAATGGATCCTAGCATTCACTTTGTGGGAGAGAGACACGCTCCGCTGTTGCATATGGACAAATATGTCCTTAGGCTTTACTCATAATGTTCAATGCGAAGTTTCTTCTTTGTTAAATTGTTATATGGTTGGAATTGAAAAATGCTACATGTAGTAATTCTAAAATGTATTGGATAATGTGATACTTGGCAATTGTTGTGCTCATGTTTAAGCTCTTGCATCATATGCTTTGCACCCATTAATGAAGAAATACATAGAGCTTGTTAAAATTTGATTTGCATATTTGGTCTCTCTAAGGTCTAGATAATATCTAGTATTGAGTTTTGAACAGCAAGGAAGACGGTGTAGAGTCTTATAATGTTTACAATATGTCTTTTATGTGAGTTTTGCTGCACCGGTTCATCCTTGAGTTTGCTTCAAATAACCTTGCTAGCCTAAACCTTGTATCGAGAGGGAATACTTCTCATGCATCCAAAACTTTGAGCCAACTACTATGCCATTTGTGTCCACCATACCTACCTACTACATGGTATTTCTCCGCCATTCCAAAGTAAATTGCTTGAGTGCTACCTTTAAAGTTCCATCATTCGCCTTTGCAATATATACTCATGGGACAAAATAGCCTTAAAACTATCGTAGTATTGAATATGTACTTATGCACTTTATCTTTTATTAAGTTGCTTGTTGTGCGATAACCATGCTTCGGGGGAACGCCATCAACTATTGTTGAATATCATGTGAGTTGCTATGCATGTCCGTCTTGTCTCAAGGATCTATCATTTTAGTGGTTGGAGCATGCAAAATTGTTAGAGAACATTGGGCCGCTAACTAAAGCCATGAACCATGGTTGAAGTTTCGCTGGACATATATCCTCAATCTCATATGAGAATAATAATCATTGCTACATGCTTATGCAATTAAGAGGAGTCCATTATCTGTTGTCCATGTTGTCCCGGTATGGATGTCTAAGTTGAGAATAATCAAAAGCGAGAAATCCAAAATGCGAGCATTCTCCTTAGACCTTTGTACAGGGCATGGAGGTACCCCTTTGTGACACTTGGTTGAAACATGGCATGCAAAGATCCGGTAGTCCAAGCTAAGTAGGACGAGGTGCGGACACTATTAGTATACTATGCATGAGGCTTGCAACTTGTAAGATATAATTTACATAACTCATATGCTTTATTACTACCGTTGACAAAATTGTTTCATGTTTTCAAAATAAAAGCTCTAGCACAAATACATCAATCGATGCTTTCCTCTTTGAAGGACCTTCCTTTACTTTTATTGTTGAGTCAGTTTACCTATCTCCTTCCACCTTAAGAAGCAAACACTTGTGTGAACTGTGCATTGATTCCTACATACTTGCATATTGCACTTGTTATACTACTCTATGTTGACAATATCCATGAGATATACATGTTATAAGTTGAAAGCAACCGCTGAAACTTCATCTTCCTTTGTGTTGCTTCAACACCTTTACTTTGATTTATTGCTTTATGAGTTAACTCTTATGCAAGACTTATTGATGCTTGTCTTGAAGTACTATTCATGAAAAGTCTTTGTCATATGATTCACTTGTTTACTCATATCATTACCTTTGTTTTGATCGCTGCATTCATTACATATGTTTACAAATAGTATGATCAAGATTATGATGGCATGTCACTTCAGAACTTATCTTTGTTATCGTTTTACCTGCTCGGGACGAGCAGAACTAAGCTTGGGGATGCTGATACGTCTCCAACGTATCGATAATTTCTTATGTTCCATGCCACTTTATTGATGATACCTACATGTTTTATGCACATTATATGTCATATTTATGCATTTTCTCGAACTAACCTATTAACAAGACGAAGAGCCGCCTGTCTTTCTGCTTTTGGTTGAGAAATCCTAGTAAGGAAATATTCTTGGAATTGGACGAATCACCGCCCAGGGTCCTATTTTTGCACGGAGCTTCCGGAAGACCGAAGAGGGAAGGAAGTGGGGCCACGAGGCGCCGACACCATAGGGCGGCGCGGCCTGTGCCTCGGCCGCGCCGACCCAGGTGTGGCCCTGTGTGGACCCCCGCGTTCTTCCGCTCACTTAAAGCCTCCGTCGCGAAACCCCAGACGAGAGCCACGATACGGAAAACCTTTGACTTCGCCGCCGCGAATCCCATCTCGGGGGATTCAGAGATCGCCTCCGGCACCCTGCCGAGAGGGGATTCATCTCCTGAGGACTCTTCATCGCCATGATCGCCTCCGGAGTGATGAGTGTAGTTCACCCTGGACCATGGGTCCATAGCAGAGCTAGATGGTCGTCTTCTCCTTGTTGTGCTTCATTGTTGGATCTTGTGAGCTGCCTAACATGATCAAGATCATCTATCCGTAATACTATATGTTGTGTTTGTCGGGATCCGATGGATAGAGAATACTATGTTATGGTGATTATCAATCTATTGTTTATGTGTTGTTTATGATCTTGCATGCTCTCCGTTATTAGTAGAGGCTCTGGCCAAGTTTGTACTCTTAACTCCAAGAGGGAGTATTTATGCTCGATAGTGGGTCATGCCTTCATTGACACCTGGGACAGTGACAGTAAGTTCTAAGGTTGTGATGTGTTGTTGCCACTAGGGATAAAACATTGATTCTATGTCTAAGGATGTAGTTGTTTACATTACGCACCATACTTAATGCAATTGTCTTGCTTTGCAACTTAATACTGAATGGGGTTCGGACGATAACCTGAAGGTGGACTTTAGGCATAGATGCAGTTGGATGGCGGTCTATGTACTTTGTCGTAATGCCCAATTAAATCTCACTATATTTATCATATCATGTATATGCATTGTTATGCCTTTCTCTATTTGTCAATTGCCCGACCGTAATTTGTTCACCCAACATGCTTTTATCTTATGGGAGAGACACCTCTAGTGAACCGTGGACCCCGGTCCTATTCTTTACATAGCATACAATCTACTGCAATTGTGTTTTACTGTTTTCTTTGCAAACATCTTCCACTCGATACGTTTAATCCTTTGTTACAACAAGCCGTGAGATTGACAACCTCATCGTTTCCTAAAGCAAAGTACTTTGTCTTGTGTGCAGATTCCACGTTGGCGCCGAATCCCGTTGTTGCGCGCACATTTCGCCACCATCAACCTTCAACGTGCTTTCTCCTCCGGGTTCGATTAAACCTTGGTTTCTTTCTGAGGGAAAACTTGCTACTGTGCGCATCATACCTTCCTCTTGGGGTTCCCAACGAACGTGTGGGTTACACGCCATCAATGGCATCTAAAGAGCATCTACCAGAGATCTAAGGAGAGTGCAAAAGACCGGTCAGCTGAAGATCCTTTCTACTGGGCAGCTGCCCTCCCTTTTATAGAGGCCTTGGCCCTCTCCCCAAGAAATCTTGGTTGAGGGGTAACCACAGAACGACCTAAGGAAAAGGACAACTGTCCTACCCTAACCATGGGTTTAACCCAAGGTAACACTCACTAGCCTGACTCGCATGAGGTGGTTGCGGTCGATGTCGACACCCCCCGATGTACTTGCACCATCCACCCCGCACCTTTAGGAAAGGGGGGTAATGGACAGCTCACTTTGTGCAGGCAAACTTGGACCTTCACTCCTCTTCTGTGTGCGTCATGGCTGGCGTCATCATTGTGTAGCGTTGCTCCTACACCACTACCCCGAGATGGCATCTCGACGACATCTTTGGAGATACCTCTCGCGGAGGGAAGCTCCGCGAGTGACATGGGTATACCATAAGTACACCAGATTCCTTGGATACTACACATGAATTTATCATCTTCGGCTCAGTGAATATATATTCCCCGGCTCAGTGGATTTCTTTTCTTCGGCTCAATGGACATATCTTCTTTGGCTCTGGATATATTTTCCCTGGTTCGGTGGATTTATTTCGGCTTAGTGGATTCATCTTCTTCGGATCAATGGATTTATCTTCTTCGGCTTGCTGGATTTGTCTTCTTCGGATTCATCCTATAAAGTTATCATTGGTTTCCCCTAATATAATACTACCCCACGTATTTTCGGGTCAGTGGATTTATCATCTATGATTACTACTGAATTTAACTTCTTCGGGTCAAAGGATTCATCCTCTATGGTATCGGCGGATTCATCTTCAATATTTGCTTCATATTTAATGGCGTAATCTTCAATGTGGATTCATCTCAAATACTTCATCTTGGATTTATTTTCCGTGGATTCATATTATATTATTGTCAAAGGCTTCATCCTAAATGGCTTCACCTTATATGACGCCGCGACTCCGTCAACTCTTTCCGATGTCACGGCTAACACTCGGGGGCTCGACCGTGATTTTGCCTCGGGTTGCAACTGCGACATAACACCTAAGCAAAAATCATGATATCACCTCAGTAGTGCTCGGGGGCTCGGCTATTTCTCCATCAATAATTTGGCGGCATCTACTTTCATTATTTTTAAGGTTTCTACTTTGGTTCGACTTTTTCGCTGGACTCGAAGACTTCATCGCGCATTGAATCCGTCGTGCCCAATAAGCTAAGTGTTCATTTATTTTCATATAAAGTTGATTATCACTTACTTTCGTCGCACCTGACACTCGGGAGCTACGCGGCATATATTCACTTTACATATCATCGAATATGAGCATCTGACACTGATACGTCTCAAACGTATCTATAATTTCTTATGTTCCATGCTAGTTTTGTGACAATACCTACATGTTTTATACATACTTTATATCGTTTTGATGCATTTTCCGTAACTAACCTATTAACAAGATGCCGAAGGCCAGTTGCTGTTTTTGGTTTGGAAATCCTAGTAAGGAAATATTCTCGGAATTGGACGAAATCAAGGCCCATGATCTTATAATTCCACGAAGTAACACGGAGAGGGGCCAGAGGAGAGGCCCAGGGCCACCACACATGGTGGCGGCGCAAGTGGGGGGCACGCCCCCCTGGTGTGTGGGTCCCCTAGACCCTTCCGACTCCGTTTCTTCGCCTATAAGATGCCTCGCGACCTAAATCTTCGACACGGATAAGCTACGATACGAGAAAAGTTCCAGAGTCGCCGCCATCGCGAAGCCAAGATTCGGGGGACAGAAGTCTCTCGTTCGGCACGCCGCCGGACGGGGAAGTGCCCCGAAGGCATCTCCATCGACACCACCGCCATCTCCATCAACGCTGTTGTCTCCCATGATGAGGAGGAGTAGTTCTCCTCGAGGCTAAGGGCTGTACCGCTAGCTATGTGGTTAATCTCTCTCTGTACTCAATACAATGATCTCATGAATTGCTTTGCATGATTGAGATCCATATGATGAGCTTTGTATCGCTATTAGTCTATGTGCTACTCATGTGATGTTATTAAAGTAGTCTATTCCTCCTTCATGGTGTAATGGTGACAGTGTGTGCATCGTGTAGTTCTTGCCGTAGGTTATGATCATAATCTCTTGTAGGTTATGGAGTTAATTATTACTATGATAGTATTGATGTGATCTATTTCCCCTTCATAGTGTAATGGTGACAGTGTGTATGCTATGTTAGTACTCGGTTTAAATTGCAAAGATCTATTATGCTCTAAGGTTACTTAAATATGAATGCTGAATGTTGTGGCGCTTGTTAACTCCGGCTTGAGGGAGCTCTCGTAGCCCTACACAATGAATGGTGTTTGTTATCAAACAAGAGTATATGTAGCACAAGTGAGGAGAAGTTATTTATTTATTATGTGATCAATGTTGAGAGTGTCCACTAGTGAAAGTATGATCCCTAGACCTTGTTTCCAATACTGCAAACACCGCTTACTTACTGTTCTACTGCATGTTTACTCGCTGCCATGTTTATTTCAGATTGTTATTACCACTCATATTCATCTATACCACCTGTGTTTTACTATCTCTTCGCCGAACTAGTGCACCTATACATCCGACAAGTGTATTAGGTGTGTGGGGACACAAGAGACTTCTTGTATCTTAATTGGGGTTGCTTGAGAGGACTATCTTTGACCTCTACCTCCCTGAGTTCGATAAACCTTGGGTGATTCACTTAAGGGAAACTTGCTGCTGTTCTACAAACCTCTGCTCTTGGAGGCCCAACACTGTCTACAAGAATAGAAGCATACGTAGACATCAGACACCGCATGCAAAAAAGAGAGTCAAGGAAAAGATAGAAAAAGTTTGTTTATTTGTGCAGGAGAAAGCAAGTTTCAAAGTATACAAGTTCTTGAGCCTATGTCCGGATGCGCGCACCCGACCATAGACTCGGGGGCTACTCCCATCGGGAGCGCTGGCCCGCACCCGACGAAATTTCCCTCAAGAGAACTCGATGAAATTTTCTTCAAGAGAGAACCCGATGAAATTGTCTTCAAGAGAGAACCCGACGAAATTGTTTTCAAGGATGAACCCGAAGAAATTTTCCTGAAGGAGGAACCCGAAGTATTTTGCTCAAGGAGGATCCGAAGATTTTTCTTCAAGGAGGAACTCGAAGAAATTCTCCTGAAGGAGGAACTCGACGAAATTATTATCAAGGAGGAACCAAAAAAAAAAAAAAAGAGGATGGACAAATCTTCGGGTCCATTGACTCGTCATATTGTTCCGAGCAAGAGCATTGGTGAACCCGACAATATAGAAGAACGCATATATTCGGCTGTCTCATCACACCCGAGAAAAATATAGAAGAGCCCGCAAAATGGGTCATTGCATCCCGAACAAGGCACTTGACAATATATTCTCGAGCGCTAAAAGTAGCGAATAATATCGAATGCCGCAAACTGCGGCGGTAAGACCCCGGATCCGTTTCGAGCGGCGTGGCACCGTCTCTGACGTTGGTTTGCTACTTTTTTCCGTATCAACATATACGAAGAAAATCCCAACGGACGCGTTAGGTACCGATAAAATTACTGGGACTCGACAGATGGCAAGACCTTAAGCGGCACATGTCGAGTTAACACCAGTATCCCGGGATCATGTCCAGGACGTGATCTTGAAGTAGGTTTTTGCGGATTGCCACTAGAGCAGTTAACTAGTACCTGATCCGTCAGATGAACCAGCCCCATTTACCATTATCCCTGTACATAATATATAGATAGCAACGGCCTGGAGTCAATAAAACGAGGGGCTGCGCCGTAAATATAGTCAAGTTCTTTATCGAGTAGTACAACTTGAGTCTATGCCTAGTGCAAGCACCTGCCCATAGGCTCGGGGCTACTCTTATCGAGAGTTGTTCACCCTCCCGATAAGATACAATAGAGAGAAAAATTGTGGAGTCAATTACAAGCAAGTTGAGCCTACACCTGTGCAAACACTTGGTTCCTCGGTTACTCCCATCGGATGCCGGTCGCGCACCCGATATAAGGATAACTTCGACATCATCTACGACAATCAAGGTTTGTAGACTCAACTCGATTCTACGACTCGAGTGGAGCCTACTTCCATCGGGAGCACATGGATTTCATCAAGTTCTCCGGAAATATAGTTAAGTTCTTCATCGAGTAGTACAACTTGAGTCTATGCCCAAATACAAGCACTTGCCCATAGACTCGGGGGCTACTCCCATCGGGAGACGCCGCGCACCCGATAGAAAATAATTTCGAGACATCATCTACGCTACACATGATCTTCGACATGGACCTCGCCTCGTATTTCTTCGACTTCGGAGATGATTATGCTTGGAGTCTTCTACGCAAGTCTTCGACTTCCTAGACACTCGGGGGATGACATGGGTATACCCTTCGGTACCCATTATTAGTATACCTCGGCTCGGCCCAATATGGAGAAGGCCCACAAGGCAACCCGAAGAAGTAGTCGACTAGGACTCTTGTAAAACCCTATGCTGGTTGCATATATAAAGCCAGCCAGGGCACCCGATAGAAGGGGGCCAAGATATAGACATAGATATAGACAACATAGCTACGCCGATAGCGGCACCCTGTAAAGATACTTGTGTTCATATAGTGGATTGCTAGCAGCACGTAGGGATCCTCCACCGAGGGGACCCGAAGCTGGGTACGTCATGTGCCTAATCTCGTCCCCGGAATCTCCATCGTCGCTCTCTCCCGAAACCCTAGTCTACAATCCGTAGGCATTGCCGAGGTGATCCCTCGTCAGCGAGGCCTTGTGGTACCCTTGAAACGGCTAAGTCTTGAATCCTTCACGAGGTACCCCTTGGCGAGGTGCACCACCCCTCGCGGAGACCTCCTATCTCACGGAGAGATGATCCTTGTCTTCTGTTAGTGGGCCACCGCGAGGGCCCAACAGCAGGTGTACATGGTACCCTGGGTTTCATAATACCGACAACTATCTTCATTAGCAAATGACCTCGGAAGATGGGGTCTACATATGTTTGGAAGTGTCATAAAAGAGATCAAGAAACTTAAAGATGAGCTTTAGAGGTCGAGGAATTTGCTAGGGCGTGTTGGTCCGAGCCAGGTGGATATCGAAATTGGAGACAAACTGGTAGAGCTATATCACAGAAAGGAGGTGATGTGGAGACAAAGATCTTGTATTCAGTGGCTCAAGGAAGGTGATAAGAACTCTAAGTTCTTCCACCAACGTGCTAGCATGAGAAGAAGAAAGAATCTGGTAAGATCTCTGACTAAGCCGGATGGGCAGGTTACTAAGGATGTGTTTGAAATGCAAAATATGGTTGGTGAATTTGACAAAAACCTGTACACATCTGAGGGGGTACAAGGTATGGATCGGGTCCTCCAACATGTTCCTAGGAAAGTCACGCCAATGATGCATGAAATATTAACAACCCCGTTCGACGGAGCCGAGGTTAAAAGAGCGCTTTTCCAGATGTTTTCTCTCAAGGCCCCGGGACCTGATGGATCCGGCTTTCTTTTTCCAGAAACATTGGGACATTTGTGGCACTGATGTTACCATAAACAATCCACAATCCTCAGAGTTGTGCTGAGGATTGTGGAGGGAAGTGAGTCAGCAGAGAGCATAAACAATACCATCCTGGTTCTTATCCCGAAGGTCAAAAATCCTGTCTTGTTATCTCAGTTCCGCCATTTTAGTTTATGCAACTTTTTCTATAAAATTTCTTATAAGGTGATGGCTAATCGTCTGAAACAAATATTACCTACATCATCTCTGAAGAGCAATCTGCCTTTGTCTCTTGCAGGCTCATAACAGACAATATCGATCGTTTCTGCTTACGAATGTCTTCACTTCATGAAAAGGAATAGATCAAAAAATAATTCTTTATGTGCACTCAAGCTGGATACGCTGAAAGATTATGATCCAGTGGAATGGGAATATTTGGAAGCAATTATGGTCAACCTAGGGTTTGCTAAGCAATGGATATCTGTTATCATCGGAATGGTCAGGACGGTGCCAGTCTCAGTTTTATTCAACGGTAACAAGTTGGAGGAGTTCAAACCGTCGAGAGGTATAAGACAAGGCGATCCAATCTCACCATATCTCTTCTTATTGGTAGGAGAGGGCCTTTCGTGCCTTTTAAAAAGTAATGTTCAGTCACTGCATCTAGAGGGAATAAGAGTGACCCCAGTGGCACCGCCGGTTAACCACTTGTTATTCGCGGATGATAACCTGCTGTTTTTTTAAGGGAAGTAGTGAGGGAGCAGAAGAATTGCTGCCCTCAAGGGATCAGAGATACAATCAAAAATATGCTGGAGGTTGCCAATGAATCTCTAAATGAGAGATATTTTGGTATGCTCAGTGATATTTGTAGTTCCATTAATAGCACTTTCAAATATCTAAGGGATCGAGTGTGGAATAAAATCAAGGGTTGGTTCGAGAGATTGCTATCGGCCGGGGGCAAGGAGGTTTTGGTGAAGTCCATTTCTCAGGCCATACCTGTGTTCTCTATGGCCTGTTTCAAACTACCCCGTGGGCTATGCAAGCATTTGAATTCCTTGATCCGACAATTCTAGTGGGGAAGCAGCATGGCAAACGAAAAGCACACTGGGTCTCGTGGGAGGTCATGACGAGGCCGAAGCATCTGTGAGGACTTGGTTTCCGTGATATCAAGTTATTTAGCCTGAGTTTACTTCCGCGACAGTCCCGGAGAATCCTACAGGAGCCAAATTCTCTAAGTGCTCGTCTTCTTAAAGCCATATATTTCCCTAATGTATCAATTCTGGAGGCAGAGTTGGGCTCACATCCTTCTCAAATTTGGAGATCTATCATTGACGGGCGAGATATTCTAAAACTGGGACTGATTCATTGTATCGGTGATGGAATATCGACTATGATATGGGAGCAGAACTAGCTTCCGAGTGATAGTAACATGAAGCCGATTGTGTCTGTCAAGCCAAACCCGCCACAGCTTGTTAGTGAACTTATCATGAAGGCCGGCGGTGCAAAGAATGCACGGCACACAAAAAATGGAGCAAAACTATATCAGCTGGACGTCACATATATACCTTGACTAGCTTCTCGGCTGATGTCCTGTCCTGGATTTTTGACCCAAAAGGTGTTTTATCTGTCAAGTCGGCTTATAAGGTGGGGATCCAGAGCAATGCCAGAAAGAAGGACAGAGACGCAGCTTGCTCCCGCTCTGAAACTGAGAACAACATTATCAAATTTGGGTGGAGCATTATCTAGGACCTGAAGGGCCCAAACAAACTGAAAATGTTTGTGTGGCGTGTTGCCCACAACAGTCTTGCAAATCGTATGAAGATTCACAAGCCAGGGGTTGATTTGGACACCAGATTCCGGTTAGCAATAGATTGAACGAAGATTGAGGCCACGTTTTTCTCAAGTGCAAGAGGGTGAAATAATGTTGGAATATTTTGGATCTGAACGAAACCATAGAAAAACTTCTTTCTTGCAATTCTGCTCATGATATGCTTGAAAATCTTTGGTCGTGCAAGGAGGAGGTCAAGATGAAGGCCCTGGTGCTTATGTGGGAATGGTGGAGCGTGCGCAACAAAGTCAATGCCGGGGAGACTGCCAGGAACGCTTCTGATGTCTATCGCAGTGTGGAGAGACACCTGATCGATTTCCAATCCTTTTGGCCACCAAGGAAGCCTCCAAAACATCCAAATATCACCAAATGGGAGAAGCCAACGGTGAACTACCTGTAAGTCAACTTTGATGGGACGTTTAACAAAGATACTGGCTCTCGAGGTTGGGGCTTTATCATCAGAGATCATCATGGCATGTTTATGGCAGCAGGTGCTGGAAAGGCTAGTTTCCTTCGCGACCCCTTGCACGCCAAAACTGTCGCTTGTCTTGCGGCTGTCAAGGGTGTCCATAAGCCTGGGGGGCGCTGACATAGGCATCCCAAATGGGCCTGCCGAAGATGGTACCCGGAGTTTACTGAAGGCCCACTATCCGAAGAATAAGAAGATTCGAGAGTCCAAGATATATTAAAGGAAAGCTAGAGTTGTAATAGGAAGAGTTATTTGTAATCCGGCGGGATGAGTTAGAAACCGTCCCGGACTCGTAACTTGTACAACGAAACCCTCGGCTCCACCTCCTATATAAGGGGAGTCGAGGACAAAGAAAGGATCGAATTATCGTCAACATAATCCTAGTTTTCACAATCGTCGAGTACTTTTCGCTAAACCTTCGAGATCTACTTGCCCTCTACTTCTAGCAAAACCCTAGTCTACAATCTGTAGGCATTGACAAGTTAATCCTTTGTCAATTGGCGCCGTCTGTGGGAATTAGAGGCTGCAAGGATCCGATCTCGATGGCACGTTCAAGATCTTCGACTTCATCAACAAGAAGCAACGCGATGGATCGAGGTAACAAGGGAAAACTGATCTATTCAATTTTATTCCTCACCCGCCCTCCCGTATGGATGCATGTGCCTATCTGGAGGAGCCCATCATCATGACGTTCGGAGAATTCCGATTTGGCGTCAACAAGGAAGGATCCTACCGTCTCGAAGTTCCGATCTCGTCGGAATTTTCAGCTGTCGATTCTAACTTTTCGTCGAGTGACGAGGAGTTTTCGTCGCCATACTTCGCCGACAACAAGGCAAGCGGAAAGCTCGCCAAGATCTTCAAGAACACATCCTTCGAGTCGCCTCTGACTCCTTTACAAGCGACTCGACGGGGCTTCTGCCTTCAACTTCATCGACAAGTCTGCTGCCATCGGAAAGGTCTTCACCACTCTATATGATGGTGTCACCAATCCCGATAAAAATCAATGCACAAAATATCATCGGATCTATGTAGAAGGGCAAGCACATCAGACCCGCAAACATCGAGGCTTTCGACGAGTTGGGAAATCCATACGTCGATCCCATGATCTCAGACATGGCTTAGGCACAAAATATCCTGGATCCTCAACTCGCGCAAGAGTACAGCTCCCGCAAGAAGCGTGGGATAGGCTGCGAGAGCCATGGATGGTTCGGAACCTATGACCACCACTACCACGCAAGAACTTCAAGCATCAATATAGACTTGCTCGAGTTAGAGAGTTAGAAAACAAACAAAGATCCCCGAATAGAAGGAAAGAAGCAGCTTCGCATCGCGTACGGCGCACTTAAGTCGCCTTTCAGAAATACAGAGATAGTCATGAGAAGGCTCGGAGGAGAGCAATGTCTCGACCGCAAAACATACCCGAAGCAAAGAGGAAACATAATCCAAAATCTCGACATGTCCTTTATGTCGATCGACGAAAGAGGAAATATCATCCCAAAAACGCCAGGCAGGTTACATGGCAACACAAGCCTACATCTTGGCATCCAGACCACCTCCTGGGGACCCGAGAGAACCATTGTTCAATATGGCGATGGCTGGAGTAGGAGTTATGCGTTTGCAACAACGCCTCCCGAAGAAAACCTAGGCAAAATAGTCCACGACCTACTACAGCAGTCCAAGACCCACCAAGAGCAAGTGGAGCAAGAGACACAACAGTCCAAGTAAGGGTGGACAGAGCGCGACAAGAAAGGAGGGACCACAAGACTCGCGAACTTGCCGACGAAGATATGTGTGGGCTCCCGTGCTTTACGAGAAGAGTTCGAAAACTCGAGTACCAAAAGGGTTCAAGTTACCCGAAAATTTCAAGAAGTTCGACGGGCCCGCAAGATCCCGAGGATTGGCTCGTGGATTATCTTGAGATGGTAAAGCTAGTAGGAGGAACCAGAGCAATGCAAAGTATCCAAGTTCACCCGAGTGGTGCCGCAAGATCTTGGATAAAGAAACTCCCTTTAAATCCATCGACAGCTGGGAAACCTTTGAGGACATCTTCGTGAAAATTTCCGATCCACGTGCAAGAAACCTGCATCATTGGAAGAACTGAGGGCATGCCGACAAAAACACGACGAGTCGATGAGGAAGTATATACAGCGATGGAACATCATAAAAAACTCGGCAGAGGATATATCCGACGAGAGGGCAATAGATGCGTTCGTGGCAGGAGTCCGTCGAGCAGATTTCATCGAGGACTTAGGGAACTAACCCTAAGACCATATCAGCACTCATGGAGATAGCCAATAAATGGGCAGATGGAGAAGATGCAATATACAATAAACGACACAGGTCGCCAGAAGAGGATCGTAGTCGAAATTATCAAAATAGAAGGCGATTTTCTCGCCGTTTTACAACAACGATGCTCCCGGCCATATATCGGCTGGTTTCCGGGGAAATATTGGAGGAAATAGCCGAGATGATTATCAAAGGAGCAACGAGCAACAAGGCGACAATAGAGGTGATTTTCCGTAACAAACAAAATAGTGGACCAAGGATTCAAAGACCTTACGTGTCTCCCGAGGAGATGATGAACGGTCCGTGTCAAATGCACTTTTACCTCGACAACAATGGAAAAAGACACAGGACATCTCCAAAAAGATTGTCGAAATTTTCAGGCAATGCTGCGAGCCGCAGGAATCGCAAATGCCCATGCAAATAACAGAAATCCTCGGGAGCCAAGGAGCGAGATTCACCTTCCACCTCCTCCCGCAATTACCGACGAAAATCGACACCAGCTTAGAATTGCGGCAGCACCACACCCACCTCCATATGTTGACCCTAACTCTAACGGTGTGGTCTCAATGATTCAGAAAGCTAGGCCGTCCAACAGTGGCGCAGAGGTAATATCTCGACAAGTGTTCATGGCGAAAAGATGCCTCCACCAACAATAGTATTTAAATTGGTCGGGCAAGACATCGGCTTCACAATCGCAGACCATCCGCAGCAAGTCCCTCGACCAGGACAATCGCACTCATCTTACCCGCCGTAATCGCTTGTTTTGACGTGTCGAGAGTTTTCATAGATAGGCAGCAGTTTAAATCTTATGTATGCGATACATTGAGGAAGATGAACATATCCCTAGCAAATCTGAAACAACCGACACACGTTTCCACGGATTACACCAGAGAAGCCAAGTTACCCATTGGGCAAGATCAACCTCGACGTTCAGTTTGGAACCCGAGAAAACTACAGGATAGAGAATCTAGAGTTTGAAGTGGTGGATTTCCCAAAGATCACGCTTGTTGGGACGACTCAGCGTATGCTGATTCATGGCGTGCCGCATTATACATATCTGTTGTGGAGGTTGCCCGGGCCTAAGGGACCTATCACAATCAAAGGAAGTTTCGCGTTATCCGATAAATGCGACAAGGATTTTCATCGACCGTCAGAAACTTTCGGGATGCAAGCAGAATATGCGGCACCAAGGTTCACCGATTATGATGTGCTGCCAGGTAGGAAGATCTTCTAAGGAGCCAACTTTCAATATAAACAAAGATTCAAAAGAGGTACAGATCCACCCGACAGATCCAAAGAAAACGACGTCCATTGCCGCAAACATGGATGTCGCATAGGAAAGCGCGCTCGTCGAGTTCCTCCGTGAGCACTCGAAAATCTTCGCATGGTGTCCAGCCGACATGCCAGGAGTACCCAGGGAACTTGCCGAGCACCACCTCAATTTGGATCCTCTCGCACGACCAGTAAAGCAACCTTTGCGGCGTTTTTCGAGCCTAGCCGCAAAGCCATGTTATCAGAAATAGATCGACTCAAAGATGTCTGGGTTCATCAGAGAAATATCTACAGAGGCCACATGGGTAGCTAACCCAGTGATGGTGTCGAAGAAACACACAATAGTCCTTCGCATGTGCGTCGACTTCACGTGTCTCAATAAACATTGTCCCAAGGATCACTTTCCCTCCCAAGGATCGATCAAATCATCGACTCCACGGCAGGATGCGAACGTCTTTCCTTCTTGACGCATATTCTGGTTATAACCAGATCAGATTAAAAGAAGAAGATGAAGCCAAACAGCGTTCATCACACCTTATGGCGTGTTTTGCTACAAAACAATGCCATTTGGTCTGAAAAACGCGGAGCAACATATCGGGATGATGCAGAAGTGCCTAGCAACACAGATCGGGAAAATGTACAAGTCTACATCGACGATGTCGTAATAACATCAAAGAAAGGTCGACTTTGATCGAAGATTTGAAGGAAACCTTCGACAACCTCGACAAGTTTCGCATCAAGCTGAACCCGACAAAGTGCTCTTTGGAGTTCCCGCTGGAGAACTTCGGGTTCTTAGTATCAGCAAGAGGGATTGAAGCTAATCCCGAAAAATACAGGGCATCGTTACTATGAGAAAGCCAACAAAATTGAAAGAAATACAACGCTAACGGGCGAGTCGCACTTTGCGTATCTGTCGCAAGTTAGGAGAAAAGGCGCTGCTCTATGCATTGATCAAGCAAGGGGAAAAATTTCAATGGAACGAGGAAGTTAAGACAGAGCTTTCGAGAATCTCAAGCGAGCAATTGACACCACCGATATTGGTGGCGCCTAAAAGAGAGAAAGAACCTCCTATTGTACATTGCAGCCACACCTCGTGGTCGCACGGCCCTAGTAGTCGAGAGAGAGAAGAAGGCAAGCTTCATGGAGTTCAAAGACCAGTATATTTCATCAGTAAGTCTCAAAACAGCGGTACCCGCAATATCAAAAGCTAGCATATGGAGTATTCACGATAGAAAGAAAATTGCGACACTATTTTTCACGCACCCGATAATAGTGGTCAACGAGGCTCCCTTATCAAATATACTGAACAACCCAGAAGCTACGGGTCGTGTCTCCCTTGGGGGAATAGAACTTTCCCCTCGGGACATCACGTATGAAAAGAAAAAGCAATAAAGTCGCAGGTCTTACCAGATTTCATTGCAGAGTGGATGGAGCTACAAACACGGACCCCCAGATTTATCGAGGACTTGGACCATGAATTTCGGGTCCAAAAGATTGGAAGGTGCCGGAGCAGGCGTGATATTAGTATCACCCGAAGGCGATAAGTTGAAGTATGTTCTCTGGATGACGTTCCCAAACGCATCTAACAATGAAGCAGAATATGAAGCTCTCATACATGGGATGAAGATGGCGAAAGCTTGCGGGCAACTCGACTGAAAATTTTCACGACTATTGGTAGCACACAAGTCATGAACCAATGCGACGCAGTCAACGAAAGTATGATAGCATACAAGGAGGTGTACAATGAGCTTGAGAAGCTATTCGATGGTTGCGAGGTAAACCACGTCAGCAGGATGAGCAATGATGAAGCCGACGTTCGCAAACATCGGGTCACAATGCCTGCGATTCCTCCAGGCGTGTTCCGGGAAGAGATTAGCGAGAGATCAACAAAGCCAGAAAAAACAAAGAAGGAGAAAAAAGAAAACCTTCGAGTATCGCCAAAGACACAAAGAAGAAGAAGAAGAGCAAGAGCTAGTCATGATGGTGCAAATTCCATGGATGCAAGCTTACATATCATATATCCTAAGGAAAACTATACCCGACGATCCAGTCGAAGCAAGGCGAATAATTAGACGATCAAAAGCTTTTACTGTGGTAAAAGGGGAGCTGTACAAACGCAGTATCTCGGGTGTGTTACAACGATGTGTTACACCCGAAGAAGGAAGGATCATCCTAAAGGACGTGCACGAAGGAATATGCGGGCATCACGCAAGTAGCCGAGCCATTGCGGCTAAAGTCTTCAGAGCAGGATTTTATTGGCTCACAGCAATCGAGGATGCGAAGGAAATAGTGCGACTGCGACGCGTGTCAAAGATTTGCGGCAAGACCTCACTCCGCCAGCAGTAACTTATGCCAATCCCACTATCTTGGCCCTTTGCTCAATGGGGTCTCGATATGGTGGGTAAATTGCACAAAGCTTCGCCAGGAGGATATGAATACTTGCTGGTGGCTGTCGACAAATTTACCAAGTGGATAGAGGCAAAGCCAATAAATTCACCGGATGCAGATCCGCAATAAAGTTTGTGAAGAGCATTGTCTTTCGCTTCGAGTACCTCACAGGATCGTCGTATAACGGCAAGAATTTTACTTCCAAGGAGTTCAAAGCATATTGTAGGCATAAAACTAAGTTTTGCGTCTGTCGCACATCCACACCAATGGTCAAGTCGAAAAGGCCAATGGCATCATCCGCAATGGCATCAAGAAACGTCTGCTAGGACCATTGGAAAAAGCTCGGCATACTTGGCCGAGGAGTTGCCGAGCGTTTTGTGGAGTATCCGAACAACAAATACAACACACAGGAAACACCGTTCTTCCTGGTCCACGGAGCTGAAGCAGTTCTGCCGATAGAAATCGAGCATGATTCTCCAAGAGTTGCCGAGTATAATGAAGAAATCTCAAGAGAAGCACTGCAGATGATGTCGATGCACTTGACGAAGCTCGGGATGAAGTCCGTCACGAGTCTCTAAATATCAACAGGACCTGAAGAACTACCACAGTCGACGGTTGCGGCAAGGTCTTTTCAAGTTGGTGACTTAGTTCGGCGGCTCAACCAAAAAAGTCACGAAAAACTCGAATCACCATGGCTTGGACCCTACATCGTCAGTAATCGAAGGAGGAGCATACATAATTAAAGACAAGAAGACAGGGATTGACGAGCCAAATCCCTGAACGTGGCACAGCTCAGGCTTTCTACGCCTAGATGTCGAAAATATAGTCTCCTTTGTAAAGCTACAATGTATTGAAACGCCCGCGAGTTTTCGACGCACTCTTTCCTTTTTCGGGCACCGAGTGGGGCCGGAGAAGGTTTTTAATGAGGCGGACTCGCGGTGCTGCAATATAATAAAGATAGTGGAATTATATATCTTCTTCCCGACAAGATCAGGAGTTTTCTCCCCTACATGATACAATATATATATATAAACACAGTGTCGATAAACGCAAAAGAAGCATCTTGCCTTGGTAAAAATACCTCGCCAAAATAAAAGAGGTACGACAAAATAGTGATCAACAAAGACTCGGGGCTTACACCCACAAAATAGTATACGTGTATATTATCTTGCCGTGGTTTAAAAACCTCGCATTATATAAATACAGCGAGCAGCCACCGAAAAATACTCGGGGGCTAGATAAAATATAGAAATATAATGTTTACTTCACAACATAGTCATGTTCATGATTTACAAGGAAAAATTAGCTACCAAGAGAAAAAATCAGTCCTGATTCAATATATCATCAAGGGTAACTCTGTTTTCCTCAGGAGCAGCGCGAGAAAATCAGCATAATGACCGTCCGCAAAAAAGTCGGCATCCATCCGAAGAAGGTCTTCAATCATTTCTTCGGCTATAGGTGAAACCTTCGTGTTAATACGATCGATACCAACTCTTCGGCGCCGTACCTTCTCGTGAACCTTCTCAACAACTTGGGTCGATCAAGTTTTGAATGGCAGATCAAGCATTATAAGGGCAACTGGCGCCAGCTACTAGTTGAGCTCACAAAGTGATGAATCCTGTGGGCATCCTTGAACTTCTCCATTAACTCGAAGAGTTTTTGGTTGAATGTTCGAGGAAACATAGAGTTATAAACCATAGAGAGGGTCTTGGTACAGAAGTCAAGATACCCGCGAACCGAAGCGCGCGATCTTGAAACCTCACGATTTGGCGAGTCCGTTCAGGCGTGCCCCAAAAAGTCGACCCATGTTCACGTGCAAGTCGAAGAAGGACATTGGAACGAGCCTCGACACGTTCATTTTCAGTTGCAGTATCCAAAAAAGCACCTATTGTTTCATGAAACAAGTCAGAGGAGAGTAAAAAGGCAAGCATCAAAGGAAAAGATGAAGCAAGGCGAAGACAATGAAACTTACCCGCCATATCCAAACTAGCATCTATTAGTAGTTGGAGCATAGAATCTTCTCGGGACGTAGCTGCAGCAGCTTCAGCAACAGCAGCATCTTTTTCAGTCATGGCATCTTGAGCTTGTTGGAGCGCAATTTCCTCCCTTTGAGAAGACGCTCGACTTTGTTCCATGAGTTTTAGCGATTGTTTCTTCGTGAACTGAAGTTGCTGTCGAAGTTCTCGCAAATCTTCCGACAAAGGTGTGCCTGAGGGACCTCCACGGAAATTGTCATCGGTTTCTACTTTCTTCGACAAGGAAGATGCAGGAGCAGCATTGGGAGAGCAAGGATTGGTCGAATAATTGTCAAATATTAACTGGAAAATAAAATCTTCGGATCAATGACAGCACCAAGAGGAATTTCATTACTTCTAAAAAGTTTACACCATCATTACAAAAGAAGTTCTCTTAAGGGACTAGCAGGGTAATTGTCGCCAAGGCTAAAGTGACGACAATAGCAAAAGAAGTAAAGAAAGCAAAAAAAAAAAAAAGACAGAGGCATGCAATTAGACCTCCTCGATGAACTAGGAGTCGAAGCCGGCTTGACCCCAAGATACGCCAGGATTTTCTTCGTGTTGGGTTTCGCCGCCTTGACCAAGGATCGCCACTTGAGTTGCTCAATTTGATCCGTGTCGCCAACCTTGGTCCAGTCAATAGTTTGTTGATCGGTCGACCAGGGCAACAGTTTCTCAAACTTCTTCTTTTCATGGCGCATCTTCAGCCCGAGATCTTCGGGAGGATTAAAGCACTTGGCTAGATTAAGGAAAGTTCCAGGTGCCTCTTTCTTTGGGAAGAAATAGGGGAAGAGCCGCAACAGTCCTGCTTTAGCTTCATCGATACCTTCACGTGCTTCCGTCCCGTGAAATTCGAGGAATGAAACGGCGTCAAGCAGAGGATCATCATCGGGATCTTCAAGCTCATATTCTTGAGCCGTTCTAGCTGCAACAATGAACATCCATTTAGCAACAAACGAGTAAAGGAAAGAAGATCCAAAAGATCTGAATTGGAGTAGATACTCACCGACAAAACGACGATTTTGGGTCCTTATGCGCTTAAGGATGGCTTCTTCGCGAGCAGATTGAGCAGTTATATGTTCACTCAGCGAAGTTTCGGCATCGTGAAGTTTCTTCCGGAGATCTTCGACACCAGCAGCATCAGCCTTGGCCTTATCAGCCTCCGCTCGAGCACCAACAGCATCTAACTCAGCCTTTTTGCGAGCCTTTTCACTTTGCTCTAATTGTTGAGCAAGTGTGTTGGCACGTTCATTGGCTTCCGCCAGTTTTACCAAGGAAGATAAATATAGTTAAAAATCTCGACAACAAAAGGAGCAAAAGAAAAGAAGCAGAAGGAGTAAAGCATTACTTTCAGCTTTACTAGCATATTCACGGTACCCGACAAATTGGGTACCAATGCGAAGAAGATCCTTTATCAGAGGCTGTTAAAAAAAGGGGGAAAAAAAGGAAATGGCGGTATGAGAAAAATATAATGGTACATAGAAACCAACAAAAGAAAACATAAACAATGACAAGGAAGTTAAGAACTTACATCCTCCAAGAGAGGGTTAGAGGAGTTACTCAATTGGAGAGTAGGCTCCGGGATGATTTCCGTCCTCGCCCGACAAAGGGGCTCGCTTGAAGGAGGAGTAGCGTTGTCGACGTTTTGTCGAGGAGGCGAAGTTTCTTCTCCTTCAACTGGCGTCTCCGAGGCAACTAATGTATGTGACGTACTCGTTCGAGCAGCCACATCAGCAGTTGGTACCTCTTCTTCCTCATCACTACAAGTAAAATGTCGACAATATAAACAGCAAGATAAATACGAATGTTCAAATACAAGAAAAAGATAGAAAAAGGACTTACGAACTGATAAGGGTCCCGAGATATGGATCATAAGCTGCCTTTTGAGACGAAGGATCAGCTTCTTCGGGTTTAGAAGTCCCGGAATCTTCGACATCATCCCTCTTCCTTTTGTTCTTTGGAGAAACAGCAAGAGGAGGAGATTGGGCCGATGCAAGGCTTGGAGGCGCCCTTTTCAGCAGATCCCGCGATTTTCGAGAATCATGGGTTCATTCACAAAAGAGGGGCCTCTTGGTTATCATCGGAGATAACGGCCTTTCTTCGACTTCCCCACCTTCAGGAAGAGGAGGAAGTGAAACAAGATTTGGGTGGTCCTATATAAAAAGAGGGAAGAATATCAGGAAGGAGCACACAATGCAAAAAGCAAGGCAGAAAGAAATTATGCGACAAAGTTTACCTTAGGAAGTGCATGGGCGGCGCTGTATGGTTTCACGCGACAAGAAGAAGGGATAGAATCTTTTTTGCTGAGGTGATTTTTCGGACAAGCTTTTCCAAATCCTTCACCTCCAAATCTGTCGACAGCCGATCCACGTCTTCGTCGCCAGTATATTTCCAAAGAGGAAATTTGCGAGCTTGAAGAGGCTAAACTCTACTCTTAAGGAAATACACTATAATCTGGATACCCGACAACTCTTTGCCGCGAGTATTTTGCAACTCGCGGATACGAGTCATCAAGGCCTCAGTCGAAGCTCTTTCTTCTTCGGTAGCCTCTGCATCCCAAGAACGGCGACGAAGAATTTTCTCGTCACCATCGAACGGAGGGATGTTGTCCTCTGCGCATCCATGGTTCTCCTCGCGAATGTACAACCACCTCTTACGCCACCCTTGAACGGAGTCAGGGAGTTTGACATCGAAGTAATTGGCAGTGGAGCGGATAGAGATAACAACGCCGCCTATATTATAGGCGACATTGTGAGAGCCATTGCGGCGACAGAAGAAAATGCGTTTCCATAGCGCCCAATTGGGCGAGACGCCAAGGAAGGCTTCGCAGAGAGTAATGAAAATGGAAATATGGAGGATTGAGTTTGGCGTGAGGTGGTGAAGTTGAAGACCGTAGACAAAGCAATCCGCGGAGAAAAGGATGAATGGGGGCGGATAAACCACGGATGAGATGGTCGACAAAACTTACCCGGTACCCCATTGGAGGGGCTGGGTAGCTTTCTTCACTAGGGAAGCAAACCGCTTTGGGCTTCTTGGTGATCCCCGCTTCTTCAGAAGATTTAGGTCCTGGTTCGTGACCTTGGACCTCTCCCACTCCACGGCTCCTAGATCCGCGGCGGCCATTGATGAATCAGTGCTGTGGCGAGTGAGACGCGTGCGTGGTGGCATCAACAGCAGTGGACAAAGCAATGCTTGGGCGCAGGAGAAGTTTTTGCAAGAGGAATAGATGTGCGCGCGCAAGCGAAGGACTGGACCGAGGTTGAAGAAAGGTTTATATAGGGTTCGGACGAAGCAGCACCGTTGGATGAAGAAATCGTGTGGTGAAAAAGGATCTCGTAGATACAAGGGTAAAAAGGTATTTTTACTGGGAAGGAATGGAACAGGCGTTACCGTACGTGCGCCAGGAAAAGCGGAGGACGTGTGTCCCCCACTTGCACGACGTGTCAACATGGTGGAAACAATGGACCCACAAGGCAGAAAAAATCCCAATTATTGATAGAGATGAAGAGAATTTGACAAAGGAGAATATGTCGATAAGCAAAATAAAAAGAGAATGGCGACAGGATAAATCATTCGAATACTCCTGGAGCTTTTGATCAAATACAAGTTTTTGCCCAAACGCTCGAGGGCTACTTTGGAAAAATAGAAAATTTCGAATATGACAATATAGAAATGGCGAGAGCCTATGACCAAATCCAAGAATTTGTTCATAGCCTCAGGTTACTCCCATCGGGAGCGCTGGTCGCGCACCCGATAAATATAAAAATATCGAGAAGGATCATAAATATAGCGGCCAAGGATACTAATGGGAGCCTACACCCAAGCACAAGTTCTTGGCTGTAGCCTCGGGGGCTACTCCCATCGGGAACGCTGTTGCCCGATGAATTTTTTTAAAAATAGAGAAACAGTGAGTATATTTCGAGTTACAGATAACTCTACATATACTCCCATCGGGAAGACAAAATAAAGTCATCAAATATGACTCGATAAAATGTGCTATTCCAAAGGCGAAAAGCACTCGACAATATATTCTCAGAACGCCAAAGTTGCGATCAATTTCTGAATGCCGCAAATTTGCGAAGGTAAGACCCCAGATCCGCTCTTGGGCGTGGCATCGCCAAAGACTGCGCTCTGCTACTTTTATCCGTATCAACAGATACGAAGAAAATCCTAACGGACGCGTTAGGTACCCGATAAATTTGACTGGGACTCGACAGAATGGTAAGACCTTAAGCGGCACTGTCGAAGTTTACACGTATCCCGAGATCATGTCCGGGGACGTGATCTTGAAGTAGGTTTTTGCGGATTGCCACTAGAGCAGTTAACTAGTACCTGATCCGTCAGATGAACTAGCCCCAACTACCATTATCCCTGTACAATATAGAATTTTATGCGAAGAAGCATAAATAAAAGCTCTCGAATAAATATAAACAGTCGAGATTTTCCTTGACTCTACGATTCAAGCAAAATCTCGGGGCTACTGACATAGGCATCCCAAATGGGCCTGCCGAAGATGGTACCCGGAGTTTACTGAAGGCCCACTATCCGAAGAATAAGAAGATTCGAGAGTCCAAGATATATTAAAGGAAAGCTAGAGTTGTAATAGGAAGAGTTATTTGTAATCTGGCGGGATGAGTTAGAAACCGTCCCGGACTCTGTAACTTGTACAAAACGAAACCCTCGGCTCCACCTTCTATATAAGGGGGAGTCGAGGGACAAAGAAAGGATCGAATCTACTGTCAACATAATCCTAGTTTTCACAATCATCGAGTACTTTTCGCCTAAACCTTCGAGATCTACTTGCCCTCTACTTCTAGCAAAACCCTAGTCTACAATCTGTAGGCATTGACAAGTTAATCCTTTGTCAGGCGCCGAATGCATTTCTTTCGAATCAGACTCGTCTACCTTGGTGCAAGCCCTCTGAAGCAACGACTATGACCGTTCTGTTGTTGGATCCCTGGTAAAGGCAGCGAGTAGAAAGTGCTTGGCGAGCTTTAAATCCTTTCATTTCTCTTTCTGCTGTAGGGCTTGTAATTCTGCAGCTCATGAGCTTGCGAAGTTCAGTGTCAAGTAAGAGTTGCCTGGCTTATTTTGGGTGGACTCTGCCCCCAATTGTGTAACAAATATTACTGCCAGCGATTTGGCTGTGCCGGTTGAGTAATGGAATGATATGTTCCCATAAAAAAAACATAACTCCATTGAGTACACTACGAGTACTAGTACTACTATATACCTTGCGAAATACATTTTGTTACTTAAGCACGTGGCAAATATATATGGCACATAGAAATGAATAGTCAACATAGAAAAGTCGTGGCTGCACTGGCCTATTAAGCCTGCGTTTGCACCAGAGTTCTTAGACCAATTCCGGCCCTGAGCTTATTGCAGGCCTGCCAAGGTCCAACGGACCCGACACACAATAGTTTATTTTTCTGGGACATTGTTTTTTTATTCTTTTCTCGGGTTTCAATGTACTAATTATTTCCCTAGTAAACTATTTTTTGTTATAGTATATATCAGTCTATCTTAAATTGTAATATGTTCTAGCTTTTTCTGAATCGTATGCATCTAGATGCATTTCAACATGTATGTTACTCATTTCAGTCCGTAGTACGTAGTTCCACTGTTGACGTCTTCCATGTTTCGAAAAAAGAAGGCTGGTGATGCAAAGAATGCACGGCACACGAAAAATAGAGCAAAACTATATCAGCTGGACATCACATATATACCTTGGCTAGTTTGCTTGTGACATTTTCCAATGCTAGCTAAAGTACACATGCATTATGCTATCTTTGTAAAGCAGGAAAAAAATTCCTATGTCATGGACTCACGGTACATTCTCCACCAGAGAAGAGGTCGACCGAACGAGAAAGCAACCCAGGGCAAGAATATAAGATAAAGATGCATGATTAAGATGAGATCGACGTACATGTCGATGCTGGATCACCTATCCAAATGCTGGCTAGCCAGTCGATGGATCAAGGATCGGCCGGTACGGTAGCGCTTTGCCTGGTAAAGAAAGGTCGACGTCGTCTTCAGATATGCTCCGGCCAGGATGCTTTTTAATTGTGGCATCCTCCTCATCAGATCGTCCAAGCCAGGCATAAAGCGGCCTGCTTTCTTTGTTGCACTCCAAGGCTGGCACTAATACAACCTCTTTTCGTCTAAACAAAAAGACAGAGATCTTGCAATTTTTTGGGAGAAATAAGAAGACGAAGGAATCTGTACTTGTGTAGAGTAAATTGCGGAAACCTGAAAGAACAGAAAGGGATAATACTGCAAGTACTCCCTCCGTCTAAGAGTAGGTGTTTTAGTTTTATCTAGATACTAATGTATTTAGACGTATAGATATATTCGTATCTAAAAAAAAATTAAGATGCATATTTTTAGACGGAGGGAGTAGATGAATGAGGACTCAACTAACAGTAGCCACACACACTCCGTGCACGGCGACCAATCTTTTAAATCCCACGGAATCTTTTGTCAAACTGCTACTTTTCCCACTCTGGGCACTTTGCTAATTGGGTTTGCTAAAGTCATATTAGTATCGACCCTTTGCCATGCTTGACACTATGTAATAACTGAGATCCATAAACAATAAGTTATCGAAGTAACTAGTTAACCAACACGAAATGATAATCGTGATCAAGGTCCCCGATGTGATTAATTAGCTAATAATTATGGATCAATACCAGATCAGCAGCGGTGTGTCACTTATAAACTATAAGAAGTTGACACTCCCTCCGTTTCAATGGATAAGTCTTATATTTATTTTGAATAGTCAAGCCAAGTAAGTTTAACCAAATTTTTAGAAAAATATGAACAATTATGATATTCAATATATATCGTATGATAACATATTTCATGATGTATCTTATAATATTAATTTTGTATTTTTCATGTTAATACTTTTTAATAAAACTTGGTCAAACTTTACATGATTTGACTTTTCAAAAATAATATAAAGCTTATTCATTGGAACAGATATAGTCATAGTAGAAACCAAAGTTCAGATTTTTTGGCTCCCGGACACTTGTCATCCAATTGTTCTAAAAAAAGAAAAAAAAATACATTTGCGAGTTTCAAAATATTGTGGGCGTAGCCAATAATTTATCCCACAAATATGCCAAATATCAATTTTAAATAATTTGTGTTCTGAGCTACGCAAAAATGATAAATGTGTGGATCTGAGTATGTATATTTTAAGTCTCCAATTTTTTTTTGTCAGAATTTATCATTTTTCTGTAGCCCATGATAAAGAGAATTTCGCTTTGCAATTTTGCATTCTTATAGGTTATAATATTCACTATGTCCATATCTGTTTCAGATTTTTAAAACATGAAAGTATTATTTTAATTTTAAAAAACGAAAATATCACTTAAGCTCGGAAGCCGAAGACGCTTTTCAATTATTTGTTACATAGGTTGATAGATAGGTCCCATCGGTTCATGCACTAGAGAAAAATAACTGTTGTGACTAGGATTGGTTCCTTCCGGCGTTGGTTAATCCAGAGGACTTGCAAGGAAAGGCTTCACACCCCCAGTCGTTGTTTTCTCGTGGAGTATGTCTTTAATTGTGAGACAACTTTGACACAATATAAACTTTTTTTTGCGTGTGACAGAACATTTTAACCGGCCTAGAGTTTTAAAATGTACAGAAATTATAATGTAGTAAATTGGTAATAACACTATGTTTTCGATCTAGAGAAAAAATGAAAAATGCAGGCAAATATGTGCCGTGTGAGGTGATCAGTGCACCTAAGCCGAGCCGGACAGAAAAGAATCACTACGCACTACGGGAACCAGTCTGCTGTTGGCACAACTAGAATTGTCGTCGGCACAGCCCCATGCCGACGACCATCGTCGGCACCTCGCCGTCGGCATAATATGTTCTCGGCACAGACCTATTTGTTGTCGGTATAGGTTGGCCATCGGCACAGCATCCTGTGCCGATGGCAAAGCCATCGTCATAGAACTAATGGCCTAGCTCGATTTTCCACGAGGGGTGGACGGAAATGTTTCAGATATCCCGGTTGGGAAATTGTGCATGTAAGGTGGTCTAGTATTTTTTTTTAAATGAGGTGGTTCTAATGTGAAACTTTCATTTGATAGTTGCTTCACAAAACACCCCATTTGGAACTCGAAAAAAGGAAAATAGTTTTTTGGTGGAATGAAAAGGAAACACATTGTTCGCTATCCTAAAATGCACATGCGTGCATAATATGGACACATTATCACACATTATGCAGCGAATCTAGCCGTAACATTAAGGAAACATCGAACATGATAGCTCATTTCTGAAAAGGTATTTTGAGGTATCTTGAATATTCCAAGTTTTCTATTTTTCCTTTCAACTATGTCACATAATATGACACCACGCGAAGGTTTTTCATTGTGTCGATCGTTTTTAAATTTCTTATGTTCGTTTTAAACTATGGTCAAAACGGCAGGCATGAAGATTCTTAGCTCGGGAACGGGCCTCGCTAAACTTGCAGTGAATATTTGATGAAATAGCATATTGTGAATCTAAAATAATTTTTCCGAAAAATCATGAGCATTAGATCATGTACATGTGGTTCAAATCTGACCGACTTCCTCCTGACTTTGCAGGATTTTTTCTTTTTCATGAGGGGTGGATGGAAATATTTCAGATACCCCGGTTGGGAAATTGTATATGTAAGGTGGTCGTATTTTTGAAAAATCGGGTGTTACCATTCTGAAACTTTCATTTGGTGGTTACTTAAAAAATACCCAACCCATTTTTGGGACTCTTTTTTTGCGAAGGAACCCATTTTTGGGACTCAGAAATTGGAAAATATCTTTTTGGTGCAACGAAAATGAAAGCTTATTCGAAAAACATTGTTCATCATCTCAAGATGCAGGTGTGTGCATAATATGCACACATTATCACAAACTATGCGACGATTCTAGCCATAATATTGATCGTTCGGCGTGCATGAAATATCGCACATGATAGCTTATTTTTTAGAAGTTCTTTTTAGATATTTTAAATATTCCAAGTTTGATATTTTCTAAGATAGATCTTATTTTTTGAAAAATTTAAAATATTATTTATATTTTTCTGAATTATAATAATTTAGTTATGATTTTTCTAAGATTAATGTGGTAAAATAGAAAATAGCTATGCCGACGGTTTTGCCGTCAGCACATGACTGAAAGCTGTGCCGACAGAGCCTGATGCTGTCACGTCGGAGAAGCTGTGCCGAGGGCCGAAACTGTGTCGATGGTTGCCGTCGGAACATGGCTTCCTATGTCGATGGCTTGCCTACTGGCCGGCCGGAACGGGCGCTGTGTCGACGGTCCTGACATTTAGCCAGCACCTTCTGTGTTTCTTGTAGTGAATTAGTGACCTTCCTGCCATTTTTTTTTACGAAAATTGACACGGTCCATTGATAAATAGAATCTAACGACTCGGTGATAGGCGCTTCCATTCCTCGTCTGCTAGACACCATGCAAGTCTGTACTAATGTACATGCCCTTACATTGGGCATCATTGAGGGGGTCTCATCAAATCTGACCTAATCACTGGGAGTAATGCCAACTCGCAGTTGAGTTCGGTGTTCCCTTAAGCATATCCAGCGACGCATTTTATTATCCACGCGCGTCGGTTTGCGTCGTGCCGCGAACGCTAAAATAATCGATTTTTTTCGCGTGTACGTTTGCGTCTGGGTGGCCCCAGCAGGACGACGCATTTTATGTTTACTTGTTTTTTTCCTCTTCTCCATTTAAACATAGTTCTAAACATTACATATTGGAACATTATTTTACTCAACTAATACATAGTTTTGAACATGGTTTACATAAACTAATACATAGTTTGAACCATGGTTGACACAAATAAAAATATTTGAAAAAAGAAACTAGTTGTGTTGATTTCCGTTTTTTCGCTGCCAAGAAAGAACATTCGACGGCACACCCAGTCGCCCAAACTGAAAAATCCAGCTTGGGACGGTGCCCTTGTTGGTTCTTCCGAGGAAGAACAACCAGAAACCTCCACTACTGGCTTCGTCTGGCCCGTAGCCATATTCGCTGCAAAGAAAGTACACTCTAAGTTCTAACTATCGGTGTCCGAGCTGGATTCGCCGGTGTGGTAGTGCCTGCGGCAGGCTGTATCGTCGAACACCTTCACGATCATCCCGTCGTCCCCATCGTAGAGCAATGTGAGCAGGCAGTCGGGCTCGAGCGCGAGGTCGTGGGTGAACTTGTCCCACCCCGTGTGCAGGTACATCTGGCCATGCCCGTCGAACAAGACCTCGACAGTCCACTGGCGGAAGTTGTAGCTGGCCTCCCGTAGCTGCAAGTGCGCCGGCTCGACGTCATCGACGAACTCGGCGAACTTGTCCGGAAGCCGGTTGATGCCGAGTGGGTCGTCGTTGATGCGGAGGAGGAACTCGAAGGTCGAAGCAGCGGTCGTCCTGCGAAGATGAGGAGGGCACAGGCGACGGCGAGCGTGGGGCCGTAGCTGCTCCACCACGGCGGCCCCTACCCTGGCCACAGGGGCGCCCAGGCCCGCGGTCTCGAGCTCCTCGCCGGCCACCAGGACCCGCCATGGACTTCCTCACAGCCCTGGCTGTGTCGCAGGAAGAGCTAGGCGACGCTATGGTGGAGCTTGTGGCGGCTAGCGTTTGCTTGGAGGAGTGGATGAGGAAGAAGAATGCGCCCTCTTTATATAGGCCGGAGGCAGGCGATGGCCGCGGGACGCGTGGCGTCGCCATTAACGTGGTTGGCGGAGGTAGGCGGCGGCCGCTCGGCAGCCGAGGCATCACCATTAACGTGGTGCAGACTGCCGAAGCGACGCAGCGGTGCCAGTCGCTGGCGCGCTTGAGAAGATGCATCGACGCAGGGTCGCTGCCAGGCGGGCCCGACAAAATGTCCACTAGACACGAGCAGACACTTTCCGCATCCGCGCAGCGTCCGCAGAGACGCATCCGAGACGCATATTTGGACCAGATTTGCGTCGCCGCGAACGGCCCGATCACTTTGCGTCGTCCCGCTGGAGATGGTACCAGACGTATTTTTCGGCCCGGCGACCGCCCAGCTTCCGTTTGCGTCGCGCCGCTGGAGATGCCCTTACTACAACTATTGCTGGCCAGATCGAGCAGTGCATCAACGAACAACTTGTTCCACAAATCTTCTACCCAAAATAAATATAGAAATTATGACAACAGAAAATGAGAATGAAACTTGGCAGTATTGGTAGTAGCCAAATGAGGAGTGCGTCGTCTACAACTTGATCCATAATGATTCTAACAAAAAAAAATAGTACTACCACAATACCAATACTCCCTCGTCAAAAATATAAGGCGTCCTTGAATTTGTTATAATATCTTCATAAGACTTGTATAAATACATATAAAATAAAAGAGATTTGCAAGACGAATGCAATACCATGTATACATGTTCTGAATCCATATAATATGGTAGATGTTACTGTTTAAACTTATGCATCAAAGATAGTGCGAAATAACTTACCTTATATTTTAGCATGGAGGCAGTAATTGCATCGTTCGTTTATCCATACAATCAAATTAATGTGTCGCTGGCGTCTCTTTTTTTTTCTGAAGTGCAACGTGTCTTAACAGCAACCTTTGAGGTGGTTTCATCAAGGAGGCAAAGAAGAAAGTGAGAGGCGGTAATAATTAAGCTTGCAACATAGTCACACATGACTAAATCAAAGACAGGAACCTTTTCCTAATATACGAGAGAGAACCGGAAAGTTATTTTGCCTCCATAGGACTAGTGCTCTTGGCATATTACAAAATATGAAAATTTATATTTACATGTTTAAAAAATTTATGAAACAAATTTAGAAAGTAGCTAATGATATATCCTAGTGCAAAATCTCAATTTCACATCTTGTGTATTCTGAGCTACATAAAAATAACAAAGTTTGGCATTTTTGAGAGATTTGAAATCATTATGCTCAATCTACACTTTTATTATTTTGGTGTAGCCAAACTACATGTTATTTTCAATTGAAAATTTGCACGTTTGTGATATACATTACTCGTTACATCACGTTTGTGATATACATTACTTGTCATGATTTTTTATCAGATTTTTTGAAACTTAGAAATATACTTTTTATTTATCTAAATAAAGAGATCACTAATGCCCATGTGCATCAAATATCCGTCTAGACTCTAAAGAGAACACCTTATTCATCACGTGCACTTGGCGGCGATGAATACCGCTACAACCAAAGTTTTACTGCACAAGCTAGTGGCAGGCTACAATAGGCACACGAGCACTGCTTCAGTGCACTCACTCCCCCAAACTTAGAGAGATATTGTAGCCTTTTACGATTTTTCTAATCTCATTCTAATTAGATTGGAAATATGTCTACCAATCCCGTATATATACTGTGTACGGTGAAACTGTGGCCCGGCTACTTGTGCTCCTCCCAATTGTGATGCATCATCATCGTCGGCTCCGGGATGATACCAAACTTGGCTCAATAATATTGCGATGGGATTATGAACCAGTTTAATTATGTTCCATTATGGATGACACTACAGGAAAACGGTACGGTTATCTTGAGGACTATGCTTTAATTTTAACCAAGATTAAAAATCTTAGTACTCATGCAAAATGGATGTGTGCATCCCTGGTTCGTGCAGAGGCCGGGAAGTGAAATTCTTCCAATTTTAAACCCATTGAGTGTCGATTTGCTTCTAAGCTAGGTTGTTGGCGTAGCAAAATGCTCTCTTACGGCGATAGGCTGGTGTTGATTAACTTTGTACTCACGAGTTTACCTATATTTATGATTTCCCTTTGGAAATCCCCAGTTGGAGTTCGGAAGCGGCTAGATTATTATCGATCTAATTTCTTTTGGCAATCTGATCAAAACAAGAAGAAGTATGGATTATCGAAATGGAACATTATTTGTAGGCCTAAGGATCAAGGGGGGCTTGGTATTGAGGTACTTGAGCTAAAGAATAAATGTTTACTTAGCAAATGGTTGTTTAAACTCCTTTCTGAGGAGGGTATGTGGCAACAATTGTTATTTAATAAATACATAAAAAACAACTCAAGTTGAAGCTAAACCAACAGACTCATCCTTTTGGAAAGGGCTCATGCATGTTAAGAATGACTTCTTTAAAGGGATGGGACAAGTGTGGGGTTCTGGAAGGATGTTTGGATGGGAAACTTGCCTCTTTCCCAACAATATCCTACGCTCTAAAATATTGTGCAACATAAAATTATTTTGGTATCAACAGTATTTGCAACAGTGCCTATAAATATTTCTTTTAGAAGATGTTTGAATGATCATAAATGGATGCAATGGTTAAACCTTTGTCAACGGTTAATGACAATTACTTTAACATCTGAATCTGATAAGTTTATTTGGAGACTTACTGATTTTGGGGTTTTTTCAGTCAAGTCTAAGTATCTTGACTTAATAAATGGGCATACTGTATATCTTAGAAAATATCTATGAAAATTAAAGATTTTCCTAAAAATTAAGATATTCATGTGGTTTCTTAGTAATAAAGTGCTTCTTACTAAGAACAATCTAGCTAAACAGAAGTTGAATGGGTGTCAAAAATGTTGCTTTTGTGATTCTACAGAGACCGTTAATCATTTGTTCATTGGTTGTCCATTTGCAAAATTAATTTGGCGTTTGATTTTACCTCTCTTATAATATTCCTCCACCATCCAATGTTACTAATATGTTTGGTAAATGGTTGAATGGAGTACCAAAGACCGATAAACAAAAGATTCGCATTGGCGTTTCCGCGATTTGTTGGTCAATATGGATAAGCCGCAATGATATCATATTTAAAAGGAATGCTGGTACTAATTTTTTGCAGGTTATCTGACGGGCTGCTCATTGGATTCAACAATGGATTTTCCTTCTTCCGCTGGAGTTGCGGGAGGCTATGGTTACTGGGTGCAACCAGATGCTAGTGGTTGCTCAGGAGTGCTTTGTCCAGGCTACTGGGTGGTGACATCTTAATAGAATAGTCAATAGATAGCTTTTCTACAGACCGTGTTTTCTTTTGGTTGATTCTAGTATCGATTCTACCATTTGATTGATTGTAATGGTTAAATTGTGTTGAACTCGTACATCTGGTTTATGAAACAAGCCGTGTGCATCCATTGATGCAGAGGCTGAGGCGATGCTCCTTATAAAAAAAAAAATGGTACGGTGCCGACGGTTATTGCTGTCAGGGTAGCAACGAAGACTTAATCACTCATGTCCCGTGATCTATATATGGTACTCTACTCCACTTGGACACGTTGTCTGAACATGCGCCATTTGTAAGAATTTTAAATCATGTTCAGCTGTGATCAATCAACTATAATTAATCGGTGTCAGTCGAATGGAAACAGATCTATAGCTTCTTTTTGCGCGAGGGGACAAATGTATAGCTTGTTAGTACCAAAATACCGTTGAGAACTATACTATCTGATTCAATTAACAAAAAAGAAACTGTACTAGCTGCTTGCAGGCAAGTTCGGTGAAGCAAAACGCTAGTCATTACGTCAGCATGTGCTAATAATTTTACATATATTTATATGGATGACAGTCGTCCTAGAGAAGTCGTGGCAGCGCTGGCCTGTCGGCATGCGTTTGCAGTTTTGCACTAGACCTGCTCCGGCCCTCAGCTGGCCGCAGCCTGATTTCTCGGTCTACCGATGTCAAATGGACCCGACGCATCAGAGCTTTTCTATGCCGAATAGAATTTTTTTTCTTGCCGGTTTCACCTGGTTGACTGTATTACCCTTGTAAACAGAAATTAGTTTTGCAGTATGCTATACTAGTTCTATTGACGTCTTCAATCTTCGGGGAAAAAAAGTACCAACCGGCCGGCACATGAGCTAAGCTATATGTATCATTAAGGAATCCCGCGAAAAGCATTATGTGGTTTAAATTAGATTATTTTATTAAACTAGCATAGTGGCCCTCGCAAATGCGAGGGCATGACCTGTAGTTGGTTGAAATTGTTCAAGAGATTAAATAAAATCTCATTATGTGACCTTAACCAAAATTCTTCTACAACTACCACAAATGCTTTGGTAAACAAAAATATCACATATCTGAGTAGAAACTTTCGCAATTTAGAAATTGTGGGCAAATAATTATGTCATTATATGTTGGAACATACACGTAAGTGAGATATTGGTATGTAAAACGAACTATAGTTATTACATGATGTTAGATCAGTACTCGAGGTTAATGGTTCTACGCACGGTCACATGTATTTTTTGTGTCATGCGGGAAGACTCCTAACCAGCTAGTAGTCCGATTTCTTAATTTCTTGTCTTTCTGCTAGGTTATTGCGGCGAGGTTAATGGTTTTACTATTATGGATGATATTTTTTTGCTATATCTTTGATTAAAATTTACAAATATGATTTTTCTTAAATTCAAAATAAGGTGTAAATAAAAACACGGAAAGTATGAGCTGATGAGTTTACACTTTATAATTTTCTTCTAAACTTTCCATATCCTAGTGGCTCGAATCGCATTGCCACCACGTTTGCAGCCATACTTTTCTTTTTTTTGCCCATAGTCACAACTCACACGTGTACGGCTGAATTTTCAAATCAACGCAGCTATTTAAGGTGCATATGTATATATGTTTAAGGCATATCTTAATTATAAAAGACTTTATGGCTGCGATGGATGTAACCATCTCGTTCCAGGCAGACTTGCTTTATGTGCTTCATCCTGTACGTGCAAAAACTATCACAGATTGCCTTCCTAAAAAAATATGTTGTATCTAGAGTCATATGTACTATAGAGATATGTCTCCTGAAAAGAATTTTTGTTACATGGACTTTTTATTTGAGATGGGTTACATGGACTTATTGGACCGTGTAGGTTTTGTTTTTCACGTTTTGTCCATAGATGACAAAACGGACTATGTACTGTTACATGACTACTAACCTTTAAATAAATATTAACTACAAATTTCATATCTAACTATAAAAATAAATTTAGATGTTTTTTTATTAATTCCACAAATAATATGCCCCTTAAAAAAATCAAATATGTTACTCGGTCGGCGGAACGGTGGACGATCGGTTGAGCCGCGACCGATCGGCAGACACGCGGCCCGCGCCACCACCAGCCGACAACGATGATGGTCACGCATGGCCAATGGTCGGCCATGTAGCCTTTGACTGATTCGGTCGGCAACGCGTCTACCGATTAGTGGCATTCACGAAATAAATCGCGTCGGACGATCCTACCTTCTTATTCTTCTTCTTCCTTTTCTCTTTCTCACTTCTCCACCGAAAAGATTGGTGGGAAACGAAGGCGAGAGGATTTAGCAGGAACATATTAGTCAACTACCATGCTAATTCCGTGTGTACTGATTATGCAGGTAGTCGGTGGCGCATAGGCCGATGGGTGGCCGCTCTGCCGATCCGAGACTGTCGGCGACCGCCCTACCGATCGGAGGCGCCATGGCCAATCGGGCCTCTCATCTGACCCAAAGCCAGGCGAGGGTCTGGCCGACGGCCTAATCGGCGGCGTATGGGCCGATTGGCAGCTGTCTGCCCAACTAAGTAACAAATTTAAAAGTTTTTCAAATCGCATAATGTTCATGGAATTTAATAAAATAACATATCATTTTTTTTAAAAAAATTGTTGAATTTCCGTACGGCCGCAGCTTTGTTCGCCGCCATCTCTGCCTTCTTCTTCTTCTTCCTTTGTTCTTCCTCACTTCTCTAGCGGAAGAGATTGGTAGAAAATAAAGGCGAGAGGATTTAGCAGGAACATATTAGTCAACTACGATGCTAACTCCGTGTGTACTGATTATGCAGGTAGTCGGGGGCGCATAGGCCGATGAGTGGCCGCTCTACCGATGAGGGACTGTCGGCGACCGCCCTGCCGATCGGAGGCGCCACGGCCGACCGAGCCTCTCCTCTGACCCAAAGCCGACGTCGGCCTAATCGGCGGCGTACGGGTCGATTGGCAGCTGTGTGGCCAACTGAGTAACAAATTTAAAAGTTTTTCAAATGGCATAATGTTCTTGGAATTTAATAAATAACATATTATTTTTAAAAAAATCGTTGAATTTTTGCACGGCCACATCTTTGTTCGCCACCATCTCTTTGGTCCCCTTGCTTCTGGCTAGTCGTGCTACGTGTGGCTTGCTCTCTCTCTTGCCAATGCCAGGCGATTGGGAAGAGCGGAGATTCTAGCTGGACAATGCAAAAAACTGCAGCCGCGGATAAATTTCAACGTGTGCCGACAATTCAATGAGCATTAATCTTTTCATGCCTACCTATCTTATCAGATTATTTCTTATTCGGTATAATCTGTTTAGGAAATATAACCCTACGCATGGTCATCTCTCTCTACAATTTCTATAGGCACCTCTTCAATCTTCCGGATTAGATTGGACTCCCATCTTTTATAATCAACCAATTATTTTAATTGTTTCAATAAAATAGATCGTGTCAAACGGACCTTCACTGTTACGTAACTAATAATATTTCATTAAATCATAGCCACTGATATTAGATCTAACCATTAAAATAATTAAGATGATGTGGATCAACCTAATGGCTCTATTAAACATCTGTATTTTGCTTTTAGTATATAATAGATAAATGTTACAACTATAATCAATTTTGACTATTAAGCGGGGCGGATTGGATGCCACTTTGCAACCCTTTGTATCAGCTGGACTACATCATATATACCTTTTTTAAGATAAAAGGCAGCTTTAATTAAATTAATAAATCTAGAACGACGAAAAGATACAGAGTGTAAGCTCTTACAAAGCTAGAACTAGAAACAAGAAGAGAAAAACCACATCTAGTCCTAAACTTTGTCCACAAAAAAGTGTACTTCTATCTTTCCAATGCACTTTAATTGCACTCTCTCATTGCACAGAAGTCAAACCCAATAATATTAACCATATATTCTTCTTGTTTTCTACATGCACTTAGCTTATTGGAGGTTAAAGAATTAAAGATGAGAGATGCATATTCCCAATGTATTTTTTACTCCACTTCATAGTTTGTCTTGAAAAACCCGCGTGTACACTTATTTGTGGACGGAGGAGTACGTGGAGCACCATGCCCTACAGAACGACTTGATGAGGAAGGTGGATCTCGTCTTGGCATATTCGCTCTAGCGTTTTAATAAGTGTGGCATCCTCCCTATGAGTTTGATCTCTTGCCCAAGCCAGGGATAAAGTGGCCAGCTTAATGCGTCCGCAAGGTTATACTAGGGCTGGAACATATTAGCTAAAAATGACACAACTTCTGCAAATCTGAAAATTATGGCAACGCGAACCATTGGATATTGAACTAACTCCCATCTTAACCACTGCATGCATCTCCAAACTCGCTTGGCACTAGGGCCGGAATAACGAGCTGCTCGGCTCGGTAAGGTTCGGCTCATTAAGACTCGTGATGGTTAAGGCTCAGATCGTTAAGCTCATTAACTTTACTGAGCTAAAAGTAAAGTTTTGCTCTGCTAGTTATGCACTCATGAGCGCTCATTAAGAATCGTTAAGGAGCAAACACACTCAATATGTACGAAAAATGCTAACCTAGTATGTTGACAAATTATGGCGACTCCATCAGGAGTTGGGAGGCCACCAAGGGGCACATGGAGATGCGGTCATCAGATAACTATGGGCAAGGACAATTTCCTATTTGGTTGTGGGCAACGCCAATTTCATATTCGCTATTTGGGTATTTTGATTCATTATCGGAGACTTACAATTAGTGAATGGAAAATTGTGGAAGAAACAATTACAAAAACGCCTTAGTAGTTGGAAGGGTAAATTGTTGTCTCTGGGGGGAAGATTGGTACTCATTAATTGGATGCTGACAAATATGATACTGTATATGTTATCATTCTTCCTACTACTGAAAGGAATTCTGCATAAACTCGATTATTGTCGATCCAGATACTTTTGGCAAGGGGACAGCGAGAAAAAGAAATATCGACTGGTTAAATGGAGTATAGTTTGTAGTCCCAAAGACCAAGACGGGCTTGGAGTTCATGACCTGGAGGTCAAAAATGCAGCTCTACTAGGTAAATGGCTGTTTAGGAATCTTACCGAGGATGAGATTTCGCAAACTATTCTTCGGAGAAAATATACCGGTTCGAAGACGCTATCCCAAGTGGTTTGGAAACCTGAGGATTCACACTTTTGGGCTGGCCTCATGGCTACAAAAAATGTCTTTTTTCGCCAAGGTACTTTCTCCATTAAGAATGGAGCGCATATACGGTTCTGAGAAGACAATTGGTTAGATAATGCACCCTTAAGCGAACAGTATACTGCCTTGTATAGTATTGTTCTTCGCAAAGATGATACCATTGCCACAGTAATGGCTACCTCACCTCAAAGGCTATTGGCATGGAATTCCATAATTCACCGGTTACATGAGATACACCTATCGACTAGACCAAACGAATTTAGATGGAATCTACACGTAGATGGCACTTTCTCAGTAAAATCATTATATAATGCGATCCTTCATTCTGATATACCAGTTGATAATAACAAAAAAAAATTGGAGGATAAAAATACCATTAAAAATTAAAATTTTGGATGGTTTCTTCGTCGAGGAGTTATCCTCACCAAATATAATCTTGTCAAACGGAATTGACATGGAAGTACACAGTGTGTTTTTTGTCACCATGATGAAACTATTAAACACCTGTTGTTCCAGTGTCAATTTGCGAGATCTATATGGTCAGTCATCCAAGTAGCGTTTAGCCTGTTTCCTCCGACTAGTGTAGCCAATATCTTCGGCAATTAGCTTCATGGTATCGATTCAAGGTTTAAGTTTCTTCTTAGGGTGGGGGCGCTGGTAGTTATCTGGGCGCTTTGGCTATGTAGAAATGATAAGATTTTTAATGATAAAAATTGTTCCATTTTGCAGGTCATCTATAGATGTACTTGTATTCTCCGTTTGTGATTACCTTTTCAGCGAGTGGAGAAGCGAGACCTGCTTACGGAGGTCTATACACGGTTGGAGGCTACGGAGAGGGATACTTTTTCCCTACATGGGTGACAACATAGTATATGGATTGAAGCACCACCCACACTTTAGGCGTCATATGATTCATCGCTCCGATATGTATTTCGCCTTATTTTTTTCCGACCTTGTGACTTGAGACATATAAACGGTTGTGTGCATCCTGCTATTATGCAGAGGCTGGATGTAATTGCTTTTCAAAATAATAAAGCATCCTTTATCGAAAAAGATAACTATGGGCACGCCGCTAGTGGTTCGAGTAGATGAGAACACGAGATAATCAATATATAAGTAAGAGCAGTAGTTGTTATTGGAAATACAATCACACGACAGGTTTCGTTGTTTTTCATTGTAAGTCAAATTATCTAAGATTGACTACATGTCTTGAGACATATCACTATACTTGCCAACTTTTGGTTGCTAGCGAACTTAACCAGTAGCTCACGAAACTCGTTAGCTTGTTCGGTTAGCTCATTAGCATTAACAAGTAAAAAAGGTATTTGGCTCTGTTCGTTAAGAAAAAGAGCTGAGCTTAAACAAGTCAAGCAAATGAGCGCTTATTTAGCTCACCGAGTTTCGAGCTTTAGAGCATCTTCAGTCGCGTCCTCCAAACCGTCTCCCAAACTGCGCCAGATTGAGAGTTTGAGGGACGTGTTTTGTTCGTGCTGCGTTTGGGGGACGTCGCTCCCCAGCAGCGTTCCCAAACGCCGCCCCCAAACATTTTTTTAAAGCTTTTTTTAACACACAGTCATTTATGAAATACGGAGTATAGCATATGAATCAATATGTTTGCGGAGATTGTTTTTAAATTAAAATACAACAAACAATAAAACAACTAAACAAATATAATAAATAGGGCAAGATCAAGGTGTCGCGGCATTTCCTTTGATCCTCCACAAATGCTCAACAAGATCAGCTTGAAGTTGATCATGAATATTGTTGTTACGGATCTCTGCGTGCATGGCGAGGAAATCAGCAAAATCTGCAGGCAACTCATGATCAACCTCCGCAAGAGGGCCCTCACACTCATAGGGACCAACATGTGTCCTGGCATGATTCTTGCGATCATCCTCGATGATCATGTTATGCATGATCACACAAGCGTGCATCACCTCCCACATTTGCTCGTGAGACCAGCTTAGAGCAGGGTACCAGACAATGGCAAATTATGATTGAAGCGCACCAAATGCCCGCTCGACATCCTTCCTGCAAGCCTCCTGTCACGTAGCAAAGTGGGAATTCTTCAGACCTGATGAATTCGAGATTGTTTTGACAAAAGTGTCCCATTTTGGATATATACCATCCGCTAGATAATAGCCATTGGTATATTGGTGATAATTGATCTCATAGTTGCATGGTGGAGCATGCCCTTCCACTAGTCTGCTGAACACCGGAGACTGCTGCAACACGTTGATGTCATTGTGTGATCCCACCATGCCAAAGAAAGAATGCCAAATCCACATGTCATAATCTGCTACAGCTTCAAGCACCACACTGCAATATCCATGATCGGGGAGAGTGCCAGTCGCGATGAAGGTGCCGACTCTCAGAAGAGATCAGCCGTTGAAACGACCGGCAAATCCAGCGGCGGCGGAGGGGTGGGAGGCGCGGGAGGGAAGGAGCGACGAGAAAAAAGGCGCGAACTAACGGTTTACAGAAATAGTCGCCAACATGTGGAAGCCCGCCTCGCTTCTCGTTGTGTCCAGCGTGCCCGGAGCGTCCCCTATGGGGCGGGGACGGGCTCGAGGCGCCGGACACCGAATCGGGGCGCGTCGGACAAAAAACAGCTTTGGTGGATGCAGCTGAGAACTTTTTTTGTCCAGCACGCCCCAAATCCTTTTGAGAATGGTTTGGGAGCGACTGTATGCTCTTGGGTCATTGTATAACACACACCATTGCTCATCGTTGCTGACATGTTGACCCGGACAGAGTGTGCTACGAAGTCTGTGTTGGATTTTTTGTTGGGCCACCCATAGCTAACATAAATTCTAAAAAAATTATTAGCCCACTCATGCACATTAGTCGAGACTTAGTCTTATATTTCTAGATAGCTATTCACTTCCACATTGGCGGATCTACATGGTGCTAAGGGGTGCACCTGACACTAGGAAAAAATATATTTTAATATCGATAGAATTTTAGCACATGTGCACCACCCATATACCAAGCATTTATATGTGTTGTGGATTATTTAGCTACTAAAATTTATACAATGATGGCTAAATGAAGAGCATAATAGGGAAGGTTTTGAACTTGGAACCCCACCAATTTTATCCTAGATTTGCCACGCCCTTTTCGCCTGGTAGGGCCTAATATGTTGTCCGGCACCCCGAGCCCGTCCCCGCTCCACGAGGGACGCTTCGGGCGCGCTGGACAGAGCGCGAAGCGAGGCGGGGAGTGGTGGGTCCAATGGGTCATTGACACACGAACGAAGCCCAACCGTCGTCTACCTCGCGACGGAAGTTATTGGCGCGCAACGACGATGCAGTTCCACGTAGGCGCAACGACACGTCTCGTTCCGCCTAGCTCTCTGTGATGGCTTAATGCGCGCCACCGCTCCCTCGCCTCCCTTCGGCGTATAAAGGTGGGTGCTCGCGCATCGTCCCTCACACAAACCCTAGTGCCTCTCTCCCCAACCCTAGCCGCTACCGTCTTAGGAGTCGAGGGCCAATCCATGGATGGTAGAGGTTGAGGTCGAGGCCGCGGCCACGGTGGCCTTGCTGGAGCAGCAACGCCTCCACGGTCATCGTCGCCTGCGCCTTCATCATCCTCCGAGGGGGAGTGGGAGTTCAAGTTCATCGTCGTCCTCAATGGCGACCCACTCGGCATCCAGAGGCTGCCGGACAATTTCGCCGAATTCATCGCCGGCAAGGAGCCGGCCACGCTGTCGCTGTGGGAGGCTAGCTGTGGCTTTTTCCGGTGGCCGGTGGACGTGCTTTTTGACGGGCGCGGCTAGATGTACCTCCACACCGTCTGGGAGAAGTTCACGCTCTCCCACGACCTCCAAGCCGGCTGCGTGCTCAACTTCTGCTACCAAGGCGGCGAGGAGATGAGCGTGAAGGTGTTCGACGACACGTCCTGCCGCCGGCACTACCACGGCGACGACGACGGCGATGATTAAACATGGCGAGTGTTCTTTCTTTGCAGCGAAGATGGCCGCCGGCCAATTGAAGCCACTAGTGTATGTTTCTGGATGTTCTTCCTGCGCATCGAAGAATAACAACTGGGCACTCTCACAGCAACCAACTGGATATTTCAGTTTGGGTGACTGGTAGTGTGGTACTAGTTGTGCCTTATGTGTAGGCAATTAAATGGTAATCTTGTACGCAATAGTAATAGTTCAGTTGTTGCACGGACATCCTCAATTAAAATTCAAACACTAATTAGTTAAATTGTTCCACGCGCATATCTTTTCAAATTGGCATGGTCAGTGATGATAGTAGGTAATGGAACAATTGAACAAATCAGGATAGCCAAATTAAATTGCCGGGAGTAGTCGGTAAACCAACACGAGACGATACAACATCGAAATCAAGGGTACCGATTAATAAAATTGGTTAATTAAGCATGATCGATCGCTCACCACCAACAACTACCACCATTTGTTGTATCCAGTCTCCGACATTTTATCTATATTACTCATATACATGACGTTGGTGTTGTTTCAGTATTCCAACGTTTAACTAAGGTCATATAAAGTAATATAAATATTTACCTAATTTTTTTAATACAAATATATGTGCTGTCGGCTTCCCCACACGATGGATTGAGTTATGTGAAAAAAGAATTAGGCAAAGACGTACAAAACCAAGGTGCCGGTCAATGGATGAAAAGTCCGTTTCGATCTGAATTGTTGTTGACAGGGATGTGCATGTCCAGTGGACCGAGTTTGTTGTCGACATGCACAATAGTTAAGCAACCTTTTTCCCATCATCAACTAACATTCTAGAACATTAATTCATTAACTTGTTGCAAGTACCACTACTAGAAAAAGCCCTGAGTAAGTCGCGAATAAAGGAACGCGACTAATGAGACCTTTAGTCGCGGTTCGGAGGCGAACCGCGACCAAAGGCGCCTGGGCGCCGGTGGCCAGCGTACGGGGAGCAGGCGCAACCCGATTAAAGGTTGAAGGTTTTAGTCGCTTGCACAACCGCGGCTAAAGCCGCCTTATATATACCCACCAGAGCCAACACTTAGCCATTTGGTGCCATTTTCTTCACAAGCTTCACAAGTGGGTGTTAGGTTTGCTTTTGGTTCCTCTTATGCACATAAGGTGTTTGATGAAATGCCCCAAGAGCATGAAACAAACATGATATGAAGTGTTGGAGCCACACTTGAGCTTTCTCATTTATTTTTTCCTCCTCGATCGCGGTTAGCAACTTGAACCTTTGATGTGTCGTTGATAAAATGTGCATGTGTGGTTAATTATATATTTTATATTGTTTAATTAATATTGTTTGTAGCTAGTTAGTTTAACAAATGCATGATGGTTAATTATATATTTTATATTATAATAATGCAGATGAATCGACAATGGATGTACGGTAACCGACTCTCCGCGAGTTCAGTACGGGTTTGAATGATTTCCTCGTAGTGGCTAATGCGAACAAGCAGGGGGGTTTTGTTATCTGTCCATGTGTTAAATGTAAGAATCAGAAGGGTTACTCTTCCTCAAGAGATGTTCAGCTGCACCTGCTTCGGCACGATTTCATGCCAAGCTATAATTGTTGGACCAAGCATGGAGAAAGAGGGGTTATAATGGAAGAAGATGAAGAAGGGGATGATTTCATCGATGAAAGCTATCTTGCTCATTTCGGTGATACTTTCATGGAGGATGCTGAAGGTGAAGGGGAAGGTGAAGGGGAAGGTGAAGAAGAGGCACGTGATGATCCCGTTGATGATCTTGGTCGGACCATTGCTGATGCACGGAGTCGCTGAAACTGAAAAAGAGAGGGAGAATTTGGATCGCATGTTAGAGGATCACAGGAAGGCGCTGTACCCCGGATGCGATGATGGTCTGAAAAAGCTGGGCTGCACACTGGATTTGCTGAAATGGAAGGCACAGGCAGGTGTAGCTGACTCGGCATTTGAAGACTTGCTGAAAATGTTGAAGAATATGTTTCCAAAGAATAACGAGTTGCCCGCCAGTACGTACGAAGCAAAGAAGGTTGTCTGCCCTCTAGGTTTAGAGGTTCAAGATACATGCATGCATCAACGACTGCATCCTCTACCGCGGTGAATACGAGAATTTGAATGAATGCCCGGTATGCACTGCATTGCGTTATAAGATCAGGCGATGACCCTGGTGACGATGTTGAGGGCCAGAAACCCAGGAAGAAGGTTCCCGCCAAGGTGATGTGGTATGCTCCTATAATACCACGGTTGAAACGTCTGTTCAGGAACAAAGAGCATGCCAAGTTGTTGCGATGGCACAAAGAGGACCGTAAGTCGGACGGGGAGTTGAGACACCCCGCAGATGGAACGCAATGGAGAAAGATCGACAGAGAGTTCAAAGATTTTGCAGCTGACGCAAGGAACATAAGATTTGGTCTAAGTACGGATGGCATGAATCCTTTTGGCGAGCAGAGCTCCAGCCATAGCACCTGGCCCGTGACTCTATGCATCTACAACCTTCCTCCTTGGTTGTGCATGAAGCGGAAGTTCATTATGATGCCAGTGCTCATCCAAGGTCCGAAGCAACCCGGCAACGACATCGATGTGTACCTAAGGCCATTAGTTGATGAGCTTTTACAGCTGTGGGGCAGACCTGGTGTCCGTGTGTGGGATGAGCACAAAGAAGAGGAATTTGACCTACGAGCGTTGCTTTTCGTAACCATCAACGATTGGCCTGCTTAGTAACCTTTCGGGACTGTCAAATAAGGGATACAATGCATGCACGCACTGCTTACATGAGACTCAAAGTGTACATTTGCCAAATTGTAAGAAGAACGTGTACCTTGGGTATCGTCGATTTCTTCCGAAAGGTCATCCAAGAAGAAAGAAAGGCAAGCATTACAACGGCAAGGCAGATCACCGGCCAAGCCTGCGGAACACTGGTGCCGAGGTATTTGATATGGTCAAGGATTTGAAAGTCATCTTTGGAAAGGGTCCTGGCGGACAATCAGTTCCGAAGGGAGCTGACGGGCACGTAGCCATGTGGAAGAAGAAATCTATATTCTGGGAGCTAGAATATTGGAAAGTCCTAGAAGTCCGCTCTGCAATCGACGTGATGCACGTTACGAAGAATATTTGCGTGAACATCCTAAGCTTCTTGGGCGTGTATGGGAAGTCAAATGATACAAAGGAAGCACGGCAGGACCAGCAAAGTTTGAAAGACCCTGATGACAAATCCGGAACGGTTTCAAGGTCGTGCCAGCTACGCTCTGACCAAAGAAGAGAAGGTCATCTTTTTTGAATGCCTGAGCAGTATGAAGGTCCCGTCTGGATTCTCGTCCAATATAAAGGGAATAATAAACATGGCGGAGAAAAAGTTCCAAAACCTGAAGTCTCACGACTGCCACGTGATTATGACGCAATTGCTTCCGATTGCTTTGAGGGGCTCCTGCCGGAAAATGTTCGAGTAGCCATTGTGAAGCTATGTGCATTCCTCAATGCAATCTCTCGAAGGTAATCAATCCAGAAGTTCTACCACGGTTACAGAACGATGTGGTCCAATGTCGTGTCGAGTTGGTGTTCCCGCCATCCTTCTTCAATATTATGACGCACCTCCTGGTTCACCTAGTCGATGAGATTTCCATTCTCGGTCCTGTATTTCTACACAATATGTTCCCCTTCGAGAGGTTCATGGGAGTATTAAAGAAATATGTTCGTAACCGTGCTAGGCCGAAGGAAGCATCGCCAAGGGCTATGGAAATGAGGAGGTAATTGAGTTTTGTGTTGACTTTGTTCCTGACCTTAAGCCGATTGGTCTTCCTCAATCGCGGCACGAGGGGAGACTAAGTGGAAAAGGCACCATCGGAAGGAAATCAACGATATGTATGGACGGCCATTCTCTGAATGAAGCACACCACACAGTTCTGACCAATTCCAGCTTGGTGGCTCCGTACTTTGAGAAACACAAGAATATTTTACGCTCGGACAACCCTGGGAAGCCTGAATCCTGGATTAGGAAGGCCCACATGGAGACTTTCGGCAGTTGGTTGAGAAAACATTTAATGAGTGACAATAAGGTTGTAGATCAGCTGTACATGTTGGCCAAGACACCATCTTCGACTATAACGACTTTCCAAGGGTACGAGATAAATGGGAATACATTTTACACGATCGCCCAAGATAAAAAGAGCACCAACCAAAACAGTGGTGTCCGCTTTGATGCAGCAACCGAGAATGGGCAAAAGGTCACATATTATGGTTACATAGAGGAGATATGGGAACTTGACTATGGACCCTCCTTTAGGGTCCCTTTGTTCCGGTGCAAATGGTTCAAGCTAACAGGAGGTGGGGTAAAGGTGGACCAGCAATACGGAATGACAATGGTGGATTTCAACAATCTTGGTTACCTTGACGAACCATTCGTCCTAGCGAAAGATGTCGCTCAGGTTTTCTATGTGAAGGACATGAGTAGCAAACCGAGGAAACGGAAAGATAAGAAAACGACCAGTACATCATGCGATGATCCAAAGCGCCACATTGTTCTTCAGGGAAAAGAAACATCGTGGGAGTGGAGGACAAGACAGACATGTCAGAAGATTATAATATGTTTGCTGAAATTCCGCCCTTCAAAGTGAACACCGACCCAAGCATTAAGTTAAATGATGAGGATGCTCCATGGATACGGCACAATCGTAAGCAAGCAGGGACACAAGGGAAGAAATGATGTGTAATAATTTATTATTGTACCAAACTTTGTTGAATGAATCATGTGAATTATATTACCCGTGATGTGTTTGGTGTCCATTTTCGAATGATTCAATTGACTCGAGATAGCACCGATGATACATGAAATTTGGAGTGACTAAGTCATACTCCTGCATACGAAATTTGGAGTGACTAAGTCATACTCCTGCATACATGAAATTTGGAGTGATTTAGTCATACTCCCGCCTAGGCGTATAATATGCATACTCGTAGTCTTCATAGCCGCCGCCGTTGTACTGGTAGTCGTCGCCTTCTAAGTTGTCCGCGTCGCCGCTCGTCGTTGCCGTCGTCGCCGGCGCGCGTGGCTCGAACGAGGGTAGCGCAGCGGGGGATATCGCCGGCCGTGATGTAGTCCATGACGCTCTGCAGTCCGCCGTACCACCATAGCCGACGGCCGGCCTCGTGGAAGTTTCCAGGAGGCAGACCGTCCTCCTCATACCTGCGAGCGCCCTCTCACGCCGATTGATGAAGAAGGCCCAAGTATGCTGGTTATCGGGATGCCAGCGGGGATTCATCCGCTGGGCGTGAGGTCGAGGTAGTAGTGGTTCGTGATGGCCGCCCGGCCGCAGACTGAGACGGGAGGGACCAAGACGCCGCCGCTTAGGCTCCACCCGGCAGGACGCGGAGCCCGGAGGGCAAGGGTAGTTCGAGGCGCAGCTCCTCCACCTGGCCGGTAGGTTAGAGTGGGCGGTGGAAGCCATGAGAGAGTGATGAGAGATTGTAGAGATGTGATAATGCTGGCCAAGCCGGGCTACCTATATGTAGTGACAAAATGGCGGGAAAAATGGGCGGGAAGAAAGAGGCGGGAAGAAAGTGGCGGGAAGAAAGTGGCGGGAAGAAAGTGGCGGGAAGAAAGAGGCGGGAAGAAAGTGGCGGGAAGAAAGTGGCGGGAAGAAAGAGGCGGGAAGACAAGGAAGAAATGGCGGGAAGACGAGGCGGGAAGAGGGGTCGGCGGAAAGACAGAGGCGGCGGGAAGAATTTTAAATGAATTAGTTTTATTTTTCTGAATTTTTTGATATATTACTTGTATTTTTAAGATTTTTAAATGAATTATTTTTTTTCTGAATTTATTGATATATTAATTGTATTTTTAAGATTTTTAAATGAATTAGTTATATTTTACTGAATTTTTTAATATATTATTTGTATTTTTAAGATTTTTAATTGAATTAGTTTTATTTTTCTGAATTTTTTGATATATTATATGTATTTTTAAGATTTTGAATTGAATTAGCTTTATTTTTCTGAATTTTTGATATATTATTGGTATTTTTAAGATTTTGAATTGAATTAGTTTTATTTTTCTGAATTTATTGATATATTATATGTATTTTTAAGATTTTTAAATGAACTAGTTTTATTTTTCTTTACTTTTTGATATATTATTTGTATTTTTCAGATTTTGAAATGAATTAGTTTTATTTTTCTGAATTTATTGATATATTATATGTACTTTTAACATTCTGAAAAAGAAAAGTAATTTGAAAATACCTTAGTCACCCCAACCGCGACTAAAGGGTATTTTTCCGCGAAACGAAAACCCGGCGAAAATACCCTTTAGTCGCGGTTGGGGTGGCCAACCGCACTAAAGGCACCTTTAGTCGCGCCACCCCAACCGCGACAAAGGGGGTCCTATAGGCGGCGCGAACGGCCGCGCCGCTCTTCTTCTTCTCCTCGAATCCACTCGATCCCGACTCCTCCCTCGTCCTTCCGTGTCGCCGCCGTTGTCCGTCGCCGTCGCCGTCCCCGAACCGCCGCCGTATGTGCCCCCGCCGGCCGCCGCCCCGGCCCGCGCCGCCTGCCGCGGCTGGCGCGGATATCCGCCACCGCCACGCCGCGTCGCGCCGGGCGCCCCTCTCCCGCCGTCTCCCGAACCGCCGGCTTGCGCCGGCGCCCTTAATTGCCGCGCACGCGGGCCGGCCGGGGTGCGCCCCGCTCGGCAGATGAATTGAGAGAAGTTTTTGGTTTTTTTTTTGTTTTTTTTAAATCGTAACTAAGTTTTTATAATTAAAATTGTAACTTAATTAAATTTTAAACGTGTATTATATGTGAAGAACTTAGTAACACTTCAAAAAACAAAATTTACTTAATTACTTAATTAACTAAAATCTTGACTTAATAAAATTTTAAACGTGTATTATATGTGAAGAACTTAGTAACACTTCAAACAACAAAATTTACTTAATTACTTAATTAACTAAAATCTTGACTTAATAAAATTTTAAACGTGTATTATATGTGAAGAACTTAGTAACACTTCAAACAACAAATTTACTTAATTAACTAAAATCTTGACTTAATAAAATTAAAACTTAACAATGTTGACTTAAAATTTTGACTTTTTTTGACTTAATAAATTTGACTTAAAATCTTGACTTAATAAAATGTACCAGATCTAGGGGGAGACGGAGGCGCGCGCCACACACACGCACTAGGCCGGGGGCGCGCGCCACACACACGCACTATAGGCCGGGTTATGTGTGTGTTGTCCTCGCCTCCCTCTCCGTGACGCCGTCGTCTACCGCCCTCTCTCGCGCTCTTCCGCGACACCCTCTCCCGTACCCCTTCCAGCTCGCCGGCCCTCCTTTTGGCACCGCCCTTTCGCCACCGCCACCGCCCCCCTTCTGCACTATAATTAATTTGTTTTGACTACATGTTTTCAGGACTGACATATGGCGGACGATAGAGCTGACCCGATTCTGGACAACTATGATCTGGACGTTGAAGACCATATATTCGGCATCATAAAAGGCGATATTCCATATGTGCCGACCGGACAAGAAGAAGATGATATCTCTTCTTATCTGAACCTTGACGGTGAAGATGAAGGGCGCCGTCAGCAAGATGATGCCGAAGAAACGTCGATAAACGACGATCTTCAATTGGAAGTAGCAACCACCTCCGGCGCCGAGGTATATATATACATTGAGCCTCTGGTGATACAAACTAACCGATTTGAATAAATATGTGTGTACTAACGCGCGCGACTCTCTTTCTTATTTTAGCCCTCGGCCGGATCGTCGAAAAATCGAGTACGTCGTCGTCAAAGCGTGGCGCAACCAAGACGATGAAACCAAACGAAACATGCACCATCGAGGTTGTCGACGAAGCAACCGGCAGGCCGCTGGAGCCCAGCAAGAACGCCACCAAGTTTATCAGCCAATGCGGAGCCGTTGTTAGAGAGAACGTCTCGATCACCGTCCAGGAGTGGAATGAGCCAAAGAAGGCACGTCTTGGTTTCACTTTCGTCGATAAGAGAACAAAAAAAGATTGCTTCAAGAAGCTTATAGAACATTTCGTTCTACCTCCGGAATACCGCAGATACGATGAGGCGGGTAACAAGATTGAGGAAAACAAGGAGAGGTGCAAGCTAGTCAAACAGTTCGCTCTTTCTAAGATGGCCGACGCATTCCGGAAATACAAGCAAAATCTAGCCCATGACTTTGTCAAGCAGGGCAAGACTCCGGATTTCAAAGGACAATATGAGAAACTGCAACATGATTGGCCAGAATTTGTGAAGCAAAAGAAATCGGAGCAGTTCCTTGAAATGTCGAAAAAATAAGAAGAATGCGGCCAAGAAAGAGTACAATCATATTATGGGGCCAGGAGGGTATCGCTTTTGGCAGCCTAGGTGGGAGAAGATGGAGAACGAGCTGAGGGCGCGAGGAATCCGTCCAGGTACGGAGGGATGGGACCCAAGGGCCAAAAGCTGGTGGTACGGGCATGGGGGATCGCTGAACCCGGAGACAGGAGAGTGTGTTTATCAGGGCAAAATAATTAAACCCACCAAAAAGCTTATTGAGGCAATGAGGGATGCTCAAGAGGGGAGGATCAAGTTCAACAGAGAGAACGACGCCCTGACAAAAGCCCTCGGGAATCCTGAACACGGAGGACGTGTACGAGGCATGCCCGGGGACATTCCGTGGAAAGTAGGGTTCCCCCAGAACGATGACCCGTACGGTTACAGAAGCCGTAAGAGAAAGATGGATCGGGATGCAGATGTTGTGGCGAAGTTGGTAACGGAAATGGATGTGATGAAGAAAACCGTGAGTGTACTAGTAGCCGAAAGAGATGCAGCTCGGGCGCAGCATGAAGATCATCCAATGGATCTCGGAAGCCAGCAGAGAAGAAGCAGCGTGGCTTCCACGGAGGCCTCACCGGCTGGTGCACCGACGATCGAAATTACCGCACCGGAGCATCTGGGTCGATTACCGCACCGGAGCCTCCTCGCTACCCCGTGGACGATATAAAGGAGATGAAAGCATGTCATCTGTATTATCCTATCGGGAACATGTCCATGAAGGTAGCCACCGGCAGTGCTTTACCACCTGGAGCACTCCACCACAACAACCCCATTCCAGATGGCTATGCTCGTGTCACGGTGGAGGAGATAGTCCAAGGGTTTGAGGACCGGACATTGACATTGCTACACCTGAAGGGGCGACAAGACTTGGAGATGTCAAGCGCCGGTTCATTCTATGGCAGAAGAAGTTTATCAAGTGAGGCGCCAAGGCAAACAAGTCCACCCCCTCCGTGGTGGTGGTGGTGGTGGTGGCTCACCTACACCTCCGGGCGGGTAAGCCGACGCCGCCCAATTCACCTCCGGCGGTGGCACGCGCCCCCAGTCCCTCGTCCGGCGGGTGATCGACGCCGCCCCCAATCCACCTCCGGCAGAAGCAGTCCCGGGTTATTAACCCGGACCTTACGTACCTGCAACCACAAAGATACCGAGCCATCACTTAAGCCTCTCCCCAAGAGGTCTTGGGAATGTAGTGCCGAGGAAGTCGAGGCGGGCGCGGCTGCTGATTTAGAGAAATGGAAGGCGAGCTGCAAGAAGAAAATAGAGGGCGAGCCCAAGCCAGTATATTCTGATGAGCAAAAGAAGTGGGCTAAGACATTTTTGAACACACCGTCCCAAGCCGCGAAGAATCTCCCTGACGACTATGAACGTGAACTTCGTGTGCAAGCACTCACGTTCCGGAGGAAGCAGGAGGAGGCGGAGAAGCAGGAGAAGAAAGCCTTGGAGGAGGCCCAGAAAAAATTAGAAAGGGGGAAACAACAAGTTGCCCAGCTCGGGGAACAAAGTCGATCCCCCGCTCATAGTGAAAGCCGCAGGTCCGGAGGACGAAGCCCCTGATGTCATAGCAGCTGCGGCAGCACAGGGATTGACTGTAGCGAAAGCCAAAGAACAAGCGGCAGCCTTAGGTATGACTCTTCGTGTAGCATTAGGCCTTGATGACGTGGCAATGAAGGACGTAGTATTTGGATATGTGAAGGATGGTCCTCTCGTCGAGCCTGCGCAGAAGAGGATCTACCTCGACAAATGAAAGGTCTGCTAAATTGGTACAAGGCTTACATAAAACTTAAAAACGCCAGAGAATATATTTATGCGGAAGTTAGACATGAGCATCACTTCAAACATTACTATATAACAATTCATCGGAGTGAATTGTTCCAGCTGTTCAATCTGCGCGAGCTCGACAAATCTATCATCAGCTGCTATGTTCTGTAAGTGATTTATTAATTTCTACCCCATCTCGTTCATTGCCTGCACTATAAATATATATATTGTCCTAACTATCTTGTTGTGTACGCTATTATGCAGATTGAAGAAGCGGGAAATGCGAATAAGGCACACCCATGATGTTGGGTTCATTGACCCACAAATCGTTAATTCATATGTGTTACAACACCACCCCAGAGACGTGGAGGATGACCTGTGGATGTTTCTTACAAAACAGGAACTCAAAAGTGATATTCTATTTCCTTACCATTTTGGGTGAGTGTTTCTGTCTTGAGCACATTCTCTTTTGTTTACTCCATGCATGGTATGTGGCTAATCGATGAGTTATGCATGACTGTGCATGTATCGTGTCCGCAGGTTCCACTGGATTCTGCTAGTAATTCAAATTCAGAACTCCACAGTTATCGTCCACGACTCTCTGAATATGGATACGAAGCTTTGGGGCAACATGAGAAAAATGATGCAAAAGTAACTACTTTCATTCGTTTGCGCTCTATATCGATCGGCCTATTACATTCATCATTTCCTAATATCAAGTAACTAATTAATAACTCTCTTGTTCATTTAATTTTCCTTGCCTCGTAGGGTTTGGAGACGGTTCGTAGATCAAAAGGTCGGTGAATTCAAAAAAGAGCTACATTTTAAAATGGCAAAGGCTGCGACCGGGGACATTCAGCCACCGGGGACCAATCTATGTGGATACTATATTTGTGAGAGGATCCGGAGATACACCACTGAGCGGCAGCCGTCTGAGAACAACACCAGGAGGAATAACCTCCGGCGACGCTTACTAAGCTCGCTTCCGACCACTTCAAGAGGAACTAGCTGGATGGTTGGCGAACCAAGTCATCGATCCTAGAGGAGAACACTATGTAGAGGACGTAGAACTTTATATGCACTAAATATATGTATGGAAACTTGTTCAAAATTGTATATGGTCATCCGATATTGAATATATATTGTATATTCCTCTTGAATTCTTTTTGATTCTAATTTCAAATTTGTTTGAAATTGTACATTCACATGCATGTACACCGTAGAATATGTGAAACTCCTTCAAAATTAAAATAAAACACAAAAGAAATAAAACAATACAACTTAAAAAGTAACCAGGGGTTAGGGGAACCAAAGTTGGGGCTAAAACCCTAAACCCGGCGCCTTTAGTCGCGGTTGGCGAGAACCGCGACTAAAGGTCCTCCTGCGCCGCCGCCGCCCACGTGGACGGGCCTTTAGTCGCGGTTCGTAAGGAACCGCGACTAAGAATAGGTCGCGGTTGCGCAACCGCGACTAATGGCAGTTGCGCACCGCGACCGAAGGCCATTTTTCCACCAGTGTACATGTATTAAGTTGTTGCAAGTACATATCTTAACAGCCTTGCGTTTATTACACACATGTAGATCTTAATTAAATCATGAACGTTTATACACGATGGGAACAAATCGTATGGCTGGTTAACCAGCACGAAAATAAATAATCATTAATATTAAGGGCGTCATTAAACTAATTATACTAATTAACAACAATTGATCGATGTGGTTCGAAACCTAGCCATCAAGCTTTTGGAACCACACACCAACGACCACCAACACTTAATAATTGTTATTAGTTCTGTCAAAAAAATTATTAGTATGTGCGTGACGTTTGTCCTGTACTAGTATCATGCTTTCCGACATTTTGTTCGTACTCTAAGTATACTATAGCTACCCTGCGTTTGTTTGATTCAAACGTGACTGTGGTCAGGACAATCGATACAAATAGGTCGCCATCTCTAGAAGGTCTTTCTTTTTTCTTTGCAGTTGAACACAAGTAGTATAGGAATTTGCGGCCTGGTCATTTTTTCCTGCTAGCTCTGCCCCTGACACCACGTGTGTATACCAGTGGGAAAGTGAGGGCATCTCCAACCGGGCTACCCATCCCGCGCCGGAGGCCGATCCGACAAAATCCCGCCCAACGCGGGGACACACAAAACGGACGGCCGCGCGTCCGAACGACGCAAACCCGGCCCAAATCGGCCAGGTTTGCGTGCCGCGATGCACGCGGCGTCCCGCGTGTCCGCCGTCCGCGTGGCGGCCCACTGCCGGTGCCCCGCCTCCTATTAAATGTGGACGGGAAGGGACTGTCCCTATCCAGCCCCCACTTTCCACTCCGGCCGCACGCGCGAGCTCAAGCCCGCCGCCATGGCCCCAGCGCGAGCTCTCGCCATCCGCCAACGACCACGAGGCCGGCAGAGCCGCCAGGCCGCGCCGGCGCCGCGCCATGTTCGCCATGACGCCCGGCAAGCGGATCTACGCCACCGCGGTGGCGAGATGTTCGGGGACGCGGCGTCCCAGTCGGGGACGTGCACCTCCCCACGGCTGGCACCTGAGCCCAGATCGGGTTCCGGTGCCGCCCATCCCGGGCTCCGGCCGCGCCTGCGTCGCGGAGATCCGGAGGCGCCGCATGATACGTCTCAAACGTATCTATCATTTCTTATGTTCCATGCTACTTTTATTACAATACTTGAATGTTTTATACATACTTTACAAAATTATACATTTTCCGGCACTAACCTATTAACAAGATGCCGAAGCGCCAATTGTTGTTTTCTCTGTTTTTGCGTAAATCCTAGTAAGGAAATATTCTCGAATTGGACGAAATCAACGCCTCCCTATTTTTACACGAAGCTTCCGAATACCGAAAGGGAGACGGCCCACGAGGCGGCCAGACACTGTGGCGCGGCTGGGCGGGCCGCGGCGGCCGTTGTGTCGCCACCTCGTGTGGCCCTGACTTACCCTTTCGCCTACTTAAAGCCTCCGTCGCGAAACCCCCGTACCGAGAGCCACGATACGGAAAACCTCCAGAGACGCCGCTCGAATCCCATCTCTGGGATTCAGAGATCGCTCCGGCACCCCGCCGGAGAGGGGAATCATCACCGAGGGCCTCTACATCATCATGCCCGCCTCCGGATTGATGCGTGAGTAGTTCATCCTTCGACTATGGGTCCATAGCAGTAGCTAGATGGTTGTCTTCTCCGCTTGTGCTTTCATTGTTATAGATCTTGTGAGCTGCCTAACATGATCAAGATCATCTATTTGTAATGCTACATGTTGTGTTTGGAGATCCGATGAATAGAGAATATTATGTTAAGTTGATTATCAATCTATCATATATGTGTTGTTTATGTTCTTGCATGCTCTCCGTTGCTAGTAGAGGCTCGCCAAGTTGATACTTGTAACTCCAAGAGGGGGTAATTATGCTCGATAGTGGGTTCATGCCTCCATTAAATCTGGGAGTGACAGAAAGTTCTAAGGTTGTGGATGTGTTGTTGCTACTAGGGATAAAACATTGATGCTTTGTCTAAGGATATTTGTGTTGATTACATTACGCGCCATACTTAATGCAATTATCTGTTGTTCGCAACTTAATACCGGAAGGGGTTCGGATGATAACCCGAAGGTGGATTATTTAGGCATAGATGCATGCTGGATAGCGGTCTATGTACTTTGTCGTAATGCCCTGATTAAATCACATAGTAATCATCGTTGATATGTATTGAATCTTTATTTGTCAATTGCTTGCCTGTAATTTGTTCACCCAGCATGTTAGTTATCTTATTGGAGAGACACCACTAGTGAACTGTGGACCCCGGTCCATTCTTTTACATCTGAATACATTCTACTGTTTTACTGTTCTTTGCAAACAAACACCATCTTCCACTCGATACGCTTAATCCTTTGTTTTCAGCAAGCCGGTGAGATTGACAACCTATTGTTACGTTGGGACAAAGTACTTTGATTGTGTTGTGCAGGTTCCACGTTGGCGCCAGTTTCACTGGTGTTGCGCCGCACTACATTCCTCCACCAACAACCTTCACGTGCTTCTTGGCTCCTACTGGTTCGATGACCTTGGTTTCTTTCTGAGGGGAAAACTTGCTGTTGTGCGCATCACACCTTCCTCTTGGGGTTCCCAACGGACGTGTACATCTACGCGCATCAAGCTACTTTTTCTGGCGCCGTTGCCGGGGAGATCAAGACACGCTGCAAGGGGAGTCTCCACTTCCAATCTCTTTACTTTGTTTTTGTCTTGCTTTATTTTATTTATTACTTTGTTTGCTGCACTTAAACAAAACACAAAAAAATTAGTTGCTAGTTTTACTTTATTCACTGTCTTATTCTCTATATCAAAAACACAAAAAAAATAGTTTTACTTTATTACTGTTATAATGGGTACTCCTGAAAATACTAAGTTGTGTGATTTCACTAGCACAAATAATAATGATTTTATATGTACTCCTATTGCTCCACCTGCTACTACAGCAGAATTCTATAAAATTAAACCTGCTTTACTGAATCTTGTTATGAGAGAGCAATTTTCTGGTGTTAGTACTGATGATGCTGCTGCCCATCTTAATAATTTTGTTGAACTTTGTGAAATGCAAAAGTATAAGGATATAGATGGTGATATTATAAAACTGAAATTGTTTCCTTTCTCATTAAGAGGAAGAGCTAAAGATTGGTTGCTATCTTTGCCTAAGAATAGTATTGATTCATGGACTAAATGTAAAGATGCTTTTATTAGTAAATATTATCCTCCTACTAAGATTATATCTTTGAGAAGTAGCATAATGAATTTTAAACAATTTGATAATGAAAATGTTGCTCAAGCATGGGAGAGAATGAAATCTTTGGTAAATAATTGCCCAACCCATGGACTGACTACTTGGACGATCATCCAAACTTTTTATGCAGGATTGAATTTTTCCTCAAGGAACCTATTGGATTCAGCTGCTGGAGGTACTTTTATGTCCATCACCTTGGGCGCCGCGACTAAATTACTTGATGATATGATGATCAATTACTCTGAATGGCACACTGAAAGAACTCCTCAAGGTAAGAAGGTAAATTCTGTTGAAGAAACCTCTTCTTTGGGTGATAAGATTGATGCTATTATGTCTATGCTTGCAAATGGTAGATCTCATATTGATCCTAATAATGTTCCTTTAGCTTCATTGGTTGCTCAAGAAGAAAATGTTGATGTGAATTTCATTAAAAGTAATAATTTCAACAACAATGCTTATAGGAATAATTATGGTAACAACAACTTTAGGCCATATCCTTCTAATAGTAATGGTTATGGTAATTCTTATGGTAATTCTTATGGTAATTCTTACAACAATAATAAGAGTGTACCCCCTGGTCTTGAAGCCATGCTTAAAGAATTTATTAGTACACAAACTGCTTTCAATAAAACTGTTGAAGAAAAGCTTGATAAAATTGATATTCTTGCTTCTAAGGTTGATAGTCTTGCTCTTGATGTTGATCTTTTAAAATTGAAAGTTATGCCTGAGGAAGTTAAAGATGCTAGGTTTGCTAAAACAAATGCCATCCAAGTTAGAATTAATGATAATATTAGATTGTTGGCTGAATTGCATGCTAGGTGGGATAGAGAAGAAAAAGAAAAACTTGCTAAAGAAAATAATGTAGCTAAAGTATGGACTATTACCACCACTAGTAATGTTGATTCTTCACATGTTGCTGCACCTCCTACTATCAATGGTAAAATAATTGGTGTTGGCAATGTTTCTACTCCTAGTGCAAAGCGTACAAAATTGCCTGAAACTGCTGAAACTGCTGTTTGTGATAAAACTGCTGAAATTTTTCAAAATATTGGTGACAATGATTCCATTGCTGTAGAACATAATGGTTTAGATTTTGATGATTGTCATATTACTGAAGTTATAAAGTTCTTACAAAAACTTGCTAGAAGTCCCAATGCTAGTGCTATAAATTTAGCCTTTACAAAACATATTACAAATGCTCTCATTAAAGCTAGGGAAGAGAAATTAAAACTTGAAGCTTCTATCCCTAGGAAGTTAGAAGATGGTTGGGAGCCCATCATTAAAATGAAATTCAATGTCTTTGAATGTAATGCTTTATGTGATCTTGGTGCAAGTATTTCTGTTATGCCTAAAAAGATTTATGATATGCTTGACTTGCCACCATTGAAGAATTGTTATTTGGATGTTAATCTTGCGATAATGTTAAAAAGAAACCTTTGGGGAGGATTGATAATGTGCGTATTACGGTTAACAATAACCTTGTCCCCGTTGATTTTGTTGTCTTGGATATCGAATGCAATGCATCTTGTCCTATTGTGTTGGGAATACCTTTTCTTCGAACCGTTGGTGCTGTTATTGATATGAAGGAAGGTAATATTAAATATCAATTCCCTCTCAAGAAAGGTATGGAACACTTCCCTAGAAAGAGAATGAAGTTGCCTTTTGATTCTATTATTAGAACAAGTTATGATGTTGATGCTTCATCTCTTGATGTTACTTGATTTGCACTTTCTGCGCCTAGCTGAAAGGCGTTAAAGAAAAACACTTGGAAGATAACCCATGTTTTATTTTATTTACTGTATTGTTGAGTCTTGGAAGTTGTTTACTACTGTAGCAACCTCTCCTTATCATGTTTTTGTGCCAAGTAAAGTTTCTATGCTAAAGTTGATGTTATATTTGGGATCGCTGCGCAGAAACAGCATTGCTGTCTGTCACGAATTCTGGCATAAGTCTCTGTAAAAAATTCGAAAAAATCTGCAAATTTACGAGTGTGATCCTCAGATATTTACGCAACTTTCATTAGTTTTGAGTTTTTCCATTTGAGCAAGTTAAGTGCCCAGTCCATATGCATCTTTACGGACTATTCTGTTTTGACAGATTCTGTCTTTTATTTCGCATTGCCGCTTTTGCTATGTTGAATGAGTTTCTTTGTTCCATTAACTTTCAGAAGCTTTGTGCAATGTCCAGAAGTGTTAAGAATGATTGTGTCACCTCTGAATATGTGAATTTGTGGTTATGCACTAACCCTCTCATGAGTTTGCTTGAAGTTTGTGTGAAGGAAGTTTTCAAGGGTCAAGAGAAGAGGATGATATACTATGATCAAGAAGAGTGAAAGGTCTAAGCTTGGGGATGTAGGATAACGTAGCATAGAAAACAAAAATTTTCCTACGGCGAACACGCAATCCAAGCCAAGATGCAATCTAGAAGACGGTAGCAACGAGGGGATTGTCGAGACTCACCCTTGAAGAGATTCCAAAGCCTACAAGAGGAGGCTCTTGTTGCTGCGGTAGACGTTCACTTGCCGCTTGCAAAAGCGCGTAGAAGATCTTGATCACGATCGGTTCCGCGCCACGAACGGGCAGCACCTCCGTACTCGGTCACACGTTCGGTTGTTGATGAAGACGACGTCCACCTCCCCTTTCCAGCGGGCAGCGGAAGTAGTAGCTCCTTCTTGAATCCGACAGACGACGGCGTGGTGTCGGTGGCGGTGTAGAAGTCCGGCGGAGCTTCGCTAAGCTATGCGGGCAATATGAAGTGGAGGAGCAAAGCTAGGGTTTGGGAGGGGGTGGCCGGCCACTCTATGGGGGGCGCCAGCTTGTGGTCTTGGGGTGGCCGGCCCCCTCCCTTGGCCCCTCATTATATAGGTGGATCCCAAGTGTTGGTGTCCAAGTCTTCGAATAAGACCCGAAACCAAAACCTTCCATATGGTGGGAAACTTTCCCTCCCACTAGAGGTGGGAATTCCACCTTCCATAGGGGGGGTGGCCGGCTAAGGGGGAGTCCACTTGGGACTCCTCCCCCACTAGGGTTGGCCGGCCATGGAGGTGGAGTCCCATGTGGACTCCACCTTCCTTGGTGGTTTCTTCCGGACTTTTCTAGAACCTTCTAGAACCTTCCATAGAACCTTCCGCATCATTTTATTCACATAAAATGACATCCTATATATGAATCTTATTCTCCGGACCATTCCGGAACTCCTCGTGATGTCCGGGATCACATCCGGGACTCCGAACAAATATTCCAACTTCATTCCACATTCAAGTACTACCATTTCAACATCCAACTTTAAGTGTGTCACCCTACGGTTCGTGAACTATGCGGACATGGTTGAGTACTCACTCCGACCAATAACCAATAGCGGGATCTGGAGATCCATAATGGCTCCCACATATTCAACGATGACTTTAGTGATCGAATGAACCATTCACATACGATACCAATTCCCTTTGTCACACGATATTTTACTTGTCCGAGGTTTGATCATCGGTATCATACTATACCTTGTTCAACCTCGTCTCCTGACAAGTACTCTTTACTCGTACCGTGGTATGTGGTCTCTTATGAACTTATTCATATGCTTGCAAGACATTAGACGACATTCCACCGAGAGGGCCCAGAGTATATCTATCCGTCATCGGGATGGACAAATCCCACTATTGATCCATATGCCTCAACTCATACTTTCCGATACTTAATCCCACCTTTATAACCACCCATTTACGCAGTGGCGTTTGATGTAATCAAAGTACCTTTCCGATATAAATGATTTACATGATCTCATGGTCATAAGGACTAGGTAACTATGTATCGAAAGCTTATAGCAAATAACTTAATGACGTGATCTTATGCTACGCTTAATTGGGTGTGTCCATTACATCATTCATACAATGATATAACCTTGTTATTAATAACATCCAATGTTCATGATTATGAAACTAATCATCTATTAATCAACAAGCTAGTTAAGAGGCTTACTAGGGACTCTTTGTTGTTTACATATCACACATGTATCAATGTTTCAGTTAATACAATTATAGCATGGTATATAAACATTTATCATAAACATAAAGATATATAATAACCACTTTTATTATTGCCTCTTGGGCATATCTCCAACAGTCTCCCACTTGCACTAGAGTCAATAATCTAGATTACATTGTAATATACCTAACACCCATGGCATTCTGGTGTTGGTCATGCTTTGCCCTAGGGAGAGCTTTAGTCAACGGATCTGCTACATTCAGATCAGTGTGTACTTTGCAAATCTTTACTTCTCCATCTTCGATGTACTCGCGAATCGAGTGGTAACGCAGCTTGATATGCTTCAGCCTCTTGTGTGACCTTGGCTCTTGTGCATTGGCGATGGCACCCATGTTATCACAGTAGATGACAAATGGGTCCAATGCACTAGGAACCACACCGAGCTCTACAATGAACCTCTTCATCCATACCGCTTCTGATGAAGCCTCTGAAGCCGCTATGTACTCCGATTCTGTTGAGGATTTCGCCACCGTGCACTGCTTCGAGCTTGCCCAGCTTACTGCAGCACCATTCAATATAAACACGTACCCAGATTGTGACTTAGAGTCATCAGGATCAGTGTTCCAACTTGCATCGGTGTAACTTGTTACAACGAGCTCTTGGTCACCTCCATAACAAAGAAACATATCCTTAGTTCTTTTCAAGTACTTCAGGATATTCTTGACCGCTGTCCAGTGTTCCATTCCCGGATCACTTTGATATCTGCTAGTCAAACTAAACAGCATGTGCTATATCCGGTCTTGTACATAGCATGGCATACATGATAGAGCCTACTGCCGAGGCATAGGGGATCTGACTCATCCTTTCTCTTTCTTCTGCCGTAGCCGGTCCTTGAGTCTTACTCAAGACCTTGCCTGGTAACATAGGTAAGAATCCTTTCTTACTTTCGTCCATTCTAAACTTTTTCAGAATCTTGTCCAGGTATGTACTCTGTGATAGCCCTATTAGACGTCTTGATCTATCTCTATAAATCTTGATGCCTAATATATATGATGCTTCACCAAGGTCTTTCATTGAAAAACTATTATTCAAATAACCCTTTACACTGCTTAATAGTTCTATATCATTCCCAATCAATAATATGTCATCTACATATAATATCAGGAATGCTACAGAGCTCCCACTCACTTTCTTGTAAATACAGGCCTCTCCATGACACTGTATAAACCCGAAGTCTTTGATCACCTTATCAAAGCGTCGGTTCCAACTTCTTGATGCTTGCTTCAGTCCATAGATTGAACGCTGAAGTTTGCATACTTTGTCAGCATTTTTAGGATCGACAAAACCTTTGGGTTGTACCATATACAACTCTTCCTCAATGTCTCCATTAAGGAACGCCGTTTTGACATCCATCTGCCAAATCTCATAATCGAAAAATGCAGCTATTGCTAACAAAATCCTCACAGATTTTAGCTTCGCTACAGGTGAGAAAGTCTCATCGTAGTCAACACCTTGAATTTGTCGGAAACCCTTTGCGACAAGTCGAGCTTTATAGACAGTAATATTACCATCAGCATCTGTTTTTCTTTTGAAGATCCATTTATTCTCGACAGCCTTGCGGCTATCAGGTAAGTCTACCAAAGTCCATACTTTGTTATCATACATGGATCCCATTTCGGATTTCATGGCTTCTTGCCATTTGTTGGAATCTGGGCTCATCATCGCTTCTTCATACGTCGCAGGGTCTTCATCATTGTTATCCACAATCATGACATTTAGACAAGGATCATACCAATCTGGAGTGGCACGATCCCTTGTCGATCTGCGAGGTTCAGTAGCTGTCTCATTTGAAGTTTCATGATCATTATCATTAGCTTCCTCTGTTGCCGGTGTAGGTGGTACAGGAACATTTTCCGGTACTGCGCTACTCTGATCAACGAGTAGAGATTCTTCAATCTCATCGAGTTCTACTTTTCTTCCAGTCACTTCTTTAGTGAGAAATTCTTTCTCAAGAAAGGTTCCGTTCTTAGCAACAAAGATCTTGCCTTCGGATCTGTGATAGAAAGTGTACCCTATAGTTTCCTTAGGGTATCCTATGAAGACGCATTTCTCCGCTTTGGGTTCTAGCTTGTCCGGTTGTAACTTTTTTACATAGGCTTCGCAACCCCAAACTTTTAGGAACGATAGCTTAGGTTTCTTATTAAACCATAATTCATACGGCGTCGTTTCAACGGATTTTGATGGTGCTCTATTTAAAGTGAATGCGGCTGTCTCTAATGCATAACTCCAAAATGATAACGGCAAATCAGTAAGAGACATCATAGAACGAACCATATCTAAGAGAGTTCGATTACGACGTTCGGACACACCGTTTCGTTGTGGTGTTCCCGGCGGTGTCAATTGTGAAAGTATTCCGCATTTCTTTAAATGCATGCCAAACTCATAACTCAGATATTCACCTCCGCGATCAGATCGTAGAAATTTAATCTTCTTGTTACGTTGATTTTCTACTTCACTTTGGAATTCCTTAAACTTCTCGAAAGTTTCGGATTTATGTTTCATTAAATAGATATACCCATATCTACTCAAATCATCTGTGAAGGTTAGAACATAACGATAACCACCGCGCGATGCTACACTCATTGGTCCACATACATCTGTGTGTATGATTTCCAATAAGTCAGTAGCTCGCTCCATCATACCCGAGAATGGAGTCTTAGTCATTTTTCCCATCAGACATGCTTCGCATCTATCAAGTGACTCAAAGTCAAGTGATTCAAGTAATCCATCAGTATGGAGTTTCTTCATGCGTTTCACTCCAATATGACCAAGACGATAGTGCCACATATAAGTAGAATTATCATTCAATTTAATTCGCTTAGCATCAATGTTATGTATGTGTGTATCACTACTATCGAGATCTAACAGAAATAAGCCATTCTTTTCAGGTGCTCGACCATAAAAGATATTATTCATAAAGATAGAACAACCATTATTCTCAGACTTGAATGAATAACCGTCTTGCATTAAACAAGATCCTGATATAATGTTCATGCTTAACGCGGGTACATAATAACAATTATTTAGGCTTAAAACTAATCCCGAAGGTAGATGTAGAGGAAGTGTCCCGACTGCGATCACATTGACCTTGGATCCGTTTCCAACGCGCATCGTCACTTCATCTTTCAGCAGTTGTCGTTTATTCTTTAGTTCCTGTTTCGAGTTACAAATATGAGCAACCGAACCAGTATCAAATACCTACTAGAACGAGAACCAGTGAAATGAACATCTATAACATGTATATCGATATACCTTCTTTCTTCTTCTTGACAAGGCCGCTCTTCAGATCCGCCAAATACTTGGAGCAATTACGCTTCCAGTGTCCCTTCTCTTGCAGTAATAGCAATCAGCATCAGGCTTAGGGCCGTTCTTAGGTTTCATAGGAGGCGTGGCAGCTTTCTTGCCACCCTTCTTGAATTTTCCCTTAGACTTGCCCTGTTTCTTGAAACTGGTGGTCTTATTGACCATCAACACTTGGTGCTCTTTCTTAATCTCAATCTCAGCAGCTTTTAACATGCCAAAGAGTTCAGGAAACTCCTTGTTCATGTTCTGCATATTGTAATTCATCACAAAGTTCTTGTAACTTGGTGGCAGTGATTGAAGGACACGATTAATCCCCAGTCTGTTAGGAATCACTATTCCCAAGTCACTGAGTTTCTTCGCATGCCCGGTCATAACGAGCATGTGCTCACTAATGGAGCTGCCTTCTTCCATCATACAGCTGAAAAAGTGTTTCGATGCTTCATAGCATTCCACGGCCGCATGAGTCTCAAAAATAGTCTTCAACTCTTTTATCAACTCATGAGGATCGTGGTGCTCAAAACGTTTTTGAAGATCGGATTCCAGACTGCATAAGATGGCACACTGAACTTGAGAGTACCGAGTTTTCCGAGTCGCGTAAACATTCTTTACTTCATCGGTTTCAGTTTCTGCAGGAGGGTCACCTAGCGGTGCATCAAGCACATATTGCAGATTTCCGCCATTGAGGAAGATCCTCACATGACGGAACCAGTCGGTGAAGTTGCTACCGTTGCTCTTAAGTTTTTCTTTCTCTAGGAACTGGTTAAAATTGATTGGGGACGCCATATCTACAACATATTTGCAATAGTTTAGACTAAGTTTATGATAAATTGAGTTCAAATTTTAATTCAACATAATTAAAAATCTAGGTGAACTCCCACTCAAAACAATATCCCTCGCATTGTCTTAGTGATCACACGAACCAAATCCATCGCACCTAAACCCGATCATCACGAGAAAAGGTGTGATTTCAATGGCGAACACTCAAAGTGTTCATCATATCAATCATATGATTCATGCTCTACCTTTCGGTATCACGTGTTCCGAGACCATGTCTGTACATGCTAGGCTCGTCAAGGCCACCTTAGTATCCGCATGTGCAAAACTGTCTTGCACCCGTTGTATGTACTTATTGAATCTATCACACCCGATCATCACGAGATGCTTCGAAACGACAAGACTTGATAACGGTGCTACTAAGGATGAACACTTTATTATCTTGAGATTTTAGTGAGAGGGATCATCTTATAATGCTACCGTCGCGATCTAAGCAAAATAAGATGCATAAAAGGATTAACATCACATGCAGTTCATATGTGATATGATATGGCCCTTTTGTCTTTGCGCCTTTGATCTTGATCTCCAAAGCGTGGACATGATCTCCATCATCAACGGGCATGATCTCCATCATCGTCGGCGAAGCACCAAGGTCAATGGCGCCGTCTTCATGATCGTCCTCCATGTAGCAACTATTACAACTACTTTGAAATACTACTCAACATGAAATTTAAAGACAACCATAAGGCTCCTGCCGGTTGCCACAATACAATAATGATCATCTCATACATATTCATCATCACATTATGGCCATATCACATCACCAAACTCTGCAAAAACAAGTTAGACGTTCTCTAATTTGGTTTGCATATTTTACGTGGTTTAGGGTTTTCGAGTAAGATCCAATCTACCTACGAACATGAACCACAACGGTGATACTAGTGTTTTCAATAGAAGAGTAAATTGAATCTTCACTATAGTAGGAGAGACAGACACCCGCAAAGCCACTTATGCAATACAAGTTGCATGTCAAGCGTGGAGCAAATCTCATGAACGCGGTCATGTAAAGTTAGCCCGAGCCGCTTCATCCCACTATGCCACAAAGATGCAAAGTACTCAACTAAAGATAACAAGAGCATCAACGCCCACAAACCATTGTGTTCTACTCGTGCAACCATCTATGCATAGACACGGCTCTGATACCACTGTAGGATAACGTAGCATAGAAAACAAAAATTTTCCTACGGCGAACACGCAATCCAAGCCAAGATGCAATCTAGAAGACGGTAGCAACGAGGGGATTGTCGAGACTCACCCTTGAAGAGATTCCAAAGCCTACAAGAGGAGGCTCTTGTTGCTGCGGTAGACGTTCACTTGCCGCTTGCAAAAGCGCGTAGAAGATCTTGATCACGATCGGTTCCGCGCCACGAACGGGCAGCACCTCCGTACTCGGTCACACGTTCGGTTGTTGATGAAGACGACGTCCACCTCCCCGTTCCAGCGGGCAGCGGAAGTAGTAGCTCCTCTTGAATCCGACAGCACGACGGCGTGGTGTCGGTGGCGGTGTAGAAGTCCGGCGGAGCTTCGCTAAGCTATGCGGGCAATATGAAGTGGAGGAGCAAAGCTAGGGTTTGGGAGGGGGTGGCCGGCCACTCTATGGGGGGCGGCCAGCTTGTGGTCTTGGGGTGGCCGGCCCCCTCCCTTGGCCCCTCATTATATAGGTGGATCCCAAGTGTTGGTGTCCAAGTCTTCGAATAAGACCCGAAACCAAAACCTTCCATATGGTGGGAAACTTTCCCTCCCACTAGAGGTGGGAATTCCACCTTCCATAGGGGTGGCCGGCTTGGGGAGTCCACTTGGGACTCCTCCCCACTAGGGTTGGCCGGCCATGGAGGTGGAGTCCCATGTGGACTCCACCTTCCTTGGTGGTTTCTTCCGGACTTTTCTAGAACCTTCTAGAACCTTCCATAGAACCTTCCGCATCATTTTATTCACATAAAATGACATCCTATATATGAATCTTATTCTCCGGACCATTCCGGAACTCCTCGTGATGTCCGGGATCACATCCGGGACTCCGAACAAATATTCCAACTTCATTCCACATTCAAGTACTACCATTTCAACATCCAACTTTAAGTGTGTCACCCTACGGTTCGTGAACTATGCGGACATGGTTGAGTACTCACTCCGACCAATAACCAATAGCGGGATCTGGAGATCCATAATGGCTCCCACATATTCAACGATGACTTTAGTGATCGAATGAACCATTCACATACGATACCAATTCCCTTTGTCACACGATATTTTACTTGTCCGAGGTTTGATCATCGGTATCATACTATACCTTGTTCAACCTCGTCTCCCGACAAGTACTCTTTACTCGTACCGTGGTATGTGGTCTCTTATGAACTTATTCATATGCTTGCAAGACATTAGACGACATTCCACCGAGAGGGCCCAGAGTATATCTATCCGTCATCGGGATGGACAAATCCCACTATTGATCCATATGCCTCAACTCATACTTTCCGGATACTTAATCCCACCTTTATAACCACCCATTTACGCAGTGGCGTTTGATGTAATCAAAGTACCTTTCCGATATAAATGATTTACATGATCTCATGGTCATAAGGACTAGGTAACTATGTATCGAAAGCTTATAGCAAATAACTTAATGACGTGATCTTATGCTACGCTTAATTGGGTGTGTCCATTACATCATTCATACAATGATATAACCTTGTTATTAATAACATCCAATGTTCATGATTATGAAACTAATCATCTATTAATCAACAAGCTAGTTAAGAGGCTTACTAGGGACTCTTTGTTGTTTACATATCACACATGTATCAATGTTTCGGTTAATACAATTATAGCATGGTATATAAACATTTATCATAAACATAAAGATATATAATAACCACTTTTATTATTGCCTCTTGGGCATATCTGCCCCGGCGGTTCATCCCTGCATATTTTAAGAAGACTCAAGCATCTAAGCTTGGGGATGCCCAAGGCATCCCCTTCTTCATCGACAACATTATCAGGTCACTTCTAGTGAAACTATATTTTTATTCCGTCACATTCTTATGTTCTTTACTTGGAGCGTCGGTTTATTTTTATTTTTGTTTTGTTTTGAATAAAGTTGGATCCCGCCATTCTTATATTGGAGATATTACGCTCCGCTTTTTCTTATGGAACACTTGTGTTCTTAATTGTGCTTTAATGTTCATGGCGAAAGCTCATTGCTTCGTTAGATTGCTATTTGGTTGGAATTGGAAAATGCTGCATATGGTTTGGTAAATTTGGCAATTGTTTGAGCTCTCATAGATCATGTTTAAGCTCTTGCATCATGTAGTTTAATCCATTAATGAAGAACTACTGTAGAGCTTGTTTAATTTGGTTTGCATGATTGATCTCTCTAAGTCTAGATATTTTCGGGTAAAGTGTTTGAACAACAAGGAAGACAGTGTAGAGCCTTATAATGCTTGCAATATGTTCTTGTGTGAGTTTTGTTGTACCTGTTCATACTTGTGTTTGCTTCAAACAACCTTGCTAGCCCAAACCTTGTACTGAGAGGAAATGCTTCTCGTGCATCTAAACACCTTGAGCCAAACTCCATGCCATTTGTGTCCACCATATCTACCTACTATGTGGTATTTTTCTGTCATTCCAAAGTAAATTACTTGAGTGCTGCCTTTAAAATTTCATTCCTCTACCTTTACAATATATAGCTCATGGGACAAATTGCTTAAAAACTATTGTGGTGATGAATATGTAGTTATGTGTCTTAATTCTTATAAGTTGCTTGTTGAGCGGTAACCATGTTTTCTGGGGACGCCATCAACTTTATCTTTGTTGGATATCATGTGAGATGCTATGCATGTTTGTCTTGTCTGAAGTAAGTGGACTTCACGATCAAATGGTTTGAGTATGCATATGTTAGAGAAGAACATTGGGCCGCTAACTAAAGCCATGTATCATGGTGGAAGTTTCAGTTTGGACATACAACCTCAATCTCTTATGAGAATATTAACTGTTGTTGAATGCTTAAGCATTAAAAAGAGGAGTCCATTATTTGTTGTCTATGTTGTCCCGGTATGGATGTCTAAGTTGAGAATAATCAAAAGCGAGAAATCCAATGCGTGCTTTCTCCTTAGACACTTGTACATGCGGCATAGAGGTACCCCTTTGTGACACTTGGTTGAAGCATATGTTATGCGATGAGAATCCGTGTTTCCGAGCTAAGTAGGACAAGGTGCGAGCACTATTAGTACTCTATGCATGAGACATGCAACTTGTAGGAAGTATTATGCATAGCACATATGAGTTATTACTACCGTTGACAAAATTGTTTCTATGTTTTCAAAACAAAAGCTCTAGCACAAAAATAGTAATCCATGCTTCCCTCTGCGAAGGGCCAATCTTTTACTTTATGTTGAGTCAGTTTACCCATTCCTTTCTATCTTAGAAGCAAACACTTGTGTTAACTGTGTGCATTGATTCTTACATGTTTACTTATTACACCTGTTATATTACTCTATGTTGACAAATATCCATGAGATATACATGTTACAAGTTGAAAGCAATTGCATCATCCTTTGTGTTGCTTCAATGCATTCTACTTTGAATTTATTGCTTATGAGTTAGCTCTTATGCAAGTCTTATTGATACTTGTCTTGAAAGTACTATTCATGAAAAGTTTTGCTATATGATTCATTTGCTTAGTCATTATCTTTGTTAGCAATCTTTTGTTCAGATCACTCCATTCATCTCATATGCTTTACAATAATGTTGATCAAGATTATGTTGGTAGCATGTCACTTCAGAAATTATTTGTGTTATCGTTTACCTACTCGAGGACGAGTAGGAACTAAGCTTGGGGATGCTTGATACGTCTCAAACGTATCTATAATTTCTTATGTTCCATGCTACTTTTATTACAATACTTGAATGTTTTATACATACTTTACAGCATTATTATACATTTTCCGGCACTAACCTATTAACAAGATGCCGAAGCGCCGCTGTTTTCTGCTGTTTTCAGAATCCTAGTAAGGAAATATTCTCGGAATTGGACGAAATCAACGCCCAGGGGCCTATTTTTACACGAAGCTTCCAAGACCGAAAGGGAGACGAGTGGGGCCACGAGGCGGCCACACCAGGCGCGGCTCGGGCCTCGGGGCGCGGCCCTGTTGTGTCGCCACCTCGTGTGGCCCCTTGACCTACCCCTCCGCCTACTTAAATCCTCCGTCGCGAAACCCCCTGTACCGAGAGCTACGATACGGAAAACCTTCCAGAGACGCCGCCGTCGCGAATCCCATCTCGGGATTCAGGAGATCGCCTCCGGCACCCGCCGGAGAGGGGAATCATCACCTGAGGGGCTCTACATCATCATGCCCGCCTCCGGATTGATGCGTGAGTAGTTCATCCTTGGACTATGGGTCCATAGCAGTAGCTAGATGGTTGTCTTCTCCGCTTGTGCTTTCATTGTTATAGATCTTATGAGCTGCCTAACATGATCAAGATCATCTATTTGTAATGCTACATGTTGTGTTTGGCGAGATCCGATGAATAGAGAATATTATGTTAAGTTGATTATCAATCTATCATATATGTGTTGTTTATGTTCTTGCATGCTCTCCGTTGCTAGTAGAGGCTCTGGCCAAATTGATACTTGTAACTCCAAGAGGGGGTAATTATGCTCGATAGTGGGTTCATGCCTCCATTAAATCTGGGACAGTGATAAAGTTCTAAGGTTGTGGATGTGTTGCTACTAGGGATAAAACATTGATGCTTTGTCTAAGGATATTTATGTTGATTACATTACGCGCCATACTTAATGCAATTATCTGTTGTTCGCAACTTAATACTGGAAGGGGTTCGGATGATAACCTGAAGGTTGATTATTTAGGCATAGATGCATACTGGATAGCGGTCTATGTACTTTGTCGTAATGCCCTGATTAAATCACATAGTAATCATCGTTGATATGTATTGAATCTTTATTTGTCAATTGCTCGCCTGTAATTTGTTCACCCAGCATGTTAGTTATCTTATTGGAGAGACACCACTAGTGAACTGTGGACCCCGGTCCATTCTTTTACATCTGAATACATTCTACTGTTTTACTATTCTTTGCAAACAAACACCACCTTCCACTCGACACGCTTAATCCTTTGTTTTCAGCAAGCCGGTGAGATTGACAACCTCACTGTTACGTTGGAGCAAAGTACTTTGATTGTGTTGTGCAGGTTCCACGTTGGCGCCGGTTTCACTGGTGTTGCGCCGCACTACATTCCTCCACCAACAACCTTCATGTGCTTCTTGGCTCCTACTGGTTCGATAACCTTGGTTTCTTTCTGAGGGAAAACTTGCTGCTGTGCGCATCACACCTTCATCTTGGGGTTCCCAACGGACGTGTACATCTATGCGCATCACCGCGCGCAGCTGCCGGCAGACCTCCAGCAGGATCCCGCGTACGGCGACGCAAGTCCCAACTGGGACTTGTGGTTCGAGGTGGAGCACGATGCGCGCCGGCGCACGTGCTTCACATCCGCGACGGCGCGGCCGCGCGCGCAGCCGCGCACACCTGCAACGCAGGCCGCCGCCCCGGCGGCCTCTACATCGGCGAGCAGCCCCAGCCCCAGGCCCCGCACCAGCCCCAGCCCCAGGAGGAGGAGAATGACCCGGAGCTGCAGGCGGCGCTCGCGGCGTCCCGTGAGCAGCAGGACCTCGACGAGCTGGCCAAATGGCCGCACCTCGCCGAGACGCTGCGCACCTCCGCGCTGGAGGAGGCGGCCAGGAAGGCCCAGGAGGACGCCCAGGCGGAGGCGTGGGCCTTCCTCGAGCTGGTGCGCCGTCAGGAGGAGGCAACGCGTCAGGCGGCGTTCCGGGAGGAGGAGGAGCGCCGGGCCGCGCGCCCGCAGGAGGAGCGCGGCGGCGCGCGGGCGGAGGAGGAGCGCGGGCCGGTCCGCCTGCAGGCCGGCGAGGAGCAGCTCCGGCAGAGTCCGCGCGGAGGGCACGACGCGCAGGCCGGCGAGCCCGCCGAACCCGCACTCCGCCCGGGAAAGGGCGCAGTGGGAGCCCTGGCCGGAGTCCCCGGTGCCCTCCGGCGTTTCGAGCCGGAACAGCGCGCCGCCGGGGGCGTCGTCGTCATCGACGCCGACGACGACGAGTACTACTGGGGGTAGTACTGCCGGCGGCCACCATGCTCGCAAACCCTGTCTAGGGTTTCTTTTTTTAGTTTAAAGCCCATATAGGACTTTCTTTTGTGTAAAAATTGTCCAAAATAGGGCTAAGTTTAACTAACCAGTAGTTTATATTTATTTTGTGCAGTTTTTATTTTTCATTTTCATTTATGTTTTTTTATTACATATGCGGTGCGTCCGCGCGTTCGCAGCGTGCGACCCAAACGGACACGCGAACCGCTGTCCGGTGCCAAGCCCATCATGCTGACAAGCGCGTGTTTATGCATATCAGTTGGAGATGCCCTGACACCCTCAAGTGCAAATCCGCGGAGACAATGTAAGCACTCTCTTCAGTACATACCACACTCAGATAAATTTACCAGTACTGCATCCCCGCAAAAAAGAATGTACGGGTGCATCGCATTGTCTTATTTCTAGCCTCACGCCTGATTGGTTATTCGCATAGATTTTTCCTCTTTCGTGTAATTTTTCCTCACGACCATGTGTAGTTTATCGGGAATGTAAACATAGTTCAACGACGAAGACATGGGACATACATAACACCACTCACTCATTGATCATGGCAAGGGCTGGATCATGATGTGGGCACCTCATCATGACCTCCGTCATGCTTTAGTCGAAGATGGTGACTTTGAAGACATCACCCTTGATCTGAGCACCTTGAAGGTCATGAAGTAGCCGATCTTGATCTCATGAGAAATGGCAAATCTAGGCCACCCTTGATCGCGGCAGACTATGTCTTTGACCTCTTTCAGCTTCACCATCCAGGAGCAGCCGGTGTTAGCCTTCGGGATGATCATTCTAGGGACGGTGCCAAAGTACTGACGGAAGCCGGTTGGAATTGGAAGCATTTCAAACCCTGGAGAGAAAACCACTCTAACAAAGTGGGTTGAACCGACATCGTCATGGAAATGCCCGACCTTCACAAGCCTCTCCCTTGGCCTCTTGACACGGGTGCCTTCTGTAGCTTCCTTGGAGTAGCCATAGTCAAACGGGTGTGCAGATGCAGCCATCATCATCTTCGACCACTGCAATAAAAGAATGTGATTACAAGGAGAACAAAGAGAAGTGAGTAAATGAATAAGAATGCATGCTAGCTATACAAGCATACATCATGAACAATCATACATATTGTGCCTCATATAAGAGTCAGCGAGATGAATCTGTGTCTAGCAAGTGCAAGTGTGATGTACAAGCATTGGTCTTGGACATAATACAAGATAGAAAGAAATCATCTCATCAACATTTTAATCATGAGAACATCAACTATAACAATGTTGAAGCCTCGTATTGTATTAACCACTTCGTGGCACAGATGATTCTTTCCTACCGAAAGCTATGCACAGTCATGAGAAATTGTACAATGTCCAAGGTCAGAAACAAACATTATGTCGGCAATGTGATCACGTTTTAACCATCGGCTCAAAGACTAGCAAAGAACTGAATCAAGGCCTCATAGTGAGCAGGGATTGCAACAAATCATGGAAACAGTTGGCCTCATATAACATAGCACACGCAAATCGAAGAAATGATTCTACCGAACCTACGTCATGATCAAACAACGGTCTTTGTTCATGCCAGTAGGTTAAAGAAGGATCATCCTATCCTGGCTTAGTACTAGAGTCTAATCATCGGCATTAATATTAAAATCCCCCAATCTAACATGAAATCTACCTAAAAATCAAATCTGGCCTTAGCAGCGAGATCCTAAGTGCGAAAGGCAAGTACACAAACATAGATCGTCCTATTTCCAGCCAACAATTCGTGCTACAACAAGATGAACAAGCTAAATAAACCACCCGTACAAGCAGTTAATGCAAACTCAACGAATCTACTATGCATACGCTAAACAAGCAACCAAAATTGCTCAAGTACCACAGATCTACGCATCAAAACTACGACCTTGGATTCGAGCCTTACCGCCATTGTTGTCCTTGCGAATCAGCTTGAACCGGGGAAAACGTGTTCAGATCGATGTCGATGAAGGCTTCGATTGCCTGCTCTTCCGTCGCCGTAGTGGTGGTATTGGATCTACCGACGGTAGTACAGCCGCCGGTGGCGAGAGGATAGAGAAGGGAGAGGAGACGGCGGGTGATGAGAATGGCGGAGAGTGAGAGGGGAGAGTGGGTGGTGATGGGATTTTGACGCGCTTTTTCGATGCGTCGCGGCTCTTCCGGTCTTCCCAACGCGCGCATGTTCTATTCCACGTTACGCTCTCCAACGCGTGGACGTGGAGGAATGGTGAAATTGAGCGTGCCTAACTTTTGCATGCGTATGTGCTGTTATAAGAAGAGTGTTGTGCAGAAAATCTTTTTCTCTGTGGGCTACCAAACGCACAAAACTTAGCCAGAAAAACACATCGGGAGCAACCAAGAATGCTCTTGAAGTATGCAAAGACGAGAATGTCTAGCTAGGACGGGAAGGGGTCAATCGATAAAAGATGGCTGTATCGTTGAGGACATGAGAGTGCAGTTATGAACTTCTCAAATATCTACTTCTTAATTAGGTTTTCCGCAAAAAGGTTCTCTGATCCAAGTTAACAATTATTTATAGGTAGCACGTGTCCGTTTCATGAACCTTGTCTTAACTTTGTTCAAATTTGGATGTATGTCTAAACTTTGTTCACTGATCAAAATTTGAATATATTTCAAGACAAGTTTCATGAGACCAAAAGGGTATATAACGAACCTGAATATCAGCTGGACCTTATACCCGTGCTAATTTGCTCGTAATGTTTCGAAGGCAAGGCTTGCCAAACAAAAACAAAAAAAGATGTTTCGCTGATGTATGGTAGATTCTCCACGAGGGAAGAGGTCGATCGAGTGATCGATCCAGAAAAAGAACACAAGAAAAGATGATACGTACCTGCGCTGCGCAGCACTTTGCCTCGTAAAGTATGGTGGACCTGGTCTCTTTTGATCGACCTTTAAGCCTGCTTTTTTACATTGTGGCATGATTTCATGCCCAGCCAAGCCAGGTATAAAGTGGTGAGCTCATCAGGAACAGCTTTGTCGCACCCGCAAGGCTGCCTAGCTTTGGACCTGATGCCCTATACAGGTATAACCGTTGCTTTAACAGATGAAAGCACTAGCCAAGATTCTTAACAGTCTAAACTGTCGGAAAAGGTAGACTAACATTTCCTCTCACATTTAGATTGCAGACTTACACGAAGACCTTTATTTTTTTTAATAACAGCAGGAGAGCTAATGTGTTCATTGCATTAGAGGAAAGATCTTCATTTTAGATACGACTATTTTATAATAATAGTAGGTTTGATACAAGATTTGATCTTGAGACTTAGATTTCAGTACCATGTGAGAAGTAATACGTGTGTTTGAGGGACTGCTCAACACTAATACAGATGGGTACAAGAGTTGTACAATATAAGTTAAAAGATAGAGCCTATGTTTATAAGTCTAACAACTTTCTCCGTCTTAGATACTTGTCGCAGAATGAATCTAGACAGGATTTCTAGCCAATGTTTTGCCTAAGTCTGCTGCTGATACCAATATTTAGAGCCAAGGATTAATTATTTTCAGGCTTAAAGGGTATAGTACACTATACTAATTAAGAGCATCTATAGGAGATACCGCAAATGACCAAATCGCAATACGCGTATACGGTTAACTACATCGAGTTTTTTGTGTGTAAAAAGTGTTGTGGCGGAATAGATCCCACATCCACGAACTATAAAGAGTAATATTTATAGAATATTTTGTGGTCTTCCTTGGAGGCACAAATCTCATGAACTACCGCTTCCCTTTTTGTCCTGCCTTGCTGCCCCTCCCGTGACCTAGCTTCCCGCTCACCTCTCAGAATAGATCTTGTTGTGCTCCCCTTCCTTATCCCGGCCACCACCGCTCGCCGCTGCTCCGCCGCAAGCTAGCTAGCTAAGTGCGAGCAGGCTAAGCTAGCTAGGAAGGCAAGTTGGGGCATCTCTCCGTTTGCGATCGCGCGGTAAGAAAATGCGTCTGTACCTCAGCCCAGCGGGGCGACACATAGTGTCTGACATGTCGGTTCAGACGCAAACGCGACCCAAATATGCGACACGTTTGCGTCTGCACGGACAGTGCGTGGACGCGCGGTCATCCGCACGCTTCTCGAATGGGCCCGCCTGGCAGCGCCACAGATGCTTCGTCTTCAGCGTGGCCCAACTTGTGGGCGGTGCGTTGGAGCTTTCTGCGCCGCGTTTAATGGTGCGCCTCGCATTTCGTGTGCGTGCGCTGGTGGGCGGTGTCGCAGTAACAGTGCATTGAAGGCGAGGTGACGCCCATTTTCTCAATCACACCATTGCCAGAGCCCGTCGTATGCACCAGACCAACGCCATGGGGAAGTCTTGGCCATTCCGCAAGACGAAGAACGACCACGAGGCACGCGGTCTGGCAAGAAGATGCGGGTAGGGCGGTACATCCGCATCGAGTTCGCGCGTTGCCTCTGGGAGGAAAACCGGTGAAAGGACACAGATGTCGCCTAGAGGGGGGTGAATAGGCGGTTTAAAACTTTTACGAGATGGGCTTAACAAATGCGGAATAAAACTAGCATTTACTTTGTCAAGCCCAAAGCCTATCAACTATGGTTCACCTATGTGCACCAACAACTTATGCTAAGCAATACAAGCAAGTATGTGATAGCAAGATATATATAACTTCAAGCACGATGGCTATCACAAGGTAAAGTGCATAAGTAAAGAGCTCGGGTATAGAGATAACCGAGGCACGCGGGAGACGATGATTTATCCCGGAGTTCACACTCTTGCGAGTGCTAATCTCCGGTGGAGAGGTGCGGTGGCTTAGTGCTCCCGAACGCCACAAGAGGCTCACCTTGAGGTGTGGTTGCTCGATGCACACCAACGCCACAAAGGCCTCACCGCAAGATGCGGTACTCACACCACACACCGAACGCCACGAAGGCGCCTCACCTAAATCTCCGGTGACCCTCGCCACAAAGGCCTAGGTCAAGGTTCCACTAAGGGATTTCCTTCGAGGCGAAACCGGGCCTTACACAAAGGTTGGGGCACACATCCACAACTTAATTGGAGGCTCCCAACAAATCACCACAAAGGTCTAGAATCCATCTAGGGTTCAAGAACCCAAGAGTAATAACCTTCTTGCTTTCACCACCATGAATCACCGTGGAGAACTCAAACCGATGCACCAAATGCAATGGCAAGAACACCACAAAGATGCTCAAGTCCTTCTCTCTCAAATTCCAACAAAGCTACAAAAGCTATTGGGGGAATAAGAGAGGAAGAACAAAATAAGAGGAGGAACACCAAATTTCTCTAAGATCTAGATCTAGTGGATTCCCCTCACAAAGAGAGGGATTTAATTGGTCAAGATGTAGATCTAGATCTCCTCTCTTTTCCCTCAAGAATATGCAAGAATCATGGGAGGAATCAAGAACTAGGGCAAGCTTTGAAGGACAACAATGGAGGGGAGAGAGAGAGAGAACCCACCAGCCCAAGGAGGAAGAAGGGGTCTCCCCTCCCAACGAAATATGACCGTTTGGGACCTCCCAGGCCGGAAAATCCGCCCCCCGAAAATCGCCCCTGGCTCGGGCCGGATATTTGGCCGGATATTTTCCCGGTATTGGCCTTCGGGCCGGATTATCCGCCCCACAGAAAACTGCAGAAACACCAAAACTAAAACGGGCATAACTTTAGCATCCGGACTCCGATTTTGATGATCATGGGATTGTTTTGAAGCTAGGAACAAGCTCTACAAGATCATGCAGGAAACCATCATATTCCAACAAGGGAGGATGGAAACAAATGATGAAAGGTTTGACCTATCTAAAAAAGACATACCGGTAAAACCTCCAAACTCGAAAATGCAACAAGTTGCCCATGCAAAAACCATTCTCAATGAACTAGAGCTTGTCATGAGAATAAGCACAAGCTCTAAAACATCACATGGATAAGATCCAAATAAAACCAAGAAAGATGATGAAGCAAACTCGAAAACGCAACGAGTGATCTATGCGAAATCGATGAACTAGAGCTTGTCATGAGAATACGCACAAGCTCTAAAACATCACATGGATAAGGTCCAAATAACAACCAAGAAAGATGATGCAAGGATGCAAAGGTTTGAGCTCTCTCCGAACGATACGATCGAGTTACTCACTCGAGAGCCCTCTTGATAGTACGGCAACTAAACTATAAACCGGTCTCCAACTACACTATGAGACCGGTGAGAAAGAAATCCTATCAAGAGCAAACCTTATACTTGCGCATTCCACTTGAGCTCGATGACGACGATCTTGACCTCAACAAGATGGAACGCCTTTCTTGCTTGTGTTTGCTTGACAAAGTCTTGTGGATTGCTCCCCCATAATCCACCATGGGAGAGCTTCTTCTTCGCATCTTCACATAACCATGACCACCATGTGGATTGCTCCCCCATAATCCACCATGGGAGAGATTCTTCTTCGGCGCATCTTCACATATCCATGATCACCATATGGATGGCAAGACTCAAGCAAAGGACCTCTTCGAGATGGCTCATCTTGAACTTGCACTTCATTTCTCCATGGCAAGCTTCAAGCTTATGAACTCTTCGAGTTGGCTCATCTTGAACTTGCACTTCATTTCTTCATTCTTCATCATGTTGATGTCTTGAAGTAACTCTAGGGCTCACTTCATCTTCATCTTCAAGACATACTTGACACTTGATATCATTCATCAATTTCTTCTTATTGCAACCTAATACAAACATGTTGATGTCTTGAAGTAACTTGAGGGCTCACTTCATCTTCATCTTCAAGACATACTTGACACTTGATATCCTTCATCAAATTCTTCTTATTGCAACCTTGAAGCCAACATATGGTTCAAGAATTTCCTATGGACAACTCCTACAAATATAACTCAATGCAAACATTAGTCCATAGGGATTGTCATTAATTACCAAAACCACACATGGGGGCTCCATGCACTTTCAATCTCCCCCATTTTGGTAATTGATGACAATCTCTTTGAGAGGGTTTATATAAGGAATTTAAGTAACAAATAAGTTGAATATATAGAGCAAACTCCCCCATAATATATGCATGTGTGAATGATCTTGACTTTCATTGCATATATTGGCATTCAAAGCCTAGTGGAGTTTCCTCTAAATATTCAACTATGCAAAGCAACAAGATGCAACGCAATAAAGGCACATGCTTAAGCACAAAGCAAAGACATAACCAAATTCCCTTAAACCCTCCAAACTTCTCCCCAATTGGCACCAATTGACGAAATGGGTGAAAAATTTAGAAGGCCAATATAGTGAGAGTTCCTCCATAGCGTGTGCATTTCTCATAATTTGAGTGGAATCAAATGCACATATCCAATGACGAATATTCAGAAGGAATCACACTATAAATAGGATCAAAGATTGCAAAAAGATAACAAAGTCAAGAAGCTTCAACAAATGAAGCAGGCAACCAAATGAACTGTAACATCCCAAGTTTTCAACAATAAATAAAAAGAGGATAAATTCAAATACTCAATTTTTGCAACAAACAAAAACTTTTATTACTCATATAGTGCTACATATAGTTTCATGCATAGTATGTGCATTTGTGTGCAATTGCCATGATGAGTGTATTAGTGTTGATCAATGATGCTTAAACCCTAAACTAAGATCACCTAACCCTAAATTGAGAAGAAGAAAGTAAATATAAAATAACTCAATTCTCCCTCACATACAACTTTGGCAAATTATTCAAATCATCACCAAAGGCGACCATTGTTTGGTCTATGGTTTGTAAAACTCTTATATAACAAAAACAAACACAAATGCATAGAAGAAACCAGATTAAAATCAAAGGAAATTCCAAATTCAACATACATATGATAATGGTCATATGACCACTTTATAAAATGTTGCCATCTTTACACCTCTGGTTTGAAAGATTCTTAAACTAAACAACCCTAATTCTTTCCACCTCATCCAAGATCATGTCAAGAGGAACTACTTTGTTGTTGACCACCAAGGTTGACTCTGCCTAGGTTGACCATGGTGAATAGGACAACATGCTATGTGAGAGTAAAGTGAAGATGATCACATTTTGGAAACTTTGCAAACCAACACCAAAATTAATACTACCACCACCATTCTATCACATTATTTGTATAAATGAACTCCACCAAAAATAATTTCAAAATTCTAAAAGAAGTTTCTTGCGGCCATTCTATCAAACACCTGGCAGGCACAAACCAAATATGATCAAACCGTGCTATATCCAACAGTTTATAAGCTGAACCCTGGGTGAATCTTGTTGATCATTACCTCTCTGGTACTCCTCCATCATTACAAGTCCTTGCTTGAGCAAGTGGAGGAATGGGGAAACCCTAATCTACACCATGTCAAACCCATGCCGGCCACCATGCGCTTCACCTCTCTGGCTCGACTCCCTCTCTCTCACCATGTCTAGGAGCTAGCCAAGTACACGACGATCATGACCCAGCACGGCCGAAGCTCGCCAAGCCACGGCATTGGCCGCACCAAGCACGCCCATGCCTGCCCAGGACATGCCATGGCATGCCAGTGCACGCGGTGAGCGCGCACTGGACGCGCCAGAGCATGGAAATGCCCCGTCACCCTCGTCCACACCTAGCGCCCATTCCCTGCGTCGAGCATCGCCACCAGTACCCCTACCTGCTAGCCACACTCAAGCACCGCCGGAAGCCCTGTCGTCGTCGCCATCGTCGGAGCCATGCCGCAGGTACCGTGGCATGATCACCAAGCTCCTGAGCTATCCCATCGACCCCTGGATGCGTCAGCAGCACCCATAGCTTCGCCATGCCGTCGCCAATCGAGTGTTGTACCCCTCTTGCCCTTTTGCACGCCGGAGCAGCCACGCCGTTGACGACCTCTCTCGGCAACCGCAACACTCCCTCCCCTCTATAAATAGAGACCTCCCGCTGCCATCTCCTTCACACCACCACGATCGCCTCACTCCACTGGTTCGCCTCGACCAAACCCCACCTCCAATCGTCGCCGGAGCAGCTCCAATTTGAAGCCGAAGCTCGCCGGAGTCCGCAGATCATCGTCGCCGATTCAAGCCGCCCCGAGCCTCGCCACTGCTACCAGACGCTCCCTCACCGTCGACAACGTCGCCTCGCACCCAGCAGAACACCGCGGGAACGCTGGTACGCCCTCCGACCCCCTAGGCTCGCCGCAAGAGCACTGGCTTCTCGCCGGAGAAGACGATCGTCGTGAGCCGTCGATCGCCCATCTGATCTGACGCTCCACGTTCGCCATACCGTTTCGGTTTTTAAGTGAGGCTGACAGGTGGAGCCACCTCGTCAGACGGCCCACGCGTGGGCTACACGTTGCTGAGCCGGCCCACCTCTTTTTCGCCCGTTTAGCCCACGTTGCCTTCCCGCCAAGCCCAATTATTCAAATTCTGTTTTTCTGTTTAATTCGAATATTCTTGCAGATGCTTTTTCAAATTCAAATACAACAAAATCCACTGAACCAAATTTAGTAAATTTTATATATTCGGAAAGCCCATGAAATTATCTAAACAATGCCACTGGCCTCACTTACAAATTATTGTATAATTTAAATGATAAAAATAACAAGGCAGAGCCTTTTCCAACTTCAAATAAATATTAAAAATTATCTATAAATGATTTTAAGTTGATTCCAACTCTCATAAATCACATTTGATATACTCTAATTGTTTCTACAAAAATATAACATAGTGTTTTGTATGATCATGGACTAGAGCAATATAATGGCTATGTAGCCATTTCTAGTTCATTTAAACCACCTTAAATTAGTTAGTAAATGGTATGAGAGCTATTCTCTCATTTAAATTGTGACCTTAAGTAATTCAAATAGAGATACTGACTTTGGTCTAACAAACCTCATGCTTGATATTAAATCATTGTCATGCTAGTATTAAAATGCATGAGGTGTAGCACCTCATTTAAATTCTACTCTCAAACAATAGATAAGTGTTGACCTTGGTCAACTAATATTCATACCTTATTATTATTTGAAGAGATTAAATCTTAATAAAATTCAATGAGAGGAAATTATTTTCTCCAAAACATTAAAGATCTATAATAATAAATAATTATAATAAGAGGAAATTATTTTTCTTTAACATAAATAAACTAAATCACCATGCTAATAAGATGTGATGCTAGCATAGGCTTGTGCGAAATTTTGGTGTGTTTAGCTTAGCACTTATGTTTGTGTGGTGATCGCTATACCTTGTATTCGTATATAGACGCTAGTCTCGAGGAATACCCGGAGGAGGAAGACTACAACCAAGAGGAGGAGGAAAACTTTGACTCCTATCCCAACCAAGGCAAGCCAATACTCTTGCAAGCCACCTTAATGCAAAGATCTTCATGAGCAAGGCACCATTACATATTACTTTCTGCTTAAGAATCCTATCATATGTTTTACTTTACTATTATTTTACTTATGGTATTTCAAAGTTTATTTTTGATTCATGATTCATTTGGTCTAGACTAGAACAAGAGTACTGATACGTCTCCAACGTATCGATAATTTCTTATGTTCCATGCTACATTATTGATGATATCTACATGTTTTATACACATTATATGTCGTATTTACGCATTTTCCGGCACTAACCTATTAACAAGATGCCGAAGAGCCAGGTGTTGTTTTCTGCTGTTTTTGGTTTCAGAAATCCTAGTAAGGAAATATTCTCGGAATTGGATGAAATCAACGCCCAGGGTCCTATTTTTGCACGAAGCTTCCAGAAGACCGAGGGGAAAGGAAGTGGGGCCACGAGGCGCCGCCACACTAGGGCGGCGCGGCCCGGCCCCGGCGCGCCGTCTCTAGCGTGTGGGGCCCTCGTGTGGCCCCCGCGTTGCCCTTCCGCCTACTTAAAGTCTTCGTCGCGAAACCCTCTGTACCGAGAGCCACGATACGGAAACCTTCCAGAGACGCCGCCGCCGCGAATCCCATCTCGGAGATTCAGGAGATCGCCTCGGCACCCTACCGGAGAGGGGAATCATCTCCGGAGGACTCTTCATCGCCATGATCGCCTCCGGAGTGATGAGTGAGTAGTTCACCCCCGGACTATGGGTCCATAGCAGTAGCTAGATGGTCGGCTTCTCCTCATGTGCTTCATTGTTGGATCTTGTGAGCTGCCTAACATGATCAAGATCATCTATCTGTAATACTATATGTTGTGTTTGTCGGGATCCGATGGATAGAGAATACTATGTTATGGTGATTATCAATCTATTACCTATGTGTTGTTTATGATCTTGCATGCTCTCCGTTATTAGTAGAGGCTCGGGCCAAGTTTTTGCTCTTAACTCCAAGAGGGAGTATTTATGCTCGATAGTGGGTTCATGCCTCCATTAAATCTGGGACAGTGAAGAAAGTTCTAAGGTTGTGGATGTGTTGTTGCCACTAGGGATAAAACATTGATGCTATGTCTAAGGATGTAGTTGTTGATTACATTACGCACCATACTTAATGCAATTGTCTGTTGCTTGCAACTTAATACCGGAAGGGGTTCGGATGATAACCTGAAGGTGGACTTTTAGGCATAGATGCATGCTGGATAGCGGTCTATGTACTTTGTCGTAATGCCCTAATTAAATCTCACTATATTTATCATATCATGTATATGCATTGTTATGCCCTTTTATATTTGTCAATTGCCCGATTGTAATTTGTTTACCCAACATGCTTTTATCTTATGGGAGAGACACCTCTAGTGAACTGTGGATCCCGGTCCTATTCTTTACATCGCATACAATCTACTGCAATTGTTCTTTACTGTTTTCTTCGCAAACAATTATCTTCCACACAATACGGTTAATCCTTTGTTACAGCAAGCCGGTGAGATTGACAACCTCACTGCTTCGTTGGGGCAAAGTACTTTGGTTGTGCTGTCGGGTTCGCGCCGGAATCCCCGGTGTTGCGCTGCATCATATTTCGCCACCATCAACCTTCAACGTGCTTCTTCACTCCTACTGGTCCGATTAAATCTTGGTTTCTTACTGAGGGAAACTTGCCACTGTGTGCATCATACCTTCCTCTTGGGGTTCCCAACGGACGTGTACATCTACGCGCATCAAGTACCAATGTTAGCATAAGCAAACAAAGCTAGATAGCACCCCTCATGACTAGATGCTATTGCTAACTAAATAAAAGTGACTACTCTAGATGGGAACAAGGTGAAATGAAATGACTTTGAAGGAATTTGAAAGTGAAAGTAACTTGAATGACTTGGTGAAAATTTGTGAAAAACTGATGATTGGGCTCGGATGCGATACCTTTCCAATTATACAAGTACCCCCACAATACCGGAATATGGGTATGGTTTAACTAGAAGTTTATATATCTTAGTATGGGTTCCCTCTAAACAAGCGTCATAGGGGTTATGCTGAAGCTGCCTCCATTGAAAGTGAATTGATATGAAATGACGTGAATGAGGTGAATTGTCCGGCCCAAGCCCCAGTTCCCAGTGCGACGGTTTGTCTTCACCGGGAGGCCAAGCTCATGGGGAGAGGTTCCTATACTAGGGTGTGTAAGTGAAAGGTTAGGGTTGATGATCCGCGTACTGAGTTACGATTATTCAGGGTTATTGACGGATGTAATCAAATGTTGTGGCACAAGTGTGCAACCTCTGCAGAGTGTTAAAACTATTCGAATAGCCGCGTCCACGGTTACTGACGGTTGGAAAGGTTCCGTTATCAGAACTTGTCTTAAAAAGGAATGGTGAACTTTGAATGGTGACTTGAATTTTGAAAACACAACTGATGTTGTGGGAATGACACTAATGTTCCCCTTTGAGTTAGTCTAGAGATTCAAGCATCTTTACTAAAAGTGTTTATGAAATAAACTTGGCTTTATGCAAATAACCCTAGAGCTTAGCAACCCTTAAAATTGATAATTACTTACATTAGTAGTAGTTTGCGCGTACTTAAAGTACTCATGGCTTTGTCCCTGGCTATTCCAATGCCAGACTATGAAGAGGAGCAACACTATGAGGATGACGGTCAACAAGACGTCTACCAGAACTAGGAGGCTGCCAACATCAAGCGTTGGCCTGTGGATAGATAGTTCCACCTACTACGACGCTTCCGCTACTTATCTGTGTTCGTTGATCGTTCAAATCAACTGTTTGTGTAATATTGGATCATGTGATCTATGTATGTAAGACATTATGTGTTGTAATAAATAATGACTCTATGGTATTCAACTGTTATGTCTCGCAACAACACTCTTCTTGGGATTGCGATGTACGACATAATAGGCATCTGGACTTAAAAATCCGGGTGTTGACAAGTTGGTATCAGAGCCATTGTTTGACCTTAGAAGCCCCTAGTTTAGAATGGACGTTTGAAAACACTTAGATTCAAAACTAATAAAAGAAATAATTATGAAAACATATTCAAACTCTTACCTTTGAGATCTTTTACAAAATAACAAGTTCATGTTTCTTTCCTACAATTAAATTAAAATTTTGAACACTTGCACTTCTCTAACTTACTCATCCATGTCTCTACAGATGGATCAATTCGCTCAGACGGAGTCTTACCGGCTAGGCAATGCTGGAGGCGTAATTTTCGAGCAGGACCTGACTGAGCTCTCCCTGTTTCTCGGGCGCCCCTTCCCGGAGTTCTTCGGGGGACAGGTCACCGAACAGCTTGGAGGACAGATGCAGTGGATCATCTGCGCTGACCTCCGCGGGAAGCTCGAGTCACCCACGACTGGCAGGATCCAGTTCTCCTTCCGGGAGAACAGCTGGGTGGACGGCCTCGCTCGTGCTATGAAGGAAGCACTAGCCCGTCTGTGCGGGCTGGAGCTGCCCCGAATCCGGGGAACCCGCTACTTCCACATGGCAAGGCACGACTCCATGGGGGCACCGATGGATCTCTCGCCCCATCCCGAGTTGAAGTACCACGTGGACCACACCGACTACATGCTATGCGAGACCTACGTCCAGCTCGACAACGCTCGCGCCCTCGCCAACTTCGCCTACCACCAGATGGCTCAGAAGGACGAGATCACCAAGATCATCGCCGCAGAGCGCAAGACCCTTCGCCATGAGAACGCGAAGAAGGACTACTCCATCTCTCGCCTCCGCGACCAGATCGCCACCCTCAAAGGGACCATCAAGACCCAGGCAGATCAGCTCGCGGCCCTCGAGGGAGAAGGAGAGGGGGGAGACATCCAAGGGGATGGCTACTCCTATGTGAGCAATGACAACGACTACGAAGAGGATGACGATGACCTGGCCTTCTATCCTGATGAGGATGGCCATGAGCACCTGACAGCCGGGATGGATGACACCGTCCCGATCCATGTTGATGAAGCTTAGTTTCACTTGTGCACCTTGCGTAGGTGTGAGTTGTATCGGTCCCAATGTATCGTAGTTTGGTGAAAGGGGTTCTTCAAACCCTCCGATGTGTTAGCTTGTAATGCTTGCATCATGAATAAAATAAAAGTGTGTTTATTTTCAACATGTCAAGAACTCAAGTTTTAAACTGTGAACTTTACCCAAAATAAGCCATAGAAATTTCCCCCTCATCTCATGATCTATCTCAATGTTCAGATGGCACCTCCCAGTCGCGCATCCCAGGATGCTATGATGCAACTGCTGCAGACTGGGTAGAGAGAGCCGAAAGAGCTGAAAGGCAAGCCAACATCGCTGCACTGCAACAGATTGCCCAGAACAACCAAGGCCACGGAAACCATGACCATCCGGGCTCCAAGCTGAAGAACTTCCAGAACACCAACCCACCTGTGTTTAGCAAGACGGAGGAACCCCTCGATGCGGACGATTGGCTCCAGACAATGGAGAACAATCTTGAAGTGGCCGGAGTGGAGGCCAATGATAAGGTTCTGTTCGCCACGCACTACCTGGCAGGACCTGCACGTGCCTGGTGGACGAGTGCCCGCGCCTTGAATGCGGGGAAAATGATGACTTGGGCCGACTTCAAGCTCAAATTCAGCAAATACCATGTGCCCCGGGCCTGATCAAGAAGATGCGGGACGAGTTTCGCGAACTCAAGCAGGGCAGGATGACTGTGGTGGAGTACCGTGACAAGTTCCTTACCTTGTCAAGGTACGCACCTGATGAGACGGACACCACCGACAAGAGGAAGGAGAGGTTCTTGAACGGACTGCATGATGAGATGCAGACGGTGTTGGTAAACATCCCTTTTGCTGACCTTGAAGCCCTTGTTGACTCCGCCATCCAGATGGAGGGCAAGCTGAACCAGGCCAATGAGAACCGCAAACGCAGAATGATGCACCAGTGGGCCCAGAATACCCCGAGGTATCGCCGCGAGGATTCGCCCCCAGAAGCAACAAGCCACCAACCCCGATGTCACGCCCCGGTTTTCAACACCGGAGTGGAGGAAACCCCAGGCCAGGAGGCCACCACAACAACAACCATAGCAACAGCAACTACGTCCACCACAACAACAACTTCAACCGTGCTCCGATGAGAGCCCCCGCCAACAACAACAACAACAACAACACCAACACTGCACCAAGGACCGGGAGCAACGCCGTTCCCGTCACTCCCAAGGACAAGGCCACCATCACTTGCTACGAGTGTGGTGTGGTGGGACACTATTCCAATGAGTGCCCCAAGAGACTTGCCAAGATCGCCGCCAACCCCGCTGCACCTGCTCGCGACAACGCCGTGTCTCCACCGGCAAGAAGTTCAGCCCCAACAACCGCAGCCGCCTCTTTCACATGAGTGCGGAAGAAGCCCAGGAAGCGCCACGTCGTGCTGGGTATGTTCTCTGTCAACTCAGTACTGGCCAGAGTATTGTTTGATTCTGGAGCATCGCATTCTTTTGTCACCGAAGATTTTGCATGCACTAGTAAGATTCAACCCATCAGTTTGAAGCATGTCATGATAGTTCAAATACCCGGTTCAACTACAAAAGCTAGAAAAATTTGCAAGGACGTGCCTATCATAATACATGAAATAGAATTTTATGCAAATTTGATTGTTCTGGGAACAAAGGGTTTAGAGGTAGTACTGGGTATGGATTGGATGTCCAAGCATCATGGACTCATTGATTGTGCCAAGAAGGCCATCACCATGACTAGCAGCACTGGAGTGCTAGTGGAGCACATATCGGAAAGACTGCCCAAAAATTTCACCTGCAACCAGAGTTTAGCCAAACCCACCTTGGATCAGATCAGGGTCGTCTAGATACCCGATGTGTTTCGATGATCTACCCGGTATGCCCCCAGATCGGGATATCGAGTTTATCATCGAGTTAATCCCCGGAACAGGACCCATAGCCCAGAGAGCTTACAGCATGAACCCGGCAGAATTGGTGGAACTGAAGAAGCAGCTGGATGAACTTTTAGCCAAAGGTCCGATCCGACCAAGTGCGTCGCCTTGGAGATCGCCAGTTTTGTTTGTGGATAAGAAAGACGGCGCCAGTCATTTATGTACGGACTATTGTAAGCTTAACGATGTCACCATCAAAAACAAATATCCTTTTCCCAAAATAGAAGACTTGTTTGACCAGTTGACCGGTGCCACCGTGTTCTCGAAGATTGATCTTAGGACAGGTTACCATCAGCTGAAGATCCGTGCCACAGATATCCCAAAGACTGCATTCACCACCAGATATGGGTTGTATGAATACAACGTCATGTCATTTGGACTGACCAATGCCCCGGCTTACTTTATGAACCTCATGAACAAGATCTTCATGAACTTCTTGGACAAGTTTGTCGTTGTTTTCATCGATGACATCCTAATCTACTCCAAGTCCGAGGAGGAACATGAGCAACACCTGGAGATCGTTCTAGAAACCCTTAGACAACACAAGTTGTACGCCAAGTTCAGCAAGTGCGAGTTCTGGTTGAAGGAAGTCGGATTCCTGGGACACATTTTGTCTGCAGGAGGAATTGCCGTGGACCCCGCAAAAATCAAGACCGTTGCAGAATGGAAAGTCCCAACCACTCAAACCAAAGTCCGCGTTTTTCTTGGATTGGCGGGATACTACCACCGATTCGTTGAAGGATTCTCGAGCATAGCGAGACCAATGACCCAACTGCTGAAGAAGGACAAGAAGTTTGACTGGACTGACAAATGTGAAGAGAGCTTCCAGAAGCTCAAGGCAAGACTGACGACAGCCCCAATACTAACCATGCCGGACATCACCAAGCCTTTTGACGTGTGACGCCTCCAAGATTGGTCTTGGATGTGTGTTGATGCAAGGAGGAAAGGTGATATCATACCTGTCAAGGCAACTGAAGCCACATGAGCAGAATTATCCAACCCATGACTTAGAATTAGCCGCAGTTGTGTTAGCCTTGAAGGTTTGGCGTCATTACCTCATGGGTAATCGATGCGAGATTTACTCGGATCACAAGAGTTTGAAGTATATCTTCGCCCAGAAGGAGCTGAACATGAGGCAAAGAAGGTGGATCGAGTTGATTAAGGATTATGACCTAGAGATTCACTATCACCCCGGCAAGGCCAATGTGGTAGCAGATGCTTTGAGCCGACAATGTGTCACCTGAACTCCATGATCACTAAGAGCAACCTAGTCCTATCAAGAGTTTGAACAGTTTAGACTGGAGCTAGTTAGCGAAGGGTACCGCCGATAGAGCTTCAGCCTACCTTGGTTACTCAAATCAAAGAAGCCCAGAAGGGGAATGCTAGTATTGACGGAATCAAGAAAAATATGGTAGCAGGAAAGGCACCGGGATTTACCATAGATGAAGAAGAAGTGCTTTGGTACAACGGACGCTTATGCGTGCCGATTCTGAATCGAAGCAAGTTATTCTGAAGGAAGCCCACACCCTCGTATTCCATTCACCCCGGAGGTACCAAGATGTACCAAGACTTGAAGGAACAGTTTTGGTGGCATGGAATGAAGCGAGAAATTGGGAGCTACATCGCCAAATGTGACATCTGTCAAAGAGTCAAGGCCGAGCATCAACGACCCGCAGGAATGTTACAGCCCCTGCCTATTCCCGAGTGGAAGTGGGATTCGGTAGGAATGGATTTCATCACCGGATTGCCCAAGTCTAGTAAGGGAAATGATTCCATCTGGGTAGTGGTCGACAGATTAACCAAAGTCGCCCATTTCATCCCCGTAAAGACCACCTACCAAGGGCCTAAGCTAGCAGAGTTGTACATTTCCAGAATAGTCACCCTGCACGGAACCCCGAAGTCAATAATGTCAGATAGAGGATCTCAATTCACCTCGAGATTCTGGCAGAAGGTACATGAAGGATTAGGCACCCGTCTGAATTTCAGCACCGCATACCACCCGCAGACGGATGGACAACTGAGCGAGTCAATCAAATCCCGGAAGATATGTTGAGAGCATGTGTACTAGAGTATGGATCCAAGTGGGAAGACTCGCCCTACGCAGAATTCTCGTACAACAACGGCTATCAAGCCAGCTTGCAGATGGCCCCTTTTGAAGCATTGTACGGTAAGGAAGTGCCGTACCCTCTCGAATTGGTCGGAAGTCGGAGAGAGCCAAGTGTTTGGACCAGATGTTCTCCGAGAAGCCGAAGAGAAGGTACACAAGATCCGGAGTACCTCAAGACAGCCCAGTCCAGCAAAAGAGCTATGCGACAAAAGACGCCGAGATGACCTTCGAAATCAGAGACTTCGTGTATCTCAAATGTCCCCTCTTAAAGGAATGCAGAGATTCCAGCTTAGAGGAAAGCTGGCACCCCGCTATGTTGGACCCTTCAAAGTCCCGAGTCGCCGAGGAGAAGTGTCTTATCAACTGGAATTGCCGGAAGAAATGGCAGCGGTACACAATGTGTTTCACATCTCTCTACTTCGCAAATGTTTGGAAGTGCCGGAGAAGACCGAGGTTTTCAAGAACATTGATCACAGATCTGTGGACATCAATTCAGACTTGACCTATCGCGAAGTGCCGATTCGCATCTTAGAAGAAGCCTTCAGAACAACTCGCACTAGGAGTATCAAGTTTCTGATGATCCAATGGAGTAATCACACCGAAGAAGCTACATGGGAGAGGGAAGATTTCATGAAGACTGAATACCCCAATCTCTTTAGTATCTAGTTTTCTTTAAGATCTCGGGACGAGATCTTTTGTAAGGGGGAAGGGTTTGTAACATCCCAAGTTTTAAACAATAAATAAAAAGAGGATAAATTCAAATACTCAATTTTTGCAACAAACAAAAACTTTTATTACTCATATAGTGCTACATATAGTTTCATGCATAGTATGTGCATTTGTGTGCAATTGCCATGATGAGTGTATTAGTGTTGATCAATGATGCTTAAACCCTAAACTAAGATCACCTAACCCTAAATTGAGAAGAAGAAAAGAAATATAAAATAACTCAATTCTCCCTCACATACAACTTTGGCCAATTATTCAAATCATCACCAAAGGCCACCATTGTTTGGTCTATGGTTTGTAAAACTCTTATATAACAAAAACAAACACAAATGCATAGAAGAAACCAGATTCAAATCAAAGGAAATTCCAAATTCAACATACATATGATAATGGTCATATGACCACTTTATAAAATGTTGCCCTCTTTACACCTCTGGTTTGAAATATTCTTAAACTAAACAACCCTAATTCTTTCCACCTCATCCAAGATCATGTCAAGAGGAACTACTTTGTTGTTGACCACCAAGGTTGACTCTGCCTAGGTTGACCATGGTGAATAGGACAACATGCTATGTGAGAGTAAAGTGAAGATGATCACATTTTGAAAACTTTGCAAACCAACACCAAAATGAATACTACCACCACCATTCTATCACATTATTTGTATAAATGAACTCCACCAAAAAGAATTTCAAAATTCTAAAAGAAGTTTCTTGCGGCCATTCTATCAAACACCTGGAAGGCACAAACCAAATATGATCAAACCTTGATATATCCAACAGTTTATAAGATGAACCTTGGGTGAATCTTGTTGATCATTACCTCTCTGGTACTCCTCCATCATTACAAGTCCTTGCTTGAGCAAGTGGAGGAATGGGGAAACCCTAATCTACACCATGTCAAACCCCTGCCGGCCACCATGCGCTTCACCTCTCTGGCTCGACTCCCTCTCTCTCACCATGTCTAGGAGCTAGCCAAGTACACGACGATCATGACCCAGCACGGCCGAGCTCGCCAAGCCACGGCATTGGCCGCACCAAGCACGCCCATGCCTGCCCAGGACATGCCATGGCATGCCAGTGCACGCGGTGAGCGCGCACTGGACGCGCCAGAGCATGGCAATGCACCGTCACCCTCGTCCACGCCTAGCGCCCATTCCCTGCGTCGAGCATCGCCACCAGTACCCCTACCTGCTAGCCACACTCAAGCACCGCCCACCTCCCGTCGTCCGCCATCATCGGGGCCATGCCGCAGGTACCTTGGCATGATCACCAAGCTCCTGAGCTATCCCATCGACCCCTGGATGCGTCAGCAGCGCCCATAGCTTTGCCATGCCGTCGCCAATCGAGTGTTGTACCCCTCTTGCCCTTTCGCACGCCGGAGCAGCCACGCCGTCGATGACCTCTCTCGGCAACCGCAGCACTCCCTCCCCTATAAATAGAGACCTCCCGCGGCCATCTCCTTCACACCACACGATCGCCTCACCCACCGGTTCGCCTTGACCAAACCCCACCTCCAATCGTCGCCGGAGCAGCCCAATTTGAAGTCGCTCGCCGGAGTCCGCGCATCATCGTCGCCGATTCAAGCCGCCCGAGCCTCGCCACTACTACCAGACGCTCTCACCGTCAATGTCGCCGCACCCAGCAACACCGCGGGAACGCCGGTATGCCCTCCGACCCCCTAGGCTCGCCGCCAGCACCCTCGCCGAGAAGACGATCATCGTGAGCCATCGATCGCCCATCTGATCTGACGCTCCACGTTCGCCATACCGTTTCGGTTTTTAAGTGAGGCTGACAGGTGGAGCCACCTCGTCAGACGGCCCGCGCGTGGGAGACACGTTGCTGGGCCGGCCCACCTCTTTTTCGCCCGTTTAGCCCACGTTGCCTTCCCGCCAAGCCCAATTATTCAAATTCTGTTTTTCTGTTTAATTCGAATATTCTTGCAGATGCTTTTTCAAATTCAAATACAACAAAATCCACTGAACCAAATTTAGTAAATTTTATATATTCGGAAAGCCCATGAAATTATCTAAACAATGCCACTGGCCTCACTTACAAATTTATTGTATAATTTAAATGATAAAAATAACAAGGCAGAGCCTTTTCCAACTTCAAATAAATATTAAAAATTATCTATAAATGATTTTAAGTTGATTCCAACTCTCATAAATCACATTTGATATACTCTAATTGTTTCTACAAAAATATAACATAGTGTTTTGTATGATCATGGACTAGAGCAATATAATGGCTATGTAGCCATTTCTAGTTCATTTAAACCACCTTAAATTAGTTAGTAAATGGTATGAGAGCTATTCTCTCATTTAAATTGTGATCTTAAGTAATTCAAATAGAGGTACTGACTTTGGTCTAATAAACCTCATGCTTGATTACTTAGAGATATTAAATCATTATCATGCTAGTATTAAAATGCATGAGGTGTAGCACCTCATTTAAATTCTACTCTCAAATAATAGATATGAAGTGTTGACCTTGGTCAACTAATATTCATACCTTATTATTATTTGAAGAGATTAAATCTTAATAAAATTCAATGAGAGGAAATTATTTTCTCCAAAACATTAAAGAGCTATTATAATAAATAATTATAATAAGAGGAAATTATTTTTCTTTAACATAAATAAACTAAATCACCATGCTAATAAGATGTGATGCTAGCATAGGCTTGTGTGAAATTTTGGTGTGTTTAGCTTAGCACTTAAGTTTGTGTGGTGATCGTTATACCTTGTATTCGTATATAGACGCTAGTCTCGAGGAATACCCGGAGGAAGAAGACTACAACCAAGAGGAGGAGGAAAACTTTGACTCCTATCCCAACCAAGGCAAGCCAATACTCTTTGAAGCCACCTTAATGCAAAGCTCTTCATGAGCAAGGCACCATTACATATTACTTTCTGCTTAAGAATCCTACCCTATGTTTTACTTTACTATTATTTTACTTATGGTATTTCAAAGTTTATTTTTGATTCATGATTCATTTGGTCTAGACTAGAACAAGAGTACCAATGTTAGCATAAGCAAACAAAGCTAGATAGCACCCCTCATGACTAGATGCTATTGCTAACTAAATAAAAGTGACTACTCTAGATGGGAACAAGGTGAAATGAAATGACATTGAAGGAATTTGAAAGTGAAAGTAACTTGAATGACTTGGTGAAAATTTGTGAAAAACTGATGATTGGGTTCGGATGCGATACCTTTCCAATTATACAAGTACACCCACAATACCGGAATATGGGTATGGCTTAACTGGAAGTTTATATATCTTAGTATGGGTTCCCTCTAAACAAGCGTCATAGGGGTTATGCCGAGGCTGCCTCCATTGAAAGTGAATTGATATGAAATGACGTGAATGAGGTGAATTGTCCGGCCCAAGCCCTGTGCAGTTCCCAGGCTGACGGTTTGTCTTCACTAGGAGGCCAAGCTCATGGGGAGAGGTGCCTATACTAGGGTGTGTAAGTGAAAGGTTAGGGTTGATGATCCGCGTACTGAGTTACGATTATTCAGGGTTATCCTTACGGATGTAATCAAATGTTGTGGCACAAGTGTGCAACCTCTGCAGAGTGTAAAACTATTCGAATAGCCGCGTCCACGGTTACGGACGGTTGGAAAGGCCATACTGTTCCGTTGTCAGAACTTGTCTTAAAAAGGAATGGTGAACTTTGAATGGTGACTTGAATTTTGAAAACACAACTGATGTTGTGGGAATGACACTAATGTTCCCCTTTGAGTTAGTCTAGAGATTCAAGCATCTTTACTAAAAGTGTTTATGAAATAAACTTGGCTTTATGCAAATAACCCTAGAGCTTAGCAACCCTTAAAATTGATAATTACTTACATTAGTAGTAGTTTGCGAGTACTTAAAGTACTCATGGCTTTGTCCCTGGCTATTCCAATGCCAGACTATGAAGAGGAGCAACACTATGAGGATGACGGTCAACAAGACGTCTACTAGAACTAGGAGGCTGCCAACGTCAAGCGTTGGCCTGTGGATAGATTGTTCCACCTACTACGACACTTCCGCTACTTATCTGTGTTCGTTGATCGTCCAGATCAACTGTTTGTGTAATATTGGATCATGTGATATGGATGTAAGACATTATGTGTTGTAATAAATAATGACTCTATGGTATTCAACTGTTATGTCTCGCAACAACACTCTTCCTGGGATTGCGATGTACGACATAATAGGCATCTGGACTTAAAAATCCGGGTATTGACATGAACCACAAAGAGGATACCAAAAGAAAGATAGATATTATGATAAGATCAAGAAGATTGCTCTAAATAATATGAGGAAGCTCCCCAAGGTTTGTGCACAAAACTAGACAATTTGCATTGGAGTATAAAGTGCACAAATATGGAATCATCACTCCCATAATATCATTCAAAACAAAAGATACCAAGTGAATCAAACTCTAATGATCACCACAAGATAGTGCTCTAAATCAAATGAGGAAGCTCCTCAAGGTACATGCATAAAATAAAATGTTGCATTTGAATAAAATATGCATAACATGGAATCCTCACTCCCTCATTTAAAACACAAACATTTGTAATAGATCATAGATAGAAAAATAAGCTAAACACTTGCAACAAACAAAATAGTTGAGCAACAAGTAAGAGGCACCATAATAAAAAGGCTCAACCAAGATGATATGTGAAAGGCATGATAAACCATATTATAAGACTATTACAAGGATGAGAAAAAAGCATCATCATAGTCTTCAATGAATTATATTGCTTAGCATGACCAATCAACACGCAATAAATAAATAAGATATCAAAAGGAGATGTATCATCTATTATGTGTATAAGTTTCTCTAAGTGGGCAATATCACAAAGATATTTATCCACAAAGAAACATGCACACACAAAATAGATACGCAAGAAAAATAGTATGATATTGATGTCTACGTTCCCCCTCTCCCCGAGTTTGTTGGGCCTCCAAGTGCAGGTTTGTAGAACAAAGAGAAGTTTTCCTTAAGTGGATCACCCAAGGTTTATCGAACTCAGGGAGGAAGAGGTCAAAGATATCCCTCTCATGCAACCCGCAACCACAAAGCAAGAAGTCTCTTGTGTCCCCAACACACCAAATAGGTGCACTAGTTCGGCGAAGAGATAGTGAAATACAGTGGTATGAATATATATGAGCAAGCAACGGTGCCAGAAAAGTGCTTGCTGCGTGTAGTTGATGGTGGTAGTATTGCAGCAGTAGTAACACAGTAAAACAGTAAACAAGCAGTAGTAACTCAGCAGTATTTAGGGACAAGGCCTAGGGATTACACTTTCACTAGTGGACACTCTCAACATTGATCACATAACAGAATAGATAAATGCATACTCTACACTCTTGTTGGATGATGAACACATTGCGTAGGATTACACGAACCCTCAATGCCGGAGTTAACAAGCTCCACAATAATGCTCATGTTTAAGTAACCTTAAGTGTAAGATAGATCAAAACGACTAAACCAAGTACTAGCATAGCATGCACACTGTCACCTTCATGCATATGTAGGAGGAATAGATCACATCAATATTATCATAGCAATAGTTAACTTCGCAATCTACAAGAGATCATGATCATAGCATAAACCAAGTACTAACACGGTGCACGCACTGTCACCTTTGCACACATGCAGGAGGAATAAAACTACTTTAATAACACATCACTAGAGTAGCACATAGATAGTAGTGATACAAAACTCATATGAATCTCAATCATGTAAAGCAGCTCATGAGATCATTGTATTGAGGTACATAGGAGAGAGATTAACCACATAGCTACCGGTACAGCCCCGAGCCTCAATGGAGAACTACTCCCTCCTCATGGGAGCAGCAGCGGTGATGAAGATGGCGGTGGAGATGGCAATGGTGTCGATGGAGAAGCCTTCCGGGGCACTCCCCGTCCGGCAGGTGCCGAACAGACTCGTCCCCCGATCTTGGCTTCGCGATGACGGCGGCTCTGGAACTTTTCTCGTATCGTGGCTTCCTCCGTAAGGGTTTTCGATGCAGGGGCTTTATAGGCGAAGAGGCGGCGTCGAAGGTCGAAGAGGCGGGGGGTAAGGCGGCGCGGGCCCACCCTAGGCCGCGCCGGCCACCCTCCCGGGCCCGTGGCCCCCTCTGGTTCCCGGTGTCTCGAAGCTTCGTGGAAAAATAGGAACCCGGGCGTTGATTTCGTCCAATTCCGAGAATATTTCGTTACTAGGATTTCTGAAACCAAAAAAGCAGAAAACAGCAACGGCACTTCGGCATCTTGTTAATAGGTTAGTTCTTAAAACGCATAAATACGACATATAATGTGCATAAAACATGTAGGTATCATCAATAAAGTGGCATGGAACATAAGAAATTATCGATACGTTGGAGACGTATCAGCATCCCTAAGTTTTCTTGTCTCCGAGGTAAAACGATAACAAAGATAATTTCTTAAGTGACATGCCATCATAACCTTGATCATACTATTGTAAACATATGTAATGAATGCAGCGATCAAAACAATGGTAATGACATGAGTAAACAACTGAATCATAAAGCAAGGACTTTTCATGAATAGTACTTAAAGACAAGCATCAATAAGTCTTGCATAAGAGTTAACTCATAAAGCAATAATTCAAAGTAGAGGCATTGAAGCAACACATAGGAAGATTAAGTTTCAGCGGTTGCTTTCAACTTATAACATGTATATCTCATGGATATTGTCAACATAAAGTAATATAACAAATGCAATATGCAAGTATGTAGGAATCAATGCACAGTTCACACAAGTGTTTGCTTCTTGAGGTAGAGAGAAATAGGTGTCCGACTCAACATAAAAGTAAAAGAAAGGTCCTTCAAAGAGGAAAGCATCGATTGCTATATTTGTGCTAGAGCTTTGGTTTTGAAAACATAAAGAGAGCATAAAAGTAAAATTTTGAGAGGTGTTTGTTGTTGTCAACGAATGGTAGTGGGCACTCTAACTACCTCATCAACCAGACTTTCAAGAGCGGCTCCCATGAAGGACGTTATCTCTACCAACAAGGTAGATCATCCCTCTTCTCTTTTGTTTACACATGTACTTTAGTTTAGTTTTTCTTTATTTATGGATGACACTCCTCCCAACCTTTTGCTTACACAAGCCATGGCTAACCGAATCCTCGGGTGCCTTCCATCAATCACATACCATGGAGGAGTGTCTATTTGCAAATTTAAGTTGCTTACTGATAAATCAGAGCAAAACATGTGAAGAGAATTATTAATGCAAGTTAATTAATTGAGGCTGGGAACCTCATTGCCAGCTCTTTTTGCAAAATTATTGGATAAGCGGATGAAGCCACTAGTCCATTGTGAAAGTCTGTCAAAAGTAAATGACAAGATTGAAAGATAAAACACCACATACTTCCTCATGAGCTATAAAACATTGACACAAATAAGAGGTGATAAATTTTGAATTGTTTAAAGGTAGCACTCAAGCAATTTACTTTGGAATGGCGGAGAAATACCATGTAGTAGGTAGGTATGGTGGACACAAATGGCATAGTGGTTGGCTCAAGGATTTTGGATGCATGAGAAGTATTCCCTCTCGATACAAGGTTTAGGCTAGCAAGGTTATTTGAAGCAAACTCAAGGATGAACCGGTGCAGCAAAACTCACATAAAAGACATATTGTAAACATTATAAGACTCTACACCGTCTTCCTTGTTGTTCAAACTCAATACTAGAAATTATCTAGACCTTAGAGAGACCAATTATGCAAACCAAATTTTAGCATGCTCTATGTATTTCTTCACTAATAGGTGCAAAGTATATGATGCAAGAGCTTAAACATGAGCACAACAATTGCCAAGTATCACATTACCCAAGACATTATAGCAATTACTACATGTAGCATTTTCCAATTCCAACCATATAACAATTTAACGAAGAGGAAACTTCGCCATGAATATTATGAGCTAAGAACACATGTGTTCATACGAACCAGCGGAGCGTGTCTCTCTCCACACAAGGATGAACTTATTCAGAGAACTAAGATAACAAAACAAAAACAACAATAAAAGCACACAGACGCTCCAAGTAAAATACATAGGATGTGATGGAATAAAAATATAGTTTTACTAGAAGAAACCTGATAAGTTGTCGATGAAGAAGGATGCCTTTGGGCATCCCCAAGCTTAGATGCTTGAGTCTTCTTGAAATATGCAGGGATGAACCACCGGGCATCCCCAAGCTTAGACCTTTCACTCTTCTCGATCACATTATATCACCCTCTTCTATTGACCCTTGAAAACTTCCTTCACACCAAACTTCAAGCAAACTCATTAGAGGGTTAGTGCATAATCAAAAATTCACATGTTCAGAGGTGACACAATCATTCTTAACACTTCTGGACATTGCACAAAACTTCTGAAAGTTAATGGAACAAAGAAACTCATTCAACTTAACAAAAGCGGCAATGCGAAATAAAAGGCAGAATCTGTCAAAAACAGAACAGTCCGTAAGGACGAATTTATAAATGGCACCAGACTTGCTCAAATGGAAAAACTCAAAACTAATGAAAGTTGCGTACATATCTGAGGATCACGCTCGTAAATTGGCAGATTTTTTAGAATTTTCTACAGAGAATTATGCCCAGATTCGTGACAGACAGCAATGCTGTTTCTGCGCAGCAATCCCAAATATAACATCAACTTTGACATAGAAACTTTACTTGGCACAACAAAAACACAAACTAAGATAAGGAGAGGTTGCTACAGTAGTAAACAACTTCCAAGACACAAATATAAAACAAAGTACTGTAGCAAAATAACACATGGGTTATCTCCCAAGAAGTTCTTTTCTTTATAGCCATTAAGATGGGCTCAGTAATTTCAACGATGCACTCGCAAGAAATAGAAGTTGAAGCAAAAGAGAGCATCAAGAGGCAAATTCAAAACACATTTAAGTCTAACATGCTTCCTATGCATAAGAATCTTGTAAATAAACAAGTTCATGAAGAGCAAAGTAACAAGCATAGGAAGATAAAACAAGTGTAGCTTCAAAAATTTCAGCACATAGAGAGGTGTTTTAGTAACATGAAAATTTCTACAACCATATTTTCCTCTCTCATAATAACTTTCAGTAGCATCATGAGCAAACTCAACAATATAACTATCACATAAAGCATTCTTATCATGAGTCTCATGCATAAAATTATTACTCTCCACATAGGCATAATCAATTTTATTAGTTGTAGTGGGAGCAAATTCAACAAAGTAGCTATCAAATATAGGAGGTATATTGTAATCATAATCAATTTTATCCTCCATAACAGGTGGTAACAAAAGACTACTATCATTATAATCATCATAAATGGGAGGCAAAGTATCATCAAAGTAAATTTTCTCCTCAATGCTTGGGGGACTAAAAATATCATGCTCATCAAAGCCGGCTTCCCAAGCTTAGAATTTTCCATAGCATTAGCAACAATGGTGTTTAAAGCATTCATACTAATAACATTCCCATTATCATGCATATAAAGTTCCATGGGTTTTTTAATTCTCTCTTCAAACACATCATGTCCTAATTCAAGATAAAGTTCATAAAGATCTCTCATATTTTTGTTGTTTTCCATTATGCCTAACTAGTGTAAACAAGAAACCAAATGTCGCAATTGCAGAGTCTAAAGGAAATAGCTTCGAGTAACACAATGGCGCCGGAGAATATCTTAGTAGCCGAGGTCCGGAGTGTGAGTACCTTTTACCTTTCCTCCCCGGCAACGGCGCCAAAATTAGCTTGATGTCTACGTTCCCCTCCTTTCCTGTAGACAGTGTTGGGCCTCCAAGTGCGAGGTTTGTAGAACAGCAGCAAGTTTTCCTTAAGTGGATCACCCAAGGTTTATCGAACTCAGGGAGGAAGAGGTCAAAGATATCCCTCTCATGCAACCCTGCAACCACAAAGCAAGAAGTCTCTTGTGTCCCCAACACACCAAATAGGTGCACTAGTTCGGCGAAGAGATAGTGAAATACAGTGGTATGAATATATATGAGCAGTAGCAACGGTGCCAAAAGTGCTTGCTGGCGTGTAGTTGATGGTGGTAGTATTGCAGCAGTAACACAAGAAAACAAGAAATGCAAGTAACTCAGCAGTATTTAGGGACAAGGCCTAGGGATTACACTTTCACTAGTGGACACTCTCAACATTGATCACATAACAATAGATAAATGCATACTCTACACTCTTGTTGGATGATGAACACATTGCGTAGGATTACACGAACCTCAATGCCGGAGTTAACAAGCTCCACAATAATGCTCATGTTTAAGTAACCTTAAGTGTAAGATAGATCAAAACGACTAAACCAAGTACTAGCATAGCATGCACACTGTCACCTTCATGCATATGTAGGAGGAATAGATCACATCAATATTATCATAGCAATAGTTAACTTCGCAATCTACAAGAGATCATGATCATAGCATAAACCAAGTACTAACACGGTGCACGCACTGTCACCTTTGCACACATGCAGGAGGAATAAAACTACTTTAATAACACATCACTAGAGTAGCACATAGATAGTAGTGATACAAAACTCATATGAATCTCAATCATGTAAAGCAGCTCATGAGATCATTGTATTGAGGTACATAGGAGAGAGATTAACCACATAGCTACCGGTACAGCCCCGAGCCTCAATGGAGAACTCCCTCCTCATGGGAGCACAGCTGTGATGAAGATGGCGGTGGGAGATGGCAGGGTGTCGATGGAGAAGCCTTCCGGGGCACTTCCCCGTCCGGCAGGGTGCCGAACGAGACTCGTCCCCCAGATCTTGGCTTCGATGACGGCGGCTCGGAACTTTTCTCGTATCGTGGCTTCCTCCGTAAGGGTTTTCGATGCAGGGCTTTATAGGCGAAGAGGCGGCGTCATAAGGTCGAAGAGGCGGCCAGGGGGTAAGGCGGCGCGGGCCAACCCTAGGCCGCGCCGGCCACCCTCCTGGTGGGCCTGTGGCCCCCTCCTGTCCTTCCCGGTGTTCTGGAAGCTTCGTGGAAAATAGGAACCTGGGCGTTGATTTCGTCCAATTCCGAGAATATTTCGTTACTAGGATTTCGAAACCAAAAAGCAGAACAGAACTGGCACTTCGGCATCTTGTTAATAGGTTAGTTCCAGAAAACGCATAAATACGACATATAATGTGCATAAAACATGTAGGTATCATCAATAAAGTGGCATGGAACATAAGAAATTATCGATACGTTGGAGACGTATCAGATATCCAAGATGAAGTCATGCAATATACCAATAAGAATTTTTGCTTAGTAGCATGGCCAAAGGCTCAATTTTATCTTATTGTACATTCATGAACTTCAACCACAAACAAATAAAATACATCACAAATATCAACAATGGATAGAAGATAGTTGGGATGCATTTGAGAAAGGCAACAAGTATCACAAACGAGGATACCAAAAGAAGTAACTAAATTTGCACTTTCATCTATATTGCACATGTGAGAGCCTTGAGGAATTGATATGCAATAAAATTTCTAGATAGGCATAGTTGGGATGGATGAATCATGAGCATGATTTAAAATACTTCCCAACAAATGCACTCATCTCAAATTACTCACATTCACAATAAAGAGGTTTCATTAAGACTTTTGCAAGAAGCACAACATTTGCAAATCAAGAGATTCATGCCAAGATGCAACCATAAGGTTGGATACAAGAAAAGTATGCATGAGAAGATACTTGTTACCATGATAGCATTGGTGTGGATGTAGTAGATATGTGTTCGTTGACCATCCTAGCTTGCCTCAAGTTACCATTGAGTCACCACTTCTTTCCAAGAGTGAGACAAGCATCCAATGCATATCCATTGTACCTAACACAAAGGTAAGTACAAAATGGTCCCCAAACTAATTGGTTCCGAAGTAGTTAGACACACTACAACATATAGGACAAGCTCCACAATTCTATGTGCATATAGATATGAAATTGAATTTCATGCACATCTTAGCCAAATTAGGATTTGATGGAGTTTACCCTATATATTGGATCAATGAAAGTGACACATGCCATAAGATATACATATATTAAATATGCATGCACAATACTTTCAAGGACCAAAGGAAGATACAATTTGGACAAAACACCAAATAAATCAAGAGACAATGGTTGCCCAAATTATATCAAAGAATCAAATCAACACAAGATTGACTCCAAAGACTTATCTCATTATAAGAAGCTAATTAAGCCTAAGAACAAAGGAATGAGATAACCAACTCCCAAGAGAGCAAGGTTCCAACAAATAAACCAAACCCTCGACACTTTTTATGATGGCACAAAGTACCAAAAAGAAAATTCTATGTCTCCCAAAACCAAATTTTTGATAAAGATCAAGATATGTTAAGCATTCTAATAATATAGAAGAGCTCCCCCAAGTTTGGTGCATTATCTAGGATTTTTTATATGAATACAAAATGCACAAAACTAGGATCATCACGCTACCTATATCTTCTAACAATGCTAAGAAAGTTTGAATAGACAACTTAGATCCATAAGATGCAAGGAAGACACATGGGAGTCAAAGCACAACAAATTCATGGCAATAAATAAGACAATATAAATACAAGAGCCAATGTAGATATGATCAATAAATATCTACCTCATAATTGATTACCAATTGTCCTAGGACAAGAGGTATTAGGAAATATTTCCCGGTGGTAGTTTGTAAGTATACATAAGATCATATTTACAACGAACAAAGCATATGGTAAAAGATAAGAGTTAACCATCATGCAAAGATAGTTTCTTGATAGCTTCATTTAGTCATACCAACATGCAAGGCAATTAATAGTATCCATACCAACATGCAAAGCAATTAATAGTATTCATACCAACATGCAAAGCAATTAATAGTATGACTTGAAGCACATGGTTTTCCAAAAATGTATTTAGGGACACGTTGTGAAAAACCATGCCAAGAAAAACTTGTTTGAGAAAATATTAGCAATGAAGCTATTTAAGAAAATTGGAGCTTGTTTGAGCAAACATGCCACATAGGAGAGAGATAATTTACGGTATCAATTCTATGTGACACAACCTCAAATGTTCACATTTTCTAGGCTTGTAATATGCACAAAGCTTATTACTCCCCCATAATGTGATAAGGAATTTATTTTCACAAGAGGCAAATAAGATCTAAGAAGAGATATTAATGGACATTAGAATTTGAATTTCTCATGAAGATGACATACCACATAGCGACTAGATAATCTCGCAATATCAATTCTAAGTGATATTCCTCATGTACACACATTGTTTAGGATCATGAAATTCCCAAAGGAATATCACTCCCCCAAAATGGGATTGTCCATTAATCGCTCATAAGAGCCATATAAGATACAACAAGATGCAAAGAGTCACCAACACAAACACAAATATATGGTGTGCAACCCAACATGCATAGACTTGATTTCTCAAGCAAAACTATTAGGAAGCACAACATATACAAACACATGTTAGGAACAAAACTAACACATGCAAAGGGGCGAGTAACTTTCAATATAAATGAGTTGAGAACATGTTACCGCAAGGAGGAACATTGGATATATGATAGTAGCAAGATAATCAAAAGACTTGGCTTGATATAATATAAATGATGAAGATCCCTTAATTCTTCATGATGTAGCCAAGTCTCCAATGCCCTCCAACAAGCACCTATTGATCAAATTTTGATTGTTGGTCCCCAACTAAGTTGGGTCCTAAGAGGTTAGTCACAATAGGCTTGGCAACCCAAATGGTTCTTTTCTTGACACCACTTTGAGCACCAACATATTTGGCAAACACATTGCCACCCTCATCCTTACGAAGAGAATAAACATCATCAATGATGATAGAGTTGGATGAGGTACCAATAGTGCACAAGGAGGAGATGTGGCCCTTCTCACGGCATATGTAGCAAGTTCTTTTCTTCTCCTTCTTATCACTAGGTTTCTCCACAATGGGAGCATTGGCTTGTTTCTTCTTGGGAAGTGGTATTTCTTCAACTTGAGGTTGAATATGAGGTTGAGCTTGAGGCCGCTTCCATTTTTGCTTCTTCTTCAAAGGGCAAGATCTAACATGGTGCCCTTCAATATTGCACTTGAAGCAAACAATCTTGGCCGGGTCTTTGACTTGTACTTGGCCCTTCTTGTTGTTGTTGTTCTTGGACTTGTTCTTGTTGTTGGATTTGAATCCAAGTCCACTCTTGTCATTGGGGGATTGTTGCATACTCAACATCGTGTCAAGTTTGCATTTCCCTTCATGACCCTTTACCAAGTCATTCTTCAAAGAAGTGACTTGGGCCTTGAGCTCTTTGATTTCCTCTACATGGTTAGTAACAACACAAGTACTAGAGGAAGTAGAATCTTCATTGTTAGAGCAACAAGGCAAGGAAGATAATTCATCACAAGATTTAGCAATATTATGAGTGCATGAATTACTAGGACTAGCACATTGCAATATAGCATTTTGAGTAGTAGTGCTTGTATCCACATGAGGCTCACAAGGTGTTGCCTTAGATATGATAGCCTCATGAGCTAGCTTTAGCCTATCATGAGAGGCCTTCCAAGATGAGCATTAGCAATTCAACAAGATAGATAGAGTTTAGTAGCACAAGCATCATCACAAGACATATTAAGAAGAGTGGGTAACATATCATGCTCTTTTAAATAAGAAGCTTGGAGTTGCTCATGTGACTTGGTGAGGATAGAGTGTTCGCTCTCCAAGGCCTTGTGGGCCTTGTCTAGATCATCTAGATCCTTAACAAGTTTATCATGACCAACGCCAACTTTGGAATTTTCCTTTTTAAGCATTTTTACTTGAACTTTAGCATGGTCTCTTTCCTTAGTGAGTTTAGAAACTATTTCATTTTGAGACACTTCAAGGGTTTCAAGTTGCTCTTCAAGAGAGGCTACGGTCTCTTGTTCTTCTTCAAGATCATTCTTTAGGGATGCTACATCATTGGCATACTCTCGTTCAAGAGCACCCTTTTATCAATGGTGTTCTCATGCATCCAAATAAGTTTTTGGCTCTCAATAGCGGTAGTCAAGATTTCAAAGAAGTGAGAGCAAGCAATTTTATCTTTGCAAAGAACCTTGAATACACTCTCACCCTTATTGCGTAGAGAGACAACCCAATCCTCTTCTTCATACTCATCCTCATCCTTATCACCACGAGGAATATTAGGTTCCACGGTAGGAGATACCGTGGAACTCTTGGCCATAAGGCATATATGAGAACCGTGAGATAAAGATGAGGAGTTACTTGAGGCTTCTTTCAAGATCTTGTCTTGACCAATAGAATCTTTGGTTTCCTCTACATTGTTAGTCACACAACAACTAGAGGAAATAGAAGTATTTTTATCATGGCCACAAGACAAAGCAAGCATATCATCATTAGATTTATTTAAGCAACTTACACATGATATGCATGGACTATCAACACAAGCATGTAAATCATTTCTAGTGCTAGATGTGTTAAAGTACAAAGATGAACCATTGCAATGAGATATAGATGAAGAATCATCAATAGAAAGATCAATATCAACATTGCAATTTCCATCACCACTCACCATATCATTACCTTGTGTATTGCCACACATTGGTGAAGTGGATGAAGATGAAAACTCATCACGGCCGGAAGTGGAAGCAATACAATCATCCTCAATAATATTGGACACATCATATTTGTCTTGAAGCTTTGTCCATAATTCATGAGCGCTCCCAAAAGGCATGATTGAAGAAGTAACTACATTGCTCACAACAATGGAAAACACATGAGAAGCAAGAGCATCGAGACAAGAGTTTTTCTTCTCCTCATAAGATAAATTTTGGGGATCCTTAGGAGAAGAAAAACCCATGTCAAGAAATCGCTCCATGTTCGGGGAAATACCCCGCAAAATATTAAGCACATAAATTTTCCATAGATCATAGTTTGTGCCATCAAATATAAACAAGTTATTGTGATCTAATCCTCTAACCGACATCTTTACTCTCAAGGCGGTGAAGCCTAAGAATGAGAGACCTTGCTCTGATACCAATTGAAAGGACACGGATGTCGCCTAGAGGGGAGGTGAATAGGCGGTTTAAAACTTTTACGAGATGGGCTTAACAAATGCGGAATAAAACTAGCATTTACTTTGTCAAGCCCAAAGCCTATAAACTATGGTTCACCTATGTGCACCAACAACTTATTCTAAGCAAAGGTTCACCTATGTGCACCAACAACTTATGCTAAGCAATACAAGCAAGTATGTGATAGCAAGATATATATAACTTCAAGCATGATGGCTATCACAAGGTAAAGTGCATAAGTAAAGAGCTCGGGTATAGAGATAACCGAGGCACGCAGAGACGATGATTTATCCCGGAGTTCACACTTTGCGAGTGTTAATCCCGCCGGGCGTGGACGGTCAACACCGTAGAGCCGGAACAACTAGGGCTGCGGCTGGCCCCATCCTCGAGCGACGGCCCGCAAAGCCTCCGGTCGCGCGCCGATGCAAATTGCAGGGCGTGCCACCTGACCTATACCTGGTCAGGAAGGTGTGGATGATGCCTCGCTTAGTTTCATGCAGGGCACACACGTACACATTAAATACGAGCCTCGATCGGCTCTCAGGTTATCCTGTGAATCGGCTCATGGAGCCGATCCACCCATGATTCGTCCAAGGTGGCCGAATATATGGTGGTCCCGCTTGATCAAGATAAAGCATATGAGATCCACGACGATCTGGGGTTTTCACCGCATAATCGGATCATCCTACTCACGATTGGGCCTCGCGCTCACGCACGGTGATCGTAAGCCAGCCCTAGACAAGGCCTAAAACCAACACTAGGTTGATCCTCGGAACGTCCTGTCTAGGGGCAGCAAACCACACCCTACATGCCGCTGGATCCTCCAACCCTTTGTAAGGCCTAACTATTGCAGATATTAAACTAATCCTTGATGAATCAAGGAGCAATCGTAACGGATCAGATCTACTAAATAACGCCCCCGCACCCATGATGAGGTACAGGGACGGCTAGATGCGCAAGGGTTGCACTACGACATATGATACTAGGAACAATGCTAACCCTAACACATCTATGATAACTACGTTGCTCGCCATCAAAAAGGCTTCAGTACGAGCAACGCATGAACAACGTGGGCAGGCTCGTCGCAAGATGCGATCTAGGCAGCATGGTGCTTACCGGAGAAACCCTTGAGACGAAGGGGTTGGCGATGCGCCGAGATTGGTTTGTGTTGAACGTTGGTTGTTGTTTATTCCATAAACCCTAGGTACATATTTATAGTCCAGGGGACTTTCTAATGTGGGCGTGCACCAAACCGTGCACGGGTAAAACTCTAACTTCTAAACTAAGATGCGATCTAATATGTTACAGATACACGGGCAATTAAGCCCGAACTCTCAGTGCAAGGCCGCTTGGAAGATGCTCCACGTGTACGTCCTTTAAGCCCATCTTCACTTACGGCCCGTCTCCTGATTTGGCCAAAATCAGGTGATAACACATGCCCCCTGGTTTTGGTAATGATAATATCAAAACCATCTGTTTTTTTTCCTCGAGAGGTCATGTCGTGGCAGAACCGTCTCGCTTCCTTCATGATGACGTCTTGCCTCCTCGCCTTCTCGCACGACTTGACGGTTCGGCACCACGTCCTCGGGAACTGCTTAGGCATTAAACCATATATTCCTCCTTTTATTCGGCCACTTCCCGTAGCTCTCTTCCTCATCCTCCCGGCACTAGCACTTCCAAAGAAAACCCTCCTGCGCCACCATGTCCTCCTCTTCGTCGGATCTTCTCGCGCAGTCCTCCCCTTCCGCGAGCCGACGCCGGAGTGGAACCCGGAGGAAGCCCATGCGGCCAACATTCGCCGCGCCATCGAGGCCGGGATGAGCGAGCCACGACTTCTCTACCGTCGAGAGGACGACCGGTCCCCGACCGACGGGAGAGACCTCCGCTTCCTTGCCAATGAGGAAGCGGTGGAGGAAAGCGACGACGACCACCTTCCCCGGACGGGGGCCCCCTCCTCCGAAGAGGGGCAGGAGGAGGAGGAAGAAGATGCTCCTCCGACGAGCCGCCGGCCAAGCGCCACTGCGCCCTGGCCCGGCAATCTCAGCGATTTCGACGGACGACGACGACGCCGATGAAGAAGACGAGGACAACGAAGGTCCTGCCGGCGGTCGCTAGCAGCGACGATGAGCCGGCTGAGCAGCGCCGACGACGGCGATGATGGCGACGACGACGAGGGCAGCAACGGCCCCTAGATAGGATCTTAGCTTAGGGCCAGCAGTAATAGACGGGCAATGTAGCCCCTAGGATCCTCTTTTGAGAGCAATCAGCTCTTTATGTAAGAACTCTAGTTGATCAATGGAGAATTTCCCCACTCGATCTTGTCGTCCTTCTTCATGGTAATTTAGCCGATTGCCCTTTATACCGAGCTTGCCGACTGCCAATCTGGTCGGTGCTTAAGGAGCCGATGGCAATGCATCGGACTCTCATGGCAAACTCGAGGTAGATCCATCCGGACCTCCACCTCCAGGACAAGCCGCAATCGTGCAAATCTTAGATCCTGGAAATGCAGATTCAACTGCACGGAATATTGGATCTTAGCGGCATTCTCATCTTCCGGATCTTCTTTGCCTTCTAGAGGTCACTGTCCTTGTAATGCTTCATCTCTTTGTAGTCACACCTGGTCCAGAGTCCGTCAACGATCGTTGCTTCTTCCCATTACCTCCAGCCATTCCCTTCTGCAATAATTCACCCTCTCTCGACGAGTTATGATGCAGAGCAAGCCGATTTCAACCAAATCGGCTTCATAGAACAAGGAACCTTAAGGGCGAGCTGCCCCCGAGCCTTAGTCCAGGCGAGGATAAAAGCAGACCAGATTGAGCCACCATCGGCTTCCCAACCGTACGCTGTGTTAGCCGAACTCCACAAAATCGGCTCTCCATCATCGATGTTTCAGAGCTAGCTGCCCCCGAGCTACTCCAGCTTAAAAATAAGGCGAGAACGCTTACGCTCAAGGAGCCAGACCGGGCAGATTCTGGAAAGGTCAGCAGCTCCCTTGAACCAAGGAACCTCAATGTAGTGGCCTTTCAGCCCCTCCCAGCTCCCTTCCCGCACCTTGCTGTTTCGATTGGCTCATCATCTTGGGCAAACGATGCAGCTTCTGGTGCGAATGGTTCGGCTCGAATGGTTCGGCTCTATGAGATCATCGGATGATCATCGGTCGTTCTCATGACCCTAACCCGATCCGCATTGCGCAAACACTGCCGATTTGGTGATGGCTGCTCCATAAGACCTCTGCTTGTAACCACCATATCCCTTGAGTCGACGGCCAAGCGTCGGCTTTGCCCCATGAGACCTTAAACAAAATCATGACTTTTACCAGCCAACCCAGCGGGCTGGCATCTGGTTCCGGCGGTGCCTACAATAGAGCCCCGTGTCACTCAATTGACTTGTATGTAGAAACTGATATTTCGGCGACATCAAGACCGTTCTTCGACAAGCTGTGATGCAGGCCCAACCGATTCCGAAAATCGGCTTCCTATAGCGAAGGATCCTTCAGGGCCAATGCGCCCCCGAGCTTCTCCGTTCAAGTCCTGCGTCTCGCCGATCATATCGGCTCATCATCTTTGGCAGTGCAGCTCCCGGTGAGGACGTTTCCTGATGCTCTCCCCCATTTTGGTCGTGACATACCGTAGCCGATCGCCTCATCATCGACTATCCTCCTGGTTTCGAAGAGACATCGTCTTTCGGGCTCGCCCTTAACCCGAACTGCATGTTCGTGCTGCTCCTGCTATTGATCAGGGCCGCGATCCGATATTACCAACACAATGATCCGCTTTGGGCACCAACAATTCTACTGAGAAGAGCCGCCGGCATGTTTGCCCTTCAGTGGAACCTCGCTGCCTGATGACTGCTCCATTAGGCTCCTGCGTGTGACGGTCGCATCCCTTAAGTCGATGGCCGTGCATCGGCTGTGCTCAAAAATTTCGATTTTTGTGGCCGATTTGTTTATGCATCGGCCCCCATACTTGAGCTGCTCTGTTGGAAATTTGATATCCGTTCCCAGCTCCGTATCCATATCATCCTCTATGTGCCCCCGAGTCGATTCTGTCAAGTAATTGATGGTATCGTCTTTGCATCCGTTGGATCAATGCTGAACACAGACGAAGGTATGTTGAGGATAATTTCGGCCGATTGCCAGAATCGGCCTCCTTTTTTGTTGTAATGCTTGACGATGGTTTGCAACTTCTTGGATTTACACTGTGGCATGTTGGAGATAAGATCCTTTGCTTTTCATTTTTTGAGGGCCGATCGCAGGGATCGGCCTTGCCACGTATGTCCAATGTCTTGGACGTGCTATTCCGTTAGGCCGGTGGATAAAACCAGCCTTACCCCGTTCTTTGTCACATCGACGCGTTCGCAGTCATCCAAATTGATGCCCGAGAGTGGTTCTTGGCCTGATGCCTCCCAAATGCCCATGCCGGCTGTTGAAATCTCGACTGAATCATCGGCGTGGACAACCTCCACTTCATCTCCATCCCACTGTATTAGGCATTGGCATCGTGGATGGGATGCAACAGTTGGCGTGGATCCAATCCCTCCCTAATATTACAAGATAGGTGCTTTTGTCACAAACAAAGAACGTCGAGGGATGGTCTTCCTTCCCCGGATCCACGTTTAGAACACCTTGCGCGTCGATGCTTGGCCGTTGAAATCGCTCAATGTCACATTGGTTTTGATTAAATCCAAGGTGGAGCGTCCCAACCGCCGTAGCATGGAGTATGGCATAATGTTGACTGCCGCTCCGGTGTCCACCAACATCTTATTGACAAGCTGCCCATTGATGTAACCTCGTAAGCACAGGCCTTCAGATGTCTGTAACTCCTTTCTCGCTTCGAAGATGACTCCGTGGGCCGCAGTCCAATTGTGCCACAGGTGCTTCACATAACCTTGGAGTGCTAAATTCCGCAGGAAGGATGAAGACCATGTTTGTGCCAGCCGATGTTTCATCATCGGTTTTCCTTTGCCTAGGGCGCCACTCTTTTCTTTGTGGCCGGCCTTCTTCATCCAGGGTTCGCTGAATTTTGGCGGCCAGGTCAGGCCGCGCCTTCCTCAGCGCGTGCAGATATAACCTTTCGGCTTCTTCCAACGCACGTAGTCGCTGAACCCTTCGTTTTTGGGAGCGGCTGAGCCCGTCAGGACACCATCTTGGGCGATGATACTTATCCTCTTCATCACCTTCCCCTAGTTCCTCGTGATCTTCCATCTGAACGGACTCGGTATGCTTGCTCCAAGGTGGGAGAGGCCCCAGGCGCTCGAACACGGATACCTTAGCTGTACCCTTCTCCTTTTGTTTACATTCGGGCAATTGCCGATTGTTGGTAGTCGGCTCATTCCGGAATCCCAGCAAGTCCAAGAAGGGGTCCGCCTATCCACGTTGTCCGGCTCCTCGACCTCCGGCGCGACATTCGTACTCCGTCGGTGGCGTTGTTCCGACGATACCTCCCGTCCGCATCGACCGATGATCTCTTTGATCGCCTTCGCCGTAGCGGCGACGTCGGTCGTATGGCTGATCGTATTTGCCGAGGAGATGCTCGGGAAATGGGCGTGGATGCCGTGGGTTTTCACCTCCTCCTTGGCCAGGTACCATTTATTGTCGTCTTGGGGCCGGTCACGTGGAACGGCCTCCTCTTTCTCTTTGCCACGCGCGTGGCTGCTCTCTGCTTTGTCCGCATCACGGCGAATCACGAACCCCGCCATATTGGCATCGAAAGAGAACCCTGGTTCCCTTATGGAGTGGCTGAGATCGACCGTGTTGACACCAGGCAACGGACGTGTGCCTTCGTTGAGCTTGATGCCGTGCGAACGGGTCTTCTCTGAGCCGACGAGTTCGGTTCCGAGGACCGCTTTGACCTTGTTAGCCGGTCCTCGTACGGACCGGAGTTTCCCGCCATCTCAGATATAGATGGCGATGTGGTGGATGTTGAAGATGGTCCCACCGGGCGTGCCGAATGTGTTGACGTCGAAACCCACCGGCAGGACGGTCAACACCGTAGAGCCGGAACAACTAGGGCTGCGGCTGGCCCCAGTCCCTCAGAGCGACGGCCCGCAAAGCCTCCCGGTCGCGCGCCGATGCAAATTGCAGGGTGCCACCCGACCTATACCTGGTCGGAAGGTGTGGATGATGCCTCGCTTAGTTTCCTGCAGGGCACACACGTACACATTAAATACGAGCCTCGATCGGCTCTCGTTATCCCGTGAATCGGCTCATGGAGCCGATCCACCCATGATTCGTCCAAGGTGGCCGAATATATGGTGGTCCTGCTTGATCAAGATAAAGCATATGAGATCCACGACGATCCGGGGTTTTCACCGCATAATCGGATCATCCTACTCACGATTGGGCCTCGCGCTCACGCACGGTGATCGTAAGCCAGCCCTAGACAAGGCCTAAAAACCAACACTAGGTTGATCCTCGGAACGTCCCGTCTAGGGGCAGCAAACTACACCCTACATGCCGCTGGATCCTCCAACCCTTTGTAAGGCCTAACTATTGCAGATATTAAACTAATCCTTGATGAATCAAGGAGCAATCGTAACGGATCAGATCTACTAAATAACGATCAGGGTGCCGCCCCTGCACCCATGATGAGGTACAGGGACGGCTAGATGCGCAAGGGTTGCACTACGACATATGATGATACTAGGAACAATGCTAACCCTAACACATCTATGATAACTACGTTGCTCGCCATCAAAAAGGCTTCAGACGAGCAACGCATGAACAACGTGGGCTCGTGCTGCCTAGATCGCAAGATGCGATCCAGCAGCATGGTGCTTACCGGAGAAACCCTTGAGACGAAGGGGTTGCGCGAGATTGGTTTGTGTTGAACGTTGGTTGTTGTTTATTCCATAAACCCTAGGTACATATTTATAGTCCAGGGACTTTCTAATGTGGGCGTGCACCAAACCGTGCACGGGTAAAACTCTAACTTCTAAACTAAGATGCGATCTAATATGTTACGGATACACAATTAAGCCCAAACTCTGCAAGGCCGCCGAAGATGCTCCACGTGTACGTCCTTTAAGCCCATCTTCACTTACGGCCCGTCTCCTGATTTGGCCAAAATCAGGTGATAACAGAGTGCTAATCTCCGGTGGAGAGGTGCGGTGGCTTAGTGCTCCCGAACGCCACAAGAGGCTCACCCTGAGGTGTGGTTGCTCGATGCACACCAACGCCACAAAGGCCTCACCCCAAGATGCGGTACTCACACCACACACCGAACGCCACGAAGGCACCTCACCTAAATCTCCGGTGACCCTCGCCACAAAGGCCTAGGTCACGGTTCCACTAAGGGATTTCCTTCGAGGCGGAAACCGGGCCTTACACAAAGGTTGGGACACACATCCACAACTTAATTGGAGGCTCCCAACAAATCACCACAAAGGTCTAGAATCCGTCTAGGGTTCCAAGAACCCAAGAGTAATAACCTTCTTGCTTTCACCACCATGAATCACCGTGGAGAACTCAAACCGATGCACCAAATACAATGGCAAGAACACCACAAAGATGCTCAAGTCCTTCTCTCTCAAATTCCAACAAAGCTACAAAAGCTATTGGGGGAATAAGAGAGGAAGAACAAAATAAGAGGAGGAACACCAAATTTCTCCAAGATCTAAATCTAGTGGATTCCCCTCACAAAGAGAGGGATTTGATTGGTCAAGATGTAGATCTAGATCTCCTCTCTCTTTTCCCTCAAGAATATGCAAGAATCATGGGGGAATCAAGAACTAGGGCAAGCTTTGAAGGACAACAATGGAGGGAGAGAGAGAGTGAACCACCAGCCCAAGGAGGAAGAAGGGGGTCTTATATACCTCCTCCCAACGAAATATGACCGTTTGGGATCTCCCAGGCGGAAAATCCGCCCCGGCCGGATTATCCGCTCCCGAAAATCGCCCGCTCGGGCCGGATATTTGGCCGGATATTTGCCCGGAATTGGCCTTCGGGCCGGATTATCCGCCCCCAGAAACTGCAAACACCAAAACTAAAACGGGCATAACTTTAGCATCCGGACTCCGATTTTGATGATCTTGGGCTTGTTTTGAAGCTAGGAACAAGCTCTACAAGATCATGCAAGAAACCATCTTAGTCCAACAAGCGAGGATAGAAACAAATGATGAAAGGTTTGACCTATCTAAAAAAGACATACCGGTAAAACTTCCAAACTCGAAATGCAACAAGTTGCCCATGCAAAAACCATTCTCAATGAACTAGAGCTTGTCATGAGAATAAGCACAAACTCTAAAACATCACATGGATAAGATCCAAATAAAACCAAGAAAGATGATGAAGCAAACTCGAAAACGCAACAAGTGATCTATGCGAAATCCGTTTTCGATGAACTAGAGCTTGTCATGAGAATAAGCACAAGCTCTAAAACATCACATGGATAAGGTCCAAATAACAACCAAGAAAGATGATGCAAGGATGCAAAGGTTTGAGCTCTCTCCGAACGATACGATCGAGTTACTCACTCGAGAGCCCTCTTGATAGTACGGCAACTAAACTATAAACCGGTCTCCAACTACACTATGAGACCGGTGAGAAAGAAATCCTATCAAGAGCAAACCTTATACTTGCGCATTCCACTTGAGCTCGATGACGACGATCTTGACCTCAACAAGATGGAATGCCTTTCTTGCTTGTGTTTGCTTGACAAAGTCTTGTGGATTGCTCCCCCATAATTCACCATGGGAGAGCTTCTTCTTCGGCGCATCTTCACATAACCATGACCACCATGTGGATTGCTCCCCCATAATCCACCATGGGAGAGATTCTTCTTCGGCGCATCTTCACATATCCATGATCACCATATGGATGGCAAGACTCAAGCAAAGGATCTCTTCGAGATGGCTCATCTTGAACTTGCACTTCATTTCTCCATGGCAAGCTTCAAGCTTATGAACTCTTCGAGTTGGCTCATCTTGAACTTGCACTTCATTTCTTCATTCTTCATCATGTTGATGTGTTGAAGTAACTCTAGGGCTCACTTCATCTTCATCTTCAAGACATACTTGACACTTGATATCATTCATCAATTTCTTCTTATTGCAACCTAATACAAACATGTTGATGTCTTGAAGTAACTTGAGGGCTCACTACATCTTCATCTTCAAGACATACTTGACACTTGATATCCTTCATCAAATTCTTCTTATTGCAACCTTGAAGCCAACATATGGTTCAAGAATTGCCTATAGACAACTCCTACAAATATAACTCAATGCAAACATTAGTCCATAGGGATTGTCATTAGTTACCAAAACCACACATGGGGGCTCCATGCACTTTCAACTGGCCAGTGCCATGGCCGGATGCCAGCCTGCCTGGAGGAGGTTGGTACCTCAACTCCAGGCGCGTGCCGGTCCCTCTCGTACCACACGAAGGCCGAGAGCGTCGTGACGAGATGCGCCACCGCCGAGCCATCCTGTTAGCCGATCTTCGAGAATATCCGGTGTACGCGCTCAACTCCTACAACTGGATCTCCTTCAGGAAGTGGGAGTTCGACGCGCACCGCCGAGCGGGATACCTCGGCGACGTCGACTACTTCGACTGCAAGCTCTCCGCAGAAGACAACGACGACGACAATGACGAGGGCGAGTACAACGATGGAGACGTGGACGAGGACGAGGACGCCGCCGAGGCCGGGTACGAGGCCTCGTGGAGGGCCATGTCCAAGGCGGAGATAACAGCCACGACGACGGCGGCCCGGCGTGGGATCCGGAGACCCAGCTGTCGGACATTAGCAAGGAGGAGGCCATTGCAATGGCAATGGCCAATAGTGGGATGGCCTCGCCGTCCAACTTGGTGAGTCCTCGCTGGCGCAGGGGAGTCAGGCAAGTCCTCCGGCCACGACGACCCGTACAAACTCGCGCGCAGTCAACGCGCAGACTACCCTTCTCCTCCACCACCGGCGTACCAACTCCCATGGCGGATGCCGGAGATCCTTGACCTCGTCAGCAACGACGAGCAGTAGTCCGTACCTAGGTTTTAGCAGGTCTTGCTGGCCCTTTTTATTTTCTAGGGCATTTTAATATATTTTAAAAAATATGTAAATTTTGGTTTTAAATGGAGAAAAAGGTATGCGTCGGGCCGCTCGGAACACCCCTAGACACAAACAGACGCGCGGTCAATTTTGATCGTTCAGTCCGATACAAACAGACGTTTCTGCGTCCGTTTTAACGTCGATATGCGTCACCTTGTTGAAGATGTCCTAAAACCGTCCGTTTTAACGTAGTATGCATCACCTCGTTGAAGATGTCCTTAAGCTAGCTAGCTAGTAGATAGGTTTACGCAACTGAAGGTAGCTGATCAGTTGACCGTGCGGGCAAGCTAGCTAGGTACATCAGCCGCAACACCGCCGGCGAGCCGCGTCACTAGGTTCTCGACGGATTTGTTTCGATGTTATCAAATACATATTGCAATAGGGGCAGTGAGGTGGAATAGGGTGTGGATTTGACAGGACTATGAACGGGACAATGAGATTTCCTCGGATTAGTACCGCTCCGGCGAGGGTTGACCACAGTTTTGGCACGAGCCAAATCTTTGCAGTTTATCTTAAGTTTTATCCAAAATCCTACATATATAGAGGGTTGACCAAAGCTGATCGATGCAAGTAATTCGACATCGAGCTCGATCAGTAGTATCCCACAGAATCTTTCGTCCAAGTGCATGACAAGAAAACGATAGTCTGGCCGGCCGGTGTGAACTTGCGCAAGTTTGGCTCAGTATTCATACGGGATCGAATGTGAACGGACGGACAGCCGGATAGGGTAGCATTGGTAAAAATGTACTAAAGCGAGCACCCATCCGTTCAAACTACGTACGTACTTACACTGCTGGGTATACTATCGGAGTACATACATATTTTCACCCGTGAGAAGACAGGCGAAATATGCCGGTGGCGCAGCTAGCGCTAGAGAAACCGTGCGTGGCGCTATCATCACGGCGAAAGGCCAAAATTTTAAAGCCCAGGTCAGAAAGGTTGTTCACATCTCGCCAAACAGCGACGTGCGGCGCGAATGAGACGTTTGAGTCAACTGCACGGCCGATCCAGCGACGAGTGTGTGTGCGACGGCTCCCTTGCATATTTGCATTGCCTTGGGGGTCAGGGCTTCTCCGGCGACCGTCTGCGTCCGGCGGTCGAAAGATTGGTCTACACTCTAACCCGGCAGTTCGATGCAAACCGGTCGGCATGTTCATGGGATGTAGCATGTAAAATTTGCCTCGTCAATGCATCGGCGCGAATGAAGCGCATGACCGTTCCCTTCTGCCTCGGCCCCATCTAGCAGCAACCACGTTTGATTCGTCTTCTGCGCAGCACGATTGTCGGGGTGGCATCGCTTCCGCATCCTGCGCAGCACGGCTGTCGGGGTGGCATCGCTTCCGCATCCTGCCAACGAAATTAATGACCACACTACGACGCAGATTCTCCAGGCTTACCAATGGGTATCCGCCTTAATACGTGGCACCACCCCTCGGCTGCCTCCAACATAAAAATGGGTCTAGTGCATCTATTCCCTCACACAACATAGCTGCCTCCCCAATCCCCAACCCTACCGCCGCCATCCACCTTCTCTTCATCCACCTTCTCCCCACACACACTCCATGGCGGGTCCTAGGGCCGAGGCCGCGGACGCGATCGCTGGCTGGGGCAGGACAGGGGCGAACGTGTTGGATCTGCAGTGCCAGCGAACTCACCCTCCCCTGCGGACTAAGAGTGCCCGTACTCCATGTACTTTGAGTTCATCATCCACATCACCGAGGACCCACTCGGCAGAAAGAGACACCCGAACAAGTTCACCGAGCTTCTCGCCAGCCGGGAGCCACCCGCCATGAACCTTTGGGAAGGCAGTTGCGGCCAAGGCCGGTGGCCCGTCAAGGTCCTGTTCGACAAGCAAGGCAAGATGTACGTGCTTACACTGTTGTAATCTCTCCATTCCATTTTCTTGTCATGGTTTTACTTTAATTTAAACTAAAACGATGACAAGAACCATGGTAGAGAGAGTAGCAATTAAGTCCATGAATTACTCCCTCGTTTCAGTTAGTCGGCGACCGTATTGGTATTGTTTACAATCAAACTTTGTGACATTGTTGATTTCGTGTTATAGAAGTCGTATTTTTTTTGTATGTGACTTGTAAATTAAAACCTTCAAATCAGAATAAAGCTAACATACAGAGTAATAATGTGTAAAAAGAGAGTAGTCCTTGCATAAGTACTCCGGTCGCAGAAAGGGCAGACAAGTTAACTTCTCAAAAGAAGTGACCGCACAAGTGACATATTGTGTGCATTGAACTTGTACAGGAATTAGCATGCATGCTCCCGGCCGATAAGCATGCTTGTGGTGGTTCTCATGCGTTGCAGGTTGCATTGCACCGACCGGATTAATGAGGCCGCGCGCAAAGGTCAAACGACGACGTCGCCGTCTTGCCGAGAACGACACCATGAGGAGTACGTAGAAGGCGAGACCGGCTCTTTTTTTTTTAAGCTTGGCTCGAGATCGGGCTCGAGCACAAATGAAGAGAGTATCGACTGAAAAATGGACAGAGATTTGGTGCACATGGGCACAGTGATCTCGTTTTTTAAATAAATTAAAAATCATATTTTTGAGTTTTAAAAAATTCTGAAAAAATCTACGTAAAGACAATAATGTAACCCACAAACATGTAAAATGTCAATTTCAAATACTTTATATTTGAACCTACACAAACAAGATAAAAGTGCAGATCTGAGTAGTCATTTTCAAATCTCCAAAGACACGTCAGATTTTGTTATTTTTGTCTAGCACAAAGTAAAAAAGAATTTTGGGTTGAGATTTTTCATGATTGTGAGATGTATCACTGATAATCTAAAGAATTATGTTTCAGATTTTTTGATAACTAATAAAAAAATTAAATGGCGAGACCACTGGAGCTCGGGAGGCAAAAGCACTTTTTGCTGAAAAATGTGTTGATCTTCAGTCATCACTAACTCTCTCGATTTTATGTTATGTGTTAAACAGGAATATGTTGATGTAATTTATTCATTCCACTATGGATGTGATTTAAATAATAAATATGAAAGCTTACATGATGTGGATGTGATTTTTCCTCATTCTACATGCTAGGGATATTGAAATTTGCTTTTTCTTAGCTCGGGAATTAGCTTGAAATCAACTCAATATCGGTACAAGCTGAGCATAACCAACTTTTACAACTCGGCCTTCACCTTCGACCCTGTATCAGGTCGCTCGATTTTAAGCTTAATCTAACCAGCTCAAAGTGGACTCGTATAGCCTAACATTAGTGACCACATACACACATACTCTCCATACCGATTTTTTTAAACTGACACGTAATTTTAGAAAAAAAGATTTGAACATAAATTTGATCAACATGATATAAATTACATGTCACAAAGATTATACCATTGAAAATATCTTTTGAATGTGAATTCAATGGTATAATTTTTGTGAAAAATAATTTACGGTCAATTAATATGAATCAGAGGGAGTATATTTTTAGTTTACGGTATAATTTTTGTGAAAAATAATTTACTATCAATCTAATATGGATGTATCTAGACACATTTTAGTTTTAGATATATCCATATTGAAGTCAATTAATATGAATCAGAGGGAGTATATTTTTCTGATCAAATTTATGGTCAATTTTTTTTCTTAAACTGCATGGCAGGCCGCACGCTGGATATTGGAGTGTATGCAAAGAGGATAATTACTAGTTAGGACAGGAAGGGGTCAATGGATAAAAGATTGTTCCCTTGTTATTGTATCGGTAGGGACATGCATGTTGACATCCGTGGATCTAGCAGTTATTAATTTGACTTGGCATCACTAGGTTGCCATGCACACATCGAATGGCAGGGCGTACAGACCAAGTGAGTCGAGCTAGGACAAATCTGTAGCGGTACACACAAATGTAGTAAATGACGTGCGTACGGGTGTGTATTTACTCAAACGGGTGTGTATATACTACTACCCAACTTGTTTCATAAATTTATATGTGCTTAAAAACATGTTTTTAGGTGGAGGAGGCATATGCATCCAGGAGCTAAATTAAATTTCTGCGTATAATACATAGTAAAAGTTTGCAAACTTCGCGAGCTTAGCGATTTGGGTCATGTTAGTTGCATATTTTGCATTGTTGTCTCTTTCTGTTGCTTCCACGTACGAGTTCTTGCCTTTTTCATTTGCTGCCATGCAGCCTATTGATTGGTCACTGATTGGTTCCCGGTTTCCCTACATCTGTTTGGACAGAGATTTGGTGCATATGTCACCAGTGATCTCATTTTTAAAATAAATCAAAAGTCATATTTTTGAGTTTCAAAATATTATGAAAAAAATCCGCATATGGTCAATGATGTATCACACAAACGTGTAAAGTATCAATTTCAAATACTTTATATTATGAGCTACACAAAAAAAAACAAAAAATGATGTATCTGAATAGTCATTTTCAAATATCCAAAAGATATCAGTTTGTCATTTTTCTGTAGCACAAAATAAAAAGAATTTTGGGGTTGAGATTTTGCATGATTGTGAGATATATCACTGAACAATCTCCACAATTATTTTTATATTTTTAATAACTTATAATTTTTTAACATGGCAAGAGCACTAGAGCTCGGGAGTCAAGAACACTTTCCGCATTTTTTCCCCGCATCTGCTAAGAGCATCTCCAACAGGTGCTGTAAACGCGCGATTCGGCGCGCTGTATACTGTTAGCGCGCGTGTTAGCGAATTTGCCCGCGGCAGAGGCGCTATTTTCCAGCGCGCGTTGCTGCGCGAAAAACGCACCTCCGGCAGAGGCGCTATTTTGCAAAGCGCGCGCGGTATAAAGTGCTAAATCCGACCGTTTTTTTGAAAATTTAAATCGAACAAACAACGAAAATTTGAGCGAAAATACGAATATATTATAAAAGTTCGACGATACAATGCGACATATATTATAAAAGTTCTACGAGACTACTCGGAGGAGTCCTAGTTGAAGTCCGAGCTGCTCGGAGTCGTGGACGACACCGGCGTTGTCGTCCACTCGAAGGAGGAGGAGGAGGAGACGACGATCGTCGACGGCCCTGCGCCGTTCTTCTTCTCCTCCGCCTTCCTCGCCGCCTTCGCCCCTCGCCGCCCTCCTCTTCGCGATCTCGGCGCGGCGCTTCTCGCGGGAAGCTTCGCCGCCCTCTCCTCCTTCTTCTCTTTCTCCGCGTAGAAGGCCGCCGTGGCGGCGACGTCCTCCGGAAGCGGCGCGCCCATTCGACGCGGAACGCCTCGTCGCGCTCGGCGATGACCAGCGCTGCTCCAGCGCTGCGGCGCTGCTCCTCCCGCGTGATCATCGGCGGCGGCGGCGCGAGCATCTCCGCCTGCTCGCGCGTGAACACGTCGTGGAAGTTCATCGCGCGGCGGCTGCGGCCCAGCCGCCACGCGACGGCGTCGTAGGGCACGCGCCGCCTCGTGCGCCGTGTCGAAGGTGCCGAGACGGATCCGCTCCTCGCCGGAGCGGATCTCCGCGTCGAATCGTCCGCTCGGCCGCTTGCGGACGCCGCGGTAGCCGGAGGACGAGCGGCGCGGGCGGCATCTTCGCGTCGAGGAGGAACGGCCGGAGATGGAGCGGCGCGGGAGGGAAAGCGGCGGGGAAAGAGAGGGCGCGGGAGGAAGACGCGTGGGCGGAGTGGCAGTTGGCCGCTTCGCGCGTGTCATCTATATAGCGCGCGCGGCAACGCACGCGGCAGATTTCCCGCGCGGGATAGCGCGAAAGCGGGCGGACAGTAAAACTTTTAGCGCGCGCCGTTTTCCCGCGTCCGCTGGAGCAGCGCGGCAGCGTCCGCGCGCGCCAAAACGGCGGTTTTTTTGCCGCGCGGGACTTTTACAGCGCTTGTTGGAGATGCTCTAATGCTAGATTCACTGCATCCAACACGCCTACCGATTTACCTATTTTTTCTCTACGGTGACAGGTTCTTTCTCTCTTATTTCTGCGTTTTGCTATCTATAAACGTGGCTCTCGCACCGCTTGAGCCTACATATTTTCTCCCAGTTCTCGATGTTAACCTCGACCGTGGTGGCCCTCCAAAACTCGAGTGTCCATTTCTTTCTTCGGATCTCCTAAATCCTTCTTCTAGTTTCCTCCCATCCACCGCCTTATTTTGTCATTGCTGCAGTCCAGCGTGGTTTCCTCCCTCATTGTTATCCCTCTTTCCAATCTACTCTCAATAGACATTCGAGGCTAGATGGGATGGATGAGCTCCACGAATGGGCTCCTGCTTCCGTCCTCTCTCCTATCTCTCTGGTGGAACTAGAGGCTCCTGGCGGCGGAAATCGTGCCTCCAATACACTCCAACCAAGTGGTGTACCATGTCCCACGCCTCGATGCACTCCAATAGGTTCGGCCTCCTCCACATCTCGCGCCAGTGAACCAGAAGGACAGGATACGACCGGAGGGAAACAACGGTAGAGCAACGCTGTATTTACAAAATAAAATGCCGAGGCCAAGGCAAAGCCAACAACTCGCCGCAACTAAAGTTAGCAGCACATGGATCCCAAACCATGAGTCTGATTCTCTAATAACGACACCAAAAGGAAAGGTGCATGTCCATGTCTTGCCGGACCTAAGAGTATCTCCCCACTAACTACCACATCGCCGCCCTAGAGGAGTAATGTGCGTGCCGGATGAAAAAACCGCACCCACGGCCCCATGGTTTTGGCGTGTCCAACACGACCCAATAATTCATCTGCGCTCCTAGGCTGACCCGGACCCATAGGGAGCCTCGTGGTAGCGTTCTACACATGCTATTACAAACACCGATTTTTTGCATCATTGACACATCGGATGGTCAGCCTAAATTAATGGCGTCGTCAACCGCCAAATTAAGGTGGAGAAAGTCGGTGAAGAGGAGGACAACGCCGGAACAAAGGCGGAGCAATCCGTCATCCTCGCCGCCTTTCACACCGCTCACCGGGGGCAGTACATGTTGTCACTCTTGAGCAAACAAACACTGTCATCAGAGCACGCGTCGTTGGGATCTCCAGCGAGAGAACGCCAGCGGAGGAGGATGGCGGCTAGCTTTGATCATCGAGAGGAATGAAACGGAGGAGCTGGAAACCCAAAGAGCGACAGACGCCACCTTCGCTAGAGAGAGGTTTCCCATTTTGTCATGGTGTAGGCTTACCACCAAACACGTGAAGCAATGGAGGCGGCGAGGCGGGAGGAGGAGTAGGGAGAACGCATCAAAGGCGGAGATGAGAGAGGTGACCTTCACTGATCTCGAAGGCGACGAATAAATCTTGGTTTAGATAGATTTTAGTTTACCTTCTTTCAAATATGTTGAATTAATTTCCTAAGAATCTAAATAAAAATTATATTTTATTTTATTCAAATTTAGTACCGGTGTTCCTGTTACATCCGATTGGGCGCGGTTGTGGGACTCTATAGAGGTGTGGTTGGGATGCAAAATTAGAGAATCCAAAGTACCATGTGGCACGCGTCTACTTAGCTTTTCCGCTATATCGGTATCGGATACTGCTCAGATACGGGATACTGCCTGGATACTTCCCGATACGTATCTGCTAATTTTTTAATTAAATAAAAATAAAAAATTACGGAAACATGAGGGATAACCAAGGAATACTTGAGGGATACTCAAAGGGTACTTGAGCTGGCCACTATCCACTCATCTTCTACGGCTGATCCTTCCACTCCACCTCACCCCCATCGAACAACGGTGATCGACGGGTCTTCTTCTTTCTCCTTCTCCTATTCCCCTTTGGCCATGGCTCCACCCACCATTGATTTTGATCTCTGAATTCATTTCGTCTTCGTTCAGATAAGCAATGACTAGTGCTAGTACGTCCCCATTAAGCAGACCTTTGATAGGGAGCTCGTTCGACTATAGACTCGTTATTGATTTTGAAATATAGTTTTATAATGTAACAATTTAAAATCATATATGTTGTATTTTATCTATAAAGTTGGTCAACTTTTAGTTTCAAAGCTCGAACTCCACTTATTTGTGAAGGGAGTGAGTACTGTACTTGTATCTACTATATGCACGGCACCTGCAGTTAAGTGTTGCACTTTGGTTTTTGAACAATTGTAGGCTGCACAAAACGATACTACCTACACAAACTTGGATGCAAAATTGCACAGCCCCCCGGCTAATTAAACCACTTAGCTACAGTACTCCATGACGGTACTCACACGCCTAACTACAGATGAAATTGAACTTTTATCCATCGTACAAGCATACTCCCACATGTAAAGTAGCACAAAAAGTTGTGGGTGCATGTGCTTTGTGTGTGGGCAATTAAAAGTTAAGCTTGTACGCAATAATTAAGCAACCCTCTAGCCCTATCTCAATTAATATTCTGGCTTAAATTAGTTAAGTAGATGTACTACTCCCTCTATACCGATTTATTGGGCTTCTAAGAGTACAAATCTTTACAAATAAGCATGAACCTTGATAGACGATGGAACTCTTGAACGAATTGGAGTTTCTGGTTAACCAATATGAAATTATATGATTATCATAATCAAGGGTACTGATGAAACTAATCGACTAAAGCAGTGATCGATCACCAACGACAACTATCACCATTTGTCTTATCCGGTTTCTCACATTTTGTTGGTACTTTTTCACACACACACGAAGTTGGTGTTATTTGAATATTCAAGCGACTTGTACATAGGTCCGTCTCTGGCATTAATTAAGCAAGGACGTACCAAACCTAGGGTCTGTCAATGTACAAATGTTGGTTTTTCAATCGTTATTGTCAAAGATGTGTGTGTCTAGTGGATCGATTAATTGGTGTACGCAATAGTTGTTCAACCTTCTGCCCAATCTCTTTTAAAATTCTAGAAGTTTAATTGATTAAGTTGCTGCAAGTACATACCTTTCGAAGCATGAATATTCATACACAATGGAACTAGATTGGAGTAACTTGTTAACCAACAAGAAAGGGTTATCATAATCAAGGGCTCCAATTCGATTGATCGGTTAATTCGATATGGGTCGACACCTCACCAGCAACGATTGCTACTTATAGCTTACCAATTAGTTTGTGCCTTTCGTGATGTGAGATCTCTTACATTTATGAGTTAAAAACCATAAGGCAAGCCCCGAAAACATAATACAAGCCCAAATCCGCATCCGAGAAGATTAGAAACCGAGCATCTCTTACATCTTCGTTCACAAGGTCAAGACCTGGCCATCTTTTCAAGAAATTCAAGATGCTCCTAGGATATCATCAGAATATCCTGAAGAACATTTCTCAAAAAAAAAAGGTGGCTCATATGTTTGCTAATCACGGAACGAGGGACATCGCTCTCCAGTCACGAAAACTCATTTTCGAACCTCTTCTTAGTTGAGTAGTAACTAGCACAAGGCCCCGTGCGTTGCTACGGTGTCACGTTAAATGAAAGGTTATTTTATATGTTTAAGCCCATCCTCCTCTCTCGCACTATTCTTTCGCCCGCACAAGTTCCCCCCGACGTTCCGCGCGTCGCGTGATTCCTCTCGTTCTTCTGTTCCTCATGAACGTGATGCTATACCTGTGGCCGTGCTCGGCTCATCGTCCCTGCTGGCGGTCGACACGCCTCCACCAAACTCTTCTACGACCAGTCTTCTCATGCTTTGTTGCTAATATTATCTCCTGCTTTTTATTTCTAGTTAAAAATAACCCCCTCCTCCCTTTTTATTATTTTATTTTCTTTAAAATATAAAATGTTATTTCTAATGAAATGACAATAAAAGCTTTTGAGTTAGAGATGGTACAATTCAGCTCAGTCGGACTTCAACCCGACCCACCCGAGAGTGGAAAACCTATACGCAACGTCGTGCAACCCCGCGAGCACTTGGGCCAGGTCCAATTTATTCGGTTTAGTGGGGTTTTTGTTTCGTTGGTTTTCATTTCTTCCGGGTTTTTTTTGTTTTGGATTTTGTTTAAATGTTTAGTTTTAAAAAATACAGATTCTGAAATTAATTTTTTAAAATGGTCTAGGTTCTAAAAATGTTCATATTAAAAAACTATTTAGACTTGAAAAATGTTCAGAATTTGAGAATATTCAGATTTGTTCAGATTTAGAATTTTTCAAAATTTGAATTTCGTTCGAATTTTGAATTTGTCCATAAAATTAATTTAACGATTTTTTTAATCTTTGTTCAGATTTTGAATTTGTTCAAATACTCATATTTTAAAACCAATTCAAACCAGCGGAACAGTACTATCCAAGTATAGAAAATTAAAAAAAACACATCACCGTGTACAAAATAAAAAGCGAGCCAAGAAACCACGCCGCGTGGAGCTGCAAGCCCCTAGCGGGCGGCCACCATCTAATTTGGCCCAAAGTCAGCCTAGACACAGGCAATCCCATAGACCAGCGCACCATCCATGTGAGTTTATCAAACACATCCCTGCCCTCCGCTCTGACATTATTTTTATTTTTTCCATCTCTCTTGGCGTCCTTTGTTCCCCCATTATTGGCCATGGCCTTATTCCGACTTGTTGATTCCATTAAAGTTGACGTATATAAACTGGTTGATTTGGTTGCACTCAAGCGAGGTGGGATTATTGAACTGTATTTGCCTATTTTCCTGCTACCCATGAGACAATTTTTAAACGTATTGAATCAGCAGCGCAGCTGCGGCCCAGTACGGCGCGGGCATGTACCACCCCTTCGCAGCCCAGTACGGCACGAGCCTGTAGCAAACTCACGTAGAGAAACAAATCGAGGAAAACGTTTCGCGTTGTCTAAGCGGTGGCAACGGAAGTAATTTTATCACAAAAAAAGGATAATAATAAAACGGACGAAAATTTTGGGGAGAAACCTTCCTTCCTTTATTAGTAGGTAAAGATATATCTTTAGAAACTAACAATAATTAGTGCAAAATGATATTAGGACATCACGACCGCGCGCAAGCAATCGTGCATGATTAAACTTGCACTCAATAAGTAACCAACCATCTGCTCAATCTCGATAACTCTGCATTATTAGATAGGTACACCATGATAAATCATGGTCACTACTGTTACACGATGGGAACAAATGGTATGGCTCGTTAATTAACCAAACACCAAATGAAACTAATCAACAAACGAGCATCCATTCAAGACCTCGCCATCAAGCTCTTGGAGTCATACACCCAACGACCACCACCACTCATTTTCATTAGCAGGTGTCGATGTTTGTCCTATATCATGGTCTGCGACATTTTGTTGATACTCTACGTATACTATATCGTGTGTTTCTGTTTGATTCCAACGTTTAAGTAAAGGTCATACCAAGTGATACAAAATAGGTCACGATCTCTAGAAGGTCTTTGTTTTTTCGTCGCATGCTCGTCAACAATAAGATACCAGAAGAATTTGCCGCCTTTGCTGTTAAGGCAAGGTTGTACGTAAATTTATACAGTATAATTTTGATATACTAAGTATTGGTAGATAGATAAGTACCACCGGTTCGTCTGCTCAGAAATCTCTTTGACTGGTTTTGTTCTCTTGCAGCACTGGTCAATAGATACGACTTGCAAGGCAAGGCTTCACATTCTTCTTAACCGTTATTTTTTCGCAGACTATTTTTATTTTTGAAAATGAAGGCAACCCCTGGTCTATGTTGCAAGACTATCTAGGTCAAAACTTACAGTAACCAAAGAATTCAAGTTGTCCCGAAATGATGTGCAACTAGTAGAAAATATACAGTAAGTTAAGTACGAAGACACCATGTTTTTTTTTCTACAGTAGATCTGAAAAATGTGGACAAATACTGTATCACATGAGCATGTAGCGCTGCATACTGTGGAGTAGTACTTGAGCCGAGCTGGCCGGAAAGGAATCAGCGACCTTCCTGCCCAGTTCCCAGCAGTACAGACACCACCCATTAATTAACTAACTAATAAACACAACCTAACGACTCGGCGAAGACGAGATACGACCGATTCCTTCCGCCCCACACTCTGTCCATTACTTTGGGCACTATTCAGAGGGTCTCATCAGATCTGACCTAAACTCTCCATTTTATTTATTCCATCGAAGAAGCTACATCTGACCTAAACACTGGGAGTAATGGCAAGTGACAGATAAGTTTGGTGCTTCCTAACAATCTGGTAGTAGAGTTATTGATGGCCGGATCAAGCATTGCATCATCTACGGACAACTTGATCCATAGGTCTGCCAAAAAAAAGTTGATCCATTGGTATACCCCAAAAAGAAAAAAGAACGTTGCTATGCGTATCTTTGGTAGACGGAATATGTATGAGAAGACGATTTGGCAGAGTTACTGGTGGCGAAATCAAGTTGTGCATCAACCAACAGCCCCATCCATAATGTTGTACTCTCTTCTATCCATAATAATTAAGCATTGTAACTTTAATTTCTATGACCCTTATTATAGACTGGAGGGATTATATTATTCTTACACAAATGACATAAAATAAGGGAGAAAACCAGTATAGTACTTCCTCCATTCATAATTACCTCGAGTTGTAGGATTAGACAAAGTCAAAGTTTATAAAGTTTAACCAAGAATAGAAGAAGAAATATTAACATCAAGAATATCAAATGCATATAATTGGGAGTGATGTTTTGGCCACATGCTCCTTTTATTTGGAAATGCATCTTTAATATATTTTGAAATGTCACAAAATTTTAAACAAAAAAATTACGTGTACATATTCACATTACGTGGGTACAAAGTCTTTCCATGAAAATTCGCTCATCGTTTGGGCTGTGTACAAAAGACAACATTTGGGGGTAAAAATAAGTATTTTTGTGAGGCATGTTCTGTCTTTTTTACATGGATCACCTAGCGACGGCTACATATACTAGCGTGAGCCGATCGGCTCGCCTCGGCCTCATCCCTCAATCACTGAAGTCAAACAAATCTTATCATAGTAGAGTTTGTTGTAGTAGATAAACGAAAAATCGTTGTGCTAAGGGTCCAAAGAACAACCATACGAGAGCAGAAACTATCGCTAAAGATGAAATGGATAGATCAAAAAAGCAAATCTAAAACCACATCAGCAAAAATAAAAACGCATTGGATCGTTTTGACTAAACCTAGAGCGAGGCACAAAAGCAGTTAATGAGCCGATAGCTCCTCTGTCCTTTTGTCTTGAAGTACAACATGTCTTAACATCAACGTAATCAATGAACCATGTTTCACTCTAGAAGTAATTAACACCCTAAGACTACTCATAGTGGGAGTAACTTGGGTAGTAACATAGAGCTACATGCAATGCCAACTAAGCAATTTGATGACATGGCATATCATTAATTGAGGAAAGGAACTAGCTATATTACCATAACATCACATTTTCCAAGATTAGATGAGTCTACAACCTAATTAATATAATGATCATACACACACATACGTTACTTCACTACAGAAGAATACGTAGAGAATACGCACGCTACTACTCTATGTTACTCTCCACTATGACTAGTCTAATGAGGTGGCTTCGCCGAAATGCAAAAGGTGAAAGTGATTCGGGCGGTAATAATAGAGGTCACAATGACTGAATCAAAAGCTAGCACGAGCTTTTTCGCTAATCCTGATATCCTCCTTACTTTAGTGAGCACGTGCACCTGCCCGCTGCCAGCGACACATGCCGTTCTACTCCCCAAGTGGCGGCCTACAGTACACACAAGGGAGAAAGCTGTACCCGAAAAAGTATTCGCATATTTGTACGTGTAAAGCGTATAAAAAAGTGTAGCGGTGAAGAAATAAATATGTATAGATGGATATATGAGGAAAGAAATTCGGGTGAGCGAGGGAAGGAAGATGCCGAACAGTGGCAGTTGCCAGCCAGCCGCCTATAATGAACTAATCTACCCCTTCTTCTAGAGAGAGAAACCGCTCGCTTCCTCCTCTAGAGAGAGACCCATCCGTCCCGGAGGAGAGAGAGAGAGAGAGAGGGTGCAGCGAAGCCAAGAAGCAACGGAACAAGAGAGGCACGGGAAGCGAGGAGGAGGCGACGGTTGCCGAGGAGAGCGAGGAACCAGCCAACGGCACGCTGAGGAGCGGCGCCCGAGGCGGCGGCAGCAGCAAGAGGACTCGACGGCGCGGGCAGACACGCTGGCGTGACAGGCTGGGCTGCGCTCGGCGGAGATGAAGGTGTCCAAGGAACCGCAGCAGCAGCCACGGCCGGCAGCGGCGGAGGAGGAGGCCACCATGGACGCCGAAGTGGCCGGCGGAGCGGGGAAGGGAGATGCGGAGGACCCGCAGGGGGCGCCCGTCGGGGGCACGGTGGTGGTGGGGGTGTGCGCGGACGCGGAGAGCCGGGCGCTGCTCACATGGGCCTTCGTCAATGCCGTCGCCGCCGGGGACCGCGTCGTCGCCGTCCACGTCGTGCTCGCATCCGCGGCCGAGGCAGCCGCCGCCGTCGACTTCGACGGCATGCTCGCCGTCTACGAGGGATTCTGTAATCTCAAGCAGGTTCGTCGTTCATTCAATCAGCCGCCCCTTCTCCCTATCTCCCCTAATCTCTGTGCACGCGCTTGGTCCGCGCCTCCGCGGTTGCTCTGCTGCGGGTTGGCCGGTCACCGGCGGGCATGTGAACCCTTTCACCCTTCATTATTGATCCGCATTAATTGATCCACCTCTAGTAGTCTAACTTCGACCCCGATTTCTTGGGAAGATTGCATTTCACAACAACTCCTAGCATGCGATTCTTCCGGCCATCGTTGCGGGAAAAAAATGCAAAATTTCGGCTCCACGAACAGATTCCCCACGCTTTCCTGTGCCAAGTTGGATTCTTTGGGGGCGCCGCTGTTCCAAAACAGTTTCGATGCTAGATCTATTGTCAACCACTACATCCAAGCGTGCTGAAATCATGCCGTTTTGGCCTAGTATGCCGCAAAGACTCTGTTTTTTCCCTCTTCATTAATACGGATTTTCCTCCATGATAAATCTTGCTGATTTGTTCTCGTACCAACCTCCACCGCCATTTCTGCGCCCGTTCTGATGCGGTTACCGCGCGCACTGCCAATTCTGCCAACTGCTATTTGATGCTTAACCTATGACTTCTTTGATCGACAGATCAACCTGAAGGTGAAGATTTGCAAGGGCTCGTCGGTGCGCAAGGCGCTGGTTCGTGAGGCCAGCCTGTTCGGGGCCTCCAAGCTTGTCCTGGGCATCACCAAGAAGAAGCGCTCCATTGGGTAAGCTGGATCCTCCGTGCTCCCACTAGTATCAGTTTTCCCAACCTTTTTTCACCAAATGATTGCCACCCACGTCCCACTATTGTTCTGAGTTGTAACTGATACCTCAAATTCGCCAGGTCCTCGCTGTCTGTTGCCAAGTACTGCGCGAAGAAGCTGCCTGCCAAGTGCGCGGTCCTCGCCGTCAACGGTGGAAAGATTGTCTATCGGAGAGAAGCGAATGCCCACTCGGGCAAGGTGTCGGCGGAGAGGCCCGGCTGTGGTGAGGATGAGATGTACTGCGTGTTACCGTTCGGAGCCCGTCAGGGTAAGGAGAGCGTGTTGCCTGGTGATGAACCCAAAGAAGGAAGCGGGGGTGGCGAAAAACAACCTGGAGAGGACGTGTTGCCTTGTGATGAACTCAAGGAAGGCGGTGGGGCCGAAGCAGAACAGCATGATGTTGGCACGAAGGATAGTCAGCCGGAGGAGGAACAGCAGCCCTCGATTGTGCAACCTCCTGAAGAATTGTCAACGGATCAGGTTCAGAACGATGCAGATCCTTCTGACAAGGCCAAAGAGTTGACAATTGACCGGACATGTGACATTTCCGATCTTCCAGGTGAAGGTGCCAGTGTGCTGTACTGTGTGTTGCCTGTCGGGAATGACCATTCAGTTGCAAGTACTTCAAGTCGGCAAGACACTGATTCGGTCGAGCTACCGGCTGAGGGAGACGGCGAGCTTTACTGCTTATTGCCCCCAAGAAATGGTCATTCAGGCAGGAGCAGCAATGATTCTAAGCGCTCAACTTCGAGTCTGAAAGACGACAACTCTGCTAATATGTCGCCTGGTGAACTGTTCTGCCGGCTCTCAAGAAATGGACGTCCAGGTGGGAGTTCTGGGGGATCCAAGCGTTCTGTCGGTGTAAGAGGTGTGATTAGGGCCATTCGGCGCAGCAGTAGTTTCTCCAGTGATATCCAATTGAACTTGGAAAACTTGGAAACATCAGCTGACAAGAGGGATGGCTCGGTTAGCGCGAGTGCCACGGAACGTACTTCTTCCACGGCATCTACAGAACCAGAGGATTTGCAAAAGGGCCCTGCACATAATGTGGATACGTTCTCTAGTTCTCCAATGTCTCTGAGAAGGATGATCGAAGGAAGGTCTGACCGCTGTCGTCTGCGAAGGAGAATCTTCAGCCATCAAAGAAGCTCATCTTTTGAATGGGCCAAAGTGTCTATGGTTCAATGGGCAATGAGGCTTCCAAGCCGTTACAATTCTATACACCCGGACAGCAAATCCTTGAAATCTGATGAAAGTCCAAGGTTTAACGGTGATTCTGAATGTGAATCCACGTCCGCGGTTGATCCAGAATCCATCTTCTCTTTCTCTTTGTATGATGTGGCGTGGCCTCCCAGTGAATTGGGATCTCTTCAAGAGAAGTATTCTTCAGTTTGTAGGCTGTTTAGCTATGAGGAACTGAAACTTGCTACATCAAACTTCTCACCAGGTAATAGCCTTTGCCATCTTGATTATTTTGGTCTCAGCAAGACTGAAAGCTAATTTTCTTTCGTTAATGCAGATATGTTGATTGGGAAGGGAGGAACTAGCCACGTTTACAAGGCACAATTAAATGGTACATTGTATGCTGCGAAGATTCTGAAACCTTCAGTTGACGCCCTGCAGGAGTTCATTACGGAGATCGAGACTGTAACCAGCTTGCAACATGAGAATATTGTCTCACTAAGGGGATTCAGTTTTGATAACTACAGCCTTGTGTTGGTGTACGATTACATGCACCAGGGAAGCTTAGACAAAACGCTTCACGGTAAGCATCGAGGTGAAATATGCCACCTATTCTATCCCTAACCTCTTGGCAATAGCCTAATATTTTGTAATTTCAACTGTCTTCAGGCAAATGTGAGAACAGTCTTAGCTGGGAGAAGAGAAACAAAATAGCAATTCACATTGCGAAGGCACTTGAGTTTCTGCATCATGGAGGTGTCACCCAATCTGTGATCCATGGAGATGTTAAATCTGCCAACATCCTTCTGTCAGAGGATTTTCAGGCCCAGGTATAAATATTTGGATCTGCCTGCAAATACCAGAGCAAATGAGAGTCATTCTCTACTCTACCTTTCTGTGCTCCGAAAATTAATAAAGTCTTTAATTGCGAGTGTCTTAATGCGTAAGCAGTGATGAACTGCAGTTAGCCTGTAACCTGTCAATTTTTGTTCTGCTTGTGACATCATCTCTCTTTTAAAATAACAGCTGTGTGATTTTGGGCTGGCAAAGAAAGTGTCAGCTTCAACCTCCCACCTAACGTGCACTGACATCACAGGAACTTTTGGGTTAGTGTCATCTCTGGGCTATGTTTTCTTGGTGTTAGTTTTACTTTTATCAAATGTCAAGTGATAAGCTAACCACTATTGTGACAGGTACTTGGCTCCTGAGTATTTTTCACACGGGAAGGTGAACGAGAAAATCGATGTGTATGCATTTGGGGTTGTGCTGCTGGAGATCATTTCAGGAAGGAAACCCATTATAACAGGATGCGTGAAGGGCCAGGAAAGCCTGGTTGGATGGGTAAGTGTGCTCTCCCTGGCTCCATTTTATACGCCGAGCTGGCTCGTCTGAGCAGTAACATGCCCTGAGAACAAGATACTTGTTGCACATTCACTTGCTGGTGATTAAAATGACACTAGGGACTAGACCATTACTGCATTTTCTCTGGTGACTTCCACACTCATAATTGCACAAGTAGGTCATGCTTTTCTTTTTCTAGCTAATTCTCTGTTCATGCATCCAGGCAAGGCCACTGCTATCAAGTGGAGAGATCAAGCAGGTGGTCGATTCAGTTCTGGGAAATGACTACGACTGTGATGAAATGGAGAGGATGACGCTCGCCGCTTCCCTGTGCACGAGGACATCCTCTGATTCTCGACCAGAAACACAGATGGTAAGAACAGACAAGAAAAGCACCACCAATATCCTCATGAAAACCATCGCCAAAGCCGCTTAGCTTATATGTGACCTAATTGAACTCACAACACAGGTGCTGAAACTGCTCGAGGGGAATGACGAGACGATCCACTGGGCGAGATCCCAGGCCTGCGCTGGCTCTGACGTCTCGGACGAGGAGGCGGTTACCCCAGGGTCGAACATGCAGTCCCACCTGAACCTGGCGCTGCTCGGTGTGGAGGAAGACGACGTGCTGTCCCAGTGCAGCACAGAGCAGACCGCCGACACCTCGGCGGATGATTACTGGAGCCGGTCCTCGAGCTTCGACTAGGAGATTGATTCAGAGTTGTTTGTATTGTATAGGTCTTGATGATGATTATTATTGATTGGTTGGAATGGTTGTTGCAGTTCTTGGTGGAGGCTTGGGTTTGCTCATGTAGAGATGGTGCCTGATCTGATGTAGTTATGTAGCCTAGTTTAGGAGTTTTTTTTTGCAGTGGCAGTTTTAGATCTAACCCTGCTGGCCTTTGGGGAGGCCTACAAACAATCTATGATTATGAAATTATGAATGAATGGTTTATTGGTGCATCAAAGATATCGCTCTTTCCAGATCGTAGAAAAAGAACAGTTTGTTGCACAAGTTTTTTCTTTTTGCCTCGTAAAACATGACTAGAGGTGGACGTGATGCAGCATTGGATCGAGCCGTAGTACCAGTCCTACTTAGCACTGTACGACAGCAACAAAATTGTCGATTCGTCAGTACTTCCAGGCGCAAGAGATGTTTATGAGGGTCGTGCTCTTGACTTCTTGGCCGGTGAGCAATGGGGGGACACCAGATCTGGTTTAACTGAAGGCACTGACGGCGCTACAGCCAATGGATCACACAAGGAGGTGGAGGGCCCGGCCAGTAGTCTGTCTGATGGGCACTGCTGACGCCATGGCCATCGCCATTGCTGCTGGTCCAGAGAGAGACATAGCTCACCTGTTGCTTTCTGGTCCCGGGCGACGACAGATGCTGCTGCTGTTGCTCGTGTAGTGCATGCATTGTGATGATCCTTGGCGGTCGCGCTTGGAAGTCCACCATGGCATCAGAACAGCACAGGTCACCGGCCAACACGAACGCTCATTTCCTTTTTTTTTTAACGAAAATTCCACCGATCTATTAATATTCATCAATAGTAGTACAAAAATATCTAAAAGTAATAAAAATTACAAATAGATCATTGGACCACCCGACTACATACATTAAAGGGCGTGTCGCCGTCCTCATCCCTCCATCGTGGAGAGCAAAGCTTGTCGTAGAGAGCTTGTTGTAGTAGACAGACGGGAAGTCGTCGTGCTAAGACCCCGAAGGACCAGCGCACCAGAGCAGCAACCATCGCCAATGATGATAATCGTAGATCGGAAGAGACTGATCTGAAACCACACAATCGAACACGAAAGACGACCGGATCTCGGAAGATCCGTCGGACACACAACTCCACGCGCCCTCCGTCGGCGCTAGATGCACCACCGGAGCGAGAATAGGACGGGGAGAACCTTATTCTGACTGAAATAGCCACCGCCTCACCATCCCGAAGAAGACACCGAAAACAAACTAAACGAAGAACTGAAACCTTCCTGCCGACGAGAGGCTGCGGTCTGCCACACCTTAAGGCCCCAAGGCCACCGAAGGCGGAGTGGACCAGCAGCGTCGCCGGCGAGAGGGACGAAACCCTAGATGGGTTTTAGAGCCGCCTCCTGATCGGCTTGGTACCTTGCTATTTCCCCTTTTTCCCTTTCTTTTTGATTGGTCTGTATTCCCTAACTTTTAATGGTATCACAATTGATCTTATTTTAACAGATCACGTTAGATCTTTTTCAAACGTGGAATATCAAGTTTATTCGAGGGAGCAAAACAATATTCGTTCCGATCCATAATAAGTATCCGGATCTTGTAATAAGTTAGTACCCCACTTATCTCCGATTCATAACAAATGTCTGGATTTAGTAATACTAGGAAACATGTCCGCGCGTTGCGTCGGATTACTTTTTACGACCGCAACTACCATCAAAATATGTCGGTAAGCTATATGCAGAAGGGTGGGTGTGAATTGTGATGCTGCTCCTAAGATGTTCAACCAATGGTTTACAACCGAAATTGTAGACAGTTGTAGAAAACTCACAAACAGATAATAAACTGAGAACACATGTTTGAGCATAAACTCACTTTGTTGGTTGTTTAAAATATTATGCTCGGATGTAATTACTGGCTCTTACCTAGTGCATAACGAGCACTGGATCAATCCAATCGAAAGAGGGCGACTTTGTTCAAAGGAGAAGAAAGATAACAATACAACTCACGCGCGCTCGATTCCGAGATATTTCACTCTCACTATTCATCAGACAAGCAGAGCGTTCGCATGCGATCGGTAGACATCCGCTCCAAGTTAAGTTGTCATTTGTCATTCCGCGCCAGGCGTGCACACGAGTTCTTAATATTACACTGCACACTCATTACCGGTAGTTAACTATTGAGCACAGTGAATAAAAACATCACTTTAAATTGATTTTCTATTATTTATAATTTTGTTTATTTTTATGAAATTATTAGAGTGATTTGTGCAGTGAAATTTGTTTTCACTTCTAAATGTTTCCCTAAGTTTTACCAAAAAAAAAAGAGATCGCATGGCCCGCCCTTTGAACCCCACGATCTTATTATCATTCTATTAGGATATAGACAATTCACAAAGAAACAACGGTAATTAGTTGAAGGAGCAAAGAATGATTAGTTTGGATAGGAGGAAGAAGAAATGCACTAAAACATAATGGAAAAAATCAAGGGAGATGCACGCCCGTACTGTAGTGTTGTCAGCAAAAGTTCATAACCAGCCTTCCTCACCCGGATTCAGTGGAAGCAATCTGTAAGGCCAATCACTCCCAATTTAGATATTCTAACTGTGAAATTTCATGGCGGCTATAAGCTAGATACAACGCGTCAACGCCAAGCTAGAGAACACAAAGCAAAATGTAAAATTAATCTACTCTAACCAGCACTCCACCGCTGGCATGTATGAAGGACCTGCCAGAACATGGCGTCGTTCACTGGGAAGGATCTCCCTTCCGCTTGAAAATCGCATGGAGCTCCCATCGCCGGTAACAGATGACACCATCTGCAGGCGCTGACCTACGGCCTCCTCCCGTACAAGGACTCCAGCTGAACGTTGAGAGCGAGCGATGCGCGTGGCAAACTCAGAGCAGTGCGGACGACACACCGACTCAGGCGATCTCGGCCACGGGCCGGAGGGAGCCGAGACCCCGCGCGACCCTTGATCGTGCGGCTGTGTCCGGTGGTCCGGTCCACTGCATCCGCGTCGGAGATCGGGGTGATTTTAAGTAGGACGCGAACAAGGGGATCCAGAGATGGAGCCGGTTGCCAGCCGCATGCTGTGCAGCCTAGTCGTTGCCGCCGGCTCCTCCACACAAGCCCGCCGGCGGACCCAATGCAGCTTCCTGTACGCCCTTTTCTTCTAGCGCCCCGCAGTACCAGATGCTCGACCGTGCCGGGTCCGTGCGCCACTACACCGGCAATCCGGCCGGAGGGGCGGGCCATGGCCCGTGGCTGACCCTGTAGCCTGTGCGGATCAGGGGCGACAGATGAGAAAAAGAATCAATTTGTTCGGTCGGCGAGAAAAAGCCCAATCGGTATGACTTGCCGGTGGCAGGTGTTGTAATTTCGACAAAAATGAGGGGCAATAAAAAACGGACGAACAAGAAGCTCTTTTGCTTTTATTATTAGGTATAGATAATGATAGTATCGACACTTTTTATGAATTGGAGGGAATAATATTCATGTCAATAGACCCCATGTGCTATATTGTGTATACATTGGGTCTAAATATTTGAAAATCCAACTGTTGTTATGACTAGCTACAATTACAAAAAAATCTTACATTTGCCACAGAACCCACAAGGCCACTCTGCATAAACGACCAAGGAGATTGCAACCAGGCCATATGTTGCAAATTCTTTGCCGAAGCTACATCAAAACTCGTTATTGTCGCACCAACGTAGCCCTTGCCGATGATGGACAACATCAAGAAATTCAGCAAAAAAAAAAACCGATGAAGGGAATATATTTATATCAAAAGATATCAATTACACCTAGCCTCTAAAATAACGCAATACCCTAATAGCAGTACGGATGCACACAAAACAAAAAAAAAAGAAAAAGTCAGAAGAAGCCTACAACAACATCCAGACCAAGACAACAATACATCCACCACCAAGACAACACGCCCAAGAACCAAGAACAAGCACATGGCCCATTATTTAGGTTTTCATCCCGAAGATAGTCCCAACAAAATGCCTCCAACATTGCCTACAACAAACGTATCTAATTTCGTCCCATGCTATTTTTTGACAATACTACTTTTATACATACTTACAATTATTATACTTTCTTTTCCAATTAACAAGAAAGTGTAGTTGTTAAGTTTTTGGTTTCAGAATCCTAGTAAGGAAATATTCTCGTAATTGGACGAAATCAACGCCCAGGTCCTATTTTTGAAGGGGAAAGAGGGCCACGGCACGGCCGACGCAGCGCCGGGCCCGGCGTGGCCCCTGCCGTTGCCCTTCCGCCTGCCCGCCTCCTTCGCCTCGTCGCGCTCCCGCGAGAGCCAAAAACGCAGACGCCGCCGCCTCCTGGTCTCAGGGATCGCCTCGGGAGAGGGGGAATCATCACCGAGGGGCTCTACATCACCATGCCCGCTCCGGATTGATGCGTGAGTAGTTCATCCTTGACTATGGGTCCATAGCAGTAGCTAGATGGTTGTCTTCTCCGCATGTGCTATCATTGTTTAGATCTTGTGAGCTGCCTAACATGATCAACATCATCTATTTGTAATGCTACATGTTGTGTTTGGTCGGATCCGATGAATCTAGAATACTATGTTAAGTTGATTATCTATCTATCATATATGTGTTGTTTATGTTCTTGCATGCTCTCCGTTGCTAGTAGAGGCTCTGCCAAGTTGATACTTGTAACTCCAAGAGGGAGTATTTATGCTCGATAGTGGGTTCATGCCTCCATTGAATCTGGATCGTGACAGAGGTTCTAAGGTTGTGGATGTGTTGTTGCTACTAGGGATAAAACATTGATGCTTTGTCTAAAGATATTTGTGTTGATTACATTACGCACCATAGTTAATGCAATTATCTGTTGTTTACAACTTAATACTGGAGGGTTCGGATGATAACCTGAAGGTGGATTATTTAGGCATAGATGCATGCTGATAGCGGTCTATGTACTTTGTCGTGATGCCCCGATTAAATCACATAGTAATCATCGTTGATATGTGTTGAATCTTGATTTGTCAATTGCCCACACTGTAATTTGTTCACCCAAGATGTTAGTTATCTTATTGGAGAGACACCACTAGTGAACTGTGGACCCCGGTCCATTCTTTTACATCTGAATACATTCTACTGCAATCATTGTTCTTTACTGTTCTTTGCAAACAAACACCATCTTCCACTCGATACGTTTAATCCTTTGTTTTCGCAAGCCGGTGAGATTGACAACCTCACTCGTTACGTTGGGCAAAGTATTTTGATTGTGTTGTGCAGGTTCCACGTTGGCGCCGGTTTCACTGGTGTTGCGCCGCACTACACTCCTCCACCAACAACCTTCACGTGCTTCTTGGCTCTACTGGTTCGATAACCTTGATTTTTTCTGAGGGAAAACTTGCCGTTGTGCGCATCATACCTTCCTCTTGGGGTTCCCAACGGACGTGTACATCTACGCGCATCAAGCACTTTTTCCGCGCCGTTGCCGGGGAGATCAAGCAAGGGAGTTCCACATCCAATCTCTTTACTTTGTTTTTGTCTTGCTTTACTTTATTTTATTTCGCTTGTTTGCTTCATATCTAAAAACACAAAAAAATTAGTTACTTTACTTTCTGTCTTGTTTACTTGCTCTATATCAAAACACAAAAAAAATTATTAGTTACTTGTCTTTACTTTATTTGTTTAGTTTACTTTATTACTGCTACAATGGGTACTCCTGAAAATACCAAGTTGTGTGATTTCACTAGCACAAATAATAATGATTTTATAAGTACTCCTATTGCTCCACCTGCTACTACTGCTTTAGAATCTTGTTATGAGAGAGCAATTTTCTGTGTTAGTAATGATGATGCTGCTGCCCATCTTAATAATTTTGTTGAACTTTGTGAAATGCAAAAGTATAAGGATATATATGGTGATATTATAAAATTGAAATTGTTTCCTTTCTCATTAAGAGGAAGAGCTAAAGATTGGTTGCTTTCTTTGCCTAAAAATAGTATTGATTCATGGACTAAATGTAAAGATGCTTTTATTAGTAAATATTATCCTCCCGCTAAGATTATATCTTTGAGAAGTAGCATTATGAACTTTAAACAATTTGATAATGAACATGTTGCTCAAGCATGGGAGAGAATGAAATTTTTGGTAAAAAATTTCCCAACCCATGGACTGACTACTTGGATGATCATCCAAACCTTTTATGCAGGATTAAATTTTTCCTCGAGGAACCTATTGGATTCAGCTGCTGGAGGTACTTTTATGTCCATCACCCTGGGCGCCGCAACTAAACTACTTGATGATATGATGATCAATTACTCTGAATGGCACACTGAAAGAACTCCTCAAGGTAAGAAGGTAAATTCTGTTGAAGAAACCTCTTCTTTGGGTGATAAGATTGATGCTATTATGTCTATGCTTGCAAATGGTAGATCTCATATTGATCCTAATAATGTTTCTTTAGCTTCATTGGTTGCTCAAGAAGAAAATGTTGATGCGAATTTCATTAAGAGTAATAATTTCAACAACAATGCTTATAGGAATAATTATGGTAACAACAACTATAGGCCATATCTTTCTAATAATGGTTGTGGTTATGGTAATTCTTATGGTAATTCTTACAACAATAATAAGAGTGTACCCTCTGGTCTTGAAGTAATGCTTAAAGAATTTATTAGTACACAAACTGCTTTCAATAAACTGTTGAAGAAAAGCTTGGTAAAATTGATGTTCTTGCTTCTAAGGTTGATAGTCTTGCTCTTGATGTTGATCTTTTAAAATTGAAAGTTATGCATGAGGAAGTTAAAGATGCTAGGTTTGCTAAAACAAATGCCATCCAAGTTCGAATTAATGATAATATTAGAATATTGGCTGAATTGCATGCTAGGTGGGATAGAGAAAAAGAAAAACTTGCTAAAGAAAATAATGTAGCTAAAGTATGGACTATTACCACCACTAGTAATGTTGATTCTACACATGTTGCTACACCTCCTACTATCAATGGTAAAATCATTGGTGTTGGCAATGTTTCTACTCCTAGTACAAAGCGCGCAAAATTGCGTGAAACTGCTGAAACTGCTCCTGATAAAATTGCTGAATTTTTTTAAAATATTGGTGACAATGATTCCATTGCTGTAGAACATAATGGTTTAGATTTTTATGATTGTCATATTACTGAAGTTATAAAGTTCTTACAAAAACTTGCTAGAAGTCCCAATGCTAGTGCTATAAATTTAGCCTTTACAAAACATATTACAAATGCTCTCATTAAAGCTAGGGAAGAGAAATTAAAACTTGAAGCTTCTATTCCTAGGAAATTAGAAGATGTTTGGGAGCCCATCATTAAAACGAAATTAAATGACTTTGAATGTAATGCTTTATGTGATCTTGGTGCAAGTATTTCTGTTATGCCTAAGAAAATTTATGATATGCTTGACTTGCCACCATTGAAGAATTGTTATTTGGATGTTAATCTCGCTGATAATGTTAAAAAGAAACCTTTGGGGAGGATTGATAATGTTCGTATTACGGTTAACAATAACCTTGTTCCCGTTGATTTTGTTGTCTTGGATATTGAATGCAATGCATCTTGTCCTATTGTGTTGAGAAGACCTTTTCTTCGAACCGTTGGTGCTGTTATTGATATGAGGGAAGGTAATATTAAATATCAATTTACTCTCAAGAAAGGTATGGAACACTTCCCTAGAAAAAGAATGAAGTTGCCTTTTGATTCTATTATTAGAACAAGCTATGATGTTGATGCTTCTTCTCTTGATGTTACTTGATTTGCACTTTCTGCGCCTAGCTGAAAGGCGTTAAAGAAAAGCACTTCTTGGGAGATAACCCAAGTTACATTTTATTTACTGTATTGTTGAGTCTTGGAAGTTTTTTACTACTGTAGCAACCTCTCCTTATCATGTTTTTGTGCCAAGTAAAGTTTCTATGTTAAAGTTGATGCTAGATTTGGATCGCTGCGCAGAAACAGCATTGCTGTCTGTCACGAATTCGTACAGATTTCCCTGTAGAAAAATCAAAAAATCTGCAAATTTACGAGCGTGATCCTCATATATGTACGCAACTTTCATTAGTTTTGAGTTTTTCCATTTGAGCAAGTTAAGTACCCCTGCCAAATTCGTCTTTACGGACTGTTCTGTTTTTGACAGATTTTGCCTTTTATTTCGCATTACCGCTTTTGCTATGTTCATTGAGTTTCTTTGTTCCATTAACTTTCAGAAGCTTTGTGCAATGTCCAGAAGTGTTAAGAATGATTGTGTCACCTCTGAATATGTGAATTTTTAATTATGCACTAACCCTCTAATGAGTTTGCTTGAAGTTTGGTGTGGAGGAAGTTTTCAAGGGTCAAGAGAAGAGGATGATATACTACGATCAAGAAGAGTGAAAGGTCTAAGCTTGGGGATGCCCCGGTGGTTCATCCCTGCATATTTTAAGAAGACTCAAGCATCTAAGCTTGGGATGCCCAAGGCATCCCCTTCTTCATCGACAACATTATCAGGTCACTTCTAGTGAAACTATATTTTTATTCCATCACATCTTATATTCTTTACTTGGAGCGTCGGTTTGCTTTTATTTTTGTTTGGTTTAAATAAAGTTGGATCCCATCATTCTTATATTGGAGATATTACGCTCCGCTTTTTCATATGGAACACTTGTGTTCTTAATTGTGCTTTAATGTTCATGGCGAAGGCTGAAATTGCTTTGTTAAATTGCTATTTGGTTGGAATCATAAAATGTTGCATATGGTTTGGAATAACTTGGCAATTGTTTGAGCTCTCATAGATCATGTTTAAGCTCTTGCATCATGTAGTTTAATCTATTAATGAAGAACTACCGTAGAGCTTGTTAAAATTTGGTTTGCATTATTGGTCTCTCTAAGTCTAGATATTTTCGGGTAAAGTGTTTGAACAACAAGGAAGACAGTGTAGAGTGATACGTCTCAAACGTATCTATAATTTCTTATGTTCCATGCTACTTTTATTACAATACTTGAGTGTTTTACACATACTTTACAGCGTTATTTTACATTTTCCGGCACTAACCTATTAACAAGATGCCAAGTGCCAGTTGCTGTTTTTGCTTTTTGTTTCGAAATCCTAGTAAGGAAATATTCTTAATTGGACGAAATCAACGCCCAGGGTCCTATTTTTGCACGAAGCTTCCGAAGACCGAAGAGGAGACGAAGTGGGGCCACGGGCGCCGCCACACTAGGGCGGCGCGCCAAGGGCCGCGCGGCCCTAGTGTGGCCCCCGTGACGCCCTTGACCTACCCTTCCGCCTACTTAAAGCCTCCGTCGCGAAACCCCCCGGACCGAGAGCCACGATACGGAAAACATTACTGAGACGCCGCCGCCGCGAATCCCATCTCGGGGGATTCAGGAGATCGCCTCCGGCACCCCGGAGAGGGGAATCATCACCGAGGGGCTCTACATCATCATGCCCGCCCCTCCGGATTGATGCGTGAGTAGTTCATCCTTGGACTATGGGTCCATAGCAGTAGCTAGATGGTTGTCTTCTCCGCTTGTGCTTTCATTGTTATAGATCTTGTGAGCTGCCTAACATGATCAAGATCATCTATTTGTAATGTTACATGTTGTGTTTGGTGAGATCCGATGAATAGAGAATACTATGTTAAGTTGATTATCAATCTATCATATATGTGTTGTTTATGTTCTTGCATGCTCCCCGTTGCTAGTAGAGGCTCTGGCCAAGTTGATACTTGTAACTCCAAGAGGGAGTAATTATGCTCGATAGTGGGTTCATGCCTCCATTGAATCTGGGATCGTGACAGTAGGTTCTAAGGTTGTGGATGTGCTGTTGCTACTAGGGATAAAACATTGATGCTTTGTCTAAGGATATTTGTGTTGATTACATTACGCACCATACTTAATGCAATTATCTGTTGTTCGCAACTTAATACTGGAAGGGGTTCGGATGATAACCTGAAGGTGGATTATTTAGGCATAGATGCATGCTGGATAGCGGTCTATGTACTTTGTCGTAATGCCCCGATTAAATCACATAGTAATCATCGTTGATATGTATTGAATCTTTATTTGTCAATTGCTCACCTGTAATTTGTTCACCCAGCATGCTAGTTATCTTATTGGAGAGACACCACTAGTGAACTGTGGACCCCGGTCCATTCTTTACATCTGAATACATTCTACTGCTTTTACTGTTCTTTGCAAACAAACACCATCTTCCACTCGATACGCTTAATCCTTTGTTTTCAGCAAGTGGTGAGATTGACAACCTCACTGTTACGTTGGGGCAAAGTACTTTGATTGTGTTGTGCAGGTTCCACGTTGGCGCTGGTTTCACTGGTGTTGCGCCGCACTACATTCCTCCACCAACAACCTGTTGGAGATATGCCCAAGAGGCAATAATAAAAGTGGTTATTATATATCTTTATGTTTATGATAAATGTTTATATACCATGCTATAATTGTATTAACCGAAACATTGATACATGTGTGATATGTAAACAACAAAGAGTCCCTAGTAAGCCTCTTAAACTAGCTTGTTGATTAATAGATGATTAGTTTCATAATCATAAACATTGGATGTTATTAATAACAAGATTATATCATTATATGAATGATGTAATGGACACACCCAATTAAGCGTAGCATAAGATCACGTCATTAAGTTATTTGCTATAAGCTTTCGTTACATAGTTACCTAGTCCTTATGACCATGAGATCATGTAAATCACTTATACCGGAAAGGTACTTTGATTACATCAAACGCCACTCGTAAATGGGTGGTTATAAAGGTGGGATTAAGTATCCGAAAGTATGAGTTGAGGCATATGGATCAACAGTGGGATTTGTCCATCCCGATGACGGATAGATATACTCTGGGCCCTCTCGGTGGAATGTCGTCTAATGTCTTGCAAGCATATGAATAAGTTCATAAGAGACCACATACCACGGTACGAGTAAAGAGTACTTGTCGGAGACGAGGTTGAACAAGGTATAGTATGATACCGATGATCAAACCTCGGACAAGTAAAATATCGCGTGACAAAAGGAATTGGTATCGTATGTGAATGGTTCATTCGATCACTAAAGTCATCGTTGAATATGTGGGAGCCATTATGGATCTCCAGATCCCGCTATTGGTTATTGGTCGGAGTGAGTACTCAACCATGTCCGCATAGTTCGCGAACCGTAGGGTGACACACTTAAAGTTGGATGTTGAAATGGTAGAACTTGAATATGGAATGGAGTTCGAATATTTGTTGAGTCCCGGTAAGATCCCGGACATCACGAGGAGTTCCGAATGGTCCTGAGAATAAGATTCATATATAGGATGTCATTTTATGTGAATTAAAATGATTCGGAAGGTTCTATGGAAGGTTCTAGAAGGTTCTAGAAAAGTCCGAAGAACCACCTAGGAAGGTGGAGTCCACATGGGACTCCACCTCATGGCCGGCCAACCCTAGTGGGGTGGAGTCCCAAGTGGACTCCCCCATAAGGGGCCGGCCACCCCCCATATGGTAGGTGGAATTCCCACCTCTAGTGGGAATCCTAGCTTGGGAAGGTTTCCCACCATATGGAAGGTTTTGGGTTCGGGTCTATTCGGAGACTTGTAGTCCAACACTTGGGGCTTCCACCTATATAATGAGGGGCCAAGGGGAGGGGGCCGGCCACACCAAAGCCACCACCTTGGCCGCCCCCTATAGTGGCCGGCCACCCCCTCTCCCCAAACCCTAGCGCCCGCTCCTCCACCATATCCCGCACGCTTAGCGAAGCTCCGCCGGATTTCTCCACCGCCACCGACACCACGCCGTCGTGCCGTCGGATTCAAGAGGAGCTACTACTTCCGCTGCCCGCTGGAACGGGGAGGTGGACGTCGTCTTCATCAACAACCGAACGTGTGACCGAGTACGGAGGTGCTGCCCGTTCGTGGCGCCGTGATCAAGATCTTCTACGCGCTTGCAAGCGGCAAGTGATCGTCTACCGCAGCAACAAGAGCCTCATCTTGTAGGCTTTGGAATCTCTTCAAGGGTGAGACTCGATAATCCCCTCGTTGCTACCGTCTTCTAGATTGCATCTTGGCTTGGATTGCGTGTTCGCCGTAGGAAAATTTTTGTTTTCTATGCTACGTTATCCTACAGTGGTATCCAGCCGTGTCTATGCATAGATGGTTGCACGAGTAGAACACAATGGTTTTGTGGGCGTTGATGCTTATGTTATCTTTAGCTTGAGTACTTTGCATCTTTGTGGCATAGTGGGATGAAGCGGCTCGGGCTAACTTTACATGACCGCGTTCATGAGATTTGCTCCACGCTTGACATGCAACTTGTATTGCATAAGTGGCTTTGCGGGTGTCTGTCTCTCCTACTATAGTGAAGATTCAATTTACTCTTCTATTGACAACACTAGTATCACCGTTGTGGTTGATGTTCGTAGGTAGATTGGATCTTGCTCGAAAACCCTAAACCACGTAAAATATGCAAACCAAATTAGAGAACGTCTAACTTGTTTTTGCAGGGTTTGGTGATGTGATATGGCCATAATGTGATGATGACTATGTATGAGATGATCATTATTGTATTGTGGCAACCGGCAGGAGCCTTATGGTTGTCTTTAAATTTCATGTTGAGTAGTATTTCAAAGTAGTTGTAATAGTTGCTACATGGAGGACGATCATGAAGACGGCGCCATTGACCTTGGTGCTTCGCCGACGATGATGGAGATCATGCCCGTTGATGATGGAGATCATGTCCGTGCTTTGAAGATGAAGATCAAAGGCGCAAAGACAAAAGGGCCATATCATATCACATATGAACTGCATGTGATGTTAATCCTTTTATGCATCTTATTTTGCTTAGATCGCGACGGTAGCATTATAAGATGATCCCTCTCACTAAAATTTCAAGATAATAAAGTGTTCATCCTTAGTAGCACCGTTGCCAAGACTTGTCGTTTCGAAGCATCTCGTGATGATCGGGTGTGATAGAATCAACAAGTGCATACAACGGGTGCAAGTCAGTTTTGCACATGCGGATACTAAGGTGGCCTTGACGAGCCTAGCATGTACAGACATGGTCTCGGAACACGTGATACCGAAAGGTAGAGCATGAATCATATGATTGATATGATGAACACTTTGAGTGTTCGCCATTGAAATTACATCTTGTCTCGTGATGATCGGGCATAGGTGTGATGGATTTGGTTCGTGTGATCACTAAGACAATGCGAGGGATATTGTTTTGAGTGGGAGTTCACCTAGTTTTTTAATTTTGTTAAATTAAAATTTGAACTCAATTTGTCATAAACATTAGTCTAAACTATTGCAAATATGTTGTAGATATGGCATCCCCAATCAATTTTAACCAGTTCCTAGAGAAAGAAAAGCTTAAGAGCAACGGTAGCAACTTCACCGACTGGTTCCGTCATGTGAGGATCTTCCTCAATGGCGGAAACCTGCAATATGTGCTTGATGCACCGCTAGGTGACCCTCCTGCAGAAACTGAAACCGATGAAGTAAAGAATGTTTACGCGACTCGGAAAACTCGGTACTCTCAAGTTCGGTGTGCCATCCTGTGCAGTCTGGAAGCCGATCTTCAAAAACGTTTTGAGCACCACGATCCACATGAGTTAATCAATGAGTTAAAGACTATCTTTGAGACTCATGCGGCCGTGGAATGCTATGAAGCATCGAAACACTTCTTCAGCTGCATGATGGAAGAAGGCATCTCCGTTAGTGAGCACATGCTCGCCATGACCGGGCATGCGAAGAAACTCAGTGACTTGGGAATAGTGATTCCTAACAGACTGGGGATTAATCGTGTCCTTCAATCACTGCCACCTAGTTATAAGAACTTTGTGATGAATTACAATATGCAGAACATGAACAAAGAGTTACCTGAACTCTTCGCCATGCTAAAATCTGCTGAGATTGAAATTAAGAAAGAGCACCAAGTGTTGATGGTCAACAAGACCACCAGCTTCAAGAAACAGGGCAAGTCTAAAGGCAAGAACAAGAAGAGTGGCAAGAAAGCTGCCACGCCTCCTGTGAAACCTAAGAACGGCCCTAAGCCTGATGCTGAGTGCTATTACTGCAAGGAGAAGGGACACCGGAAGCGTAATTGCTCCAAGTATTTGGCGGATCTGAAGAGCGGCCTTGTCAAGAAGAAGAAAGAAGGTATATCTGATATACATGTTATAGATGTTTATCTCACGGGTTCTCGTACTAGTACCTGGGTATTTGATACTGGTTCGGTTGCTCATATTTGTAACTCGAAACAGGAACTAAAGAATAAACGAAGACTACTAAAGGATGAAGTGACCATGCGCGTTGGAAATGGATCCAAAGTCGATGTGATCGCTGTCGGCACACTTCCTCTACATCTACCTTCGGGATTAGTTTTAAGCCTAAATAATTGTTATTTTGTACCCGCGTTGAGCATGAACATTATATTAGGATCTTGTTTAATGCAAGACGGTTATTCATTCAAGTCTGAGAATAATGGTTGTTCTATTTTTATGAATAATATCTTTTATGGTCGAGCACCTGAAAAGAATGGCTTATTTCTGTTAGATCTCGATAGTAGTGATACACATATACATAACATTGATGCTAAGCGAATTAAATTGAATGATAATTCTACTTATATGTGGCACTGTCGTCTTGGTCATATTGGAGTGAAACGCATGAAGAAACTCCATACCGATGGATTACTTGAATCACTTGAATTTGAGTCACTTGATAGATGCGAAGCATGTCTGATGGGAAAAATGACTAAGACTCCATTCTCGGGTATGATGGAGCGAGCTACTGACTTATTGGAAATCATACATACGATGTATGCGGACCAATGAGTGTAGCATCGCGCGGTGGTTATCGTTATGTTCTAACCTTCACAGATGATTTGAGTAGATATGGGTATATCTATTTAATGAAACATAAATCCGAAACTTTCGAGAAGTTTAAGGAATTCCAAAGTGAAGTAGAAAATCAACGTAACAAGAAGATTAAATTTCTACGATCTGATCGCGGAGGTGAATATCTGAGTTATGAGTTTGGCATGCATTTAAAGAAATGCGGAATACTTTCACAATTGACACCGCCAGGAACACCACAACGAAACGGTGTGTCCGAACGTCGTAATCGAACTCTCTTAGATATGGTTCGTTCTATGATGTCTCTTACTGATTTACCTTTATCATTTTGGAGTTATGCATTAGAGACAGCCGCATTCACTTTAAATAGAGCACCATCAAAATCCGTTGAAACGACACCGTATGAATTATGGTTTAATAAGAAACCTAAGCTGTCGTTCCTAAAAGTTTGGGGTTGCGAAGCCTATGTAAAAAAGTTACAACCGGACAAGCTAGAACCCAAAGCGGAGAAATGCGTCTTCATAGGATACCCTAAGGAAACTATAGGGTACACTTTCTATCACAGATCCGAAGGCAAGATCTTTGTTGCTAAGAACGGAACCTTTCTTGAGAAAGAATTTCTCACTAAAGAAGTGACTGGAAGAAAAGTAGAACTCGATGAGATTGAAGAATCTCTACTCGTTGATCAGAGTAGCGCAGTACCGGAAGATGTTCCTGTGCCGCCTACACCGGCAACAGAGGAAGCTAATGATAATGATCATGAAACTTCAAATGAGATAACTACTGAACCTCGCAGATCGACAAGGGAACGTGCCACTCCAGATTGGTATGATCCTTGTCTAAATGTCATGATTGTAGATAACAATGATGAAGACCCTGCGACGTATGAAGAAGCGATGATGAGCCCAGATTCCAACAAATGGCAAGAAGCCATGAAATCCGAAATGGGATCCATGTATGATAACAAAGTATGGACTTTGGTAGACTTACCTGATAGCCGAAAGGCTGTCGAGAATAAATGGATCTTCAAGAGAAAAACAGATGCTGATGGTAATATTACTGTCTATAAAGCTCGACTTGTCGCAAAGGGTTTCCGACAAATTCAAGGTGTTGACTACGATGAGACTTTCTCACCTGTAGCGAAGCTAAAATCTGTGAGGATTTTGTTAGCAATAGCTGCATTTTTCGATTATGAGATTTGGCAGATGGATGTCAAAACGGCGTTCCTTAATGGAGACATTGAGGAAGAGTTGTATATGGTACAACCCAAAGGTTTTGTCGATCCTAAAAATGCTGACAAAGTATGCAAACTTCAGCGTTCAATCTATGGACTGAAGCAAGCATCAAGAAGTTGGAACCGACGCTTTGATAAGGTGATCAAAGACTTCGGGTTTATACAGTGTCATGGAGAGGCCTGTATTTACAAGAAAGTGAGTGGGAGCTCTGTAGCGTTCCTGATATTATATGTAGATGACATATTATTGATTGGGAATGATATAGAACTATTAAGCAGTGTAAAAGGTTATTTGAATAATAGTTTTTCAATGAAAGACCTTGGTGAAGCATCATATATATTAGGCATCAAGATTTATAGAGATAGATCAAGACGTCTAATAGGGCTATCACAGAGTACATACCTGGACAAGATTCTAAAGAAGTTTAGAATGGACGAAAGTAAGAAAGGATTCTTACCTATGTTACCAGGCAAGGTCTTGAGTAAGACTCAAGGTCCGGCTACGGCAGAAGAAAGAGAAAGGATGAGTCAAATCCCCTATGCCTCGGCAGTAGGCTCTATCATGTATGCCATGCTATGTACAAGACCGGATATAGCACATGCTGTTAGTTTGACTAGCAGATATCAAAGTGATCCAGGAATGGAACACTGGACAGCGGTCAAGAATATCCTGAAGTACTTGAAAAGAACTAAGGATATGTTTCTTTGTTATGGAGGTGACCAAGAGCTCGTTGTAACAAGTTACACCGATGCAAGTTGGAACACTGATCCTGATGACTCTAAGTCACAATCTGGGTACGTGTTTATATTGAATGGTGCTGCAGTAAGCTGGGCAAGCTCGAAGCAGTGCACGGTGGCGAAATCCTCAACAGAATCGGAGTACATAGCGGCTTCGAGGCTTCATCGAAGCGGTATGGATGAAGAGGTTCATTGTAGAGCTCGGTGTGGTTCCTAGTGCATTGGACCCACTAGTCATCTACTGTGACAACATGGGTGCCATCGCCAATGCACAAGAACCAAGGTCACACAAGAGGCTGAAGCATATCAAGCTGCGTTATCATTCGATTCGCGAGTACATCGAAGATGGAGAAGTAAAGATTTGCAAAGTACACACTGATCTGAATGTAGCAGATCCGTTGACTAAAGCTCTCCCTAGGGCAAAGCATGACCAACACCAGAATGCCATGGGTGTTAGGTACCTTACAATGTAATCTAGATTATTGACTCTAGTGCAAGTGGGAGACTGTTGGAGATATGCCCAAGATGCAATAATAAAAGTGGTTATTATATATCTTTATGTTTATGATAAATGTTTATATACCATGCTATAATTGTATTAACCGAAACATTGATACATGTGTGATATGTAAACAACAAAGAGTCCCTAGTAAGCCTCTTAAACTAGCTTGTTGATTAATAGATGATTAGTTTCATAATCATAAACATTGGATGTTATTAATAACAAGATTATATCATTATATGAATGATGTAATGGACACACCCAATTAAGCGTAGCATAAGATCACGTCATTAAGTTATTTGCTATAAGCTTTCGTTACATAGTTACCTAGTCCTTATGACCATGAGATCATGTAAATCACTTATACCGGAAAGGTACTTTGATTACATCAAACGCCACTGCGTAAATGGGTGGTTATAAAGGTGGGATTAAGTATCCGGAAAGTATGAGTTGAGGCATATGGATCAACAGTGGGATTTGTCCATCCCGATGACGGATAGATATACTCTGGGCCCTCTCGGTGGAATGTCGTCTAATGTCTTGCAAGCATATGAATAAGTTCATAAGAGACCACATACCACGGTACGAGTAAAGAGTACTTGTCAGGAGACGAGGTTGAACAAGGTATAGTGTGATACCGATGATCAAACCTCGGACAAGTAAAATATCGCGTGACAAAGGGAATTGGTATCGTATGTGAATGGTTCATTCGATCACTAAAGTCATCGTTGAATATGTGGGAGCCATTATGGATCTCCAGATCCCGCTATTGGTTATTGGTCGGAGTGAGTACTCAACCATGTCCGCATAGTTCGCGAACCGTAGGGTGACACACTTAAAGTTGGATGTTGAAATGGTAGAACTTGAATATGGAATGGAGTTCGAATATTTGTTCGGAGTCCCGGATAAGATCCCGGACATCACGAGGAGTTCCGGAATGGTCCGGAGAATAAGATTCATATATAGGATGTCATTTTATGTGAATTAAAATGATTCGGAAGGTTCTATGGAAGGTTCTAGAAGGTTCTAGAAAAGTCCGGAAGAACACACCTAGGAAGGTGGAGTCCACATGGGACTCCACCTCCATGGCCGGCCAACCCTAGTGGGGTGGAGTCCCAAGTGGACTCCCCCATAAGGGGCCGGCCACCCCCCCATATGGTAGGTGGAATTCCCACCTCTAGTGGGAATCCTAGCTTGGGAAGGTTTCCCACCATATGGAAGGTTTTGGGTTCGGGTCTTATTCGGAGACTTGTAGTCCAACACTTGGGGCTTCCACCTATATAATGAGGGGCCAGGGGAGGGGGCCGGCCACACCAAAGCCACCACCTTGGCCGCCCCCTATAGTGGCCGGCCACCCCCTCTCCCCAAACCCTAGCGCCCCGCTCCTCCACCATATCCCGCACGCTTAGCGAAGCTCCGCCGGATTTCTCCACCGCCACCGACACCACGCCGTCGTGCTGTCGGATTCAAGAGGAGCTACTTCTTCCGCTGCCCGCTGGAACGGGGAGGTGGACGTCGTCTTCATCAACAACCGAACGCGTGACCGAGTACGGAGGTGCTGCCCGTTCGTGGCGCCGTGATCAAGATCTTCTACGCGCTTTTGCAAGCGGCAAGTGATCGTCTACCGCAGCAACAAGAGCCTCATCTTGTAGGCTTTGGAATCTCTTCAAGGGTGAGACTCGATAATACCCTCGTTGCTACCGTCTTCTAGATTGCATCTTGGCTTGGATTGCGTGTTCGCCGTAGGAAAATTTTTGTTTTCTATGCTACGTTATCCTACACAACCTTCACGTGCTTCTTGGCTCCTACTGGTTCGATAACCTTGGTTTCTTTCTGAGGGAAAACTTGCTGCTGTGCGCATCATACCTTCCTCTTGAGGTTCCCAACGGACGTGTACATCTACGCGCATCAAGCTCTTTTCGGCGCCGTTGCCGGGAGATCAAGACACGCCGCAAGGGGAGTCTCCACTTCCAATCTCTTTACTTTGTTTTTGTCTTGCTTTATTTTATTTACTACTTTGTTTGCTGCACTTAAACAAAACACACAAAAATTAGTTGCTAGCTTTACTTTATTTACTGTCTTGTTCTCTATATCAAAAACACAAAAAAATTAGTTACTTGTCTTTATTTTATTTTACTTTACTACTATAATGGGTACTCCTGAAAATACTAAGTTGTGTGACTTCACTAGCACAAATAATAATGATTTTATATGTACTCCTATTGCTCCACCTGCTACTACAGCAGAATTCTATGAAATTAAACCTGCTTTACTGAATCTTGTTATGAGAGAGCAATTTTCTGGTGTTAGTACTGATGATGCTGCTGCCCATCTTAATAATTTTGTTGAACTTTGTGAAATGCAAAAGTATAAGGATATACATGGTGATATTATAAAACTGAAATTGTTTCCTTTCTCATTAAGAGGAAGAGCTAAAGATTGGTTGCTTTCTTTGCCTAAGAATAGTATTGATTCATGGACTAAATGCAAAGATGCTTTTATTAGTAAATATTATCCTCCTGCTAAGATTATATCTTTGAGAAGTAGCATAATGAATTTTAAACAATTTGATAATGAACATGTTGCTCAAGCATGGGAGAGAATGAAATCTTTGGTAAAGAATTGCCCAACCCATGGACTGACTACTTGGATGATCATCCAAACCTTTTATGCAGGATTGAATTTTTCCTCAAGGAACCTATTGGATTCAGCTGCTGGAGGTACTTTTATGTCCATCACTCTGGGCGCCGCAACTAAATTACTTGATGATATGATGATCAATTACTCTGAATGGCACACTGAAAGAACTCCTCAAGGTAAGAAGGTAAATTCTGTTGAAGAAACCTCTTCTTTGGGTGATAAGATTGATGCTATAATGTCTATGCTTGCAAATGGTAGATCTCATATTGATCCTAATAATGTTCCTTTAGCTTCATTGGTTGCTCAAGAAGAAAATGTTGATGTGAATTTCATTAAGAGCAATAATTCCAACAACAATGCTTATAGGAATAATTATGGTAACAACAACTTTAGGCCATATCCTTCTAATAATGGTAATGGTTATGGTAATTCTTATGGTAATTCTTACAACAATAATAAGAGTGTACCCTCTGGTCTTGAAGTGATGCTTAAAGAATTTATTAGTACACAAACTGCTTTCAATAAAACTGTTGAAGAAAAGCTTGGTAAAATTGATATTCTTGCTTCTAAGGTTGATAGTCTTGCTCTTGATGTTGATCTTTTAAAACTGAAAGTTATGCCTGAGAAAGTTGAAGATGCTAGGTTTGCTAAAACAAATGCCATCCAAGTTAGAATTAATGATAATATTAGATTGTTGGCTGAATTGCATGCTAGGTGGGATAGAGAAGAAAAAGAAAAACTTGCTAAAGAAAATAATGTAGCTAAAGTATGGACTATTACCACCACTAGTAATGTTAATTCTTCACATGTTGCTGCACCTCCTACTATCAATGGTAAAATAATTGGTGTTGGCAATGTTTCTACTCCTAGTGCAAAGCTGCCTGAAACTGCTGAAACTGCTGTTTGTGATAAAACTGCTGAAATTTTTCAAAATATTGGTGACAATGATTCCATTGCTGTAGAACATAATGGTTTAGACTTTGATGATTGTCATATTACTGAAGTTATAAAGTTCTTACAAAAACTTGCTAAAAGTCCCAATGCTAGTGCTATAAATTTAGCCTTTACAAAACACATTACAAATGCTCTCATTAAAGCTAGGGAAGAGAAATTAAAACTTGAAGCTTCTATTCCTAGGAAGTTAGAAGATGGTTGGGAGCCCATCATTAAAATGAAATTCAATGACTTTGAGTGTAATGCTTTATGTGATCTTGGTGCAAGTATTTCTGTTATGCCTAAAAAGATTTATGATATGCTTGACTTGCCACCATTGAAGAATTGTTATTTGGATGTTAATCTTGCTGATAATGTTAAAAAGAAACCTTTGGGGAGGATTGATAATGTGCGCATTACGGTTAACAATAACCTTGTCCCCGTTGATTTTGTTGTCTTGGATATCGAATGCAATGCATCTTGTCCTATTGTGTTGGGAAGACCTTTTCTTCGAACTGTTGGTGCTGTTATTGATATGAAGGAAGGTAATATTAGATATCAATTTCCTCTCAAGAAAGGTATGGAACACTTCCCTAGAAAGAGAATGAAGTTGACTTTTGATTCTATTATTAGAACAAGCTATGATGTTGATGCTCCATCTCTTGATGTTACTTGATTTGCACTTTCTGCGCCTAGCTGAAAGGCGTTAAAGAAAAGCACTTCTTGGGAGATAACCCATGTGTTTATTTTACTACAGCAATTTTTGTTTTGTTGAGTCTTGGAAGTTGTTTACTACTGTAGCAACCTCTCCTTATCATGTTTTTGTGCCAAGTAAAGTTTCTATGCTAAAGTTGATGTTATATTTGGGATCGCTGCGCAGAAACAGCATTGCTGTCTGTCACGAATTCTGGCATAAGTCTCTGTAAAAAAATCTAAAAAATCTGCAAATTTACGAGCGTGATCCTCAGATATCTACGCAACTTTCATTAGTTTTGAGTTTTTCCATTTGAGCAAGTTAAGTGCCCAGTCCAGAAGCATCTTTACGGACTGTTCTGTTTTTGACAGATTCTGTCTTTTATTTCGCATTGCCGCTTTTGCTATGTTGAATGAGTTTCTTTGTTCCATTAACTTTCAGAAGCTTTGTGCAATGTCCAGAAGTGTTAAGAATGATTGTGTCACCTCTGAATATGTGAATTTGTGGTTAAGCACTAACCCTCTCATGAGTTTGCTTGAAGTTTGTGTGAAGGAAGTTTTCAAGGGTCAAGAGAAGAGGATGATATACTATGATCAAGAAGAGTGAAAGGTCTAAGATTGGCACTACTAGGGAAAGGCTTATAGCAGCACTCCTTACCGCCGGCGAGTACGGTTTGCAAATGCCGGCGGTAAGACCTTCCAGGGTGGCCTAAACCTACCGCCGGCGAGTTGGACGCAAGGCGCCGGGGGTGCGGGCTTTACCGCCGGCGAACACGAAAAGTAAAATGCCAGGGGTAACGAGTGGCTGGGCGGGCCACCTAGCCTGCACTTACCGCCGGCGATTTGTGCCGAAAGCGCCGGGGGTAGGGGTTGTACCGCCGGCGAACCCGGAAGTGAAAATGTCGGGGTAACGAGTGGTGGGCGGGCCACCCATCCTGCATTACCGCCGGCGTTTGTGGGCCTTAGGTGCCGACGGTAATTGGCCCTACCGGGCAAACGCGCATTTAGGCGCCGGCGGTAACCTGGATATGCCATAACTCGACCAGCCACCTACCACCACCCTCACACACTCATATGTGATGGCAAATCAACCCAAGCACTTGTTATCTCATTCTCCCACCTATTTTAGCTATTTCAACCAACAAAATATGATGTATTTGAGCAAATCATGCACTGATACGTCCAAAACGTATCTACTTTCCCGAACACTTTTGCTATTGTTTTGCCTCTAATTTGTGTATTTTGGATACAACTAACACGGACTAACGCTGTTTTCAGCAGAACTGCTCTGTGTCTCGTTTTTGTGCAGAAATCCAACTTTCGGGAAAATCCTCGGAATTTATGCGAAGGCCCTATTTTACCAGAATATTGACGGAGAAGGGCAAGAGAGGTGGAGGCCCGAGGGCCCCACACCATATGGCGGCGCGGCCCAGGGCCCCGCGGCCATGTGGTGTGGCCCCCTCCGGCCTCCGACGCCCCTTCGGACTACTTATCGGGTTCGACCTAAAAACGCACGGGGAGAAGTCGAAGTCGCCAAAACCCTCCAGAGAGCCACATCGCGAAACTCCGTCGCGGAGCCGAGTCTCCGTTCTGGCACTCCGCCGGACGGGGAATTGGAGGAGATCTTCACCGCCATCACCGCCAACGCCTCTCCATCAACCAGCAATGATTCCCCCATCCATGTGTGAGTAATTCCCCCGCTGTAGGCTGAAGGGGATGGTAGGGATTGGATGAGATTGGTCATGTAATAGTCATAAGATTGTTAGGGCATAGTGCCTAGTATCCGTAGATGTCACTTTTATGATATTGTTGCAACTTGTTATGCTTAATGCTTGTCACTAGGGCCCGAGTGCCATGATCTCAGATCTGAACATGTTATTGATTCATGAAGATATTCGTTGTTTATGATCTTACCTGCAAGTTGTATACACATGTCGCTGTCCGGAACCAATGGCCCCGAAGTGACAAGAATCGGGACAACCGGAGGGGATGGTAGTGATGTGAGGATCACATGTGTTCACGGAGTGTTAATGCTTTGCTCCGGTACTCTATTAAAAGGAGTACCTTAATATCCAGTAGTTTCCCTAGAGGCCCGGCTGCCACCGGCTGGTAGGACAAAAGATGTTGTGCAAGTTTCTCATTGCGAGCACGTACGACTAAATATGGAACACATGCCTATTGATTGATTAGTACTTGGATACCGTTTTATTATTATCTGCAAATGCCCCGCTTTGATTGTTACATGAGTTTCTCTCATCCATGCAACGCCCGTTAAATCCGTCCCTGTGCCTACGTATTTTAATCCTGCTGTTTACTATAATCACTACTGCTGTCTTTATTTCACCGCTGTTGTTATTTCACTATTCCACTAGATAAAACTGTTACTACTGATAAACTCTTGCGAGCAAGTCTGTTTCCAGGTGCAGCTGAATTGACAACTCCGCTGTTAAGGCTTACAAGTATTCTTTGTCTCCCTTGTGTTGAATCAATAAATTGGGTAATACTTCCCTCGAAGACTGCGATCCCCTATACTTGTGGGTCATCAAGACTATTTTCTGGCGCCGTTGCCGGGGAGCATAGCTTTATTTGGAAGTTCACTTGGATTGATATTGTTCGCTGCAAATTCTCCATCATGGGTAAACCTCGCGATACTAAGATCGCCATATTACCATCCACTACAAGAAAAGGTACAACTCTTAGTACCTCTGCTGCTCTTGATTCACCATCTGTGATAAGTAAACTTGTTTCACCACCACAAGCTTCAAATGCTGGTACTTCTGCTGAATCTGAAAATTCCTCTCATAATTGTGATGATGCTTCTGCTGTGCTTGATAATGATGGTTCGTTAGGATCTTTTCTAGATGCTACAATTGCTAAGTCTAGACAAATTGAAAATACTGAAACTCCTAATGAAAATGCTGCTACACCTGTTAATTCACCTGAGTCTGTTGAATATTCTAGTGATGATCTTGATGAAGATTATGTAGAGCTTGATGATGATTTTATTGAAAAATGCAATGCTACTACTGATGCAAGAAAAATTAAAAAGTTGCTTGCAGAACATGCTGTTAGATATAAACTGTCTCCTGATCCTAAATTTGCCACATCTCCTATAAACATTAGGGATAAAGATTATGATTTTTCTCTTGATTTATCTCATATAGCTATTGTTGAGAAAACACCCTTTTGTGGTACTGAAAAAGAAAGTGCTGTTGAACACATGACTGAGTTATCTACTCTTAGTGGCTTGTTTTCTGATGATATTAAGATGCGTACTTATTTTGTCGCTAAAATTTTTCCTTTCTCATTAAAGGATGATGCTAAAACTTGGTATAATAATTTGCCTCCTGGTTCTATTAAAAGTCCAAAAGAATTGCTTGATGTTTTCTTCCGTAAATACTTTCCTGCTAGTGCTCAACATGCTGCTTTGCAGAGAATTTATAATTTTGACCAGGAAGATGGAGAGAAATTGCCTGAGGCTTGGGCAAGATTTTGCTCTCTTATTAGAGCTCAGCCTGACCATGATTTGGAAAAGCATGATTTACTTGATATATTTTATAGTGGACTAACCATTGAGTCTAGGGCATACCTGGATAGTTGTGCTGGTTGTGTTTTCAGGAAAAGAACTCCAGACGACGCTGAAGAATTATTGGCTAAAATAGGCCGGAATCATGATGATTGGTCTACACCTGAACCAACCCCGACACCGATAGTGAAGAAGAGGGGTATGATTAAATTAAATGATGAAGATATGAGGGAAGCCAAGAAGTCTCTTAAAGAGAAGGGTATTAAACCTGAAGATGTGAAGAATTTACCTCCTATAGAAGATTTATGTGAGATAACTCCCCCTTCATCCATGATTGAGGTACACTCTCTTCAACGCTTTACTAGGGAAGATATTCCGTATTCAAATCTCCTGCTCAATGCTTAGATGAGTTTGATAATTATATTGTTAAGCAAGAAAACTTTAATATGAGAGTAGAGAATCATTTAATGGAAAATTCTCGAGCTATTAGTGAATTGCATGGTATTGTGGAGAGAACCTCCAATGATGTTAAGATACTTGTTAAACATTTTCAAATGGTTCAAACTCAAATTGATCAACTTACTAAAGTGCAAAATGACTTGTTGGGAAATAATTCTAAAGAAAAACATGCTTATGAAGTAACAACTAGAGGTGGTGTTTCTACCCAGGATCCTCTATATCCTGAAGGGCATCCCAAAAGAGTTGAACAAGATTCTCAATTAATTAAAACTAGTGCTCCATCTAAGAAAAAGAAAAAGAAACATAAGAATGTTGTAGAATCCTCTGAACCTGTTAATGATCCTAATAGTATTTCTATTTCTGATGCTGAAACTGAAAGTGGTAATGAACATGATAAAGATAATGATAAGGATGATACTCCTGATAAAGAAGAAATTGAAAAAGAACCTGAAAAGCATGCTAAAAATAAAAAGTACACTAAAGAAGATTTTATTACTGAGAAACATGGTAATGAAAGAGAACCTTGGGTTCAAAAGCAAATGCCTTTTCCTGTTAAGAAACTAAAATCAAAGGAGGAAGAACATTATAATAAATTTTGTGATTGGATGAAACCTTTATTTTTGCAAATCCCTTTGACTGATGTTATTAAATTGCCTCCTTATTCAAAGTATATGAAAGATATTGTTACTAACAAAAGGAAAGTCCCCAATGAGGAAATTTCCACTATGCTCGCTAATTACTCCTTCAATGGTAAGATTCCAAAGAAGTTGGGCGACCCAGGTATACCTACTATTCCTTGTTCTATTAAGAATAATTATGTTAGAACTGCTCTATGTGATTTGGGAGCAGGTGTTAGTGTAATGCCTTTTTCTCTTTATAAGAGACTTGATTTAGATAAATTGATACCAACTGATATATCTTTGCAAATGGCTGATAAATCTACTGCTATTCCTGTTGGTTTATGTGAAAATGTTCCTGTTCAAGTTACTCAGCATTGCTTGATATTAACTGATTTTGTTGTGTTGGAAATGCCTGAAGATGATAATATGTCCATTATTCTTGGAAGACCCTTTCTTAATACTGCAGGGGCTGTTATTGATTGCAATAAAGGCATGGTTACTTTCAATGTTGATGATAAGGAACACACTGTCTATTTTCCCAAGAGGATCGATAAAGTATGTGGAGTCAATACAATTTTTAATGTGAAAACTATCAAAGTGGGATCCATTGATTGTCCTATATATGAGCCTAAAGAAGAATATCAAACTCTTGTGATTGGATCCATATCAATTCAATATAAGGTAACATGATTGATTTGAGGTTTATTTCTTCTTATGTCATATAAAATTTATTTGGTAGCAAGACTTGATCAACCTTGTTAACAAGTATATTTTATTGCATAAAAGAGCTAAACAACATTTCTTTCTTTCTTTCTTTCTCCCTCCACTTATTTTATTTGCTGTAGCACCTATTGTTTTGCAATATGCTTTAGCTATTTAAGATTTTAGAAATCATTTTCCTGCGCAGTAATCATTAATTTAATACCCAGAAATGTGCATTTTTCGAAGTTCTCTAAAAATTACAAAAATTACACCGTTGGTCCTATTTTTCGACGAGGCACCTGGGAGCACCAGAGGATGACCTGTGGGGCACCAGGAGGTGCCACACCATAGGCCGGCGCGGCCAGCAAGGGGGCCGCGCCACCTTGTGGTGTGGGCCACCCCTTGCCCCACTACATCATCTCTTCCTCCCAGCATCTTCTCTCTCCCGAAAAAACTCGTACCAAGTTCCTCTCACTCGTGTTTCTGCTCAAGAACTCGCGATTTTTCGATCTCCTTGCTCAGCCCAGATTTCTGTTTGAAATTTGGCACTTTTACTCCTTGGTATGTGACTCCTTTGATTGTCCAATTAGAATTTCATTTGGTTGAGTATATCTTGAATATTTTGCTGCTGTAGATAACATGTTTAGTGAGCTTGCATGCTTGTTCTAAGTGGAAGAAATTAGTTTTGATGCATGTTTAGTACTCTAGCAAGTTCCTATAGTAGTTCCCTTCAATTACATACCTTGAAATCAAATTTTATAATGATTGTTGAAAATTTCAGAAGGGGAAGATGAAGAAATTCAAATTTGGAGAATTGTTCAAGAAAGCAACAACCAGCACCGGTAGGCCCTCAAGGGCGTCTACTCAGATTAGGCGATCCTACAATGAGGATGTCATCGCGCCTAGCTTCGCGCCCGAGGAGGACAATGGGGCTCCTAATGCTTCATCCTTCCCATGTTATGAGTTTCTGACAAATGCAGGGATATTGGATGATTTCTTCACCCTTGTCAACAGGGCAGGCTTAGCCACCTACGTGGGAGATGAGAGGGAACAATACTACAGGCTCACCAAAGTTTTCGTTGAGAGCTTCAAGTTCCACAACGCGCAATTTGAGCCGACAGTTGCATTCAAGATCTATGATATTCCTGTTACTATGAAATTGGAAGAATTTTGTCGTGCATTGGGTATTGCCCCTGTAGGTACAGCAAGGAGGATTGATGACAACCCCCGGGACTTGTTGGAGCTCTACCGAGGGATCACCGGGGATGATTGCCGCACCATCCAGCGAGGGAAGATAAGAAACATTCAACTCCCCGCTATTAAATATTTCGCATATTACATTGCTACTAGCATTTTGGGTAGAGAAAATACTAGCAACATCTCTAGCTACCATCTTGCTTTCTTGAATGTTGCACTTACTGGAGAGACATCTTATCATCTTGGTTCTCTTATTGCTCGCCGCCTGTCTAGCAGGGGGCCTATTTTTGGAGGAACTATTGCACTGCGCATTTTAACACATCTAGAGATTCCTCTTGATTCTAATGATGTACCATTAACCCCTAGAAGACTAGATATTGCTGCTATGAAGAGCCATCATTTTGTTACTACTGACTCCACTATAGATAATATGGTCTATAGAATGTTGTTTGCTGATGGGAATGAGAAGGAAATCCCTCTTCCCCAGCCAGGTTTGTTCAATATTGACAGGCAATCATGGTCGCTCACTAAGGAGGCGGTGGAGGAACATATGAAGATACAAGAATTCCACCAGCAACATGACTCCGAGAACGCCGAGCCCTCCTACGACTACACCGTCACGTACCCCGACGTTTCCTCCAGCACATACATGGAACCGGGTCGTTCTTCGTCATACTACGGAGACACCACTTCATGGGGACCGTGGGAATGAACTCCACTTAGGCCAAAAGCCTAAGCTTGGGGGAGGTATACCGGCATCACTCATTCTTTGCATATTATGGTTGCTGGATACTTGTACATACTTGTTTAGTTTCTTAGAGTGGTTTTCTAATGAGAAGGAGATGATATTTGGGGAAGTGCTGTCCAAAAACAGATTCTGGGCTGTTACCAAAAAAATTCGTACGCACAGCCAGAACGTTATTTTGAGTTGCCAATTTTTGAGCATGTTCCCCAGGTTGTTATCTAACTTTCATTAGTTGAACACTTTTTGGTCTGAGCAATGGAAGATTTTTGTTAATTTCGATTTCTGTACTGCTGTCAGGATTTGGCAGATTTCTGTCATCCTGCTTTTCTGTGTTTCTGTTAGTTTGCATTCTTTTGTTTTCGCTTTGTTTCTTTCCTAAAACACAAAAAGACCAAAAATATTTCTGTTGTTTCTCTTCACCATTTGGTTATTTGGTTCCTTGCTCTTAGTTTACTTTATTTGCTATCGTTGGTTTGCTATGAGAAAACCCAAAAAGATTTTACTTTGTTTGCTTGTTTTCTTTCGTTCTTGTTTCTAATTCGAAAACACCAAAAATATTTGCTGTTCTTCTTTGGTTTGTAAAGTTCATCATGAGTTCAATGGTCTTCGGTGGCTGGAGCGTGGTTTTCATTTCATATTATCCAAGCTACACAAGTGAAAAGGCAATAATGACGATCTACGACAATCTGATTGTGGTGAGAGGCTGGTATGAACTCTATTTGCTTTCATTTTTGTACATATACTCATCCATATGAGCATGCTTAGTTGGTTCATGTGAGGTATATGTTATTTGAGAAAGTCTAGTAGTTCATGATCTCTCATGTTTAGTTCCAATTTATTAATATGAGTAGCATGTCATGGATGTTTGCTTGCATTGTTTTATTCATAAGTAAGTATGGCATTGTGGTATCCTCCTCTGAATAATTCATTTATATCGACTTGGCACATGCTCACGCATGCATATGACTGAACAAAAAGTCAATTAAGCCTCGATGATTTATATTGCTTCAGAGTTCTTGTATCACTTTTATGCCTCCGTTAATTTATTTTGCCGCAAGCATGATTATGACAGTTACTGCTCTCTTGATTTGTCGCTCCCTAGTCTTTTGCTAGCCTTCACTTGTACTGAGCGGGAACGCCGCTCGTGCTTCCAAACACCTGAAAACCAAGTTGTTCCAAAGTGTCCACCATAAATACCTATGCATGGCATTTCAAACCATTCCAAGTAAATTCTCATGTGCTACCTTTAAAACCTTCAAAATGCTTCTCAATTTGTGTTAATGTTTCATAGCTCATGAGGAAGTATGTGGTGTTTAGCTTTCAACCTTGTCATTTACTTTTGACGGACTCTCATATGGACTAGTGGCACATCCGCTTATCCAATAATTTTGCAAAAAGAGCTGGCAATGGGATTCCCAGTCCCGAATTAATTAACTTAAATAGACACTCATCCATGGTTTGTGATTGTTGGACGGCACCCGAAGGATTCGGTTAGCCATGGCTTGTGTGAGCAAAGGTTGGGGGAGTGTCATCATCATAATAAAACTTAAATAAAAAGGCACTCCTTCATGGTATGTGATTGTTGGCAGGCACCCGAGGATTCGGTTAGCCATGGTTTGTGAAAGAAAGGTTGGAAGGAGTGCCAACCAAAAATAAATAAAATGGGAGCCGCTCTTGTGAGTCCGGTTGATGAGGTAGTTAGTGTACCCATTACCATTCGTTGACAACAACAAACACCTCTCAAAATAATTTTACTCCTGCTTTACAAATAAAAAGCTCTAGCGCATGTTAATCCCTGCTTCCCTCTGCGAAGGGTCAATCTTTTACTTTTATGTTGTGTCTCCATTCTTTCTTCGAGCACTATCTTGAGAGCACAACTGTCATTCTTAGTATAATATGCTTGTCTCAAAATATGATTGATTGTGGTATAACTTTGATGCTTTTATCTTTGACAATCACTACTTCTAGTCTTTCTATGAACTCAGAGGTGCCTCGGCATTTATGTTTTGCCGATCAAATACGGGCAAGCGAGATACCACTTTATCATATTCTCTTATGAACATTGCAATCCTGCTTATATACATGATTCATGGTGCTTATTATTAATTGTTGGTACCTCTCCATGATTGACATAGCTGTTGGATGATCTTATTTGCATGTGTCTCATTATGAACTGCTTAAGTATTAGCCATAGCATGAGAATATATACATCATATGAGCAAATGTGTTCGTGAAAGTTCTTTTATCGCTCAGTTGTTAACTGAATTGCTTGAGGACAAGCAATAAGCTAAGCTTGGGGGGAGTTGATACGTCCAAAACGTATCTACTTTCCCGAACACTTTTGCTATTGTTTTGCATCTAATTTGTGTATTTTGGATACAACTAACACGGACTAACGCTGTTTTCAGCAGAACTGCTCTGGTGTCTCGTTTTTGTGCAGAAATCCAACTTTCGGGAAAATCCTCGGAATTTATGCAGAAGGCCCTATTTTACCAGAATATTGACGGAGCCAGAAGGGCAAGAGAGGTGGAGGCCCGAGGGCCCCACACCATATGGCGGCGCGCCCGGGGGGGCCCGCGCGGCCATGTGGTGTGGCCCCTCGGCCTCCGACGCCCCCTTCGGACTACTTATCGGGTTCGACCTAAACGCACGGGGAGAAGTCGAAGTCGCCAAACCCTCAGAGCCGCCACATCGCGAAACTCCGTCGCGGGAGCCAGAAGTCTCCGTTGGCACTCCGCCGGACGGGGAATTGGAGGAGATCTTCACCGCCATCACCGCCAACGCCTCTCATCAACCAGCAATGATTCCCCCATCCATGTGTGAGTAATTCCCCCGCTGTAGGCTGAAGGGGATGGTAGGGATTGGATGAGATTGGTCATGTAATAGTCATAAGATTGTTAGGGCATAGTGCCTAGTATCCGTAGATGTCACTTTTATGATATTGTTGCAACTTGTTATGCTTAATGCTTGTCACTAGGGCCCGAGTGCCATGATCTCAGATCTGAACATGTTATTGATTCATGAAGATATTCGTTGTTTATGATCTTACCTGCAAGTTGTATACACATGTCGCTGTCCGGAACCAATGGCCCCGAAGTGACAAGAATCGGGACAACCGGAGGGGATGGTAGTGATGTGAGGATCACATGTGTTCACGGAGTGTTAATGCTTTGCTCCGGTACTCTATTAAAAGGAGTACCTTAATATCCAGTAGTTTCCCTAGAGGCCCGGCTGCCACCGGCTGGTAGGACAAAAGATGTTGTGCAAGTTTCTCATTGCGAGCACGTACGACTAAATATGGAACACATGCCTATTGATTGATTAGTACTTGGATACCGTTTTATTATTATCTGCAAATGCCCCGCTTTGATTGTTACATGAGTTTCTCTCATCCATGCAACGCCCGTTAAATCCGTCCCTGTGCCTACAGTATTTTAATCCTGCTGTTTACTATAATCACTACTGTCTTTATTTCACTCGTCTGTTATTTCACTATTCCCACAGACATAAAACTGTTATTACTGATAAACTCTTGCGAGCAAGTCTGTTTCCAGGTGCAGCTGAATTGACAACTCCGCTGTTAAGGCTTACAAGTATTATTTGTCTCCCTTGTGTTGAATCAATAAATTGGGTAATACTTCCCTCGAAGACTGTTGCGATCCCCTATACTTGTGGGTCATCAAGACTATTTTCTGGCGCCGTTGCCGGGGAGCATAGCTTTATTTGGAAGTTCACTTGGATTGATATTGTTCGCTGCAAATTCTCCATCATGGGTAAACCTCGCGATACTAAGATCGCCATATTACCATCCACTACAAGAAAAGGTACAACTCTTAGTACCTCTGCTGCTCTTGATTCACCATCTGTGATAAGTAAACTTGTTTCACCACCACAAGCTTCAAATGCTGGTACTTCTGCTGAATCTGAAAATTCCTCTCATAATTGTGATGATGCTTCTGCTGTGCTTGATAATGATGGTTCGTTAGGATCTTTTCTAGATGCTACAATTGCTAAGTCTAGACAAATTGAAAATACTGAAACTCCTAATGAAAATGCTGCTACACCTGTTAATTCACCTGAGTCTGTTGAATATTCTAGTGATGATCTTGATGAAGATTATGTAGAGCTTGATGATGATTTTATTGAAAAATGCAATGCTACTACTGATGCAAGAAAAATTAAAAAGTTGCTTGCAGAACATGCTGTTAGATATAAACTGTCTCCTGATCCTAAATTTGCCATATCTCCTATAAACATTAGGGATAAAGATTATGATTTTTCTCTTGATTTATCTCATATAGCTATTGTTGAGAAAACACCCTTTTGTGGTACTGAAAAGAAAGTGTTGTTGAACACATGACTGAGTTATCTACTCTTAGTGGCTTGTTTTCTGATGATATTAAAATCCGTCCCTGTGCCTACAGTATTTTAATCCTGCTGTTTACTATAATCACTACTGCTGTCTTTATTTCACTTTGTTATTTCACTATTCCCACTGCCATAAAACTGTTATTACTGATAAACTCTTGCGAGCAAGTCTGTTTCCAGGTGCAGCTGAATTGACAACTCCGCTGTTAAGGCTTACAAGTATTCTTTGTCTCCCCTTGTGTCGAATCAATAAATTGGGTAATACTTCCCTCGAAGACTGTTGCGATCCCCTATACTTGTGGGTCATCACTACCTAGCCCCTCTAGCATGATTTGCATGATCTAGATCTAGATCTATCTCCTCCCACCACCTTTTCCACTAGATCTAGCTAGATCTCTCTATTTGTAGATCTCTAGATCTCTCGAGCATAAAGTCGACGTGTGACGTCTCTCCGGTGCTTTTGGACGTCGCGTCAACTAATAGGTATATAACTAATGAGTGGAATGTTCATGAGTTGGTGAAAAGTCGCGGTTACACTAGTAGAATTGCAAAAGGCGCGGTTCCATATATGTAAATGCATTGTTTTGCATTTGTTTACGCGTGCAGGAACATTGAGTTGCCAATGTTTTGCCGGAATGTTGATTAACTTCCGTTCCGGCGAATTTTGGAACTCCAGCATGACAATATTTAGCAAAGGTCATGCCGAATTTTTTCCGTGAAAACCGAGACGGCGGTGTAATCAATTATCTTGTCTTGTAGGCGGCGATGGTCATCGCGATGAGGGAAAGCGTCGTGGATAGATACGTGGAACGCGCGACGGCCGACATGTATCGAAAAAAGCGAAAGGATATAATGTGTCCTTGTCGAAGATGCAAGCTAGGATCGTTGTTTGACCCCTTCTCAGGCATAGTGAATCAACACCTGCTCAGGTATAGTTTCATGGAGGGGCATACTCAGTGGATGAGTGATGATGGAGATGATGATATCGATGGTGATGGAGATGATGATGGTGGAGATGATGATAACGAAGGTGATGGAGAGGATGCCCCACACGACAATGGAGACGAGGTTGAAGAGGATGGCGCACACGTTGATGGTGATCAAGAAGGCCGGGAAGAACATGCGGCCGACGAGGACATGAGTAGAAATACCCCGCTAACCGCGGCCGTGCAGGACCGTCATGTTCAAGAACTTCTTCTCAGCAACACATCGACCGACCCCAAAATCGCTGGTAGACGGAAGGCTAAGCTAGATCAACTCGAGGTAGACTCGAGAACTCCGTTGTACGATGCAGCTCGTGGGACGGAGGAGAGCCGTCTGAGATACGCTCTCGATATTATGGAGATGAAGGCAAAGCACAAATGGACGGACACAAGCGTGGACGAACTCTTCGGATACTTGAAGATCCACTTTCCTAAAGATAACACGTGTGCCGGTAGCCTACAGGAGGCCAAGAAAATCGTGTGCCCTCTCGATTTACCGCACCAGAAATACCACGCATGCATCAGTGACTGCGTAATATATCGGAACGAGCATGCCAATCTCGATACATGCCCACAGTGTGGCGAATCTCGATACAAGAGAGGGACAAGAAAATCTCCTCGAAAAGTTGTGTGGTACTTCCCGCTCACGCCCCGTCTGCAGCGGTACTTCGTGGACCCCAAGGAAGCAAAGATGGCGTGTAACTCACACGTTCGTTGGGAACCCCAAGAGGAAGGTATGATGCGCACAGTAGCAAGTTTTCCCTCAGAAAGAAACCAAGGTTTAATCGAACCAGTAGGAGCCAAGAAGCACGTTGAAGGTTGATGGTCGCGAAATGTGATGCGGCGCAACACCAGGGATTCCGGCGCCAGCGGAACTGCACAACACAACCCAAGTACTTTGTCCCAACGAAACAGTGAGGTTGTCAATCTCACCGGCTTGCTGTAACAAAGGATTAAACGTATCGAGTGGAAGATGTTTGCAAAGAAAACAGTAAAACACAATTGCAGTAGATTGTATGCTATGTAAAGAATAGGACCGGGGTCCACAGTTCACTAGAGGTGTCTCTCCCATAAGATAAAGCATGTTGGGTGAACAAATTACAGTCGGGCAATTTACAAATAGAGAAAGGCATAACAATGCATATACATGATATGATAAATATAGTGAGATTTAATTGGGCATTACGACAAAGTACATAGACCGCCATCCAACTGCATCTATGCCTAAAAAGTCCACCTTCAGGTTATCATCCGAACCCCTCCGGTATTAAGTTGCAAAGCAACAGACAATTGCATTAAGTATGGTGCGTAATGTAATCAACAACTACATCCTTAGACATAGCGTCAATGTTTTATCCCTAGTGGCAACAGCACATCCACAACCTTAGAACTTTCTGTCACTGTCCCAGATTCAATGGAGGCATGAACCCACTATCGAGCATAAATACTCCCTCTTGGAGTTAAGAGCAAAAACTTGGCCAGAGCCTCTACTAATAACGGAGAGCATGCAAGATCATAAACAACACATGAACAATAGATTGATAATCACCATAATCATAGTACTCTCTATCCATCGGATCCCGACAAACACAACATATAGTATTACGATAGATGATCTTGATCATGTTAGGCAGCTCACAAGATCCAACAATGAAGCACAACAAGGAGAAGACGACCATCTAGCTACTGCTATGGACCCATGGTCCAGGGTGAACTACTCACTCATCACTCCGAGGCGACCATGGCGGTGTAGAGTCCTCCGGGAGATGAATCCCCTCTCCGGCAGGGGTGCGGAGGCGATCTCCGAATCCCCCGAGATGGGATTCGCGGCGGCGGCGTCTCTGCAAGGTTTTCCGTATCGTGGCTCTCTCGGGGGGTTTCGCGACGGAAGCTTTAAGTAGGCGGAGGGTCAACGCGGGGGCCACACGAGGGCCCAGGAGGTAGGTCGGCGCGGCCGGGGCCTGGGCCGCGCCGGCCTCCTCCTGCCGCCTCGTGGCCCCACTTCGTTATCTCTTCGGTCTTCGGAAGCTTCGTGCAAAAATAGGACCCTAGGCGAAAGTTTCGTCCAATTCCGAGAATATTTCTTTACTAGGATTTCAAAACCAAAAACAAAGAAAACAGCAACGGCTCTTCGGCATCTTGTTAATAGGTTAGTTCCAGAAAATGCATAAATATGACATATAATGTGCATAAAACATGTAGGTATCATCAATAAAGTAGCATGGAACATAAGAAATTATCGATACGTTGGAGACGTATCAGCATCCCCAAGCTCAGTTCTGCTCGTCCCGAGCAGGTAAAACGATAACAAAGATAATTTCTGAAGTGACATGCCATCATAATCTTGATCATACTATTTGTAAACATATGTAATGAATGCAGCGATCAAAGCAAAGGTGATGACATGAGTAAACAACTGAATCATAAAGCAAAGACTTTTCATGAATAGTACTTCAAGACAAGCATCAATAAGTCTTGCATAAGAGTTAACTCATAAAGCAATAAATCGAGTAAAGGTGTTGAAGCAACACATAGGAAGATTAAGTTTCAGCGGTTGCTTTCAACTTATAACATGTATATCTCATGGATATTGTCAACATAAAGTAATATAACAAGTGCAATATGCAAGTATATAGGAATCAATGCACAGTTCACACAAGTGTTTGCTTCTTAAGGTGGAAGGAGATAGGTAAACTGACTCAACAATAAAAGTAAAAGAATGGTCCTTCAATGAGGAAAGCATCGATTGCTGTATTTGTGCTAGAGCTTTTATTTTGAAAACATGAAACAATTTTGTCAACGGTAGTAATAAAGCATATGAGTTATGTAAATTATATCTTACAAGTTGCAAGCCTCATGCATAGTATACTAATAGTGCCCGCACCTCGTCCTACTTAACTTGGACTACCGGATCTTTGCATGCCATGTTTCAACCAAGTGTCACAAAGGGGTACCTCCATGCCGCGTGTACAAAGGTCTAAGGAGAATGCTCGCATTTCGGATTTCTCGCTTTTGATTATTCTCAACTTAGACATCCATACCGGGACAACATGGACAACAGATAATGGACTCCTCTTAAATGCATAAGCATGTAGCAATGATTATTATTCTCATATGAGATTGAGGATATATGTCCAAAACTGAAACTTCAACCATGGTTCATGGCTTTAGTTAGCGGCCCAATGTTCTTCTCTAACAATTTTGCATGCTCCAACCACTAAAATGATAGACCTTCAGACAAGACGGACATGCATAGCAACTCACATGATATTCAACAATAGTTGATGGCGTTCCCAAGCATGGTTATCGCACAACAAGCAACTTAATAAAATATAAAGTGCATAAGTACATATTCAATACTACAATAGTTTTTAAGGCTATTTTGTCCCATGAGCTATATATTGCAAAGGTGAATGATGGAATTTTAAAGGTAGCACTCAAGCAATTTACTTTGGAATGGCGGAGAAATACCATGTAGTAGGTAGGTATGGTGAACACAAATGGCATAGTAGTTGGCTCAAGGATTTTGGATGCATGAGAAGTATTCCCTCTCGATACAAGGTTTAGGCTAGCAAGGTTATTTGAAGCAAACTCAAGGATGAACAGGTGCAGCAAAACTCACATAAAAGACATATTGTAAACATTATAAGACTCTACACTGTCTTCCTTGTTGTTCAAAACTCAATACTAGATATTATCTAGACCTTAGAGAAACCAAATATGCAAATAAAATTTTAGCAAGCTCTATGTATTTCTTCATTAATGGGTGCAAAGCATATGATGCAAGAGCTTAAACATGAGCACAACAATTGCCAAGTATCACATTATCCAAGACAGTTTAGAATTACTACATGTAGCATTTTCCAATTCCAACCATATAACAATTTAACGAAGAAGAAACTTCGCCATGAACATTATGAGTAAAGCCTAAGGACACATGTGTCCATATGCAACAGCGGAGCGTGTCTCTCTCCCACAAAGTGAATGCTAGGATCCATCTTATTCAAACAAAAACAAAAACAAAAACAAACCGACGCTCCAAGTAAAGAACAAAAGATGTGATTGAATAAAAATATAGTTTCGGGAGGAACCTGATGATGTTGTCGATGAAGAAGGGGATGCCTTGGGCATCCCCAAGCTTAGACGCTTGAGTCTTCTTAGAATATGCAGGGGTGAACCACGGGGCATCCCCAAGCTTAGAGCTTTCACTCCTCTTGATCATAGTATATCATACTCCTCTCTTGACCCTTGAAAACTTCCTTCACACCAAACTTCAAGCAAACTCATTAGAGGGTTAGTGCACAATTAATAATTCACACATTCAGAGGTGACACAATCATTATTTTCACTTCTGGACATTGCATAATGCTACTGGACATTAGTGGATCAAAGAAATAAATCCAACATAGCAAAAGAGGCAATGCGAAATAAAAGGCAGAATCTGTCAAAAACAGAACAGTCCGTAAAGACGAATTTAGAAATGGCACCAGACTTGCTCAAATGGAAAAACTCAAAACTAATGAAAGTTGCGTACATATCTGAGGATCACACTCGTAAATTGGCAGATTTTTTCGAATTTTCTACAGAGAATTGTGCCCAGATTCGTGACAGACAGCAATGCTGTTTCTGCGCAGCAATCCCAAATATAACATCAACTTTAACATAGAAACTTTACTTGGCACAAAAACATGATAAGGAGAGGTTGCTACAGTAGTAAACAACTTCCAAGACTCAACAAAACAAAAAATTGCTGTAGGTAAAAACATGGGTTGTCTCCCATAAGCGCTTTTCTTTAACGCCTTTCAGCTAGGCGCAGAAAGTGCAAATCAAGTAACATCGAGAGATGAAGCATTGACATCATTACCTTGAGAGCTGGGAGTTTTCTCAACAATGCATTGTATCTGGTCTATATAAGTTTTAGCGTCTCCCTTTTCATTAGTCTTAGGCTTGCTACTCTCATCGAACAAATTTTCAGGAACAAGCCAAGCATAGTTATTTTCTAGTGCATCATTCATAGCTAGGAGTTTACATGGTATTGGTGCTTTGATTTCCCCTCCATCATTAATGTTATTAGTGTACATTATTCTATCCATGTCCATTTTTTCAAGGAGACCAATAAAATTGGTATGAGAACCTAGCATATTAAATTTAGCAAAAACCTTTCTAGCCTCTCTTGCTAGACCACCAAATTCTCTAAGAAGGGTTTCTAAAACAAAATCTTTCTTTTCCCCTTCTTCCATATCACCAAGTGTAAGAAACATGTGTTGGATTATAGGATTGAGATTAACAAATTTAGTTTCCAACATGCGAACTAAAGCAGCAGCAGCAATTTCATAGGTAGGTGCAAGTTCTACCAAGTGTCTATCTTCAAAATCTTCAGTGATACTAACATGATTGAAAAATTCTTCTATATTATTTCTCCCAACTATGGACCCACGTCCTACCGGTATGTCTTTTGTGGTAAAATTAAAAGGAAACATGATGCAATAGGCAAAAAGTAAACTAGGCAAACAAAGTAAAGACAAGTAGCTAATTTTTTTTTGTGTTTTTGATATAGAGAGCAAAACAGTAAATAAAGTAAAACTAGCAACTAATTTTTGTATTTTGATTTAGTGCAGCAAACAAAGTAGTAAATAAAATAAAGCAAGACAAAAACAAAGTAAAGAGATTGAGAAGTGGAGACTCCCTTGCAGCGTGTCTTGATCTCCCCGGCAACGGCGCCAGAAAAAGAGCTTGATGGCGTGTAACTCACACGTTCGTTGGGAACCCCAAGAGGAAGGTATGATGCGCACAGTAGCAAGTTTTCCCTCAGAAAGAAACCAAGGTTTAATCGAACCAGTAGGAGCCAAGAAGCACGTTGAAGGTTGATGGTCGCGAAATGTGATTGGGCGCAACACCAGGGATTCCGGCGCCAACGCGGAACCTGCACAACACAACCAAGTACTTTGTCCCAACGAAACAGTGAGGTTGTCAATCTCACCGGCTTGCTGTAACAAAGGATTAAACGTATCGAGTGGAAGATGTTTGCAAAGAAAACAGTAAAACACAATTGCAGTAGATTGTATGCTATGTAAAGAATAGGACCGGGGTCCACAGTTCACTAGAGGTGTCTCTCCCATAAGATAAAGCATGTTGGGTGAACAAATTACAGTCGGGCAATTTACAAATAGAGAAAGGCATAACAATGCATATACATGATATGATAAATATAGTGAGATTTAATTGGGCATTACGACAAAGTACATAGACCGCCATCCAACTGCATCTATGCCTAAAAAGTCCACCTTCAGGTTATCATCCGAACCCCTCCAGTATTAAGTTGCAAAGCAACAGACAATTGCATTAAGTATGGTGCGTAATGTAATCAACAACTACATCCTTAGACATAGCGTCAATGTTTTATCCCTAGTGGCAACAGCACATCCACAACCTTAGAACTTTCTGTCACTGTCCCAGATTCAATGGAGGCATGAACCCACTATCGAGCATAAATACTCCCTCTTGGAGTTAAGAGCAAAAACTTGGCCAGAGCCTCTACTAATAACGGAGAGCATGCAAGATCATAAACAACACATGAACAATAGATTGATAATCACCATAATCATAGTACTCTCTATCCATCGGATCCCGACAAACACAACATATAGTATTACAGATAGATGATCTTGATCATGTTAGGCAGCTCACAAGATCCAACAATGAAGCACAACAAGGAGAAGACGACCATCTAGCTACTGCTATGGACCCATGGTCCAGGGGTGAACTACTCACTCATCACTCCGAGGCGACCATGGCGGTGTAGAGTCCTCCGGGAGATGAATCCCCTCCGGCAGGCCGGGAGGCGATCTCCGAATCCCCCGAGATGGGATTAGCGCGGCGGCGTCTGTAAGGTTTTCCGTATCGTGGCTCTCGGGGGGTTTCGCGACGGAGCTTTAAGTAGGCGGAGGGTCAACGCGGGGGGCCACACGAGGGCCCAGAGGTAGGTCGGCGCGGCCGGGCTGGGCCGCGCCGGCCTCCCCTCCGGCCGCCTCGTGGCCCCACTTCGTTATCTCTTCGGTCTTCTGGAAGCTTCGTGCAAAAATAGGACCCTAGGCGAAAGTTTCGTCCAATTCCGAGAATATTTACTAGGATTTCTGAAACCAAAAACAGCAGAAACAAAACGGCTCTTCGGCATCTTGTTAATAGGTTAGTTCCAAAATGCATAAATATGACATATAATGTGCATAAAACATGTAGGTATCATCAATAAAGTAGCATGGAACATAAGAAATTATCGATACGTTGGAGACGTATCATGCACCAAAGAAAGGAGGCGGTGATGCGTGATGTAGAACGGGTTGAAAACCCAGTGCTAACACACCCTTCGGATGCAAGCCAGTGGAAAACATTAGACGATGAGTATTACGAAGAATTCGGGAAAGAACCAAGGAACATCAGGTTGGGTGCAAGCACCGACGGACTCAATCCGTTTGGGAACCAAAGCAGCAAGCATAGCACCTGGCCCGTGTTTGTATGGATGTACAACCTCCCTCCATGGCTATGCCTGAAGAAGAAGTACATACACATGAGTATGCTAATCCAAGGGCCGACGCAGCCAGGGAGCGATATCAACCTGTATCTGGAGCTATTGAAGGAGGAGCTAGTCACTCTGTGGGAGGAAGGGACAGAAACTTGGGACGCCTACGGACAAGAAACTTTCCGTATGAAAGCCGCACTGTTGACGACGGTGCAGGACTATCTTGGATACGGATATATCGCGTGCCAGGTGTGCCACGGACACAAGGCATGTGTGAGGTGCATGGAAAAGACGCCATTTTTACAGCTGGGTAAGGATCCCGGGTCTTCAAAAACCGTCTACATGAGGCATCGAATGTGGCTTCCCAAGAATGACCCGTGGAGGAAGCGTGGAGACCTGTTCAATGGGAAGGATGAGGTCGAGGGACCTCCACCTAGGCGAAGCGGCGAAGAGATAGATACTCTGTTGAAAAACTGGAAAGACTGCCCTCCGGCGGGTAAGATAAAGATCCAGAAGCGGAAGAAAGGAGACAAGAGAAAGAAAAAGGAACCCGGGCCGCTCTTGGGGGTATGGAAAAGGAGGTCCGTGTTTTGGGACTTGCCGTACTGGAAGATCCTCGGTACGCCTCATAGCCTTGATGTCATGCATATCACGAAGAACGTGTGCGAGAGCTTGCTTGGCACTGTGCTCAACATGCCGGAGAGGACCAAAGACGGGTCGAAAGCAAGACACGACCTGATGGCCCTTGATATCAGAAAAGAGCTTCATTTCGCCCAGGTTGACCAGGAAACCGAGGAGGAGGAGACGGATGGTCGCAAACGCAAAAGGGTGGCCAAGCAGCGCGAAACTCCTCGCCCCTCCTGCTTCACTCTAAATCCCGATGAGCTCGAACAATTCTTCAAGTGCCTACTAGAAGTCAAATTTCCCCTAGGCTACGCGGGGCTGATACGCAGATGGCTGGACCCGACGAAAAAAATCTTCAGCGGGATGAAGTCTCATGACTGTCATGTCATGATGACGCAGATACTTCCGGTTGCTATCCGAGGGATAATGGAACCGCACGTTCGTGCGACGCTGACTGACCTGTGTAACGTCTTCGACGTCATCACTCGAAAGTCGATAACCGTCAAGAAACTCGGGAGGCTGCAGGAAGAGATCGTCACCATCCTATGCGAGATGGAGATGTACTTCCCGCCCGCATTCTTTGACATCATGGTCCATCTGCTGGTGCATATAGTGGACGATATCGAGGATCTCGGGCCCGCGTTCCTTCACAACATGATGGCGTTAGAAAGAATGAACGGCTTCATCAAAGGATACGTTCGTAACAGGGCACATCCGGATGGAAGCATCGTCCAAGGCTTTCTCACCGAGGAGTGCATCTCTTTCTGCAAGAATTATTTAAACGAGGACGACCCACGTCCGGTTGGATTGCCCGCCAACAAGCACCTCGGCAGATTCGAGGGAGTAGGCCACAACGCTGGCAGGAGGGAACTCGACGCCGATCAAGATGATAGGAGAACAGACTTTAACAGGGCCCACTTAGTAGCACTACAGCACATGAACGAGGTAGAGCCTTGGGTGGATCAGCACATAAACATGATCAAGAGCAGGGCTGACAAGCCGATGACGGAACAAGAGGTATTTAGAGCGCACAACTCCTCTTTCGCGAGCTGGTTCAAAGACCAGATTGATGCCAATCCCCCACCAATGGCAAGCGACGTAGACAAAATGATATTGGCCTTGTCTTATGGGCCCGCCCCCAACCTCATGACTTATCAGAAATACGACATCAACGGTTACACATTCTCCACAGAGGAGAGAGACAAAAAAAGCGACTATCAGAACTCGGGCGTGACGATGGAATCGTACACGGGTGAAGAGAAGAAAAGGTACTACGGAAGGATCGAGGAAATCTGGGAGCTCGACTACGTCGGGGAGAAGCTACCGATGTTTCGTGTCAGATGGGCTACGGACGTCACAAAAGAAGATGCGTATGTCACCACCATGCGACTGCCCCCCAAATCCAAGACCAAGAACCCCACCGCGCAAAATGAGCCTTGGGTATTGGCTAAGCACGTCGAGCAATGCTTCTTCATAACTGACCCGTCAAGGCCCAGCCGTGTTGTCGTAAGGAGAGGAAAAAGGGCCCTCGTCGGAATGGATGGAGTTGCCGATGAGCAAGACTTCGACGGCCTTGTCGGAGACCCAATGATGGAAGAACCCGATGAAGACGATAGAACCTACACACTAAGAAGAAGAAGGACGACGCTACCTAGGTCAAGTGTTCCTCCGTACACAAGGAGTCGCGATGATACCGGTGGGGTCACAAGGACCAAGCGGAAGGGACTTTGAAGTCATTTGTGTATTTCTAATAATTATCTCTCGAACAACCATTTGTCCTTCTCAAGTGTATCCTAAATTTATGTCTTGGTTTTTTATCGGATGTCGCCGAAGGTACTTTGAAGTCATTCAAGAATTAAAATCCTAAATTGATGTCTGGCAATTTAATTATCCTTCAAAGTGTATCCTAAAAATGACTAGAAACAACAAAAGAGGTCTAGGAAAGGGATAAAAAAAGGGTGGCCTTTTTGCGCCCCGTGGGATTCGGACTCCTGATGATGCAGCTATGCCCAAGTGAGTGGAACCACTGTGACCGATTCGTTTTTGAATAATAATATGGTTTACAGAACAAAAGGTGTATCGCGTGGCTGTGAACAAAAGGTCCCACCTGTAAGTGGCGGAAAGGTTACCGCCGGCGTTTACGCCAAAACGCCGGGGGTACGCGTTCCAGGACTTAGGCGTGTGGCCGTCGTTCCCCACGGCCAAATCGACCAAAATCCCCCCGCGCTGTCGCTGCTCTGCCGCCGTCGCTGCCCCCTACCGCCGCCGTCGCTGCCCCCTGCCGCCGTTGCTGCCACCTGCTGCCCCCGCCTCCGCCTCCGGTAAGCCTCCTCCGCCTCCCGAATCCCCCCCTCCACGCACCCCCGCGCTCATTCCCCGTCACCTTCCATGGCGGCGCAGGGTTAGGGTTTCCCCGCCACCAGTGCCCGCCGCCGCTGCCCCAGGACCTTGTCCCCCGCTCGATTCCGTCATCGTCAAGCTCGCGCCGTCCCATCTTCGACCGGGGACTGGAGGCGTTCGAGGCCGTAGCACTAGCAGCGCGCAGGGACGAGGAGGTGCAGCGGGAGTTCGCGTAGGAGCAGGAGTTCTTCCGACAGACCGCGCTATTCTCCAAGAAGGACAAGGAGAAGGTATGTACATACATGCAGACGCCATGCTTCTCTTTTATCTCTGCAACGCGCGTCAAAGCTGCTCATCTACGCTAGCCTGAACTGTTGTGATCGACATAGTGGTAGTGTAGGGGTGATGGTTTCATTGTTTTGTTCATTATGATTTAGGCTTTCATGTGCTTAATCATGCCGTGATGCTGTTTTTTTGGTTGAATAATAATGGCCTAAGCTAGACCTTTAGGGTCTGTTTCGAATGGTTCAAACCTTTGTGTAGTAACCTGTATTTTAGCTCACAAGCATTACAACCATTCCAAACAGAGGCCCTTACTGGAATAACTAGTGACAAACTATTCCTCCTACTGTTGATTCATATGGTCAAGAAGCTCTCATTGTTATCTGGTTGCATGAATTCAATGCTTGTAAGGTGAAGGGACTACTGTTATGTATTAGTGCTCAAATTACCGAGACATCATGCTGCACATTTATAATATGCCCTAACTAAGCTGTCTCGTGTCTTTATTTTATTGAATTGAACAATTGACCTTGCTATTTTAATTAGAATATCATATCAACTTAGTTCTCCATGTATTGTATTTGATGCTATGTTTTGTCTCTGTCTGCACTTGATCTTCCGTTGTATTACTTAGCGATGCAAGGTGGTGCTTATTGACAGTAGAAAATGTTTGCTTAATTTGTGCCCATTTCTGGATTCATTCCAGCAACTTAGTCTTTGCACATTTGTGTCTTTATTTCCTTGAATTGAACAATTATGTCAAGTATTTGCTTTTGGCACCCTTAACTTCATCCATCTCTTATGGTAAATACATAAGTGGGAGTGTTCCTGCTGCTGCATAGGTGTATGCTAAATGAATATTGATCACTTTGGCTGTAGGCAAAATTACCTTACCATGCAAGCTAAGCTGGTTAATCACTTTGGCTGTACACAAGTATAGAAACCCTGTACATTTTTAATATAAGGAGCCTGGTTGAATTGTTTGCATGTCTGCCTGTCGGGGTAGCTTCACTTATGTTTAAGCCAAATGGATTCATATTGTGTGAACATAGAAGCCAAGATGGAGATTGTCTGAACATAGTATCCTGACATTACCCCTGCCCTAGCAGTCATGAAGATGTTAAGCCCTTTACTTGCTGTAGCATTTAAGATGTTTATTTGGAATCAATATTCATATGTGTCATTTTTATATGTGGAGACTAAGTGTTGAATTTTCTGAATTGCAGGAACCGCCGCAGGAACAAGCTGCCTCTCCGACCTCGTCTTCACCGCTCACTCCTCCAGAAGCTCAAGGTAATTAGACCTGAGCATATGTTGGACCTGATGTGGTGGTGCTAGACCTGAGCATATGCTGGAGGCTCAGGTCATTGCTATATTGATGTGTCTGGAAGGAAAAGTTGTGTGAAATGTCTCTGCAGGTACACATTGAGTGCCAATGTTTTGCCGGAATGTCGATTAACTTCCGTTCCGGTGAATTTCTGGCACTCCGGCATGACCTCTTTTAGCAAAGGTCATGCCGAATTTTCGCCGTGGATTTCCACCTAGTAGTGTTAACAGAATATACTTGGCAATTTTTAACAGTATTTGACAAAGCATGTTAGATAGTGCAGTTCTTGAAATTTTCAACTGCTGTGTATTTTATGGCTATTAGGGTAGTAGGTGAACTACCTTTTACTTGCTGCTAGAAGAGTTAAGCACATGCTTTGATAATCCTATTCCTATACATATCTGTTGTACACTTGTACTTCACACTGTGATGCTTGCTGGTTATATGAATTTCTGAATTTGTCAAGTGATAGTTACAGTATATGAATTTCTGAATTTGTCAAGTGATAGTTACAGTATATGAATTTCTGAGTATATTTTTAAAATGAACACTTACAGTAGCTTTTGCACTTACAATAGCTTGTGCACTTACAGCTTATGCACTTGCACATTGTTTTTTGTGGGGGACTATCTATAGCTGCAACATTGTTTTTTGATGGCCAATAGCTCTAAGGTTGTGACTGTTTAGTAATTGAACCCTTGAATTTGACTAACCAATATTGGTACAGAACACCAAACTGTGTCATTGGGTCGGTATACTTCATCTAGGCCTCCTGTTATGAAAAAAATGAAGGATTAGGTGTTCAACTTGGCTTCATCTGCATGTTTACAGTCAAATTTCTGAAGTAAACTTACACTAGTAGTGGCCATACAGTAGTAGTTTCTTGGTTCGGAAAATAAATCACCTGGCTTTGTTATACAGTAAAGCATGTTCCTAATTAAAACACTACCTGATTTCTTTCTTTGACTAATAGTAGTTCCAAATACATGGCAGAAGCACGTAGCTAGCGATGTCGTCTTCTGCAGACCCCCACACGTTGACGGGTCTTCTCAGCGGAAGTTGGATGAGCACTACAGGCTCATGGTCTCGGATCAGCTGGAGGACCTTCCAGGCAGCGATGACGAGTCCTCGGAGGAGGGGGATGATGAGATGGACAACGATGGTGAGGATGAGAGGGGGGCTGCCGACGAGACCACCGATAGTGGCGTTGCCGGGGGTAGCTCGGATACTACTACCGAGGCCAAGAGGAAACGGAAGCAGCGGCGCCCAAACAGGGTCGGCACCACTCGTGACATAATCACCGCGGTGGACGCCAAGACCGGGATTCCTACTGAGCCCAAGCACGTGGCGAAGGGGTACGGCCTCCAACTGGGAGCAATCCTTCGGGACGTCGTCGACGTCAACGAGACGAAACTCCGAACCAAGAAGAAGCAGCATCTGCAGGCCCAACTCCTTGCGCGGCTGCACGCACGGTATGAGTTCCCTGTGGAATACAGGAACGAGGATACCAAGGATAACATCGTGAACAGACGAGCCCTCTCTAAGTTCTCCAAGAACCTCAGCGGTTATAAAACCATGCTGAGGGGGATGCTTGGTAACAATGAGACTTGGGAAGAGATCCAGCGCCACTTCCCGCGGATGACGCTGGAGCAGTATAATAAATTCTTGGAAAACGAGGAGCTCGAGTACACCAAAAGACAATCGACCTGGGGGAAGGAGCTGGCGGATAAGAACATCGGTCACCACAATCTCGGTTGCCGTGGCTTCGAAGGCAAGCAGCCGGTATGGGACAAGGAGGACCAGGCCTACATAAATGCTGGCCTCGAGCCCCCTTTTGCCAAGTACAAAGACCCACTCTTCAGGGCATATCTCAGGTCCCGATACCATAGAGAATTGGCTGGGAAACGTGTCACGAAACCTGATGTGGTGGTGGGAGTTGAGTTGGTCGCCGACGCGAAGGTGATGGCACTAGAGAAAGCAGTGGTAAGCAATTTACCAGCTTATTAATTTGATACTGCTCACCAAGTCCATTACATTCTAAAATTGTTCATGTTACTTCTGGCAGTTGACGGAACAAGCAGCCGCCGAATCAGCTGGCTCCTCGTCCCAGACGTCGACTGGCAAAGTCCCGTGGGACACGCCTTTTATCAGGGGTCTGAACACCGTGAAGGCGCGGCCGCTTTTGGACAAGCCCCACCGTGTCCCCGGTGCCGGAGGAGGTCGCAAGCTTGCCGACTATGGCTTGGACGTGCCCGCAAGCACTAGGGAGTCGCGGCAGGCGCAGAAGGACCGGGAGCACGAGGCTCTTCTGAAAAAGGTGGCCGACTTGGAAACAACCATGGAGCAACGCGTCAGTGCCGAGGTTCAGCAACGAGTCAGTGCCGAGGTTCAGCAACGCGTCACTGCCGAGGTTGCTAGCAAGGTCGATGACGCGCTGGCCAACAGGGTCAATGAAATCATCCCTGATCTTGTGTTGTCGATGAAGAATTACTTCGACGCCGGCGGTAAGGGACCGATGCCGGTTATCAGCCTAGGCGCCAGCAACTCGGACAACCGGCCTCCAACTAGACACGCTCAATGCACACCCAACTTGGTGACTCCACCCGCCGGCAATGTCGGCGCTAGAGAGGATTCGCCGGACCTGGGGGGCCCCAGTACTAGCCCCTCAGTCACCTGCACGCCTGGCCTCGGTCCTTCAACGCGAGCCGAGCTCGACGCCCTCACGGTAATTAATTTAGTCTCTCAAGCTCTACAAATTAGTTACTTTGTCGTCGCCCCTCTCTGACCTACACATGTTTTCACAGGCGAACGCGACTCCTTGCACCTTGCTACTGAATGTGGACAACAAGTTGAAGGCTGTAGCGAGCGGCAGTGTCATCCTGCCAACACAGCGGATTTTCCACTTCGCCAGGATGGATGATAGCGTGAGCCGGGTTCGCGTGAACCGGTCGTTACCGGGATGCCAAGACCTCCATCCTCCTTATCAACCCCCGGAAACGGAAACCCCGCTCACTCTCGGGGACCTCAAGAATCACATCCTTCTATGGCCGAAAGCCCTAATTCGGCTGAACACCGCCTCAGGTTCGGAGGCAAGCTATGGCATGGTCACTCCTCAGGATGCAACGGATGCCCCGAGCCAAGCCAAGGTCCCAGCTCCAACGACTGCTTTGACGGCAGGCAAAGGCAGGGCCAGTCCTCCACCGGCTTATGATCATTTTGAGCCCGATAGTCAGCCCGATAGTCAGCACGAGAGTCAGCACGACAAGGCGTTGGACATCGATCAAGCTCCCATTGATACGTTCATCGCCGAGCTCGACGCCGACGCGGTTTCTCCTTACAAGCCACCCGCCGGTCATATCCTAAAGAAGAAGTTGTTCCTTTCACAAGAAACGCCCGAGCAGGAGGACACTACCGCCTTCACCGCTCCGCCCCGAGTTGGGCTTACCCCGAGGACACTCCTTGGTGCGACCACGGAGGGTATGAAACAAAACGCCACTCCCAGTTGCAGTAAGAAGAAGGGCAGGAAGCGGAAGAAGTCGGGAGATGTTGCCAAAAGCAAGATAGTGGTTAATGACAAGTTGCCGACCCCGTGGAGGAAGTTGCATCACATAGGCCAGCCGATGCTGCCGGCACACGTTGTAGACAAGTTGACGCCGGATATGAGGAACGTGCATGATACTATTCTAATGAAGGAGAAGCTACTTCTTAAAGAAAGAAATCCCTCGTACCCGATTGTGATAGCCAAGGTGCCCACTGGCTTTGGCTTTGTCAACACATACCCTGCGGACTTGATGTTCATTCGGTACGAAGACATCTTCAGGCTCTTGCACATGCAACAGCTAGACCGAAACTTGGTCCGCCTCGTATCGCTCAGTATGGCGCACGATATCGCCATGGAGAACACAGCGCACATCGCTATCATGGACCCCTTCTACATGACTCCAGCTACCACCCAGAACGAACAAGCGTTTCTCGCGAAGTATATCAAGGATTTCTTGGTGTTAAACAAGGATAAAAAATGCTTTGTCATACCATATTTCCGCGAGTAAGTATTTGGTTACTAAAGTACCCTATATTACATTCTTTCATGAATTTCCTTAATAGCTGAGTATGATGGTTTATTTCCATTTTGCGCAGACTCAAGTACTGCACCCTCCTCCTCTTTCACCCGTATCATTCCCATGTCACTTATCTCGACTCCGGGCTTGATAAGGAGAAAGACTTCACCGACGTTAAGTCTACACTTGATAAAGCCCTCAGCGGCTTCATAGCTGAGATTGGCGTCGACAAACTCAGGCATGAGAAGAAAGTTAAAGGTTGCCATGTGTGCAACCACATAACCAAGTTCCCCTGCCTCAAGCAATCGGCGGATGACAATGGGATGGAGGCATGGTTTGCCATCCTACAGATGAGGGCGGTTGTAAGGTCTCAGAACAATCTCTTGTTGCCATCTGGTCTTCAAGGGAATTTCGTCAACATGTCGGACACCACCGATGAAAACGTGAGAGCCGAGTTCCGTGCCATCCAGCGGACCATTTGCACAATACTATGGAGGGATGTCGTCATGAATGGTGGCTTGTTCAACTATGGCCCCGCACTTTCTAATTTCGAGATAGAAGGCCGATTAGAAGATGGATGTGACGAGAGAACATTCAACACGCTCGAGGGCATCCTTCCCTTCCCGCCGAAGCCGACTTGACTCAAAAACTTTTGTCCTTTGCAAATGTTAGTCATAAAATTACTTAAGTATTTTTTATGTTTGTTCTTTTGCACACCTATATGTTATATCTCTCTCTATGGATGTACTAACAACTTACATTTCTTTTTTCTGTGTTTGCATAGATGACGTACTATGTCGTCTACCACGGCAGGGTTCCTGGAGTCTACGAGGACTGGGAAGACTGTAGGAGGCAGGTCCACCGTTTCAGCGGCAACAGCTACAAGGGGTACACCACTTTGGAGGAGGCGGAAACTCGATACGCCAACTTTCGAGCGGGACAGAGGAGGGAGATGTGGAGGACCCCTTTCATCGTGATGCTGCTTGCCGCCACCGCCTCTCTAGTTTATTATGTCATTGTTGTTTAGCTAGGTCATCGACACTGGACTTATATGTATTTCTGTAACATGTGCTACTTCGAGTCGTGATGTTATGGTCAACTATCTACTATCTAAACTTGTCTTATTAATGCATGCATGTTGTGAACATTTGGGACTTTCTATATAACTGTGTATCTGTGTATCTGGCTGTATTTCTAGTAATATCTGTGTTATACTTTGATGTGTGTATTCTTGTGTATGTACTGTGTATTCTGGTCTGTATTCTGGTGTGTATTCTGGTGTATATACATTACATTTCGAGTTTTATTTTTTTAATCCTGTGATCAATACCACCGGCGCTCCTAAACTATACCTGGCGAAATTGGAATCGCCAGCGGTGCAGCCGATTACGCCGGCGAATTGGTAAGACGCCGGTGCTAAGCCATACCGCCGGCGATTTGAGAAAAGCGCCGGGGATAATGACACTTACCACCGGCGATTTGGAAAACGCGGCGTAAGGTTACCACCGGCGAGGAGGTCGCCGCGAACACGAAAACGCCGGCGGTAAGGGTTTCTGGGGCGCCGGCGGTAGTACATTTCCTAGTAGTGTGGGGATGCCCCGGTCATCCTCAGCATTTATTTTCAAGATCTAAGCTTGGGGATGCCCAAGGCATCCCCTTCTTCATCGACAACATTATCAGGTCACTTCTAGTGAAACTATATTTTTATTCTGTCACATTCTTATGTTCTTTACTTGGAGCGTCGGTTTGTTTTTATTTTTGTTTTGTTTTGAATAAAGTTGGATCTCGCCATCCTTATATTGGAGATATTACGCTCCGCTTTTTCTTATGGAACACTTGTGTTCTTAATTGTGCTTTAATGTTCATGGCGAAAGCTAATTGCTTCGTTAGATTGCTATTTGGTTGGAATTGGAAAATGATGCATATGGTTTGACAATTTGGCAATTGTTTGAGCTCTCTTAGATCATGTTTAAGCTCTTGCATCATGTAGTTTAATCCATTAATGAAGAACTACTGTAGAGCTTGTTTAATTTGGTTTGCATGATTGATCTCTCTAAGTCTAGATATTTTCGGGTAAAGTGTTTGAACAACAAGGAAGACAATGTAGAGCCTTATAATGCTTGCAATATGTTCTTGTGTGAGTTTTGTTACTGTTCATACTTGTGTTTGCTTCAAACAACCTTGCTAGCCCAAACCTTGTACTGAGAGGAAATGCTTCTCGTGCATCCAAATACCTTGAGCCAAACTCCATGCCATTTGCGTCCACCATATCTACCTACTATGTGGTATTTTTCTGCCATTCCAAAGTAAATTACCTGAGTGCTACCTTTAAATTTCATTCCTCTACCTTTACAATATATAGCTCATGGGACAAATAGCTTAAAAACTATTGTGGTGATGAATATGTAGTTATGCGTCTTAATTTTTATAAGTTGCTTGTTGAGCGGTAACCATGTTTTCTGGGGACGCCATCAACTTTATCTTTGTTGGATATCATGTGAGATGCTATGCATGTTCGTCTTGTCTGAAGTAGTGGATTTCATGATCAAATGGTTTGAGTATGCATATGTTAGAGAAGAACATTGGGCCGCTAACTAAAGCCATGTATCATGGTGGAAGTTTCAGTTTGGACATACAACCTCAATCTCTTATGAGAATATTAACTATTGTTGAATGCTTAAGCATTAAAAAGAGGAGTCCATTATCTGTTGTCTATGTTGTCCCGGTATGGATGTCTAAGTTGAGAATAATCAAAAGCGAGAAATCCAATGCGTGCTTTCTCCTTAGACACTTGTATAGGCGGCATAGAGGTACCCCTTTGTGACACTTGGTTGACACATATGTTATGCGATGAGAATCCGTGTTTTCCGAGATAGTAGGACAAGGTGCGAGCACTATTGGTACTCTATGCATGAGGCATGCAACTTGTAGGAAGTATTATGCATAGCACATATGAATTATTACTACCGTTGACAAAATTGTTTCTATGTTTTCAAAACAAAAGCTCTAGCACAAAAATAGTAATCAATGCTTCCCTCTGCGAAGGGCCAATCTTTTACTTTATTGTTGAGTCAGTTTACCCATTCCCTTCTATCTTAGAAGCAAACACTTGTGTTAACTGTGTGCATTGATTCTTACATGTTTACTTATTGCACTTGTTATATTACTCTATGTTGACAAATATCCATGAGATATACATGTTACAAGTTGAAAGCAATTGCTGAAACTTAATCATCTTTTGTGTTGCTTCAATTCATTCTACTTTGAATTTATTGCTTATGAGTTATCTCTTATGCAAGTCTTATTGATACTTGTTTGAAAGTATTATTCATGAAAAGTTTTGCTATATGATTCATTTGCTTAGTCATTATCTTTGTTAGCAATATTTTGTTCAGATCACTCCATTCATCTCATATGCTTTACAATAATGTTAATCAAGATTATGTTGGTAGCATGTCACTTCAGAAATTATTTGTGTTATCGTTTACCTACTCGAGGACGAGTAGGAACTAAGCTTGGGGATGCTTGATACGTCTCAAACGTATCTATAATTTCTTATGTTCCATGCTACTTTTATTACAATACTTGAGTGTTTTACACATACTTTACAGCGTTATTTTACATTTTCCGCACTAACCTATTAACAAGATGCCGAAGTGCCTTCTGTTTTGCTGTTTTTGGTTTCAGAAATCCTAGTAACGAAATATTCTCAGAATTGGACGAAATCAACGCCCAGGGTCCTATTTTTAAACGAAGCTTCCAGAAGACCGAAGAGGAGACGAAGTGGGGCCACGGGGCGCCGCCACACTAGGGCGGCGCGGCCAAGGGGGGGCCGCGCGGCCTAGTGTGTGGGCCCCGTGACGCCCTTTGACCTACCCTTCCGCCTACTTAAAGCCGTCGCGAAACCCCGGACCGAGAGCCACGATACGGAAAACATTACGAGAGGCCGCCGCCGCAATCCCATCTCGGGGATTCAGGAGATCGCCTCCGGCACCCTGCCGGAGAGGGAATCATCACCGGAGGGGCTCTACATCATCATGCCCGCCTCCGGATTGATGCTTGAGTAGTTCATCCTTGGACTATGGGTCCATAGCAGTAGCTAGATGGTTGTCTTCTCCGCTTGTGCTTTCATTGTTATAGATCTTGTGAGCTGCCTAACATGATCAAGATCATCTATTTGTAATGTTACATGTTGTGTTTGGTGAGATCCGATGAATAGAGAATACTATGTTAAGTTGATTATCAATCTATCATATATGTGTTGTTTATGTTCTTGCATGCTCTGGCCAAGTTGATACTTGTAACTCCAAGAGGGAGTAATTATGCTCGATAGTTGGTTCATGCCTCCATTGAATCTGGATCGTGACAGTAGGTTCTAAGGTTGTGGATGTGTTTGTTGCTACTAGGGATAAAACATTGATGCTTTTTCTAAGGATATTTGTGTTGATTACATTACGCACCATACTTAATGCAATTATCTGTTGTTACTTAATACGGAAGGGTTCGGATGATAACTCGAAGGTGGATTATTTAGGCATAGATGCATGTTTGGATAGCGGTCTATATACTTTGTCGTAATGCCCTGATTAAATCACATAGTAATCATCGTTGATATGTATTGAATCTTTATTTGTCAATTGCTCACCTGTAATTTGTTCACCCAGCATGCTAGTTATCTTATTGGAGAGACACCACTAGTGTGGACCCGGTCCATTCTTTTACATCTGAATACATTCTACTGCTTTTTACTGTTCTTTGCAAACAAACACCATCTTCCACTCGATACGCTTAATCCTTTGTTTTCAGCAAGCGGTGAGATTGACAACCTCATGTTACGTTGGGGCAAAGTACTTTGATTGTGTTGTGCAGGTTCCACGTTGGCGCCGGTTTCACTAGTGTTGCGCCGCACTACATTCCTCCACCAACAACCTTCACGTGCTTCTTGGCTCCTACTGGTTCGATAACCTTGGTTTCTTTCTGAGGGAAAACTTGCTGCTGTGCACATCATACCTTCCTCTTGGGGTTCCCAACGGACGTGTACATCTACGCGCATCATAGAGCCTTATAATGCTTGCAATATGTTCTTGTGTAAGTTTTGATGTACCTGTTCATACTTGTGTTTGCTTCAAACAACCTTGCTAGCCCAAACCTTGTACTGAGAGGAAATGCTTCTCGTGCACCCAAACACCTTGAGCCAAACCCCATGCCATTTGTGTCCACCATATCTACCTACTATGTGGTATTTTTCTGCCATTCCAAAGTAAATTACTTGAGTGCTACCTTTAAAATTTCATTCCTTTATCTTTGCAATATATAGCTCATGGGACAAATAGCTTAAAAACTATTGTGGTGATGAATATGTAGTTATGTGTCTTAATTCTTATAAGTTGCTTGTTGAGCGGTAACCATGTTTCTGGGGACGCCATCAACTTTTTTACCTTTGTTGGATATCATGTGAGATGCTATGCATGTTCGTCTTGTCTGAAGTAAGTGCGATTTCATGATCAAATGGTTTGAGTATGCATATGTTAGAGAAGAACATTGGGCAGCCAACTAAAGCCATGTATCATGGTGGAAGTTTCAGTTTGGACATACAACCTCAATCTCTTATGAGAATATTATTTGTTGTTGAATGCTTAAGCATTAAAAGAGGAGTCCATTATCTGTTGTCTATGTTGTCCCGGTATGGATGTCTAAGTTGAGAATAATCAAAAGCGAGAAATCCAATGCGTGCTTTCTCCTTAGACCTTTGTACAGGCGGCATAGAGGTACCCCTTTGTGACACTTGGTTGAAACATATGTTATGCGATGATAATCCGTGTTTTCCGAGCTGATTAGGACAAGGTGCGAGCACTATTAGTACTCTATGCATGAGACATGCAACTTGTAGGAAGTATTATGCATAGCACATATGAATTATTACTACCGTTGACAAAATTGTTTCTATGTTTTCAAAACAAAAGCTCTAGCACAAAAATAGTAATCAATGCTTCCCTCTACGAAGGGCCATTCTTTTACTTTATGCTGAATCATTTTACCCACTTCTTTCTATCTTAGAAGCAAACACTTGTGTTAACTGTGTGCATTGATTCTTACATGTTTACTTATTGCACTTGTTATATTACTCTATGTTGACAAGTATCCATGAGATATATATGTTACAAGTTGAAAGCAATTGCTGAAACTTAATCATCCTTTGTGTTGCTTCAATGCATTCTACTTTGAATTTATTGCTTATGAGTTAGCTCTTATGCAAGTCTTATTGATACTTGTCTTGAAAGTACTATTCATGAAAAGTTTTGCTATATGATTCATTTGTTTAGTCATTATCTTTGTTAGCAATCTTTTGTTCAGATCACTCCATTCATCTCATATGCTTTACAATAATGTTGATCAAGATTATGTTGGTAGCATGTCACTTCAGAAATTATTTGTGTTATCGTTTACCTACTCGAGGGCGAGTAGGAACTAATCTTGGGGATGCTTGATACGTCTCAAACGTATCTATAATTTCTTATGTTCCATGCTACTTTTACGACAATACTCGAATGTTTTATACATACTTTACAACATTATTATACATTTTCCGGCACTAACCTATTAACAAGATGCCGAAGCGCCAGTTGCTGTTTTCTGCTGTTTTTGGTTTCAGAAATCCTAGTAAGGAAATATTCTCGGAATTGGACGAAATCAACGCCCAGGGTCCTATTTTTACACGAAGCTTCCGAAGACCGGAAAGGAAGTGGGGCCACGAGGCGCCGACACACTAGGCGGCGCGCCGGGCCCTGCCGCGCCTAGCGTGTGGGGCCCTTGTGTGGCCCCCGCGTTGCCCTTCCGCCTACTTAAAGCCTTCGTCGCGAATACCCCTGTACCGAGAGCCACGATACGGAAAACCTTCCGAGACGCCGCCGCCGCCAATCCCATCACGGGGGATTCAGGAGATCGCCTCCGGCACCCTGCCGGAGAGGGAATCATCACCGGAGGGGCTCTACATCACCATGCCCGCCTCCGGATTGATGCGTGAGTAGTTCATCCTTGGACTATGGGTCCATAGCAGTAGCTAGATGGTTGTCTTCTCCGCATGTGCTATCATTGTTTAGATCTTGTGAGCTGCCTAACATGATCAAGATCATCTATTTGTAATGCTACATGTTGTGTTTGGTGGGATCCGATGAATCTAGAATACTATGTTAAGTTGATTATCAATCTATCATATATGTGTTGTTTATGTTCTTGCATGCTCTCCGTTGCTAGTAGAGGCTCTGGCCAAGTTGATACTTGTAACTCCAAGAGGGAGTATTTATGCTCGATAGTGGGTTCATGCCTCCATTGAATCTGGGATCGTGACAGTAGGTTCTAAGGTTGTGGATGTCTTGTTTGCTACTAGGGATAAAACATTGATGCTTTGTCTAAGGATATTTGTGTTGATTACACATTACGCACCATACTTAATGCAATTATCTGTTGTTTACAACTTAATACTGGAGGGTTCGGATGATAACCTGAAGGTGGATTATTTAGGCATAGATGCATGCTGGATAGCGGTCTATGTACTTTGTCGTAATGCCCTGATTAAATCACATAGTAATCATCGTTGATATGTATTGAATCTTGATTTGTCAATTGCCCACATGTAATTTGTTCACCCAGCATGTTAGTTATCTTATTGAAGAGACACCACTAGTGAACTGTGGACCCTGGTCCATTCTTTTACACCTGAATACATTCTACTGCAATCATTGTTCTTTGCAAACAAACACCATCTTCCACTCGATACGTTTAATCCTTTGTTTTCAGCAAGCCGGTGAGATTGACAACCTCACTGTTACGTTGGGGCAAAGTACTTTGATTGTGTTGTGCAGGTTCCACGTTGGCGCCGGTTTCACTGGTGTTGCGCCACACTACACTCCTCCACCAACAACCTTCACGTGCTTATTGGCTCCTACTGGTTCGATAACCTTGGTTTCTTTTTAAGGGAAAACTTGCTGATGTGCGCATCATACCTTCCTCTTGGGGTTCCCAACGGACGTGTACATCTACGCGCATCAACAACCAATTAAGGCCAGACCTTGGATTTTCACCCTGAGAGGTAAGACTCTGAACTTCACCTTTGTTGCCACCCCACTTGCATATCACCGTTGCTAAACCCAGATCACCAAGCAAATCCCTCAACAACATAAAGACTTGAACCTCCATTGCTAGCACTTCCATCCTGCCATCATGGTATTTCCCGCTTCTAACTTCACCATGAAACAAAATGTCTCCATATAGCAAGAAAGAACAGAGCTTCGTGCCACTCCCTCCAGAACCAAACGGCCGGAATAAAAGCATGGGTGGGTACGACTGAATACCTCCTGATCCAGCAAACTCCAGGCAAAATATGCGTTGTTACATTCGCCGACGAAGCCTTCCGGAACCCCCCGCTCCGGACAGATCAAGAAGTGCTGATATGAGGAAGATCTTCATCTTCGCACAAGAGGGATCCTAGGACTGCAACCTTTATTCATCTGAACCAGCAGTCCCCTCACCACCTGGCAATGCCAATTTCCTGGCCTAGTGATCTTGCTCGCAAAGGCTAGAAGGGATGTTGAAACAGAATATTAGGTTGTCACCGACGATGATCATGTATCCTCACTAACGATGACTGTGGACCCACACCAATGCACAACAAGAAGAATTACCACGTTGGCCATAGAGAAAGCGGTGAGGCTCACCTAGCTCCAAATCAAGGTCCAATGAGATGAGATTGGAACCCGAGGATTTTTTGTTCAAGACAACATGATAAACCGTTCGAGTTATGTCATAGTGACACCACAAGCTAACTAAAAAGATCTTACTTCACTCCCGACAAGAGATTAGAACCTCCTCCCCTTCCCCACATTGCCGGAGTGAGGAATGATTCCTCCTTAGCTATACGTTGTTAGGTAGGATGAGACTCTCTCCGCGGATGGACGCTATGATGATAACCCAGTTTAAAATTCGCCCCTCTCCGCAAAATTACCGCTTGGTAGAGATTTGAACCCGAGTGGGCTGGCTGCGCACTCGCTAGCCTTAGCACTCAGTTCTCTTTTTTTTTTTTACTTTCTTTGTGCCAAGGCTTCCTAGGCAGTGTTTCTAGGAATCTTTTTTTTTTAAATGAACTAACACAAAAAAAAAACACAAAAGAACCGACCGAAGGCGCTAAACATTAATACGCTTTCGAACACAAGATACGCCTCTGCCCTGCTCTCTCCGCTGCGACAGAGGGTGAGTGTGCGCGTCAGCACCCTCACGTGGCGGAGCAGCTCCTCCGGGATGCCACTGCGGGCTGCCGAGTGCCGACGCCCTGCCTCCGTTGCGCAAACCTCGGGGCGTACAGGAAGGGAGGAAGGGGTCCGTGCGGCATGGAGCGGCGCGGCGATGGGTGGTAGGCGACGGGGCTGGTGAATTTGGACCAGTTCGTCGCGACGCCGGCGAGTCTGCTCGCCGCCGGCCCACGATTAGATCGGCGGAGCGGACATGTGGCATTCCCCACGTGGCCATGTAGCACAGGTAAATTTTGATTCGGTTGTAGAACTAATAAAATCTCTGTATTGTGTTCTGCATAACTGAATATATATTCAGAATGGGAACAATTCACATGGCCACACCCCAGGCCATGAAACAAATTAAATGGCCAAACCAAGAGCTGGGTACTGGGAATTCCTGGGAACCCATGATCAAATTACACACTTACTATGTACTCCCTCCGTTCCTTTTTAATTGACTCAAAAAAGAACGGAGGGAGTAGATGTTAGGATCAATGCTCCGATATTCGCAAAAAAAAAGCTCCATAAACCAGTTAACTTATTACAACATCTGGTGGGGTTGGTATTGCATAACACAAACCAAAGAGTTAACTGTGCACAGGAATGACAAACATCACCTTGCAAGATCTTCGACCAGTTCGGACATACTGATGGTCCCTTGTGTTGTCTCGTCGAAAGGGACAACTGAATATGCTCCTTTATAGTTTTCTGGATAGCTGTTGTTTTCATGAGCGCCAGTCGCGTCGAATTGGAGTCTCCTCATCATCTGTAGCCTCTCTGCAACTTCTTTCATAGTTGGCCTGTCATCTCCCCTCGGGCTAAGGCAGTGCACTGCGAGTTCGGCCATCTTCTCAAGCACCCCCGTACCTGCATCTTCTATGATTTCAGTGTCCAACATAGTCTGGTGTTTCTTCTGGTGAAACTTCAATGGAAAACTGTAAGATAATGCTTGCTTTTCATTGAAGTTGTCCTTGTATATAGCCCTCTTTCTCGTCATTAGCTCTAGAAGGACCACTCCGAAGCTGTATACATCACTTCTATCAGTGAGACAATGGCTGATGAAGCTTTCAGGGTCGAGGTAGCCAAGTGTACCGTGTACGAACATGATGAACTCACTTTCATCCATGGACTTCAGCGTTGATGCTCCAAAATCTGCAACCTTTGCATTGAGCTGATCATCCAACAGAATGTTGGCGGATTTGACATCCCCATGAAGGATCGTGCGGGCTGTCGATGAATGTAAGTAAGCTAGAGCTTCTGCTGATTGTGTAGCCACCTTCAGGCGAAGATCCAATGGGATTGGTGATCTTCTATAATCAGTACTGTGAATGAATTCAGATAGTGTACCACGGGAGACAAACTCGTACACCAACATTGGGACATCTACATCCAGACAACAGCCTATCAACCTCACAATGTTTCGGTGGTTGATTTGTGACAAGATTATTATCTCATTAACAAATTCTTCCCTGCAATCATCGTTGATTACCTTGGACTTCTTTATGGCTACCTCTTTTTGATCATCCAAAGTTCCTTTGTAGACCATCCCTTGACCACCACATCCAATAACTCTATCTTCATTGTAGTTGTCAGTGGCCCTCTTTATCTCTTTCTCTGTAAGTATGCGAATTGTGTCGACTTGCCTTGATCTCATCTCATCATATAACTGGAGACCCCCATTTTGTTTGAAATACTCATCTTTCTCCTTCATGTGCCTTTTTCTTTGAAATTGCATGAGCAGCAAGCATGCTAAGGCCATGACCACAGTTCCAGAAACACTGAGTCCTGCAAAAGTAAGTTTTTTTTAAAGCTGCTGTTAGTAACTTCTGTTACAAATTTGGACTTTACAGCTTTCTTTCGGTTACAAGTAGTGTTCAGTGATCATATTTTTGTTACTTCCACCATTTTTTTTGTTACTATTACATGAGTTTTGTTATTACAATACAAGTATGGAACATATGTTAATTATTTAGAATCATGCTTACCAATAACCAATTTTTCAGCTGAAAAATGCAGAGATGGACATTCAGAATTTGTATCAGCGAGTATTTTCCTCCTTTGCATTTGCATAAGTAGCTTCCCAGTGTGTTCTGGCAGACTCCTTTTCTGCATGGATACATATCTTCATACTTGGGGTCCTGCTTACGCAATGCACACTCATCTGTGTCTGAATACATTAATGAAAACACTTAGAAGCATCAAAATAAACATGATATGTACACATGAATTTCATTATTATATATCATATATTTGTTGGCTGAAGAAAGGTTCAACAAGGAACAAAGTTAAGTAGGTAGTTCACTTCGCACAGCTGGGGAGAACCATTGGGTACCATGCCTTTTTTTTTCTCCCCATATGTTTGGGAAGGCCCCATTTGCACAGATGGGGCAAACGGTTGGAGATGCCCTAACGCTAAATTTTTTCTGTTCATAACTTCTTCTAAATAAATATGGCATCACTTATAAACTACTCACATCGGTAAATTAACTTGTACTTAGCTGTTCAAAACTTGTGGTTGCACAACAGGGAAAAAGTTTTAGGATTTCTGTTGGCTACACAAGATGAAATTCCAAAACCCTATTGGTGAGTCTTCATATAAATTTTCAGAAAGTGTATCTGGTTGAGCTAACACTAGGATATGGTTTATAGTTTTATCAGTTTTCTGAGCATTATTCACGAAAATCTGCGCAAGTTAAATTTGAGTAAATAATTAACCTTGACAGCCATTGGGAAGATAAGGATTGCCCTCATATCCTTTGGAGCACTGGCATAAGTACCCTGGACCATTGTTCACGGCAGTGCAATAGCTATTTGCACTGATACAAGCATAGTCATTAGGTTTGTCTTTCCCTTTCTCTGGGCATGAGCCATTCCTGATGGCCCAGTCAGCGATGACGGGGGCACCCTTCTTGGCTCGATCATTAATGAACCCAAGTCTTCCAACGAGGTCCTGCTGGCTGAAGTTGTACCACCCAACCTCCGCCACCATGCCGTAGAAGCACGGGTTGAAGCGCCATACCTTGCTTTGGTTCATCTCAAACATGACCCCGAAGGAGGTGAGATTGGCAGGGATGGCAGTCTCACAGCAGCCCATCCCAGCACATGGGGCGCCTTCAGTCGTGTTGTTGACGCCCTCGCAGTAGGAATAGCAGCCAGCTACATACTGGCTTGCGGTGTCTTTGTAGCCGCTAACGAGCCCCAGGGTGTTGCAGCCGATGACTGTGAAGCGGTTACGTGACGGTGATGGGAGGAAGGGCGTGAGCTGCAGATCATACCCTAGATTGGAGCTGTTGAATTTGGTGTTCGACTTGAAGCAGATGTAGCTGACAGGGCTGAGCACACACATCTCGCCATGCTCCAGTGAGATGTCGGTGATCTCATCTTCTGTTCCGGGGTCCCCAACCATTGGCCGTGGTGGATCAGTAGTGCTGTCGCAGATGAGGTTGAAGTAGCTGTTCAGGCTTGTCGCAGCACACTGTGTACCAATGCCAAAGGGGTATGGGATGGGTACATCACCGCACTTGTCGGGGCAACCTTGCAACGACATGGAGCGCCCAGAAAAGGCTCCAGCAGGTATTCCCACTGCTTGGAAGAATATGATTGCTATGAAGATTAGCATGACTGTTGTTTCTCCTGGTATGGCTGAATGCCAGTTTCTGAAGTTACTTGTATGCAAACAGCACATTAGCTGGGCCGGGTTAAATCTCTGTGAAGTAGGAATGTTTCTGTAAATAAATAAATACATGTTGCAATACAATACTGATGAGATAGAGTTGTTCTATATGTGAGAGATTTTTCCACGGGTGTTAGTCAACCGCCACAAATGATATCGCTATTCCTGTGCAAGTTAACACGCAAAGACATATTGGCCTTGATTGGGTGTTTACCTTAGTCTAATTATTTTGTGGAGCGGTTTCCCTTAATCTTTAAGCGAATTCCACTATTGCTGCTTATTATTGGAGGAAGAATGACCTATTGGTTTTGTCAATGGTTCATTTACGATATATATACCTTTTCCTTTTTGCCTTATTTTGTTTTTGTATTGCCCTCAGGAAACGTTGATGAAGTAATGTGGTGTTGATGGTAGCAAGCTGGAGGAGGAATCGTTGTTTTCTAAATCAACATGGTAAGAATACGTGGTTCCAACTTCTCATTGGGGAAGAAGAGATCTGTAGCTAGGCATCGTGAAAAACAAGTCTGGGCCCATGTACCCAACTGACTAACTAGACGACACGGTGAAACTACTTCAAGGCCTGGTTTACCCCATGTGAATTACTTGTGCGCTGCATGCAGCCTTGCTGCTTTGATTTGTACCACCTCGCTTGTTGTGATTGGGTGTTCACCTTAGTCTAATCGCCCGTCACGCTTCGTGTATATAAAGGGCGTCTGGACTTTGCGTGCAAGGATTAGGTTTGGATTCACGTCTAAAACCCTTGTTTGGGTCCGATTCGGATGATTTCGTCCGAACTTTTCAAAAACTATTTGGTTAAAAACTGATACTACCTTGCAGGGCTTCTTTGAGGCAGTAAACAACCTAGGATCGAAGTCGCGTAAAAATCAAAGTTATTCGTTTCGAAAAAACGAAGAACAGTTGTTGCACCTCGGTGGATGGGTACTGGAGCTGATCCTCGAGCTTCGACTAGGAGATTGATTCGGAGTTGTTTGTATTGTATAGGTCTTGATGATTATTATTGATTGGCTGGAATGGTTGTTGCAGTTCTTGGTAGAGGCTTGGTTTGCTCATGTAGAGATGATGTCTGATCTGATGTAGTCATGTAGCCTAGTTTAGGAGTTGTTTTTGCAGTGGCAGTTTTACATCTAACCCTGCTGGCCTTTGCGGGGCCTACAAACAATTTATGATCATGAAAATTATGAATGAATGGGTTTTCCGGTGCATCAAAGAACTTTCCAGATGGTAGAAAAAGAACAGTTGTAGCAACTCCAACCGATCGTAAAAAAGAACAGTTTGTTGAACTTTTTTTTTCCTAGTAAAACATGACTGAGGTGGACGTGGTACAGCAGTGGATCGAGCCGTAGTACCAGTCCTACTTAGCACTCTATGACAGTAACAAAATTGTCGATTCGTCAATACTCTCAGGTGCGAGATGTTTATCAGGGTCGTGTTCTTGGCCGCTGAGCAATTGGGGGACACCAGATCTGGTTTAACTGAAGGCACTGATGGCGCGCTCATGCAGTATTAAAAACCAACAAAAGATCTTGCGGCTTACACCGAACTCACGCTAAAGAATAAAATAGCCTAGACATGAGGGGAGTATTAAATACAAATATATTTTGATCATACCTTAACATGTTGATGCAAAGGCAAATTATGTTTTTTTAGATGGTTGATACATGTTCCAACCTTGTGTAATCCATGTTTTCTAACCGATGATTGAAGTATAATAATAATTAATAGAAAGCCATAAGTATCAGCCGATGCAGAGGCCTGAAAGCTCCACCACCTCTCTGCCCAGGTCTTGAACCAATCTCCCAAAGTTAGTCTGGTAAAGGATCAACAACAAGCTAAGAGCATCTCCACTCGTTTGGCCTCCCCACGACGAAATCCGGACGAAACAACCGCCGGATTGGACGAAATAAAGTCGTGGGGAGTACCGTATTCCCAATCGTCCACCCGAAGTTCGCCGGACATAGTTTAAATTCAAACAAATCGTCGTCCCGCGCTACAAATATGGCCAGTTTGATCGGCAAAAGGAGGGCAAAAGGATCAGCCACAGATCGGCGACACGAGGGAAATTACACGGAAACAGGCTCATCGGCAGTCCCGGCTGGCACGGCGGTGTCCGACGGACCAGTTTCCTCACACGCCGTGGTCGAAGCGGCGGCGACGACGAAGCAGCGGCAGTCGACGGTGAGGAAGACGAGGCAGGAGCCGGCGGAGACGATGAAGAACTGGCCGGAGTTAGTCGGAGGATGTCGCTACGGTGGCCCTCGTACCAAATCCTCGTCTCCTCGTCCATAAGATCTGTGTTCCCGCCCATCAAGAACGTCAAGTCAGTGTTCCTCTTCTTCGCCGCCGCCGTCGTCTTCAGTAGGGCGATCCGCACGCCTTGGTTGGCGAGCATCTCCCGCCACCTGCCGTCGAACTTGTCGTCCCTCCCGGCGGCGTGCGTCCTCGCGTCGGCCCGCACTTGTCGAACGACGCCTGCACCGTCGGCGGGATTGCCCGTCTTTTAGCTCTTTGAGCTTCTCGCCGAGTTCGGGCGCCCCTCCGCCGAGCCAGCCGCCGAGCGTCGGGGTTGTACTGCTCAGTCTTGCTCTTCGAGAGGGTCTTCCGGGTTTCCGCCCACTTCTCGCACTTCTCGATGCGGACGTAGACGTTCGGGAACTTGAACTGCATGCCGGTGTCGTCCATGTACATGTCGAGAGCATGGCGCAGCTGGGGAAAAAAAGGGCGGCGATACGGGTCAGCTCACGACGATCACTACAGCTCGGTGATGCAGGGTGGACAGAGCATACCTTTTGCTCCAAGTCGTGGCCGCTGATCGAGCGGTCTTTGATCTCCTCCTGCACGCCGTGCCATTTGCTGCACGCCGTCTGTATGATCCCCCAATGGGTGGCCATTGCCTTGTCTCCCCGGTTCATGGTCGTCTTGCTGAAGTAGGGATCGACGAGTTTGCGTTCGTCGAACGTCTGCTTCACTCAATACGTGTCGAACGACTGATTGGCCCCGTTTATGCCGTTCATGGACACGGTCATCCAAGCTTCGGCGAGACACTCCTCTTCCTTCGGCGTCCATTTGATACGCGGTTCGGCAGGCGGCGAGTCCTTCTTCCTCTTCTTCTTCCCCTTCGACAGGTTGGCGTCGGCGGCCTCGACTTGAGTTGCCTGTTCTTCTTCTTCGGCTTCTTCTTCGACGGCTTGGCTTCCATCGGCCACATCCTCCACATACTCGTTGCGCGCCGCGACAGCTGCCGTCGCCCTCGCCTCCTCTTGCGTGAAGAACCCGGGCTCGCGGCGGCGGCGCCATGAACCCGGCTCGCAGCGGCGGCGGCGGAGCCGGAGGTGATCATCTCGTGGATCTCCTCGTCGTTCGGCGCCGCCGCACCGAACGGGAGCGGCCCTCGTCGCAGGGCCGGCGAGGTGCCCTCGTACTGGTTCCCGTTGCCGACGGCGAGTCGGGCGGCGATGGCGTGAACCTGGACGGTTGGATGTATGTGCCCTCTTGGAACATGGCGGTCGTCGGCGAGTAGATCGAAGGGGAGAAGACGACGGGAACCGCTTGTACCTTGCGTCGGCCATTGGCTGGGGAACATGGCGCCGCCGCCCTGAGCATGGCCCATGCTCATGGCCATGCTGATCTTCCTCATTTGGTCGTCCTGGGCCGCCGCCGCCGCCCTCTTCAAGGCGGCTTGTTTCAACCTCTCCACCATGCCGCTTGTTTCGACCTGGCGCCGCATCTCGTCCGCCGCCCACTCTGCGTTCGACATACCCGGCGGCCGCTCCTTCTTTGCCCGCGGCTTCCTCGGCTTCGGCGGCATGGTGGCGGACGTCAAGACGAGGAGGAGAACGGAGGTGGACGAGAAGACGAGGACGGGAACTGGAAGACGAGGAGGAGAATGGACAAATTCGGCAGGAGAGATTGGGGATTTGCAAGCAAATTGGAGGGAAAATCGACAGGATTTCGCTTTCCTGTCGCCGACTACGTGGGTCCACACGACTTTTCGCTCCAGATTCTTTCGTCCGGAGTCCCCGAGCGCGCCCCGGGGGACCGGGGATGGCGTGGGCTCGCCGGATGGATGAAGGGTCAAATCCGGACGAAAACGGGGCGAGCCGAATTTCGCCATCCGGATGGAAAAAACGTCGCTCGGGGGCCTCGTCGGGGAGACGAGTGGAGATGCTCTAAAAGCATCTCGAGTCGCGTCCCCAAAGCGCGGATTGAGCGTTTGGGGACGTGTTTTGTTCGTGCCGCGTTTGGGGACGTCGCTCCCAGCCGCGTCCCCAAACGCCGCCCCAAACATTTAAAATAATTTTTCTTGGCATTTTTATTTCAATTTCCACAAACTAATACATAATTGGGAACGTGGTTTACACGAAGACATAGTTTGGAACATGGTTTTCCACAAACTAATACATAAACGGGACGCGTCGCTGCGCCTCTGGGGACCGGGCTAACGCACCGTCGGCAATAACTTCCGTCGCGAGGTAGGCGACGGTTAGGCTTAATTGTGCCGCTGACGGTCGGCCCCGCCACTTCCCGCCTCGCTTTTGTGCCCGGAGCGTCCCCTGTGGGACGGGGACGGGCTCGGGGCGCCGGACACCGTATAGGGGCGCGCCGGACAAAAAAGAGCTTTGGGGGACGCGGCTGAAACGCATTTTTGGTCCGGCGCACCCTAAATCTCTTTGGTGGACGTTTTTGGGGACGCGACTGGACATGCTCTAAGAAGTGGTTTTATTTGGAACGACGATGGTCGCTAGTGGCGGTCAGACCCTCGTAGACTGAAATACGTTGTGCACGGCCAATGGATCTTGGAGGACCCTGCATCTTGAGTCTCGAGAGCTTCGGAGTATATGGTGGTGGGAGTCGGTTTCATTCATGGTGGATTGCGCTGGATGGTGTTCACTTTGATACGTCATCTCTTCTCTGGACACCATATCTCGGATTGGCAGCAAAGCATTTGCCGCTGACAGGCCCACAAGGCGTATGCAGACTATGCTCTTCTTTTCATTTCAAAGTGGCCAAAATGCCTGAATTTTCACAGCAAAGATCAAAATGCCCGAACCTTGTCTGGGGAATGAAGCCGGTGGAGGAGCTTGACCCTTAAGGTAGGCGTTCTTCTCTGCTTTCATGAAACAGACATGCTTTCATGAAACAGACACAGGGTTTTGTATCTGTTTGGCCGTTTGGCTTTATTTATAAAGCGGTACGAAAGCCTGTTTCGAGAAGGATTTTCTTTCAATCGGCGGCATCTCATGAGTCACGAGCTATATATTTTCTGCCTTTTGTCTCTAGATTTGCGTGAGGTGGAAGAGGTTCTTAGTTAAGTACTTCCTCCGTCCAAAAAAGATATCTCAAATTTATTTAAATTTAGATGTATCATGTATCTCATACACTAAATTTTGGGGAGAGCATTTTTTTTTTTGCAAAAATATACATTAGTGCTTAATAAATAAAATTAGTTTATTGTTGAAGTATCTCGCCAAGCACAATGTATTTGCCTTTATAAAAGACACAAAGCAGAAATGAACGCGTCACCCGGGAATACGCTTGGGAGATTAAGATACGGATTTCAGTTATTTTTTCCACACCGGTTCACACCCCACTCCACTTCTCCAGCGAGCGCGAGTCTCTCTCGCCGGCAGGCACCGCCGCCGTGCCGAGATACCGGACGGACGGGTGGGGAAGTACGAAGCTGGGGCAGCGATGGGCTATGGCGGGAGGCTTCAGTGGCAGTCCGCGTCAGCAGAGGCTGGACCGCGCGTGGCGGCGCGGCTCCTCCTGGATGCCGCAGCGGGCTTCCGGCGGCCCTGGCTCCGTCGCGCGAACCACGGCGCGTACAGGAAGGGAGGGCTCCGTGCTTCGTAGCAATCGGAGGTGAACGACGGTGCTGGTGAAGTTGGACCAGTTCGTCGCGACGCCGGCGAGTCTGCTCGCCGCCGGCCCACGATTGGATCGGCTGAGCGGATATCGACTCGCCCGCTAGAAGAAGAGTCGCTCAATACCAACCCAGCACAGGTAAATTTCGATCCAGTCGCGGAACCAGTGAAATCCGTGATGTGTTGCATAACTGAATGTCTGAATATAGTATATCTTAGTGTAAAGAACATCTTCAGATTTCAGATTGGGAACATTTCTATGGCCGCAAGAAACAAATAAAATTGCAAAATAAGGAGCTGGGTACTCGTGATCAAATTATACACACATATTGTGTAGTACATGTTGCATATCCACAATGGTGTACATCGTGATTTCTCTGGCACGACGAATCGAATGTTTAGGATTATTACAACAAGTTGTGTGAGACTATTGCATACCACAAACAGAAGAGCTAACTGTGAATACGAAATTACAAACGTCATCTTGCAAGATCTTTGACCAGGTCAGACATGTCCATGGTCCCGTGTGTTGCCTCGTCGAAAGGGACAACAACCGAAGATGATCCTCCGTAGGTTTGTGTGTAACGGTTGTTTCCGTGAGCACTAGTTGATCCTCCATAGTTTTCTGCATAGTGCTTGTTTCCATTTTTGGGACTGTTGTTTTCATGAGCACTAGTTGCGTCGAATTGTAGCCTCGTCATCATATGCAGCCTCTCTGCAACCTCCTTCATTGTTGGCCTGTCATCTCCTCTTGGTCTAAGGCAGTGCACTGCAAGGTCGGCCATCCTCTCGAGCAACCCCGCGCCTGCTTCTTCTAGAATTTCAGGGTCCAGCATAGTCTGATGCATCTTCTGGTGAAACTTAAACGGGAAACTGTAAGACAGTGATTGCTTTTCGTTGAAGTTGTCCTTATATATAGCCCTCTTTCTTGTCATTAGCTCTAGAAGAACCACTCCGAAGCTGTATACATCACTTTTGTCGGTCAGACAATGGCTGATGAAGCTTTCGGGGTCAAGGTAGCCAAGTGTACCGTGTACAAACATTATGAATTCATCTTCATCCATGGACTTCAGTGCTGATGCTCCGAAATCTGCAACCTTGGCGTTGAGCTGATCATCCAACAGAATGTTGGCGGATTTGACATCCCCATGCAGGATCGTGCGGGATGTCGATGAATGTAGGTAAGATAGAGCTTCTGCTGATTGTGTAGCCATCTTCAGGCGAATATCCAATGGAATTGGTGTTCTACGATTGACACTGTGAATAAATTCAGATAATGTACCACGGCAGACAAACTCGTAAACTAACATAGGGACATCTACATCCAAACAACAGCCTATCAACCTCACAATGTTTCGGTGGTTGATTTGTGACAAGATTATTATCTCATTAACAAATTCTTCCCTGCAATCCTCGTTGATTACCTTGGCCTTCTTTATCGCTACCTCCTTTTGATCATCTAAAGTTCCTCTATAGACCATCCCCTGACCACCACATCCAATAACTCGATCTTCATTGTAGTTGTCAGTGGCTCTCTTTATCTCTTTCTCTGTTAGTATACGAATTGTGTCCACCTGCCTTGATCTCATCTCATCATATAACTGGAGACCTCCATTTTGTTTGAAATACTCATCTTTCTCCCTCTTGTGCCTTTTTCTTTGAAATTGCATGAGCAACAAGCATGCCGAGGCCATCACCACAGTTGCAGAAACACTGAGTCCTGCAATTTTTATTTATTTATTAAAACTGATGCTAGTAAATTTCTATTACAGATTCAGACTTTACTTTTTTTTCTTTTTTCGGTTCTAAGTATTGTTCGGAGTTAATATGTTTGCTACTATTACACGAGTACTTGTTATTACAAAGAAATTCGTTATGTAGATGAAAGTATGAAATAGAGATTTACTCTTTAACAAATGATGCTTACCAATAACCAGTTTTTCAGATGCTGAATACCGAGATTGGCATCCAAAATTTGTACCATCAGGTCGTGTTCCTCCTTTGCATTTGCACAAGTATCTTCCCGGTGTGTTGAGACAGACCCCTTTTCTGCATGGATACAAATCCTCATACTTGGGATCCTGCTTACGCAATGTGCACTCGTCTATGTCTGAAGAAATAATGAAAACATACACTCAGAACAGTCAAACTAAACATGAATTCGCTGTATTGGTTATGCTTTCATTATTACCTGTAAGCTATAGGAAGATTCAACATCAACCAAGTAGTCATTGCACTATTAATGCTGCAACTTTGCTGTTCCTAACTTCTTTTGAACACATATTACATCACTATCAACAGTTCACATGGGTAAATTAACTTGTATTAGATGTTCAAAACTTTTTCTTGCACAAGTGGACAAAAGTCTTGCGGACTTCTGTTCGTGTTGACACACTAGAAAGAATTTATAACCCACCTATCTGTGAGTCTCAATATAAGTATTTCAGAAAGCATATCTGGTTGAGCTAACACTGGAATATGGTTTAGAATTCTATCAGTTTTCAAAGCATTATCTGTGGAAATCTGCACAAGTTAAACTGGAGTAAATACTTCACCTTGACAGCCGTTCAGAAGATAAGGATTGCCCTCATATCCTTTGGAGCACCGGCATAAGTACCCTGGACCATTGTTCGCGGACAAGCAATAGCTGTTTATACTGATGCAGGCATACTCCTTAGGCGTGTCTTTCCCCTTCTCTGGGCATGAGCTGTTCCTAATAGCCCAGTCAGCGACAATGGGAGCACCCCTCCTGGCTCGACCTTCGATGAACCCAAGTCTGCCGACGAGGTCCTGCTGGCTGAAGTTGTACCACCCAATCTCTGCCACCATGGCATAGAAGCACGGGTTGAAGTGCCATACCTTGCTCTGGTTCATCTGAAAGACGACTGCGAAGGAGGTGAGGTTGGTAGGTATGGCAGCCTCACAGCAGCCCATCCCAGCACATGGTGCGCCGTCAGATGTGTTGTTGACGCCCTCACAGTAGGAATAGCAACCAGCCACGTACTGGCCTGCGATGTCTTTGTAGCCACTGATGAGCCCCAGTGTGTTGCAGCCGATGACTGTGAAGTGGTTACGTGACGGTGATGGGAGGAAGGGCGTGAGCTGCAGATCGTACCATTGGCTGAACCAGATGTATGTGGTGTTCGAGTTGAAGCAGATGTAGCTGACAGCGCTGAGCACGCGCATCTCGCCGTTCTCCAGTGAGATGTCGGTAATCTCAACTCCTGGATACCCAACCTTGGGCCGTGGTGGGTCAATCGTATCGTCACATGTGAGGTTGAAGTAGCTATTCAGGCTGGTCGCGGCGCAGTGCATACCTATGCCGAAGGGGTATGGGATGGGTATGTTGCCGCACTTGTCGGGGCAACCTGGCAGCGACATAGAATGTCCGGAAGAGGCTCCGGCAGGTGTTGCCACTACTGGGAGGAAGGTGATTGCTATGGAGATTAGCATGATTTTTGATTCTCCTGGCATGGCTGGCTGCCAGTTTCTCATGTTACATGTACGCAAATAGCACATTAGCTGGATCGGGTTGAATTGCTGTGAAGTATGTTTGTCTCCATATATAACTAAATGCATGTTTCCATACGTACTGATGAGATATAGTTATACTACACGGGGTAGGTTTTCCATGAGTGCCAATTAACTGCCACAAGTGATATCACTATACCAGAGTACGTTAACACGTTTGGAGACTTTGACCTTGATTAGATGTCTGCATTAGTATAATTATTTCCTGTACCTGCTCCCTTAAACTTTAACTGAACATCGCTATGGATGCTTACTGCTGGAGGAAGAATTTTGCCTCTTGGTTTCATCAGTGACTTGTTGACGTTATTATACTTCTACCATTATTGCCTCATTTTATTTTTCTATTGTCCTCAGGGAACGAGTTGATCCAGTAATCCCGTGTTGATGGTACGAAGCAGGATCAGGAACCATCACAGATTGGCTGGTTGAGCATACACATTTTTTGAAATCAACAAGGTCAGAATACTCCGTAGGTTGCAATCTCAGAGGGTTGAAAATATTAAAAGAATACATCATGTCTAGATGAGTTTCTTGCTGGATGGGCTAGGAGGTCCAATTGGACCTGTTTACCACTAGGTTTGACAAAATGAATGCTCTCCAACCTAGTCGAACTAAATATGACATTTATGCGCCAATAAGACAACAATGATGTTTACTCTAGAAACTTCCATATATGTTGATATGGACAAAGATTTGCAAAATAAAACAAGTGAATAGAATCAGTCGGCTATAGCTGAAGAGCGTATGCATTTCTCTATCTAAACATTATTACAGATGTTGGCTGACGATTCCAATTTAAGTTAATCTGATCGATCAGAGAGACGAGCAAAACAAGGGTGCTGATGCTGCTTAATTGTGCTGTACGGATCCATTGGCTTGTTCCTTGCTGGATTACTTACACGCTATAAATAAAAAGACAATTATGTGGTTGTCTAGTGCTTAATCAGCAGTGTATTGATTCTGATCATTGTCATTTCGGATAACTAGGGTGTCACATCTGCAGTACAAGGAGGAGTTTCAAGTGTCACATCTGCAGCCATCTTCGATGAATTTTATTATGAAGCTTGTGAATTTGTCAAGGTAACTTTTGAATATAGTCCCCGTGAAGCTAATAGGGTATAGCTAACACAATTGCTGAGAGAGCGAGAATCAATCCACCTTTTGTCTGGCTGGAGGATGCACTCGATGTTTATAAAACCTCTGTTCCTGAATGACATATTGATTATTTGATGTTCAATAAAAAGCCGTCTAATGTTCTTTTACTGATAGAAATTCGTTGCGAGCTTTCCAAATTTCTCAAATTTATTTTTTATTTTTTTGCAATGAAAAGATCCTGGTTAGTTTTTCTGCGAATAAATTGAGTTATAGCACCGCCTGTGACCGAGAGGTCCCAGGTTCGAGTCGCGGTCTCCTCACATTGCACTTTGTGAGGGTAAGGCTTGCCACTAACACCTTCCCCAGACCGCACAGTGCGGGAGCTCTTAGCACTGGGTACGTCATTTATAGTGGCTGGTAGATTTAGAGGCAAAGAACCAAACAGCTATGATCGAACAAACAATGGAAGAAGACACAGTATGATTATCGGATTCTGGAAGGCATATCCAACACAATCCTCTTACAGGCCTAGAAAATCTAGAAGCTCGGTGACAGGAAGATAAAGCGTTAAACAACAATAGGTTTTTGAAATCAGGATACGGTTTGCTGCAACTTCTCTGTTCATAACTTCTTTTAAATAAATATTACATAACGTATCAACTGTTCAACAACTAATGAAACCAACAAGTTGTTCAAACTTTTGCTTGCACAAGTGGGCAAAAGTCTTGTGGACTTCTATACGCAACAAAATGAGATTTGAACCTATCTGTGAGTCCTAATATAAGTATTTCAGAAAGTGTATCTGGTTGAACTAACAGTGGATTATGGTTTGAAATTATAACAGTTTTCAGAGCATTATCCATGGTAATCTGCACAAGTTAAGTTTGGGTAATTAATTTACCTTCGCAGCCATTGAGAAGATAAGCATTACCAGCATATCCTTTGGAGCACTGGCATAAGTATCCTGGACCATTGTCCGCTGACACGCAGTAGCTGTTTATACTGATGCAGGCGTAGTGTCTTTGCCCTTTTCTGGGAGCCATTTCTTATGGCCCAGTCAACGATGAAGGGAGCACCATTATCGGCTCGATCATCGGTGAACCCTAGTGTGCCAACAAGGTTCTGCTGGCTGAAGTTGTACCACCCAAGCTCTGCCACCATGGCATAGAAGCACGGGTTGAAGCGCCATACTTTGTTCTGGTTCATCTCAAACATGACTCCCAAGGAGGTGAGGTTATTGGGGATTGCAGACTGACAGCAGCCCATCCCAGCACATGGCGCGCCTTCAGACGTGTTGTTGATGCTCTCACAATATGAATAGCAGCCAGCCACGTAATGGTTTGCGGTGTCTTTCTAGCCACTGATAACTTATAAGCCCCAGGGTGTTGCATCCAATGACTGTCAAGCGGTTGTGTGTGGGTGATGGTAGGAACTCCAGCTCATACCCTCCGGTGAACTTGGTGAATGTGGTGTTGGACTTGAAGCAGATATAGTTGACAGGGGTGTGCACGCGCATCTCGCGTGCTCCGGTGAGATGTCGGTGATCTCAACTCCAGAACCCCCAACCTTTGGCGTGGTGGATCGATCGCGTTGTCGCAAGTGAGGTTAAAGTAGCTGTTCAGTCTGGTCGTGGCACAGTGCATGCCAATGCAGAAGGGGGGTATGGGTTGGATATGCCGCCACACTTGTCGGTGCATCCTGGCAATGAAATGGAGCGTCCAGAAGAGGCTCCGGCAGCTGTTGCCATTGCTGGGATGATGATGATTGCTATGGAGATTAGAATGAATGTTGATTCTCCTGGCATGGCCGGTTGCCAATTTCTCATGTCACATGTATGCAACCAACACATTAGCTGAACCAGGTTAAATAGGGGTGAAGTAATTTGTCTCTGTATATAACTAATTGCATGTTCTGATATAATACTGATGAGATATAGTTTTCCATGGGTGCTAGTTAACTGGCACAAGTGATATCGCTATACCACAGTACGTTAACATGCTCAGATACTTTGACTTCGATTGGATATCTGCCTTAGTCTAATACGTGCCATCTGACCCGACCCAGCTTATACAAATCGACATTACATTTATTTGCAAAAAATATTTGGTTGAGGATCAGATTTGCAGAATAAAACAAGCGTATGGAATCAGTCGGCTTGCTAAGAGAGATTGAAATGTTCTATCTAAACAGATTAAAAAAAGACAAATACAAACTCTGGCAGACGAAGCTGCAAAACTTGCGTTTGACTTGACACGCCAGAGAAATCACCACACATGCTATTATTTTTTCGATATAAGAAACATATGGCACTATAGGTATACAGCATGTACGTGATATGTTTATAGTTTTCTTATGAGTATCCGGACCTTGTTTTGGCCATTTGTTCGCTCTGGCCATGGAAATGTTCCCATTCTGAACTCTGAAGATTTATATTCAGTTATGCAGAACAGAATCAAAAAATTTCTGTGCTTGGTGGGGAATGAAGTGGCTCCCTACATGCGGCTCGATCCAATAGGCCGGCGACCAGACGCAATGAACAGTCGCAGCCCACAAGGACAGTGTTCTCCCGGATGAGCCACTCCGCTTTTGTGGCTACCGGTAAGGGTGTCAAGTGGGATCCCACTTTTGTCCCACTTCTAATATAATTTGACTTTTTTAGTACAAATTTTGACATCAAAATTTAAACTACATAGTACAAAATGACATCCCACCGGGATCCCACCTTGACACCCTAGCTACCGGCGCGTCCGCTCACTGAAGCCTCCCACCATAGGATCATTGCTCTGTAAACTGATGGACTTATTGGAAAGTAGGTTGAGTTGATTAGTATCATATACCCCAAACATAAGAGTTAACTGTACATACAAACATCATCTTGCAAGATCTTCAACCAGTTCGGACATATCAATGGTCCCTTGTGTTGTCTCGTCAAATGTGATATCGACCAAAGATGATCCTTCATACTTATGTGCACATCTGTTGTTTTCATGAGCATTGGTTCTGTGCAACTGGAGCTTCCTCATCAGCTCTAGGCTTTCTGCAACTTCCTTCATCGTTGGCCTGTTTTCTCCTTTTGGGCTAAGGCAATGCACCACGAGTTCGGCCATGTTCTTCAGCACCTTGGTATCTGCTTCGTCTAATATTTCGAAGTCCAGAATAGCATGGTGCGTCTTCTGGTGAAACATCAAAGGAAAACTATAAGACAATGACTCCATTTCGTTGAAGTTGTCTATATATATTGCCCTTTTTCGTGTCATCAGCTCCAGAAGAACCACCCCGAAGCTGTATACATCACTTCTGTCTGTAAGACGATGGCTGATGAAGCTCTCGGGGTCAAGGTAACCAAGTGTTCCATGGACAAACCTGATGAACTCATTTTCATCCATGGACTTCAGTGCCGACGCTCCGAAATCAGCAACCTTTGCATTCAACTGGTCATCCAAGAGAATGTTGGCGGACTTGACATCCCCATGTAGGATTGTGCGAGAAGCTGATGAATGTAAGTAAGCCAGAGCCTCTGCTGACTGTGTGGCGATCTTCAGGCGAAGATCCAAGGGGATTGATGATCTATGACCAGGATCGTGAAGGAACTCGGATAAAGTACCACTGGGGACAAACTCGTAGACCAACATTGGGACATCTACATCCAGACAACAGCCTAGTAACCTTACAATGTTTCGGTGATTGATTTGTGACAAGACTATTATCTCATTGACAAATTCCTCCCTCCAATCATCATTGATTGCTTTGGATTTCTTTATAGCTACCTCTTTGTGATCATCCAAAGTTCCTCTGTAGACCATCCCATGGCCACCATGTCCAATAACTCGATCTTCACTGTAGTTATCAGTGGCTCTCTTTATATCTTGTTCTGTAAGTATACGAATTGTGTCAACTTGCCTTGACCTCATCTCCTCATATAACTTGAGACCTCCATTTTGTTTGAAATACTTATCTTTTTCCTTCTTGTACCTTTTCCTCTGTAATTGCATGAGCAACAAGCATGCTAAACCCATGACTAATGTTGCACAAACACTGAGGCCTGCAAAATAATGCATTTGAGAAACTAATGGTAGTAAAATTTGTATAACAAATTTTGACTTCACTACTTTTTGTTTGGTTTGAACTTGTGAGTAGTGTTCCGAGTTAAAAAAAAATTAATCATTACATGAGTGTTTATTTCATCTTAATGTAGATGGGAAAGATGAGAAGTAGGAAAGAGAGGTCAACTGATCTTTAAATAAACGATACTTACCAATGACCATTTTGTCAGCTGGAAAAGATAGAGACCGGCATCCATAGTTTGTACCATCAGATCGGGTTCCTCTCTTACATTTGCATAAGTAGCTTCCCAGTGTGTTGTAACATACCCCTTTTCTGCATGGATACATATCTCCATACTTGGGGTCCTGCTTACGCAGTGTGCACTCATCTATGTCTGAAGACAATAATGGATACATTCACTCAGAAGACTGAAGCTAAACATAATTCACTATGTTGCTTTCATTTACATGTTGGCCAAAGTAAGATTCCACAAGTAATAAGCCAACTAGTCAATTCATTATGTAATGCTGCAACTTTACTGTTCATAACTTGTTCTAAATTCATACCCAAAGAAGAACATAATTTTCTTACAAGTTCAAGAGCATTATGTATGAAATTTGTACAAGTTAAATTTCAGTAAATAACTAACCTTGGCAGCCATTCAGAAGATAAGGATTTCCATCATATCCTTTGGAGCACTGGCATAAGTACCCTAGGCCATTGCGTGCGGGCATGCAGTAGCTGTTTGTACTGATGCAAGCATAGTCATTAGGCGTGTCCTTCCCCTTCGATGGGCATGAGCCATTCCTAATGGCCCAATCAGCAACAACAGGGGCACCCCTCTTGGCTCGATCATCAATAAACCCAAGTGTACCAACGAGGTCCTGCTTCCTGAAACTGTACCACCCAGCCTCGGCCATCATGGAGTAGAAGCATGGGTTAAAGCCCCATACCTTGCTCTCGTTCATCTGAAACAAAACCCCCCAGGAGGTGAGGTTTGCAGGGATGGCAGCTTCACAGCAGCCCAGCCCAGCACACGGTGCACCGTCAGACGTGTTGTTGACGCCCTCGCAGTAGGAGTAGCATCCAGCCACGTATTGGCTTGCCGTGTCTTTGTAGCCGCTGATCAGCCCTAGTGTGTTGCATCCGATGACCGTGAAGCGGTTGCGTGACGGGGAGGGGAGGAAGGGTGTTGTCTGCAGCTCGTACGCTCCGATGAACTTGGTGAACCTTGTGCTGGACGTGAAGCAGATGTGGTTGACAGGGCTGAGCACGCGCATCTCACCATGCTCCAGTGAGATGTCAGAGACCTCAATTCGATCCCCAACCCCAACCATTGGCCGCGGTGGATCAGTCGTGCCATTGCAGGTGAGGTTGAAGTAGTTGCTCAGGCTGGTTGCGGCGCAGTGCGCCCCAATACCAAAGGGGTATGGGATGCGAACATCGCCGCACTTGTCGGGGCAGCCTGGCAACGACATGGAGCCTCCGGCAGCTGTTGCCACTGCTGAAAAGAAGATGCATACTATGAAGATTAGCAGGGGTACTGATGCTTCTGCCATTTTTGGATGCCAATTACTCATGTTACGTCTATGAGAACAGCTTAGTAGATGGAGTTAAATCGTTACGAAGTAGGTTTGTTTCCACAAGCAAGTAGATACAAGTCGCGATAAGGATTGTATATGATTACTCTTCCAGAACTTCTAGCACGTGTAGAGACTTTGACTTTGATTGTGTGTTTGTGTTTGTCTTAGTGTTTAATTGAGATACAAGTAGTCAATGGTTTAACTCCCAGTATTGACCCTTTGCTTTCTTTGACTCGTTTTGTCTTCTCTTGTTTTCCAGTAAACAAAGTGATCTGGTCGGGAACACAGTGGCGCAGCCGCAGCCTTGCAGATTGACCATCTGGAGCCTACACTTCATTTGAAATTAACTAAGGGGAGAACGCGGAACCCTGTTTGAAATTTCTCATTATTATTATTTTGCGATAAAAGTTCGCCAATCTATTGATCATCATCCATAATAGTATGAAGAATCCAAAAAGTAATAAAAATTATAAATTGTTCTTTAGACCACCTACGGCTACAACCACTGGGGCGAGCCGGAATTGCGTTTTGCTGTCTTTGTTCTTTCATTACCGGAGCCGAGTAAAACTTGTTTAGTAGAAATTGTTATAGTAGAAAAAGGAAAAGCCGTTATGCTAAAACCTCAAAATATCCATACACCAGAATAGCAACCATGGCCAAAGATGAGATCGATAGGAAAGAAATTTATGGCATACACATGCACTCTTTCAACAGGAGCTTGGATTTATAATTTGGTGGTTGGAGCATATCTAAACAGATATATACATTCATGAGGATGAAGAGGAAAACCCGATCTAAATCAAACCGAACAGGTACGGGCAGGACAAGAGGCGATTGTGAGAAAATCCATCTAGGGTTTCGTCCCTCTCGCTGGAGATGCTGCTGGTTCGCTCCGCCTCTGGTGGCCTTCGAGCCTTGGAGGCGTGGCGGATTGCGGCCTCTCGCCGCCGGGAAGGTTTCAGTTATTCGTTTAGTTTGTTTTCAATTTCTTCGGGATGGTGACGCGGCGGCTACATCCTGAAGTCAGAATAATGTCCTTCCTGCCGCTGGTGGAGGGCACGTGGAGTCGTGTGTCCGGTGAATCTCTCGGGATCCGGTCGGGTTTCGTATTCCACTAGTAGGAAATAAGTTATCTGTGGCGCACCAATATGGAATCCGCCACATAATTCTCGCCACTAAATTTTATTTCTGTGGCGCATATCTATATGCGCCACACAATTCTCACATTTCTGTGGCGCATCCACACAATATGCGCCACAGAATTCTTGAAAAATTAAAATATTCGAAAGTTTAGAAAAAATTGTCGTGTGTCCGGTGGATCTCCCGAGATCTGGTCGGTTTTCGTATTCCACTAGTAGGAAATAGGTTATTTGTGGCGCACCAAAATAGAATTCCGTGGCGCACCAAAATAGAATTCTGCGCATATGAGATGCGTCACAGAATTCTCGCCACTAAATTTTATTTCTATGGCACATATCTATATGCGTCACAGAATTCTCATATTTCGGTGGCGCATCCACACAATATGCGCCGCAGAATTCTCGAAAATTCAAAAAATAAAAAGATCAAAAATTCGAAAAACAATCATAAAGAATAAAAAAGTTAAATAATTTGGAAAAACACAAATACTTGAATTTTTTGACCATCAAATGACACTGACATCAAAATGCTTAACTTTTGAGTTCTATTTGATTGACCTACCCTTGTACTACTAAAGTTTTTATTGATATTAGTATCATATCAACCCTCTTAAGGCTTGTTTGTGTATATGTGTGTATAGATGTGTGTGTAGTTTATGTGTGATATGTGTATGTGTGTTTAGGTGTGTTTTAAAACTTCCCAAAAAATGAAAAACTTCAAAATTTTCAAAAGGAAATTCAAAAATTACAAAACAATTACAAATTTCAGAAAATAAAAAAAATAAAAATTGTTTTTTTGAGAAACTCTAAATTATTAGAAAATTTCGAAGAAACTATTTTTTCCAAAAAACAAAAAATTTAAAAAATGGAAAATAATTTAAAAAATTCTAAAATTTCAAAGAAGTCTAAAATTTAAAAATAAAACGACCATTTAAAAAACTATAGAATCCGAAAAAAATTAAAATATTAATATTAAAAATATAATTTTTTGAAATTTCAAAAAGAACTAATTTAAAAAATCAAAAAATCCTAGAATTTCATAAATTGGAAAAGATTCTAAAATTTCAAAAAAATCTAATATTTTAAAATCTAGAATTTAAAAATAAAAAATTTGGTATATGCGCCACAGAACGGATTGTGTATTTCTGTGGCGCATATAGCAATATGGTTTAGGGAATACACATTTCGCATATGCGCCACAGAATTCCAATGGTTCTGTGAAGCTGAAAGTTTAATGTCCATAACCTAAAGGGGGGTGAATAGGTTCTACAATTTTTTTCTTGACTTGTTTGCAATTTTAGGCTATGCGGATAAATAATGTGGAATAATGCAAACTAAGTGGAGCACCCTATATGACAAAATACATTTATCAAGAAGTAGAAGCTCGATGGCTATCACAAAAGAATAAGTGGAAAGAAATAACTGAAGTACGTGGAGACGATGTATCCCGATGTTCACTTCCATGAGGGGAAGCTAGTCACCGTTGGAGAGGTGCGGTACCACGAAGGAGACTGAATGCCACGAAGGCACACCTTCTTCTCCGTGAGCCCCTTCCACGAAGTAGGAGCTCGTTCCACAATGTGAAGACCTTAGGGAGGCATTCAATCCTGTATAAACTTTCTGGCTCGATCACAAGTTGATCGCTCCAAGCGACCGCTATCTCCTAGGAGTTCTCAACCTCCAAGAGTAACAAGATCGGAGAGGGAAACTTGGCACGATGGCTCAAATCAAAATATGTGTTGTTGAAAGAGCGAGGATGAAGAGATCTTTTAGATGGACGGATCAACTTCAAAATTTTCAAAAGGAAATTCAAAAATTACAAAACAATTACAAATTTCAGAAAATAAAAAATTGTTTTTTTGAGAAACTCTAAATTATTAGAAAATTTCGAAGAAACTATTTTTTCCAAAAAAACAAAAAATTTAAAAAATGGAAAAGAATTTAAAAAATTCTAAAATTTCAAAGAAGTCTAAAATTTAAAATAAAACGACCATTTAAAAAACTATAGAATCAGAAAAAATTAAAATATAAAAATTAAAAATATAATTTTTTGAAATTTTAAAAAGAACTAATTTAAAAAATCAAAAAATCCTAGAATTTCATAAATTGGAAAAGATTCTAAAATTTCAAAAAAATCTAATATTTTAAAAAATCTAGAATTTTAAAATAAAAAAATCGGTATATGCGCCACATAACAGATTGTATATTTCTGTGGGGCATATAGCAATATGGTTTAGGGAATACACATTTCTGTGGCGCATATGGTTTGCATGCGCCACAGAATTCCAACAGTTCTGTGAAGTGAAAGTTTAATGTCCGTAACCTAAAGGGGGGGTGAAAGGTTCTACAAATTTTTTCTTGACTTGTTTGCAATTTTAGGCTATGCGGATAAATAATATGGAATAATGCAAATTAAGTGGAGCACCCTATATGACAAAATACATATATCAAGAAGTACAAGCTCGATGGCTATCACAAAAGAATAAGTGGAAAGAAATAACCGAAGTACGCGGAGACGATGTATCCCGATGTTCACTTCCTTGAGGGAAAGCTAGTTGCCGTTGAAGAGGTGCGGTACCACGAAGGACACTGAACGCCACGAAGGCACACATTCTTCTCCATGAGCTCCTTCCACGAAGTAGGAGCTCGTTCCACAACGTGAAGACCTTACGGAGGCCTTCAATCCTGTATAAACTTTCCGGCTCGATCACAAGTTGATCGCTCCCGGCGATAGATACCGCCTAGGGAGGTCCTCAACCTCCAAGAGTAACAAGACCGGAGACAGAAACTTGGTACGATGGCTCAAATCAAAATATGTGTGGTTGAAAGAGAGAGGATGAAGAGATCTTTGAGATGCACGGATCAACTCTCAAAATCGTTGGATGGAACACAAGGAATCAAGGATTTGAGTGGAAACGATGTGGGAAGTTCTTGAGACCGTTTTCGAACATATGAGATGCGCCACAGAATTCTCGCCACTAAATTTTATTTCTATGGCACATGTCTATATGCGCCACAGAATTCTCACATTGCTGTGGCGCATCCACACAATATGCGCCATAGAATTCTCGAAAATACATAATAATAAAAAAAATTGAAAATAAAAAAAATTCAGAAAGAATCAAAAAGTTAAATAATTTGGAGAAACACAAATACTTGAATTTTTTACCATCAAATCACACTGACATCAAAATGATGACTTCCTACTAGGTAATCCATACTCCAACTTCTCCAAGCTAAGCATGCTTAACTTTTGAGTTCTATTTGATTGAGTTACCCTTGTACTACTAAAGTTCTAATATCATAATATCAACCCTCTTAAGGCTTGTTTGTGTATATGTGTATGTATATGTGTGTTGAGGTGTGTTTTAAAACTTCAAAATTTTCAAAAGGAAATTCAAAACATACAAAACAATTACAAATTTCAGAAAATGAAAAAAATTTAATTTTTTTTAGAAATTCTAAATTTTTAGAAAATTTTGAAGAAACTATTTTTTCCAAAAAAAAAAATAAAAATTGTAAAAGAATTTGAAAAATTCTAAAATTTAAAAATAAAAAGACCATTATAAAAACTATAAAGTTATAAAAAATTAAAATATAAATGCTAAAAATATAATTTTTTGAAATTTCAAAAAGAGATAATCTAAAAAATAAAATAAAAAACCTAGAAGTCCAAAAATTGGAAAAGATTCTAAAATTTCTAAAATTTCAAAAAATCTAATATTTTAAAAATCTAGAATTTAAAAATAAAAAAATTTGGTATATGCGCCACAGAACAAATTGTGTATTTCTGTGGGCGCATATAGCAATATGGTTTAGGAAATGCACATTTCTGTGGCGCATATGGTTTGCATGCGCCACAGAACAAATTGTGTATTTCTGTGGGCGCATATAGCAATATGGTTTAGGGAATGCACATTTCTGTGGCGCATATGGTTTGCATGTGATACGCGTAGATGCACACGTCCGTTGGGAACCCCAAGTGGAAGGTATGATGCGTATAGAAGCAAGTTTCCCTCAGTATGAAACCAAGGTTTAATCGAACCAGTAGGAGCCAAGAAGCACGTTGAAGGTTGATGGTCGCGAAATGTGATGCGGCGCAACACGGGATTCCGGCGCCAACGCGGAACCTGCACAACACAACCAAGTACTTTGTCCCAACGAAACAGTGAGGTTGTCAATCTCACCGGCTTGGTAACAAAGGATTAAACGTATCGAGTGGAAGATGTTTGCAAAGAAAACAGTAAAACAAGTAGATTGTATGCTATGTAAAGAATAGGACCGGGGTCCACAGTTCACTAGAGGTGTCTCTCCCATAAGATAAAGCATGTTGGGTGAACAAATTACAGTCGGGCAATTGACAAATAGAGAAAGGCATAACAATGCATATACATGACATGATAAATATAGTGAGATTTAATTGGGCATTACGACAAAGTACATAGACCGCCATCCAACTGCATCTATGCCTAAAAAGTCCACCTTCAGGTTATCATCCGAACCCCCTCCAGATTAAGTTGCAAAGCAACAGACAATTGCATTAAGTATGGTGCGTAATGTAATCAACAACTACATCCTTAGACATAGCATCAATGTTTTATCCCTAGTGGCAACAGCACATCCACAACCTTAGAACTTTCTCACTGTCCCAGATTCAATGGAGGCATGAACCCACTATCGAGCATAAATACCCCCTCTTGGAGTTAAGAGTAAAAACTTGGCCAGAGCCTCTACTAATAACGGAGAGCATGCAAGATCATAAACAACACATGAACAATAGATTGATAATCACCATAATCATAGTACTCTCTATCCATCGGATCCCGACAAACACAACATATAGAATTACATATAGATGATCTTGATCATGTTAGGCAGCTCACAAGATCCAACAATGAAGCACAACAAGGAGAAGACGACCATCTAGCTATGGGACCATGGTCCAGGGTGAACTACTCACTCATCTCCGAGGCGACCATGGCGGTGTAGAGTCCTCCGGAGATGAATCCCTCTCCGGCAGGGTGCGGAGGCGATCTCCTAATCCCGAGATGGGATTCGCGGCGTCTCTGTAAGGTTTTCCGTATCGTGGCTCTCGCTGGGGGTTTCGCGACGGAAGCTTTAAGTAGGCGGAGGGTCAACGCGGGGCCACGAGGGCCCAGGGGCAGGTCGGCGCGGCCCAGGCCCTGGCCGCCGGCCTCCTGGCCTCCTCGTGGCCCCACTTCGTTAGGTCTTCGGTCTTCCGGAAGCTTCGTGCAAAAAGGACCCCGGGCGAAAGTTTCGTCCAATTCGAGAATATTTCTTTACTAGGATTTCTGAAACCAAAAAAGCAAAAACAGCAAGCGGCTCTTCGGCATCTTGTTAATAGGTTAGTTCAGAAAAAATATGACATATAATGTGCATAAAACATGTAGGTATCATCAATAAAGTAGCATGGAACATAAGAAATTATCGATACGTTGGAGACGTATCAGCATCCCCTTAGCTCGTCCCGAGCAGGTAAAACGATAACAAAGATAATTTCTGAAGTGACATGCCATCATAATCTTGATCATACTATTTGTAAACATATGTAATGAATGCAGCGATCACAAGAAGGTAATGACATGAGTAAACAATGAATCATAAAGCAAAGACTTTTCATGAATAGTACTTCAAGACAAGCATCAATAAGTCTTGCATAAGAGTTAACTCATAAAGCAATAAATCAAAGTAAAGGTGTTGAAGCAACACATAGGAAGATTAAGTTTCAGCGGTTGCTTTCAACTTATAACATGTATATCTCATGGATATTGTCAACATAAAGTAATATAACAAGTGCAATATGCAAATATGTAGGAATCAATGCACAGTTCACACAAGTGTTTGCTTCTTAAGGTGGAAGGAGATAGGTAAACGACTCAACAATAAAAGTAAAAGAAAGGTCCTTCAAAGAGGAAAGCATCGATTGCTGTATTTGTGCTAGAGCTTTTATTTTGAAAACATGAAACAATTTTGTCAACGGTAGTAATAAAGCATATGAGTTATGAAAATTATATCTTACAAGTTGCAAGCCTCACGCATAGTATACTAATAGTACCCGCACCTCGTCCTACTTAACTTGGACTACCGGATCTTCGCATGCCATGTTTCAACCAAGTGTCACAAAGGGTACCTCCATGCCGCTGTACAAAGGTCTAAGGAGAATGCTCGCATTTCGGATTTCTCGCTTTGGATTATTCTCAACTTAGACATCCATACCGGGACAACATGGACAACAGATAATGGACTCCTCTTAAATGCATAAGCATGTAGCAAAGTTATTATTCTCATATGAGATTGAGGATATATGTCCAAAACTGAAACTTCCACCATGGTTCATGGCTTTAGTTAGCGGCCCAATGTTCTTCTCTAACAATTTTGCATGCTCCAACCACTAAAATGATAGACCTTCAGACAAGACGGACATGCATAGCAACTCACATGATATTCAACAATAGTTGATGGCGTTCCCCGAAGCATGGTTATCGCACAACAGGCAACTTAATAAAATATAAAGTGCATAAGTACATATTGAATACTACGATAGTTTTTAAGGCTATTTTGTCCCATGAGCTATATATTGCATAGGTGGATGATGGAATTTTAAAGGTATCACTCAAGCAATTTACTTTGGAATGGCGGAGAAATACCATGTAGTAGGTAGGTATGGTGGACACAAATGGCATAGTAGTTGGCTCAAGGATTTTGGATGCATGAGAAGTATTCCCTCTCGATACAAGGTTTAGGCTAGCAAGGTTATTTGAAGCAAACTCAAGGATGAACAAGTGCAGCAAAACTCACATAAAAGACATATTGTAAACATTATAAGACTCTACACCGTCTTCCTTGTTGTTCAAAACTCAATACTAGATATTATCTAGACCTTAGAGAAACCAAATATGCAAATCAAATTTTAGCAAGCTCTATGTATTTCTTCATTAATGGGTGCAAAGCATATGATGCAAGAGCTTAAACATGAGCACAACAATTGCCAAGTATCACATTATCCAAGACATTTAGAATTACTACATGTAGCATTTTCCAATTCCAACCATATAACAATTTAACGAAGAAGAAACTTCGCCTTGAACATTATGAGTAAAGCCTAAGGACACATGTGTCCATATGCAACAGCGGAGCGTGTCTCTCTCCCACAAAGTGAATGCTAGGATCCATCTTATTCAAACAAAAACAAAAACGAAAACAAACCGACTCCAAGCAAAGAATACAAGATGTGATTGAATAAAAATATAGTTTCGGGGAGGAACCTGATGATGTTGTCGATGAAGAAGGGGATGCCTTGGGCATCCCCAAGCTTAGACGCTTGAGTCTTCTTAAAATATGCAGGGGTGAACCACGGGCATCCCCAAGCTTAGAGCTTTCACTCCTCTTGATCATAGTATATCATTCTCTCTCTGACCCTTGAAAACTTCCTTCACACCAAACTTCAAGCAAACTCATTAGAGGGTTAGTGCACAATTAATAATTCACTCATTCAGAGGTGACACAATCATTATTTTCACTTCTGGACATTGCATAATGCTACTGGACATTAGTGGATCAAAGAAATAAATCCAACATAGCAAAAGAGGCAATGCGAAATAAAAGGCAGAATCTGTCAAAAACAGAACAGTCCGTAAAGACGAATTTAGAAATGGCACCAGACTTGCTCAAATGGAAAAACTCAAAACTAATGAAAGTTGCGTACATATCTGAGGATCACGCTCGTAAATTGGCAGATTTTTTCGAATTTTCTACAGGGAACTGTGCCCAGATTCGTGACAGACAGCAATGCTGTTTCTGCGCAGCGATCCCAAATATAACATCAACTTTGACATAGAAACTTTACTTGGCACAAAAACATTATAAGGAGAGGTTGCTACAGTAGTAAACAACTTCCAAGACTCAACAAAACAAAAAATTGCTGTAGTAAAATAAACACATGGGTTATCTCCCAAGAAGTGCTTTCTTTATAGCCATTAAGATGGGCTCAGTAATTTCGATGATACTTTCGCAAGAATTAAGAGTTGAAGCAAAAGAAAGCATCAAGAAGCAAATTCAAAACACATTTAAACCTAACCCACTTCCTATGAAAAGGAATCTTGTACACAAATAAATTCATGAAGAACAAAGTGACAAGCATAGAAAAGCAACACAAGTGCAATTTCAAGATTCTCAACATAAAGAAGGGAAACTTAATATTATTAAGATGCATATAACCATGTTTCCCTCTCTCATAATAATTTTTAGTAGCATCATGAACAAACTCAACAATATAACTATCACATAAAACATTCTTGTCATGAGCCGCATGCATAAAATTATTACTCTCCACATAAGCATAATCAATTTTATTAGTTGTAGTGGAGCAAATTCAACAAAGTAGCTATCATTATTATTCTCATCATCAAATATAGGAGGCATAGTATCATCAAAGTAAATTTTCTCCTCAATGCTTGGGGGACTAAAAATATCATGCTCATCAAAGCCAGCTTCCCCAAGCTTAGAATTTTCCATAGCATTAGCAACAATAGTGTTCAAAGCATTCATATTAATATGTTCCATGGGTTTTTAATTTTCGCATCAAACCATCCATGTCTTAAATCAGGAAATAGAATAAAAAGGTCATTGTTGTCCATTATGCCTAACTAGTGTAAATAAAAACAAGTACAGAACTAGACATGATAACAAAATAAATTAAATGCAAATATCTAATTTTTTGTGTTTTTGATATAGAGAGCAAGACAGTAAATAAAGTAAAACTAGCAACTATTTTTTTGTGTTTTGTTTAGGTGCAGCAAACAAAGTAGTAAATAAAATAAAGCAAGACAAAAACAAAGTAAAGAGATTGAGAAGTGGAGACTCCCTTTGTGTCTTGATCTCCGCAACGGCGCAAATTTAGCTTGATACGCGTAGATGCACACGTCCGTTGGGAACCCCAAGTGGAAGGTATGATGCGTATAGAAGCAAGTTTCCTAGTATGAAACCAAGGTTTAATCGAACCAGTAGGAGCCAAGAAGCACGTTGAAGGTTGATGGTCGCGAAATGTGATGCGGCGCAACACCAGGGATTCCGGCGCCAACGCGAACCTGCACAACACAACCAAGTACTTTGTCCCAACGAAACGTTGAGGTTGTCAATCTCACCGCTTGCTGTAACAAAGGATTAAACGTATCGAGTGGAAGATGTTTGCAAAGAAAACAGTAAAACAAGTAGATTGTATGCTATGTAAAGAATAGGACCGGGGTCCACAGTTCACTAGAGGTGTCTCTCCCATAAGATAAAGCATGTTGGGTGAACAAATTACAGTCGGGCAATTGACAAATAGAGAAAGGCATAACAATGCATATACATGACATGATAAATATAGTGAGATTTAATTGGGCATTACGACAAAGTACATAGACCGCCATCCAACTGCATCTATGCCTAAAAAGTCCACCTTCAGTTATCATCCGAACCCTCCAGTATTAAGTTGCAAAGCAACAGACAATTGCATTAAGTATGGTGCGTAATGTAATCAACAACTACATCCTTAGACATAGCATCAATGTTTTATCCCTAGTGGCAACAGCACATCCACAACCTTAGAACTTTCTGTCACTGTCCCAGATTCAATGGAGGCATGAACCCACTATCGAGCATAAATACCCCTCTTGGAGTTAAGAGTAAAAACTTGGCCGAGCCTCTACTAATAACGGAGAGCATGCAAGATCATAAACAACACATGAACAATAGATTGATAATCACCATAATCATAGTACTCTCTATCCATCGGATCCCGACAAACACAACATATAGAATTACATATAGATGATCTTGATCATGTTAGGCAGCTCACAAGATCCAACAATGAAGTACAACAAGGAGAAGACGACCATCTAGCTACTGCTATGGACCCATGGTCCAGGTGAACTACTCACTCATCACTCCGGAGGCGACCATGGCGGTGTAGAGTCCTCCGGGAGATGAATCCCCTCTCGGCGGTGCCGGAGGCGATCTCCAATCCCCGAGATGGGATTCGCGGCGTCTCTGTAAGGTTTTCCGTATCGTGGCTCTCGGTCTTGGGGTTTCGCGACGGAAGCTTTAAGTAGGCGGAGGGTCAACGCGGGCCACACGAGGGGCCCAGGGGCAGGTCGGCGCGGCCCAGGCCCTGGCCGCGCCGGCCTCCCTCCCGGCCTCCTCGTGGCCCCACTTCGTTAGGTCTTCGGAAGCTTCGTGCAAAATAGGACCCCGGGCGAAAGTTTCGTCCAATTCCGAGAATATTTCTTTACTAGGATTTCTGAAACCAAAAACAGCAGAAAGCAACTGCTCTTCGGCATCTTGTTAATAGGTTAGTTCCAGAAAATGCATAAATATGACATAATGTGCATAAAACATGTAGGTATCATCAATAAAGTAGCATGGAACATAAGAAATTATCGATACGTTGGAGACGTATCAGCATGCGCCACAGAACAAATTGTGTATTTCTGTGGGCGCATATAGCAATATGGTTTAGGGAATGCACATTTCTGTGGCGCATATGGTTTGCATGCGCCACATAATTCCAACAGTTATGCGCAAATTTTTTGCTTGACTTGTTTGCAATTTTAGGCTATGCGGATAATAATGTGGCATAATGCAAGCTAAGTGGAGCACCCTATATGACAAAATACAAATATCAAGAAGTACAAGCTCGATAGCTATCACAAAAGAAATAAGTGGAAAGAAATAACCGAAGTACGCGGAGACGATGTATCCCGATGTTCACTTCCTTAAGGTGAAGCTAGTCACCATTAAAGAGGTGTGGTAGCACGAAGGACACCGAACGCCACGAAGGCACACCTTCTTCTCCGTGAGCTCCTTCTACAAAGTAGGAGCTCGTTTCACTATGTGAAGACCTTAGGGAGGCCTTCAATCCCGTACAAACTTTCCTGCTCTATCACAAGTTGATCGCTCCTGACGATAGATACCGCCTAGGGAGGTCCTCAACCTCCAAGAGTAACAAGACCGGAGGCAGAAACTTGGTACGATGGCTCAAATCAAAAAATGTGTGGTTGAAAGAGAGAGGATGAAGAGATCTTTTAGATGGACTGATCAACTCTCAAATTGTTGGATGGAACACAAGGAATTAAGGATTTAAGTGGAAACGATGTGGGAAGTTCTTGAGACCTTTTTTAAACAGATCTGGATCAATAGAATAGCAAAAGGTAAGTTTCCATGAATTTGGGGTTGCCTTAAATAGCCTAAACTAGCCGTCACAGGCATTTTCGAGTAGGAAAGGAGGCTGGCCGATATGACTGGCTGTGTGCCCGGTCATACCGGGTGAACTCACTGAAAACGAAAAAGAGACAAGAGAAAACATCCGGTACGACAGGCCGTGACCCTGGTCATACCGGTGGAACAACAACAGACGAGTGGTGCCGGGCGCTGGCGCGATGCGAGAAAGGCGGCCTCAGGGCATCTCCAGCGGGGCGACGCAAACGGACGCTGAGCGACCTTTTGCGTTCGTTTTGGCCGTCTGCGGACGCGCAAAGTGTCCGCTCACGTCTTCACCGGGCCTGCCTGGCAGCGAGCCTCCATCGAGGGCATCGCTTTCCGCGTCTGCGCCGTAGCCTTCGCCATGAATGCCGCGGCTGCCTGTTCTGCGCGTGCACTGGCGGGCGGCGGCTGGGCTTCTGCGGCGCCTTCAATGGCACCGTATCCCGCGCGGCCGCCCAAAGTCCACGGCGCGTTGCTCGTTCGCCCACAGCTCCACTCGCACCACAACCGCGCCATGGGAAGAAGAACGACTTTGAGGCCTCCGGTAGCGGCAGCAAGAAGGTGCTGCTCCCCATCACGGTGGGGAGGCTCATGCACGGCAAAATGGTTGCCGTGCGACGCCTGGTCCGGCGTGCACCGCGGGCGGTGGCGGCTGCCGGCCGGGTGCCCATCCCTCCAGACTACGCGCGAGCCCGTGACCGCGGAGATCCGGCGCAGAGGCGATATCTGCCGGCGGACCTCCGCGCCGATCCGACGTACGCCATCGACTCGAGCTTTGACGTACCTGTCCACGGAGACGGACGAGACGAAGGCCGGCTTCATGGGCGATGGGATTATCCTTCGGCCTGCACCGCCGTCGTCGTTAGCGTGCGCGACGCAACGTCAGCAGACGCAGCACAACGACCGCGAGGACGACGACGACGAAGCCTACGGCGCGTACGACGACGATGACTGCATCGAGGCGCTCGCGTACGTCGCTCTCGTCTTCCACGAATGGCAGCAGGCCATGGCGGAGGGCCGAAACTTCGAGTTCCCCGACAACATGACGGACGACGAGATGGCGAAGCTCGACCTCCTTGTCTCCGAGCACGACGCGCTGTGCAGCCGCGCGCGTGCCCGCTACGCCACCGCGTCATGCCGTCGGGTCGGCGGATGAAGCCCTTCGACAGCGCTCCTGGACTCGCGACGCCTCTCCACCGCCGCCACGCCCTATGGCCGAGCGCCTCATCCGCGCCACGCCCGCAACCCGGCGCCTCCACCGCGCCACAGCCGCAGCCTCCTCAACCTCGAGCACCGCGAGCGCGCCGCATACGCTCCCGGATGGATACGGCCATGGGTCATACGGAGCTCATCGTGCTCGACAGCGACGAGAAGCAGCACGGCCATGATGCGCAGCAGTAGGCGTTTAGGGTTTTTTTTTATGTTTTAAGTATGTAAATTATGTTTCATGTTTTAAAAACTAATTCATCCTAAAAAAATGCCTCGTGCCGCTGGAGCCACCCCGACGCAAACGAACGCGCGATCGACTTCGACCAAAAAGGCCGACGCAAACGGATACGCGTGGATGCTAACATGCCTCGCTCCGGTGGAGATGCCCTCACGCCGCGGGAGCGGGGGCGAGAGGATCGAGAGCAGCCGGCGGGTGCAGGCGGAAAAGCGAGCGCAGCCAGGGAGCAGAAGTCAACGCGCGCGTGAGGGAGAGAGCCAGCGGCTGTTGCGGCAAGGTGGGCCACGTGCCCGTGGGCGGAAACAGGCGCGGCCAGCGATGGAAAAGCGAGCGAGAGAGAGCCAGCACGCGGGGGAAAAAGGGATCGATCTGGATAGCGGCTCGGTGTGGTACTGTTGCGCTTGCGGGGATGGGCCTGCCGGTATGACCGGCTTGAGGCCCGGTCATACCGGGCCAACTTCGCGTACGTGAAGGAAAAAAGAGGGCCGACCGGTTTGACCGGCCTGGAGCCGGTCTGAACGGCCGAAAATGCTGTTTTGGCAAAAAGCAAAGCAAAGCAAACTTCCAGTCTCTTTTGAATAAAACTGAGAAAACTTCAAGAGAAATAGCGAGAGTGGAATATTGTGGAGAATAAAAAGGACGTCAAAGATGAAACATTGTGGAGACCAAGATGGAAGTAAAGGGTGATTTTTTTTTGTGGCGAACAAAAATAGGTAGAAAAGAAATGGCAAACGCCGAGCAAAACACGAGCCACCTTTGGAAACACGGAAAGAGGAAACAAAAGGTGTCATTTGGTGGCGAAGATAACGTGGATGAAAGATGCCAAACAAATAGCATTGATTTAACAAACATACGGGCAAAGTAGCCTTACAGGAGCATATGGTTTGCATGCGCCACGGAAATATTTTTGTGGAGCACGCTTTTTTAAATGCGTCACAGAATCTATTTCTATCTATAAACGTTTTGCTACTACTGTTCGTTGGTGCAGTTTTAGCTCAGTCCGTTCCGACCTATGGTTGTCATCATTGGCGATGGTTGCTTGCTGCTCTGGTCCTTTAGGGCCTTAGCACGACGACTTTTCATCTATCTACTACAACAAGCTATACTACGGCAAGCTTTGCCTGGCTCCGGTGATGGAGGGGCGAGGACGGCGGCATGCCTTCTGCTCGCGCTAGTGTCTGTAGTCGTCGCTACGTGGTAATTTGTATTACTTTCATGTCTCTTTGTACTGTTGTTGATGATTATTAATAGACCGGTAGAATTTTCGCACAAAAAGGAAAAGAAGAGAAAACCCTATTGCACACTACTAGCGTGCGCTATGCTATATGCGCGTACAGATCGCGCGTGGTGGACCGGCCCAATAACGACAATTCTTTAGTTGGTTTCTTGCTATTTTCGTTCTTTTTGTGTTTTTTGGTAGGTTTACACCTTTTTTCTCAGTCAGTTTATTTCTATTTTTCTTTTCATTTTTCTCTTCATTTCCTTATTTCAAAAATTGTTTGGATTTGAAAAAAAATTATATTTGAAAATTGTTAATTTTTTTTCCAGTTTTGAAAAATGTTCATATCTTTAAAAACATTATAAAAATGTTCAGATTTAAAAAATTCCAAATCAAAATTTTCCTAGGTTAAATATTTATCCAAATTTGGAAGAAAAAACAAAATGTACCTGTTATTGGGCCAAGTAATTGCGATGATTAGATTCGTGCTGGAACGGCAGCGAGTCAAGCCTATTGATCGTATTAGGCTTGACTGGCCTGACTACCTGTATGTGCGTTACTACCTGACTACCTATTGAGCCTACGATTGGGTTCCCAGGAAATTCCTGTAGATCGGCCAGCAACAGGGCGTATTAATGCACGCACACGTGGGAAATAAAGTTGGTCCGCAGCTCAGGTACTCCCTATCTCACAGTTTATTAGGCGTGCGAGTACCTCTAAGTCGCAAATTTGATTAAATTATTATTAGTTATATGTTATAAAAACTATATCATTAGAAACTTTAGATGTTTATTTTCTAATAATATAATTTTTGTATTATATAATTTAAATTATATAGATTAAATTGATGACCTAAGAATACGGGGAAGACTAGTAAACTGAGACGGAGGGAGCATGAGTTTTTTGGTTTCTATACATTTCTAGAACCATCGGGTTTAGTTTTTTTTTTCGTTCGGCTTGGCTTTGCCGGTTTTTCGTTTTTCTGCTTTGTTCGTTTCTTCTTTTTATTTCAAATTCGAGCAAATTTTGCTTAGATTCAAAATTTCTTTAAAATTATTTTTTGCTCAGGTTTGAATTTTTAAAAAATTAAATTTTACTCAAATTTGAAATTTGTCCAAAATAATTTTTTCTTAGATTCAGAATTTAAATTTTTGACTAGATTTGAATTTTTCAAATTTAAAATCTGTTGAAATTCAAATTTGTTCTATTTCAAATGGATAGAGATTGTGTGGAGACGGCGGTTTGAACCCAGGTATATGGCATGCTCAAGCTTAGATTCAAAATTTCTTTAAAATTATTTTTTGCTCAGGTTTGAATTTTTAAAAAATTAAATTTTACTCAAATTTGAAATTTGTCCAAAATAATTTTTTCTTAGATTCAGAATTTAAATTTTTGACTAGATTTGAATTTTTCAAATTTAAAATCTGTTGAAATTCAAATTTTGTTCTATTTCAAATGGATAGAGATTGTGTGGAGACGGCGGTTTGAACCCAGGTATATGGCATGCTCAAGATGAGTTGCAACCACTGGGCTATATAGGCAGGATCATGTAGGAAATAGAGAAAGATTGTACTTAGTTTCGGTGAATGAAGGGCTGGCGTACTCGCAATCCCCTTCAGGCGATGCATCAATACCGCACACCCGCACACCGTGAAGCTATAAGCAGGCACTCGGAAATCCTGTGCATCGCCCAGCAGCAGCAGGGGTTATTAACATGCCCACGCATGGAGGTTAAGTTGGGTCGCGGCCCATATAATGTGTTCTGGGTTTTTCCGGTTTTAGAACTGTACCTTTCTTCGCTCAGTTTTTTCGTTTGGTTTTCACCGGTTTTATCAGGTTTTCATTATTCTACCATTTTCATTATTCCTTCTTATCTTTTTTGTTTTTTATTCTCAAATTCGAGCAAATTTTAAACGCGAGCAAATTTCAAATTCGAGCGATCTTTAAATTCGAGCAATTTTTAAATTCAAGCAAATTCAATTTTGAGCAATTTTTGCTCAGCTTCGAAATTTGTTCAAAATTATTTTTGCTCAGATTCGAGTTTTATTCAAATTATTTTTTGCTCAGATTCAAATTTTGTTTAAAATCAAAATTTGCTTAGATTCCAAATTTGTTGAAAATAATTTTTTGCTCAGATTCAAAACTTGAATTTTTGCTTAGATTCAAAATATGTTCAAATTTAAATTTGTTCAGTTTTAAAAGAATTGAGGAAAATTGCATGGTGGCAGAGTGGTTCAAACGTTGGTCTATGCCATACTCAAGCTGAGCTCTAACCACTGGGCTATGTGCAACATCACGTTGGAAAATAGAAAAATACCTTCTTAGTTTCGGCGAACGAGTAAATTAATGGGCCAGCCCACTCGCGGTCGCCTTCAGGTGATGCCTACAAACGCACGCTAATGAGCAATGTGTAGGCGCGCCCGGAGGCGCTCCCGGCTCCCGATGAATACATGTGAGCATATGATAAGTTTCTAGCTGTATGGGCCCAGACACGTTGAGTCTATTGAAATGCATTATTCTGATACGGCCCAGGCGTATGCAAATGAGACAAATGGGATAATGCTGAATGGTTGTGCTCCCTTTTCATATGTTCTTTTAATTCTTCCAAAATCATTCTCACATGTAGATGAACATGTAACTTTGTCGTTGTTCATGGCGGCACTGGGCCGAGGCGAGGTGGATGCTCTGGAGCAAGGATGCTGGTCTGGGGGTGGTGGATTTGCCTTTATTCGTCGACTTCGTCGATGGGATGCTGAAGATCTTGGTCTAAGATAGCACAGGGACGTCCCCTGGTCAACGTGCCACAACGATATGTGCTTCGCTGCTTGCAGCGGGCCTGTTCATCGACGAACAAAGCCTCGTTGGCGATTATGCTCTCTTAAATCTGACAATGATGGAGGCTCGGCGTCTCTTCCAACACGCGTCTAGGCAGCGTTGGAGTTTGGTGGCGACCCCACTGGCTTCGACGAGTGCATGAAACCCTAGATATAGTTTTGTATATTTTTATCCTTTAGGATTTTGTTGAAGTTTTCGGACAACTATTTTCTCCTCGTTCATGTGGTAGTTTCCACATTTTTTATTCATGTAACTTTATACGTGGTTGCTGTACAACTAGAAAAATCTTTTTACTCTCCTCATTCTAACACGTGTACCTGGTTTCCAACTGTGGTTGATACCCCTGAGGCCCTGGCTCTGGGTGGGCATTCAGTCTGCTCGGTTTGCACGGTCTGGTATTTTTGGTCTTTACCAATTTTGGTCATCTAGAAATGATATCGTTAATAAATTTAGTCCTTCCCGTTTTATGTTATTCAGTTTTTGCTTTTTTCGATCAGGTCTTCAGTCACACCAAAACAACCGAAGTTGCCATTCACGCTGCCTCGCTTCGCCTTTTCGCCACTCGAGTGTGCGGTGGAGGACTCGAAAGCTGGAGCAGCGAACGAATAAGAGGCAATAATAGGATGTAGCGTCCGTTGTGGGCGAGTCCGTGGTCAGAGGCTCCTAGGTCCTTAGTTGGGTGGCACTGTGGCGGCGGGGGGCTTGTGATAGGCTAGATGGGTGTCGGCTGGGAACTGCGATATGTGGAGCAGTGGAGGCATGGTGGTGTGGCTGGCGCCCACCAGTTGACGCAATGTCGCTGATTCGCAGCATCATGCGAGGATCGATGATGCACGCGTCAAGGCCGCTAGGTCGGAGACGGGAACGGGACATGGACTTTGTGTGGCCGCCTGGAAGACTCGATTGGGCCAGAAGGCAGCGAATTGGCTATCCTTAGAGCATCTTCAGTCGTGTCCCACAAAAAAGTCCGGTGCAACAATTTTTGACACCTTTTAGAGAGCGCCGCACAAAAAGAAATAAAAAAATCTGGGCAAAAAGAGACCATCTTCAAACAACCTTTGGATGCATGCATGGTTGTAGATTGGACCAGCACATGTGAGAAAATTAGGCGAGACAATGTGTAGGGTAAGTGGGGAAAAGTGGATGGCATGTGGGGACTAGAAGGGCTACATGCATGCATGCCTTTCACCCCGCTCTTTGTATGTGTGGCGTCCCCGATCCGTCCTCTCTGTATAGAGTCTCTACAAGAGACGTCGGACATAAAATGCAACGCTTTATATCTTTGGAAGACTCGACTGAAGATGTTTTTTTACCAAGATAGTGTGTGGCTGCATGGGCTTTAGGGATCTAGTATTTTGGTCTATATGATTTGTTCGGTCTTCCGGCAGCGAGCACCAAAGTGACCGATCCTAATTTGGTCTCCCAGTTCGCAGGACCGAAGACATGACCGAAGACCAAAATTATGTTCTTTTTGGTTTCAGTCCTGTTTTTTTTTTGTTTTGATCTTGGGTCTCGGTTTTTTCTGCTCACCCAGACGCCTCGCGCCTTGTCCTGTAGAAGCTTTCCCCAGTATAGTTTCTTTTCTTCCCTTTGTTTCTCCTTTATTTTTGTTGCAACTTAAAACTCTGTTCTCCTTCGTCAGTGAAATCAGCAATTTGCTGCGTTTGCTTACAAAGAAAAACTCATCACTCTTTTTTTTATGCAGACTACAAATCAACATATTACCTTTACAAGAAGTGGAGGGTTTTTCCTTAATACTTTTTTTCTTTCTTTGAACTTTTGGGAAAAAAGGGAGAACATTGAAGATTATGTACTGAAAGTCCTTTTTCTATGTTTTTGTGGAAACAGTTGGCCAGCTAAGATACTTTATATTTTCCAGCTAATAAAAGATTAGTACAGTATAAAAGTCCTGCAGGCCATTGCAGTTGAGTAAGTTTGAGTGATCAGGGAGACGACACTTGGAGCAAAACAACAACAGTCAGTGTTTGCTTAATTGGGCCGTACACATCAAGTACAGCTCGTTCCTAGCTGGACTACTATACTATGCTAAATGATCAATACGGTTTTGGATTGGTCTCCTGCTTAATCAGCATCGTAATTGTACTTCAGTCCTTCCATTCTTCCTCATCTCATTGCAGGCTCCTCCAAGTCCGATGCTACTTCTCCCATCACAGGCGGCTATCATTTGGTCCTAACTCAGGCTGCACAACTGTTTCGGCGTGTTGGCGTTTGCGGCTTAATTCTGACGTCGAAACCGAATTGACAGCTTTCATGACGGGAATGTCGACAGGATGCGATTGGCACGAACCCGTGTAAGCTGTCGTGTCCTCTGCTATGATTTCATTTCATCTGTAAACGTGAATGGATTAATTACGTGCTTTAAATCTGGGTTGGTTATCACTGTCGTCGACAGTTTCGAATTTCCGATTTCCCTTTCATGTCACTTGCAGCTTGCAGGTAGCTGCTGCATGTCGGCTCTATTTCTAGCAATATTGAAAAAGGCAAGGTGCAGTCTGCAAAAGTGGTATTCCCTGACGGTATAAAACTGCTGTCCATGGCATGGCAGCCTGTCTGTTATTGCGCTTCAACCACACTTCACAGACTCACAGTTCACACCATTTGATAGGGGTAATGGCGTCGACGGAGGAGTCGTCTTCGTCGTCGTTCAGGACGCCGGGCTCCGTGCCCTTCAAGTGGGAGCTCCGGCCGGGCATCCCAAAGCAACCTGAAGGTGGCGGCGCCGACCTGCCAGCGTCAGCGTCTTCGTCGCTGCAGCTCCCTCCAAGGCTCCCGCTGTCTCCAGCCGCTGCTGCCGCGTCGCCTCCGCGGTCGTTGCAGCTCCCTCCAAGGCTCGCGGTGCCTCCTTCCAGCGCAAGCGCGCGCGGCCTCGCTTCGGCATCGATGCGACGGAGCTGCGCGGCCGTGTCAGCGCAGCCGTCGACGGCGACGACGCCGCGGCACCGGCGGTCCATGTCGGCCCGGTTCGCGACGTCGCTCGCGCTGCCCTTTTCGGGGCCGCGGTGGCGGGGCCGATCGAAGGACGAGGATGACGTCGCCTTCGCGGCCATCTACGGCGACAAGATCGTGTCGTAGATAAAGTGATGAACCTATGTGTCTCGTCGGATTGTGATTATCAGTAATGCCTTGCTTCAGTTAGGAATCGATTATTGGATACTCGTGTCAGTACTAGTTTGTCTAGATTGCCTCGTAATTACCTGCTGGCTGCTGCCAATCAGGATACACTGTCAGTGTGCTCTGCTCACACGTTCCTGTTTCAAGAATTAATTTTGCATCCATCTAGCAAATCAAAAGGAATTTGCTTATGCAAATTGCCAGATTCCAAGTTTAGTGAAAATCACAATTTACTTGTGAGATGTGTAAAAATAACGAACCCATTCACCTTTTCAAATCCTATTCCTGGCTTGTATTTTCATGCACGCGCAAATCATCAAATGTTTCCGCGAAACTCCACTTCACATAACTCATATCCTTTCAAACTAGTTAGTTATCTATGCACTAAACAATTTAAAACATGCAAGGGGTGATTTTTTTTCAAGTTTTAAAGTAACAAAGCAATGCTTGTGAAGATCTCACAAATGTCTCAGTACAAATGTTTTAGGTGATCTTTCTTTTTTGATACTTTCTGTCTTTTATAGTGAAGGAATGATGATATTTTCCTTGGGCTGCATTGTCCTTAGCCTTAGCCCGTCAACCTTTCTCTACCTATGGGCCGAATAGGCTCTGAAGCCGCTCTCCTCCTGAGCCCAGTCCTCCTTCTGACCAGCATCAAGTGCTTCGCAAGTCTGAACCAACACACCAAGGATACCTGAAAATTTTGCTTCATGTACTGTATCAACAATTCAGCATACACTGCCATAGGTGAACACACTGCTACGAAGGTTACCACTTATGTGTGGTGGTTCATTTGTATAGGACAAGGGTAATATACAATAATACAAGAGGTACATCAAGTAGAAGAAACGTCACATCTCTATTTATGATTTTGACTCAAGACGATCAATTGCAAGATTTATGAACCCCGTAGATATCGGAGCCTGGAATCAGACTTGAAACTTTCCAGACAATGCAGGCTACGGGGCTTATGATTGATGTACCATGTAGCAAAAGATACCAAAGAAATAACATAGAGTTGTCTGACATGATAGATTGCATTATGTTCGCATACCAGGACAATAAAGTCTGCAGATCCATGATGAAGTGTTTCAAAGAAAAGCCCAATAAAACATAGTCACCACAAATTATCAAGTCATGCAAGAAAATAAAAAGACCACAGTAAAATATTGCATCACCCTCTTCAACCAACGACGTATGTTAGCAGCTGTGACAGCAAAAGCATCTGAACTGTTGTTCGACACTTCAGCTTGATCATCTCCGCCATGAATGGTTCCTATGAGAAGAATCAGTCAATAAGCGAATCATAGTTATAGGCAACAAAACAGCTTATCAGAGATGGTGGCACCTAGTTGAAGAGAATGTTATATATATCCATTGTTCAACAAAATATTTTTGCTATAGGTTCAGGAACAATTGAGGAATCACCTGTATTACAAGATTAAAGTAATTGATCAAGACAATGTCACCATCGAGCTTTGACTATAGGGTATCGTATTAATTAGTTTACTTGCCAGGATACATTTTAATTTTTAGATTTATTTTGACGTGAGTCCGTTTTTTGTTCAAGTTCGGCAAAAGAACAGAGTGTATATTTGTTTTATGTGCACGATACAGTAAGGAATACCAAAAAAAAGTATGTCCCCTACTCAACAAAGAGTAAATAAAGAAACAAAGATAATACCCTAAATCCGCACATAACATGAAGCTTGAGCAATTAGATTTGGGAAGTGCAGACACCATTATCTTAAACTATAAGAGAAAAGAGTTTTGTGCTGAATCGCTAATTGGGTGGGTGTCATTGTATTATCCAAAACTGAAGAAAGGCAGCTCATTGGTCACTTCTATATTCTTAGTTGACTATTTCCCATGTTATCAATTTGATTATGTCATTCAACACCATATCAAGGAAACAATAGGAGCTACATTGACCCATGCATATAAGTTTAGTTGTGGTAAGCAACGCACATTTAACCGAAGCCGCATTGACTAAATCTACAAAGGAAAACTCTGGTAGCAAACAAGATCCTGACTGTGCGTGGATCTAAGTATGTCCAAACAGAACATCAAGAAAATATTTTCTCCTAATTACAAATTAACTAGTTCACTATTAACCAAATCATGTACTGAGTGGGGTCTGCGTGAAGAGTAAATATGCGAAGCACATGCATAGATGAGCAGCTCTATGCCAACCGGTATCAATAGTTTGTAGAGTGCCGAGTATGGCTATGGACTACCGCTCTTATAAATCAAACCATAGACAATGTAGCTGCAGTCTGAATATTAAAGTGAACAGAGCATTAACGTCACAAATAACTGAAGTACCTGGAGTGTAGAAACTCGCGTAAGGATAGATGCTGCCATAGGTGCCTTTTTCTGATACCTCTTCGATTTGCATGGACTTGAGATGGAGCATGTAGATGCTAGAGCGTACATATATGAAGATCACGCGAGGCTCTTCAGCAAATCCAATTATCTTGACGCGAGGCTCTTGAGCAAATCCAATTGGCTTGAGTCCAACCGTACATGTCGCCACCACTTCTGGCGCAAGAAGCTTCTTGAGATCAATGGTGCTCCGACGAGTCCACGTTACTACTCCGTCAATGCTTTTTACCATTGACCATAGATGGAGATCGAAACCATCGACTCCGGCAAAACCAAGCAGCCCATCCTCTGTTGCCATGATGACAACATCCCATCCGTAGCTACGAAGCATGCCGTCTGGAATCCTCGCGGTTAGACCCAGCCTATGCTTATCCAGATCAAACTCAAATATGAAAGAGTTATCCAAGATCCAGTGTAGTGTGTTCTCAACGAGAGCCGTCCGCTTGACAGCAATACCTGTCGAGTACGACGGCATAGCGATGGACGCGGTTTCAGTCCAGATGCCGGTCTCGGACGAGTAGACGTAGGCATATGTGCAGTAACCGTTTGAATCCAAGCTGCACAGGTACAGCACCAGGAACGGGGACGAAGGGCAGTCGCCGCCGTGGCCTGCAGTGTGGAGAAGAGCGCCGTTCCAGAAGCCCACGCCGGTCGTGGCTGGGGGCATGGGCAGGTAGCGCCGGTCGCCGGTCACGAGGTCCCAGACGAACAGCGGCGAGGAGTGGCGGTGGTTTTGCAGCAGGGCGAGGCCGTGGCGGCAGTCCCAAACCCACACTTCCTTGTGGGACATCTTGGCAGCGGCGGAGGCTGCAGCGGAGCAGGCGGTGGGGATGAAGAGGGGAGACCATGGCTGGTTGTTGAAGAAGCCGAGCACGGGAGGCGTCCCTCCGTGGAAGTCGCGGAAGCGGCGGAGGAAGCCTGCGTCGTGGACGAGGCCGCGCCAGTGCTTGGAGACGAGGGAGGCGCGGAAGAGGTAGATGGGTTCCGGCGGGAGGCGCAGGAGGATCTCCAGTAGGAGATCGTGTGGGAGCGGCGGCGGGGCTACACGGTTGCTAGCGAACTCGTCCATGGGGTTTGGTATCGAGGGTTTTAGGTTTGACTTCTTATCCCACTTGTAAAGTGTCTTTAAATAAATTCTTAAATTGATACGTATATATCCACATTACTAGCTAGGCAGGAGGGCCAAATTGGCAGCACCCACGATTGGCGCTACAAATTTGCTGAGAAAATTGCGGAGGGGATCGTGCAGAAAATTGCGGAGGGGTCGACCCCTAATCTTGCATTGTGTATACTTGTATTTTCGAGCAAATTTTAAATAAATGTGCAGGCCTTTGGTCAAAAAATGAAGCGCTGAGAAAGCATAGTCAGTGACAAGAAAACTCCCAACCCCCACCTCTCACCCCCTCTCGCTCCCGCTCCCCCGAGGCGACGGGGCGTCCCGGTCTCCCGGGCTTTCGCCCGACGACGGCTTGCCCTTACCCGTGTCATGGAAGGCTGGTCGGGGCCATCCCCTTCCATGGTAGCGGTGCTCCTCGAGAGGTCCTGGCCCGGCACAGCCGGGAGATGCTGAAGACGGCAGGGCTCCACAATTGTGGTCGCCGGCCACTGGCTCGTCCATGATCTAAGGTTCCCGAATGCTAAATGGGCCCATATGGGCTCGAGCTAGCCAGGCGTTGCGGATGTGGAGCTGTCTGGAGGTGGTGGCAACGAAGAGGTTGGGAAGACCGGCGACGGGTTTACGAGCCTATCTGGGACTGGCTGGGCCAGCCAGTTCTGGTATCCACCTGCTGCTCTGTCCGGTCGATGAATGCCTCTCGGCAGTGGAGGTGGATCCTCCCGCGGCTGCGAAGCTGGTGCTGCTCGTTACGGCGATGTAGTGTGTCTCCGTCCTTTAGGCCACATGTCGGTGTCTTGAAGTGTCCGATGATGGTGACTGCAAGATCGTGGTGGTGCATGCTAGTGAGTGATGAAGCTAGGTGGTGGTACCCCCTTGCACCAGGGTTTTTTTGTGTGGACGGGGGCAGGAGAAATCTCTGTCAGCTAGCCTAACCCTGACACGGTACGCCGTCTAGTGGCGCCATTCCTTCCTGAAGGGCCGTCGTGGGAAATTCTTGTTCAATGTACTCTTCGTGTCGGGGAAAACCCTAGAACCGATCTGGTTCGGGCAACAACATTGTGTCCTTTGGGGTGCTTGAAGCGTGGTGGGTCATAGACAGGGGCGCAGCGGTTGCGGGTCATCATCGTTTCGTCACTTCCCCATTGCCTTCATTTCTTTTTGGGCATGTTGCTGATGTTGCCCCAGCATTTTTCTTTGTTTCAAACTGTTGTATCGGTGTGGTTACTATATTAATATAGCGGGACCAAACCCTATTTCAAGGAAAAAATAAATTGCGTGCCTTGACAAATATATTTCTATTGCATGGTAGTGTTTTTGTGTCTTTTAATTGCATATTGTATTGAAATACTGAATACGCATGGCACAGGTAAACTCATGGGAAGTGATATCTGCACGCCGCTTTCAGCATTTACGTATGCTAGCATCATCGGTGTATGTATTTTGCCTCACAAATCTGAACCTAAGACAATGTTGTTATACATGATCAATGGAAAAAAAGATGGAATAGTTAAAAGAAGATATTTGTGTACTTCTTTTTGCACAGCAAAGCTGCCTGGATTTGTAATTCCAAAGGATATTGGAGGGTAGGGGTAAAAGGAAAAGTAACACTATTCACTAACCGATGGCTCGTAATATGCGCGTCGGAGATGTTGGAGAACTGATATAGGAGTATCATGTCAGGTTGATGCATGAGCTAGCTGTTGCAAGCGAACCACTCCGTGCTGGCATTGGCAGTAATTACGGTGGCGACATGCTTTTGTCCCAGGCTCCCAGCCAAGGCCATGCCAGGGTTGAATATGGTAAGGTTGACATTGGATTGGAGTAGGCGGACCGTTCCACAGGAGGACGATGTTGGTGGCTGTGGCGCCAGCACTCTGCCACTCACCAGATGAGCTGCTGTTACCCACAGGGCGGGGCGGCCGATAAACTGCTCTGTGCGGGCACTAAATCACTAAGGCCTTGTTTGGCAAAAGTGTATTTGGGAGTATTTTTTGAAGGGGATTGGGTGAAAACACTCTTGTCACCCAAAACACTTCATGACACCACAATTCCCTTCCTCTTCAATACTCTCCATTGTTTTTTCTGTTTGGTAGGCAAGAATAAGGACATGAATTTCAGCGGACTTGACTTCAGACAAGTTATGAACTGGAATCTCTTGGACTTAGAAATATGAGCTCCAAGAACAATCACTGCTAAGTACTTGAGACATTCAGAAATCAGAGTTGACAAATAATAAGTTAAAAAATAGCACCAGTTCATGACTCATTCGATTGAGAAGTAGGAATTGAGAAACGTAGTAGCTCAAATCAGTACTAGCTAAGAACGTCCAGATCACCTAGAACATTGAATCGATTGAGCAGACTTACAGGAGAAAACCCAATAACGGAAGAGACGTAATGCAGTGACCAGACAAATCACGATGTGACCTTCGCGGTCGCGGGTAGTGCGGCCGGACTTTGGCGGCGCAGTCGGACACTCGGACTCGGGATGTGGCCTTTCAAGTTAGTCTGTGCGGACGGGCCAAGTGGCTGCCTTCATGCGACGGGGCAGAGTATCGATCTGGGGCGTCGCTCTGAACGTCGGCGCCGCCAACGCGCAAAACGCGAGGGGATAGGAGCGTCTTGGATACACGTCCACCCGCCGTGTATCGGGAGGTTTTCCAGGGTTTGTTCTGGCCAAAACCAGCCTGCCAAACGGCTTACTTATGGTTTCACGTGTATTTATATTGGGCCGGTATAATACACTAGAAACCTGGTCAAAACTCCTCTACCAAACGAGGCCTAATGAGTAATGACACCGGCGATGTGGTCCCAGATCTCGAAGATGCATGGCAAGGCTGATGTTGCAGTAGGCGGACTGTTGACACAGAGGACGACTGTCAAGGGCGCCCCAGAGTTGGAAGATGCAGTGGATGTCAACGAAGTCAGCGTGGATGGTGCCCGCCATGCTCGGTGGCAAGGCAGGTCGGACTGGATCTCCTCACCGCGCATGGAGTGGGGGTGCGTGGTCAGGTGGCTGTGTCTTCGGCGTTGGGCAAACAGGTGGCTTGCTGTTGGGTACCAACATTTGCCTGCCAATTGCCATGCACGATACGTAAGGCTTGTATCAGTCAATAGAGTGGGGTTCCGTTCATTCACTAATTGGTTCGTGTTATCTAGTATCAAATAACAGGAAGTCAAAACTAGAACGTACCAGCACCAATCCTGGACTCCTGGGCACAGAACAAGATACCACCACTCTAAGCTTCAGAATAGGATACCACATGTACCACCAATGTAAGAGCATCTCCAGCCGTCTTCCCGGAAAGGCTCTCAGGACGTCTTTTTTTTTTCCGGATAGACGAAAACGACCAGTCGCGCCCGGATTTTCGTTTTCGTCCAAATTTGGGCTGTTATCTATCAATAGAATGATTCAGGAGTTAAGTGCAGAATTCTACCCATCGAATCTTCCAGGTGTTATCAAATTAAATCAGATCTAAAAAAAAGTGAACATTCAAAAAAAAAAAGAAGGTGTTATCGAATCAAAGGAAGTCTTAATTTACATGTACCAGTGTCGATCCTGGAGTCCTGGGCACATAATAGGATACCACCAATCTAAGCTTCCGGGTATATGCTTGGAGAGCTGTTTGCTCCTTAGGGACTGAAAAAAAAATAGGAACTGCGTCAACTCAATGAGTTCACTGTAAGAACAAAGATATTTTTTGTAGCAGCAAAGCACCTTACATAGTTCATGGTGGACATTACTAGCCGCATTGCCAGTGCAATTCCTGCAGCTACGTGCTTACCGAACAAAGAGAGATGCACATCGAGCCACCAGAGCAGTCGGGATACCGCTTAAGTCATGGCTTCATCCGGGTTTGGCTTCGCCGATAGGAAAGCAAAGGAAACCTTAACCTGAACGATTAAACCAAGTTCAGATTCCAATATATCATGCAATGTGAGTCCAGAAGTCAGAATATGGCACAGGGGATTGCCACTATTTGACGGAAAGGATGGCCAACTGGCCTTTGAGAATTCTGGTCAATGCAACCCCAATTTAATACAGAAAGACTGTCCTGAATGCAAAGCTATATGAGAATGCACCATTGATTGGGATTGTTCACTTCCAGATTAATGAACTACTCCATGTCAGTAACCACGAATACAGTACCTGCTCTAAGATTACTTTGAGTTTCATAGACTGACTGCCAGTCTGCCAACACCCAGAGCAATAAATAAATCCTTTAATATTAAACGAAACCAGCAGGAAGAGGTATAAGATTAGATAGGTAATAATACTCTTATAATAGTTACGACGTCTACTACTTACAACATGTAAAGTAACAATTAAAAGGCATTCTCATCATCCAAACAGCCTAGATAGATAAACATACCAGACAATGAAATAACTCTTTACTGATATGTACTACTCCCTCTGGTTCAAAATAATTGCCCAAAACTGGATGTATCTAGACATGTTTAATTGCCCAAAAATGCTCATGAAACACAAGATAGTTATCAATCACTAGGAAATTGGCCATGAGTGTACAGATGAATTGGCCAATGCTTGACATAAGTTAAGCACAGAATGTGCAATATTCCATAATGCCGAGGTTAGGACCATATTCCATGCCATAATAAAACAATACAATGGTCTGCATCGATGGTCTGCGGATCTGCCCGCATCACTTGGGCATCGGGGCGGCGGCCCCGACCTTGGCGGCGGCCTCCTCCTTCCGCCTGAGATGGCCAGCAAGATATGGTGGATCTTGGGATCTCATGTCTTGCAGAATAAAGGCGGTCCTAGGGCCTCTCTTGCGTGAAGAGGAGGACCTACCGGAGGCCTGGACTCGTGATCTGGCCGAGGGTTGAGTTCCGGAAGGCTCCGCCGGCGAATGTAACAGTGCTGCCTGGAGTTTGCTGGATCGGGGGTTCGGTCGTGCGCACCCATGTTTTTATTCCGACCGATTGGTTCTGGAGGGAGCGGCGCGAAGCTCTTTTTCGTGTTGACATCAAGTGACTATGGATCCATGATGAAAGTCGGAAGAAGAGAATTTCATGAAGGCCGGAGGAGGACTAGCTAGGAGGTTCAAGTCTCCACGCTGTTGAGAGACGCTTGGTGTTCCGGATTCACAACAGTATGAAAGTGGGGCGACAACACGTGAAGCGAGTCTTACCTTTCAGGGTGAAACCCAAGGTCTGGCCTTAGCGGTTGTGCCTGACAATGGCCTTGGTGGAGGCATTGTTTTGAGAGCGGGGACTATCTTGAGGGAAAACCTAAGATCTTTGATCGGCGACGATGGTGTTTGAGCACTGTTCCCTTCTTGGAGGCGTCGTTTTTGGAGAGTCTGTAATTCAGGTGTTGTCTTGGCGGTGGATGTATTGCTGTTGTTAGGCCCGAGATGGGGGCTTTTGTTTCTTAGTTTTCCTTTTTTTTTGGCTGTGTGCATCCGTAGTGCCATTAGGGTGGTGCGTTGTTGCAGAGGCTGGGTGTAATTGGTATCTTCTTGATATTAATATATTCCCTTTATCGAAAAAAATAAAACAATACAATTGCCTATACATCTTACAACTAAGATAGTGTCTCATACCTCCACTCTTATTTGATATTTCGAATTAACAAGACTGACAAAGAACAATGCCACATATTACATGTCATGAAGATGGTCAGGTTGGTCGTCAAATTCAAATCCCACGTCTAGTTATAGTTCATAACCATGCAGCACACTCTGGATGAAGGAAGAGCATAAAAAGAACATTAAATATTTTGTGAGCCTGAATCTTGCAACACTGAAATGGTCAGAAGGCTACTAACACAAAATTTATTTCATCAAAGATGAGGCAGACACATGTTCCATTATTCAGGCTGAAAAAATGCTGCAGAATGTATTGCCGTAATTTCTCAGCTAGCAAATTTTCACAAGATGAGATTCTACACAAGTGGAATCACGCAGATGCTACATGGAAACGGTAAGCGCGATGTAGTATAAAACAAAACAAAAGCTAGCAAAACTCATGTGACATTAGCAGGTGTAATCAGGAAAATAAAAGAGAACAATAGATTTTACATTGTAAATAAATGGCTAACCAAGGAGCATGGAAATTGACTATATACTAAATGCGATTAATGGGGGGGGGGGATCCAAATGACTGAATAGTGCATTTACTGCAAATCAAACATTGAATTAAGGAGTAGAAGTTAACTTTGGATGTACTAACCGGCGGATGAATTGAATGTTCGATCTTCATGCAGTCAGTTGCACGATGACGAAAGCATTCACCGTGGTTTCACTACAATTGAAACAAGCAGACTGTCAACTATAACACACACGAATTAGAGGACAAGTGACACAGGTGCTTTGTGTTGCGTACAAAAATTGCAACTTTTCTGTTCTTTCTCTTCTCCTTTTATTTCCAGCTTACAACTGAATTCCTGAAAACTAGGATCAGAGACCGAGCCTACAGGATACTGCCATGCCACCACCGCTCAGATCCATCATCCCTAAAACTTGCTGCATGATCTAAATCGTGTCCATCCACACGAGCATCCTATGCAGCTACTAGACTTGGTCTAAGTAAATGTACTGAACCTAGCTACTGTCAGTGACAGCGTGTATAAGCACACACTCACTGAGCTTTATTCAGAGTTTCAGACTACTCTGAAACTAAATACTGATAAGCTGCACTGGATTATCCAACAGATTTCAGAAAGTAGGCATCAGGTCAAACTAAAGAAACCAGGAGGAGAGATAGTATTACATACCTTCTAATAGTCCGGAGAAATATGGGTCTGTTTCTTTTAACTTGTTGGCTAACTCAGTTAGCTCGGAACTGCAATACCGTACTTGTAGTATTTGGAGTGAAGCTGGAAGGCGCTCCTTAGGCGGCAGCAGTTGGATTCTATCACAAAAGGAGATCTCTAATTTTCTCAGAGAAGAGATGTGATGTAAACCTTCAGGCAGGGTCTGCAGTGCACAGCAACTATCAAACGTGAGTTCTTGGAGGGAAATGAGAAGTTGAAGCGCTTGCTCTTGCTCTTCCGTGAAGGATTTCACCAGGTTATCATGACTGAACTCTAACTTGTACAGGGTACCAGCAAGGTGGCTGCAAATGGGCGCAATAAGAAGTGCCATGATGCTGTCCACATTAACTCTCTCCAGTTGGAATGAACCAGCATGCATTAACTTGCTCCTTCCCACCTCTGACAGCAGATCCCTTGCTATAGAGATGCTTTCTTTGTCAGTAAACCTATAATTGTTGTTGTAGATGATCAATTCCTTGAGGTTGACTGTCATTAGAGGATTGAACCCATCCATTGTTAATTCTTCACAAGCAACCAGACGTAGAATGGTGAGACACGTAAGGTTTGACAGCAGAGCCATTGACTTCATGCTTTTATCTCCAACAATCTCAAGTATTGTGAGAGAAGGAGGGAAAGGCTTGATGGTATGAGCTCCAACTGCTTCTCCCATCGGCCACCGACAGAACAACTTCGCACAGATTAGTACAGTAAATGATTGGAGCATCGTGAGGTCACCGAGTCCTCCATCCTCCACTGGCAGAAGATCCAAGTCCATACAGCTTTGGATAACAAGCCGAGAAAGAGCTGGGAAACACTTCAATACCTTTGAAAATAATTCTCCTTTGATACATAGTTCCTGCAGGAGAAGATTCTGAACTGAATAGAGGACAACACTGTCATCCAGTTCTGCAGTGAACATGTTGTCGCATCTTTGGACATCAACAGTTCTCAGGGACTTTAGATTTTGGATTTCTGACAATGAAATGTGTGATACACCTCTAATTTTAATCAATTCTACTTTATTCATATTGTGGAAAACCAAGGCCCCATTATACCCATCAATAGACAAACTATGCCCATTGTATGAGACTTCTACTTCTGACACACTGCTTTTCACAATCATAGATCGTAGTGTGGAATTGTGGGGCATGGGGGGGAACTGAGATAACATAGGACAATTATCAATGTCAAGAGTAGAAAGATTGGTAAAACGGCCAGAGCACTCCAAGAAAGGAAAAGAACACAGCAATGGACAATCTCGGAATGTGATGTTTTCAAGCGTTGAAAACAAATGGCTATTAGGTACGCCCACCCACTCCACAAGTTGTGGCATATTCTCAAACAAAATTGTCTTCAAGTGTACGAAACTTGCCTCTGTAACACCACCAAAACCAGGCCCGAATACAGTCATTCCAATAATATTCTTCAAAATGAGGTTGGTGAGATAAGGTCGCTGCTCAAAAGGTGGAAGACTATCCCAAGATAAACCCTCCACAAGGAGAGACACCAACTTTTTTCTGCTCATGTCACCATAAGACCAGCAAGGACCAGCAGCAATACCGGGATTTATAACGCCAAGAACTCTAAGATTAGGATGTGATTGCAGATTATCAAGAACATCGTCATCTACAGTCAGGTGTTCAATACCCCAAACTAATCTTAACCCATCCATATATCTTTTATTCTTCAACTTGGAACCACTAGCTTCTTCCATGGTTGCCGCTGTTTCAAGATTAAATATGCAGCTAAGGATCTGACGAGTGAGCTTGGTCACATCAAAATCGGTTGAAACACACACCCTAATCCCGGCAGCAAAATGTGCCTCAATTCTTTTATCATTATACAAGTGTTGGGCGAAAGTTCTCTTTCCTATACCCCCAGGACCAACAAAAGGCAGAACAGAAAGGGTTTCAGCGTGATGCGTGGAATTGGTGAGCTCTATCACTAACTTGATTTTTTTTAAGATGGCAACTCTGTCGAATTTCAACTTCCCACTACCACTATCAGCAGAATCATCATCTTGAGTACATGAGGAAGTTAAGCATGCAAGCCAGTTACCGATGTTGTGACGAGCAGCAAGGCAACAATGACCCAGCTCCGGGGAGGCCCCTTCCAACTGGTCTTGGATCAGGAAGTAGTGGAGCTCGTCCAGAGTATCCTCGGCCTTATCTGCTTTCTTGCTTAGGTCCTCCAACAAATTCTGCAGGCCAGGGTTGCTGCTCACGTCCCTCTCCTTGGCCACATGCAGCAACCCTTGCACGTACATCAGCTTGGTTTTGATCTGCTCCGAGTTGAAACCGAGCTCAGAGCTGGCCGCATATGCAGCAATCAAGTCATCAGACAACTTGTTCAGCACCTTGCCGACAAGCCAGTTCGCCGCACCAATAGCCGTCTCCATCTCCTCCGGCGCCCGAGGGGGTTGTGTGTTGGTATTTTCGAGGGCGTTCTGGCAATGTAGGCGTATTTTGAAAGAGACATTGATGCATGGTTTTATAGCCTAATTGTGCAGTCGTATTCAAGGCAAAGTTAGCTAAACAGGTTCCATTCAAACGTGTCCACTACTCCTTCTGCAATAATAGAAGAAATTTTATTTGCCTCTTGAACCATTAAAAACGCCATCGTTGACCTTGTAGGCTGCTGGAAAGGATTATTCTGTACTGTATTGTTTAGACCAGATAATCCTTGGCCAGCACTTCAGCTTGTTGATTTGATGATAATTGATAAGCTAACATGTTACATGGTAAATGAGGTGGTTGGGTTGTGCAGGCCGATTAGAAAAAGAGACAAAGCATTAGCACTGTATGTGCTGTGGTTGGGGTGTATAAATCAAAATTTGATGCGAGATGATGAAATTTTTCTGTTTCCTTTTTAAAAAATAAACAATAGCCGGAGGTGCTACCTGTCTGCTGGATGCTGAAGACGAACTGCGTCTGCGCCTCCACCCAACTCGCTTGGCACGCGCACTCTTCTGCTTGGAAAGGTAATTGCAGAATGGGAAGTAATCGTGAACTCCACTCCCCGCACCATTGCAGGCCGGGGCAGGTGTGGCTTGTCGCTGTTCACGATGTCCCGGACGAGCAGCGCACAGGGGTGGCGGCACTCCAAAAGGGCGTGGCCGTAGCGGCAGTCAAGAGCCCGCCATTCATCGTGGGAGGAACTCGTGGAAGCGGCGGAGGAAGGGCCCGTCCTGGACAAGGCGGCGGCAGTGCTTGGAGACGACTGTCACGTTTACCTACGCTTGTCGCAAGGGGCGACTGTCACGTTCTTCAAAGAGGTGTGGGCTACTAGGGTTCCCCCAAAGATTAGAGTGTTCCTCTGGCAGCTCATTAGGGGGAGGCTTCCGTCTGCAGAACAGGTGGCCAAAAGACATGGTCCATCTGACGGGAGCTGCGCGATGTGTGGAGTGATTGAGGACTGCGACCACATCTTCTTCAATTGCCACCTTGCGAAATTCTTATGGGCAGGAGTTAGGGAACTCCTCTCATGCAACTGGAATCCGACAGGGGTCGGCGATTTCATCGCCTTAGTGCAAGGCCTGTCGGGGCCCTTACGTAGGTTAGCTTGGTATGCCTTTGCGGCGCTAGGATGGACGCTTTGGAATACACGCAACAAGCTAGCTCTAGAGGGGAAGGTCATTGCTCATTCGGCTGACGCTCTGTTCTTGATGTCGTTACACATGCAGAGCTGGAGGGTACTGGTCGGACAGCGGGACCGGGGGCTACTGGACGAGGCGCTGGGAGAGCTTAGGCGGCTACATGCGAGGACGAGGACGGCAGCGACATATCAGGCGTCCTAGATATCTATCTTTTTTCCTTTTCCTAGTGTGTTGTGCCTCTGTGGCGTATGTCCGGTTATGTGTCGTTGTTTGATGCTGGTGGTATCGGTCTCAGACTTGGACTTGTTATTGTATGGTTTGACGTTGCCATGAGGGCTTTATATATAAAGCCGGGCCGAGGGCCTTCTGTTTAAAAAGTGCTTGGAGACGAGGGAGGAGCGGAAGAAGTAGATGGGCTGCGGCGGAAGGATCTCCAGAAGGAGGCCGTCCGGGGGAAGCGGCAATGGAGGCCACAGTAGTGGCAAATCGGCACGGGGGCGGCCGCCAGCAAGCTCGTGCATGGGGGTTTGCCAGTTCGGGAATTGGGGGAAAAGAAGACGTCGACAGTTTCGTTAGAAATAACTCGCCCCGAGTGCGTTTTTCTTTTGTTCAGCTGGCGCAGTTTTGCAGTACGGTGACTGTTTGTATGCACAAGCTTGCTCTAGTATACTAGTACTTGTAAACAAAAATAGTACTAGTAAATGAGCACGACGTTCCATAGAATGCCCAGATTAAATGACAATATAACAACACGTGTTACTGGATAATATGAGCTATCCTCTAAATTCACCTTAGTTTCAGAATAAGCAAAGCTGGAAACAAATTAATTTTCAGATCAATAGGGAAACTGCGCATACTCTTCTATTTTCATAAAATGTAAGCAAATCATTCAATCTTTTTTTTATGGAATGCAAGAACATCATTAGTCATAAGAGATACAAGTCATGCATCCATATTGTTAGTAATTATATAGGTCCTCTATGTACATGTCGTCGGATATGGAGGTCCTTTCGCCTCCACGATCCCTGCCCTCCATCTCCACTGCATGACAACCTATAAGCATTAGTAGTTCTTCAAAAATTAGAGATGATACATGGTAGTTCACAAGTTTCCTCCGCTGTACAACCAATAACAAAATCCCCAATCATCATGTAATTATTTTTTCATGTCAAATAAAAATAACGAAATTGTTCTAAGAAAATGATTGAGAGGAAAGAGTGTCGCGAAGAATCGGCACAAGGAAGTTGGCAAAATTGACTACTACACATATATGTAATTCTGAGCCAAGATGACTCTTGAATCAACTTGCATGTTATATGCACTGATGAATGATGTATTCACAAGATTCAAGGCTAAAGCTTCCTCAGTAAAAGCCAGCAACATGGGGGCATTGGCATGAAATGACAATGACAACATTATATATGTCCCACATAAATCACACACTAGTGAAGAACAGGCCTTTCGTCCCAAGCCCCTGGGAGCAACAGTCCCGGTTTTGAACCAAACCGGGTCCAATGAGAGGCTCTGGTTCCGGTTTGTGATACAAACCGGGTCTAAAGGCCCACCGGCAGGGCGCGACAGGCTGTGTCAGGGCTCGGGTGCCTTTAGTCCCGGTTTGTATCACAAACCGGGACCAAAGGCCCACCCTTTGGACCCGGTTTGGATTACCAACCGGGACAAAGTCCCCATCTGCCTATATAAACTTGCCCCTGCCCAAGGTGAGCCACACTAATCGTGATTTTCCGTAATGGTTTTTGATAAGCTTAATTATATCATGCAGATGAATCGGCAATGAATGTACATTGACCGACGCTTTGACGAGTTCACTTCGGGTCTGAATTTTATCGCCGTGGCTGAGGCAAACAAACATGGTGGCTTTATGTATTGTCCATGTGTTGACTGTAAGAATATCGTAAATTACGCTCACTCGAGTACCATTCACGGCCACCTGCTGCGATCCGGTTTCATGCCCATTTACTATTGTTGGACCAAGCACGGAGAAAGAGGAGTTATGATGGAAGACAATGAAGAAGAGGAAGGGGATGATGACAACTATCCTATGTTCTCTGAATACGGTGATACTGCAGACAATGAAGACTAATAATCATATGGAGCAGACGTCCATATAAAAAACAAATAATGGTCAATTTTACCCAAAACGAGGACTGAGACAGGGCGATCCTCTAACCCCTTATTTGTTTCTTCTCGTGGACGAAGGTCTTTCAGTTCTCATTGATCACGAAATCAGGGAGTCAAGAACGAAAGAACTTAAAATATGTTGTAGAGCTCCAGGCTCGGCTCACCTTCTATTCGATGACGACATCCTCTTGTTTTTTGAAGCAAAAAAGGATCAAGCGGAAATTGTGAAGAAAATCCTAGAAAAATATGAGACGGGTATATGTCAACTACTCAGCCCATCAAAATGCTCCATCCTACTCGGTAACAAAGTAAAAGAGGAAGATGGACAACAAACTTTATCAATTCTGAACATTGAGAAGGCTGAGTTTGAAGAAAAGTACCTGGGTCTACCTGTTCCAGAAGGTAGAATGAAAAATGGTCAATTTGAACCGACCAAAGATTGTATCCGAAAGTATATGAATGACTAGTGTGAAAAATATATGTCATCTGGGGCAAAAGAAACTCTCATTAAGTCAGTAGTGCAGGCGGTCTCTACATATGCTATGAGCATTTCCAAAATTTTGGCTGGCCTCTGTGATGAGTTCTCCCAAATCACCAGAAATTTTTGGTGGAGCGATGAGCTGGACAGAAAGAAAACACATTGGAAAGCTTGGGAAAATAATCATTGCCCCTAAGTATTTTGGCGGATTGGGCTTCAGAGATTACGGATTACAGACTTTTCAATCATGCACTCTTAGCTAGATAGGCTTGGAGGTTGCTTGCCTTCCCTAATAGCCTCTGTACAAGGCTTCTAAAGGCCAAATATTATCCTAATGGTGAATTGATTGACACTACTTTTATTCAGAATTCCTCTCTAGGTTGGCATGGTGTTTGTAATGGTTTAGAACTTCTGAAGAAAGGAGTTATCTGGAGAGTACAAGACGGTTCAAAGATCCGCATTTGACGTGATAATTGGATCCCAAGAGGAAACCTCAAGGCAAGCAAAAAGAGAGGAAAAGGGAGGCAAAGATGGGTGTCAGATCTGATTGATAAGAACTCCATGACATGGAAAGAGGATCTTATAAGGTCTCTGTTTCCTAGCTATGACGCGGAAGAGATTCTGCGAATTCGTCTTCCACACTCCGCGGAAGAGGACTACATTGCTTGGCATCATGATAAAACCGGTATCTTTACGGTCCGAAGTGCCTACAGGCTCGCCCTATTACATAAATCGGAAACTTTTTGCTCTGGCCAGCAGAGTAAGAGTCCAAAAGGTGACCGAATTTTCAGATGCCATTTGGAAAACCAAAGTCCATCAGAAGGTTAAATTTTTTACCTGGCGACTTGCTACTGGTGCGGAAAATCGCTGGTCTAGATCGAAACATGATCTTGGATCCAACCTGCACTATCTGCGGTCAGGAAAATGAAGATGGATATCATGCCACAATGAGACGTACAAAAGCGATTGCCTTAAGAAATAGCATGAGGGATGTCTGGGAGTTTCCTACTGAAGATAGGCTATGAAACAATGGGAAAGAATGGACGCTAAATATTTTGAACTCCTCCAATTAATCCAGAGATGCATGAAAAATTGATACTGCTTTGGTGGCGTGCTTGGCATTTGAGAAATAACTGTATCTTTGGTGATGGCAAAGCTAGCATTGCTCATTCCACCGATTTCCTGAGAAACTACAGGAGCATGCTCAATAACAGGGGAGCCCGAAATCCAGGCTAAAGATGTAAAAGGGTAAAAGCCGATGTTTGATACTGAGAGAATTCCCATGTAAAGGAAACCTGAAAATAGAAGTCTAAAGTGAAAACCACCTGATGAGGGCTGGCAAAGTTTGAGTGTTGATGCTAGTTTTGTAAAAGAAACAAACCAAGCTTCTTGGGGTGCTGTGATCCGTGACCATTTGGGTCAAATAAAAATTGCTGCCTCGGGGATTATCAAGGATTGCAATAGTGCTGAAATGGCAGAAGCTTTGGCATGCCTAGAAGGAGTGAAGCAGACTATAAACAGGGTTAAGACTAGTCTTATAATCGAGAGTGATTGTGCATCTGTTATTAAAAAGGTCAGCTCTTGGGAGAAAGACCGCTCCCAGACTTCCAGTGTAATTACTGACATCCATCAGCTGCTGGCTGACCTAGTGACCTTGCTTCCAGCTTACAAGGTTCAGAAAATTAGTAGAAATCAAAATAGTCTGGCACATGACCTGGCTTGTTGTAGTCGCGTGAGTAATAGCAATGGTGTGCATCTTGGCACTCTTCCTCCCTGCGTGTTGGAACGAGCTGGAGATGATTGTAACAGGACCCTTGTTTCCGTTTAATATATTACACCATTTAAAAAAAAACAAATAATCATATGGAGCAGACACCAATATAACGAACAAGGGCAAGGCAACTTCAAAATGATGGCATCTGCAAATAATTGTATGGAGTAGTGACCCATATAAAAAACACAAGAGCAGGGCAACTAATTGAAAATGATGGCAAAAAAGAATCCTCTGTCTCTCCTTTCTCAGCTGCCGCCTCAACCCTAGCCGCCTCCAGTTCATCCTCCTCCATAGATTGGTTCCCCCTCTTCCGGTCGGCTTCGCCGGCGGAGTGGGGAACCCGATCTATGCGTGGAGTTTCGAATAAAAGTATTGTTTGCATTAGATTATGTTAGGATTTTGGTAGCCGCTTTCTTGTTGGTTTCCCCTCAATGGAGATGGCATCGTCTATAATAAGTGATCTTCGGCCTTTCGTTTGGCGACGAGATCTTATTCCCGGCGTCAATGGTGGTGTTGAACAATCACAATTTTCTAGGTATGAGCCTTCGGATCTTGCTTCGCCAGATCGATTTTGGATCTTTTGTTGTTGTTGCCGCGAGGAGGATTATCCTCGCAGTTTTTGTCCCGGCTGCTACGTCTTCGACAATGGTGATTCGTACTCTCGGCTCTCCATCAACGACGACAAAGCTAGTCGGTTATTATTCCCTGGCATACTGGTGTTGCTACTCTTGCCGATGTTGTATGACTGCTTTAATGGTCGCGTGCGTGCACGCAGCCTTGGCATTGCGGCTCAAAAAATTATGGGAGAACTTTCGTCGGTATCTACAGGTTTATGGTTCGTTATCTATTTTTGGCTGCCTTCAGAAGAGTACAAGATTGTGTTCTGGAAGAAGAAAGAAATTGAAGACCTTGAAGATTTGTTACTATCTTTTAAACTTTATTTTATAATTGTTGGAGTCAGTTCATGTATCTCTACCATGTACTATTTGTTGCTATGAATATATGTGGTATTGATTGTCAAATTTTTTTTGAAAATGATGGCATATTCTTTTTTTTTTAGAACCCACAGCTGCGCATCATTCCATTAAGCATCAGAAGAGAGGTGCAAACATTTACAAGAATCGCTTGTACGGGGCTGTAGCAGTCACATGTGATTACTACATCCGTAGTACATGTGGCACACACACAGCCACCCCTAGGATGACACCCAACGCCACTACTCTCGCGCCGTCCTACGCAGGCAAGCAATCCAGGTGCCCCACTCCTCTGAAATCCGCCGGGAGATCTCCGAAGCAGTGCTAGAGCGTGCATCGAACACTCAGGCGTTCCTCTCAAGCCACAGAGAGCGGATGACTAGGAGGATTAGGGAGTTGAGGGTTTTCCTGTTACTGACCCTGGTGGCCAACTCCGCCTGAGGCCACCACTTTCGGATGGTAGACGTAGAGTTTGGCAGCGGGGGATTCCACCCGAGTAGCCGGAAAGCCGCGACCCAAACCGAGGTGGATAGAGGGCACTGGAGCGCCAGGTGGTTGTATGTCTCGGCCGCCGCATTGCACAGCGGGCAGACAACATGGTTAGGTAATCCATGCCGCTGCAAGCGGTCCGCCGTCCAGCACCTATGCCATATCGCCAGCCATCCATGGAATCTGAACTTCATGGGCGCGAAGGAATGCCACAACTGGGCTGCGACCGGAAGCGCAACCTGGCCCGCGAAGAAAGTACAGTACACCGAACGGGAGGAGAAGGTGCCATCTGACGACCACTTCCACCTGATTCCGTCACGGTCACCAGGCACCACACGGACGTTAGCAGCAGCAATGGCGCCCCACAAGCGGAGGAACTGGACGACGGCATCAACCGTTAGGGTACCCGCTATGTCGCGCACCCAAGCGCTATATTCTAATTATCGTATGGAATGGAACAGTCAACCAAAAAGAAGGCATTGACCATCATGGGCACCTGCTCTGGTCCTTGCGGACAGCTTCAATGAACTTAAATAGATCTGGTGCTACCTTAAACAAAGATTCTGGGTCCTTTGTACCCTTCAATATGCCATAATAAGCACCGAGTATGCCCTGTGTAAGCTGGTTACTGTAATCAACCTTATGCTCATCAAAAACATTGGCATGCTATCTTGGGTTAGAAGCTTCTTTCAGCTTTTCCATGACAGCCTGCAGATACGTCTCAAAATTCTTCTTCCCAATAGCAAGGGCAATCTCTCCAAAGCATTCCAAAATTGGAGGTTTAAGCATCAATTTTGAGAAACCTTCGTAGAGAACATCCATAATATAATCACAGTGCGGCAGAATTTTCTCTCTCAAGACAAGAAAGATATTACCAATCACCCGCAAATAGGTTGGGAAGAGTAGCTTCACATTAAAATACTGCAACAGTATAGGCATGTGAACCGCAAAATCTGGACCAGTGACAACAGCAAGAGCGCCAATGGCAAGCGCTGCTTTATCACGTGCAATAGAACATTCGCAAGTTAAGACACGGCAAAACAGAAGCAACACAAATGGAGTACGCCACACTGGAAATGTGTTTCCCAATTTCTGGATTATGACATGCAGTAAATCACACAGCAAAACAAGCAGATCGTATTTGTTCCTCTTGTCACCTGATGAACTTGCTTCGCAATCAAGCACCATGTTCAATCTTATCATGATAGAAGGCATTAAAACTCCAACAGCCACTGAAGCTTTATAATCTTGTATGTTGCTTACTCTCACAACCTCACATAACGCTTCATAAGCAGATGCAGATGTTGGAAGCCTGAAAGGGGTCTCCTTAGCAGGTGCTGAAGTAGAAAAGAGAACATCAAAAACATCACTAAGAAACGGTGAAAGCTCAGATGATATTTTCTTCTTTGAATGGCCTAGCTCAGATGAGATTGACTCGTAACCTTTGGCAAGAAAATATATAGCTCTACAGGCTTCCTCAGACACGTCTGGAACATCTTCACTTCTCTTTGCCAACACAGCCACGATGCGAGGAAGGTTTGCATCTGTGAAGATTCTATTTGCACAAGCTGGAGAATGCAGAAGGTCAAACATCCGACGAAGAGTGCACACAGCGGTGCCTCTTACCTCCACGTTTCGGTCCTCCATCATATCAAGCACCAAATGGACAACGGGTGCAAGTTCCATGATAGAGGGCCCATCAAGGATAGCGGCTAGCGCAAATGTAGCTGCCCTGCGTCTCTGCCAATCTGATGCTTTGATATTAACCTCGACAAACTGCATTGCAATGGGGACAATTGCATTCCCAATAGTTCTAGCGACGAGGTCTAGGCATGTCAAAACACTGATGAAGATTGACTGTGCATCATCATCTCCCGCTTGCATTATCAGAGTTTTTAGCAGAACTGGAACAAGTGAATATAGGGGCTTCTCAATAAAACAACAATCCACAGTCGAGATACCGTGAGCATCAAGCTTGTTTTGTTTTCGGAGTTCAATCACTTTTTCACAAATAGTGATCCAGAACTCGATACATTGGAGTGCACCTGATTTCACACCTCCTTTCAAAGCTTCAGTTGCAAGACTGAGTATTGTTTCCATGTAAGGTTCTAACATTGTATGATATTTGGACGCAATCACAACAAGGCAGCCAAATGCTTCCTGTTTCATCTTCTCTTCATTGGATCTTTCTTTTGGCGGGAGTACGGTTTCATCAGATTTAACTGTCTTATGGATTGCATCCATTATAAGATTTCCACAATCATCATTTGCAAAGTTAACATGCTTAAGAACATTCTGTAGAGCTTTAACCGCTGCAAGACGGACCTCAAAACTTAGCTCTGCCTGGTTCATTGCCTCAACGACAGCATTCAGGACAGCATTCACTTCATCAGGATCCAATCCCAGGATCTCCTCAAAGACACACCCCAACGCCTCAAGAGTTGCTTGCTTTAGTAGAGAAGATGCACCCTGTTGTACCATGCTGGCTAGTAATTTTTCAATGAGGTCTGGCCATTCTTGACGGGGTAACTCAACATATGCAACCTTTGCAATAACCTGTGATGAGGTGCGGCATGCATAAGGCACAGAAGACCCTAGCGTTTCCAGCAATGACACCTTAATCTTTGATTTAATATGTTGATCCAGGTTGCTCCATTGATTAATGAGACGGTCGCCATCTACAGAAAACTTATTGTCCAATAAGTTCTTAAGGATAATGCCAGCAAGTCCTCTACACTGCGGTGGACTCTCATCCCTCGAGAGCACAACTGATAAGGATAGGAGGAAGTCGGGAAAATCAAGCTCTTGGCGCTGCTTGAGATTGCATTCTGCTGCATACCGTATGTTCTTATTATCCGTACTATTAGCATCTTTCAGAATCTGAATGAGGTCATCCTCAGATGTCATGGCTGTATCAGATGTCATGACTGTATCAGCTGTCATGGCAAACATCAAATAAATAGAATTGGTCAGTTCGAAAAAAGAGAAAGCAATTACACACAAACTAACAAAAGTAAATTGTAACCGTCCTAAGGCCCACTAGACAAATTTGACATATCTTAGTCAGACTTTTGGAATGAGAAGCACCTAACAACAGGACAGTTACATATTTTTACTATTAAATCAGAATCTATGGTGAATGCCTAGTGTCACACATCCAACAAATTACAGAAGAGATGCCCACTCCACGCCTCTCATCTCAACAACCAGAATGTCACGACAAAAATTAGCCTAAAAACATGAATGTTTATCCTCCTAATTGGCACAAATATTATCGTCCAAACCAACATTTGCCATTTGCTTAGGTCAGAAGGCTAATTTGGAGGATATTTCTATGAGAGTGAATGTTCATGAAACCTTTTATTAATGATAAAATAAAATAAAAACTAGATCTTAGGTCAGAAGGCTAATTTGGAGGATAGAGCAGCATGGAGCAGGGTAGAATTAAACTTGACGGACAGAAAAACGAGTTAAAAGTTTGAAGCCCAGCTTCACAATATATAGTTAATTAGAAATAGAGTTGGCATTCAGCTCGTCCGGCAAATTATGCTTCTTATAAGATGTGCAAAATTCAGCACACACAAATGGCACCTCGATAAAAGACAAACGGCACCTCGATAAAAAACACAAAAAGTGCGCTGGACATGTAAAAAAGTTAGTACTTGCTAAGAAAATAAAAACGGATTCTCTAAACCTGAACCTCGATAAAAGAAAAGAAAAACTTATATGGAATTACAAAAATGGATTCAACAAAAGGAGTCCATTTAGAACGCCGTGTCTTTTAGAACACTGGACAAAGAGAAACTGAAGGTACCTGCAAAAATAGTCTAACTGGCTGCTCTGCTACCTAAGGAAAGATTACATAGCATTTGCTAAGTACCTTAATTCCATTAATTGATTATCATGCACCCAGAAACAAAATAAAAAATGCATTTGCTAAAGCAGGATTGTGGTGTGCGTAGCTATATATACTATATGGGACCCTTTGACAATTTTATTGTGCTGGAGTTTGGCTGATTATATATCTCTAATCTAATGCATGGAGTGGTTAATTTTATATTATTATGAGGAATATCACCATGCGTGATGGACGGCACGGAGCATAGCATAGGCGCTGCTGGACAACGTTTCTCCTCACACCCGGCCATGCAGGGTCGATCATTGGCATGATTTCACAACATTTGTCAGGTCCCACAGATCTAAGCAAAAGTGGGATCCGGAGGAACAAATGGATTTGCGATCACATAGAGGCCTGGGGCTTAGAAAGCCGCCATGAGACGGGTAATCCCCAATGCAGAGCTACTGCTTGGGCGCTTGAGGTAGAAAAGATATCTTCTGGGATCTCCCGCCTCAAGCGCGAGCTGAAGTGCGCGACGACATATTCGGCTTCTGCGATCGGACGTGATTCGAGCGCAGCTACCGAGAAACAAACCCTGGCGGCTGGGAGTACCGCCCGCGAAGGAGATTAAGGCGCTAGGCGGCGGCTAGGGTTAGGGATCTAGCCAAAGCCGAGAGAGGTGGGGACTGGGGAGACGGAGCACAATGGACGCAGATATCTTACCAGCGGGACGAGCAGTCATTCTCCGCTCGCTCTGAGAAGAGGCGGGACACGCAGACCTTCTCCGCTGGCACCAGCGGCGGCGGCGGTGCTGGTGTGCGGCGGTGCGCGGTGTTGTGGTAGAGATCGAGACGGGAACTCACAATATCCCTGGAACTCCACGGTACTATAAATTCTAAGGACGCGGCTAGGGGGCATCTCGGGTGCTGGTTTATATATCCAAGCACTCATCCCATAAAAGGGAAGTACTAGCAGCTCTTTACCCGAAAAGGAAACTTTTGGGTCTCTCGCGACAAGATTTTCGAAACTAGATCTCATTTGTATATGTTTTGACAATTTGTTTTTTTGTAAAAGCAACTTAGTGTTATGGCAAAAAACAACTTAGTGTTATATCAAAGCAATTTCGTACAAATAGTTGTTTACACTCTTTTTTCTATGTTTTGTAGCTAACTTAGTTTCCGAGATACTAATTTAAAAACAAAAACCATCAACTCAATAATACTAAGACCTACAACTTTGCACTCCTAGTTGCCAACCATATTTTGTTAGTATCATTAGTAGCTTGGTTTCTAAGGTAGACAACTTGGTAGCAATGAAAATACAACTTTATCGCAAACCATGCACAACTTAGGTACATCCGACCAACTTCACGATAATGCTACTCCACTTCAGAACAATGATGCTAGTTGACTTTGTACCGGGCCACTTAGGCACAACTATAGGCAAGTTCACCATGATTGATACGCAACTTACGTGTGGTGCTAACCGACTTAGTATTGTTAGAAAATAGTAACAAGAGTGGTGGTAGCTGACTTAGACGTGGTGAAACTATATTGGATAATGTATGCAACTTAATCATAGTTGGTACAACTTAAGAAGAGTGTATATGCAACTTAATAATAGTTGGTATGCAACATAATATTAGTTGATATACAACTTATAAATAGTGGGTATGCAATTTAGCAAATCTATGAAGTAACAATTTAGCAAATCTGTGAAGTAACAATTTACTATCTACAAACACAGAATTAGCATATGTTTGAATGGAAAATTTATTGTGTGGAAAAATACAAATTAGCTCATATGTGAAGCTCATAATACCGCCCGAAAAAATACAACCTATCACATGTGTGAAGAAACAATTTTTTTGTCTTCATTGCAGTTGTCGGCTCGAGGTAGACGACTCCATCTCGATCAACACGAATATGGACGATCTCACAAGCCAAGACACGGGGCACTATGCGAGCTGCAAGAAGACGAATGGGATATCGCTTCGATACCGTTGGTGCCTAGGTGGGGGCTCTAGGATGATGTAGAGGGCGATATGTGGGTGGACTGTCTAGCTCGGCATATGTCTGCAACAAAGCGAATCGAGCGAGATGAAGAGAGTTTGTGACATCAGGATATGCAATTCATGTAACTTAGCCCTAGCGGTAGACAACTTAGCAGGGGAATACATGTACTTATAAGTAAGACCAGTTGTTGCCACTCTCGTCTAGAGGTAGAAAAGTTTACACGTGGGGTATGCAACTTAGCATCAATAATGTATATTACTTAGCAACAATGAGTATGCAACTTAGAACTAGTGGTACATGAACTTAGTAATAATGAGTATGCAACTTACTACATGTGTGAACTACATGGGGTATATAACTTAGCACAAGGGGATATACAACTTAGAGATAATGGGTATGCAACTTAGTTTATATATGTGTGCAGCAACAATTTACTATCTACAAAACAGAACTTAAAAACGGTGTGAGAGAATAATATATTATGTGAAAAATACAACTTAGCTTGTCCGTGAAACCAATAATACCACTGGCAAAATTGAACTTAGAACAAGCCTTAAGCAATAATCTGTTTGTTGGCAAATGCAACTTCGAAAATTTGCAGGGGATAATTTGTTGTTCCAAAAATGCTACTAAGATCATATGTGGAATCAATAATGCTGCTGACAAAAGTATAACTTAGCATATGTATGAAGAAACAATTTGATTTCTTCGTGGAAGGCCGAACAATGGCGATTCAAAGCTCTAGGATGATGGGCAACGTGGGATGGCGGGCAAACTTTCCAGCTCGGCGTATATCGGTAGCATGAGGGAATCGAGTGTGCGTTCTTTGGCGAAAGGGAGTAAGGGAATCTCCATCGACCCGATGAAAATACAAGTTAATAACAAACAATGCACGACTTAGACAGTGGTAGGAACCTTGGTGACAGTGTTACACAAACTTCACATCTGTGGTATATGCAAGTTAACACTAGAGATATACAACTTTGCAATAATATGTATAAAATTTAGCACACGTGTGAAGCAACAATTTATTTCCTACAAACACGACAAGGCAAATATATGACCTAACATTTTATTTTGTGAAAAATACAACTCCATGTCAGCATAATACAACTTAGAAGATGTATGAAACAACAAATTGATGTCGATAAATGCAACTTAGCAAATGTGTAGGGAACAATTTACCGTTTGCAAATGCAACTTAGCTCAGGTGATAAAAATAACACCACCTCCAAATTTCCATAATAGGTATGCAACTTAGCACATGTGTAAAACAACAATTTATCATCTACAAACACAAATTAACAAATGTGAGAGAGAACATTTTATTGTATGCAAAAAACGACTTAGCTTTTTTTTGCCAAAAAGAAACAACTTAGCTCATGTGTGGAACTTAATATCGCCGGCAAAAAATACAACTTAACACATTTAAGAGGAAACAATTTGATGTCTACGTAGTGCCACCGCCATGAGGTGCAACTCCATCGCGATCAACATTCAACACGGAGCACCGAGACTATGGGGCGGGCGAGACAGCGAGCGGACAATCTAGTTTGACATACATCGACAACTAATTGAATCAAGCCAGATAAAGAGGGCGCCATCTAGTGCATGATTTTTGATGAAATGGACTTAAACGCATCATCATCATCAAGCACTATCCCATTTGGCTCGTCTTGGGGTCATAGAGTGGGACAAACATAACAAACTTTCTCGGTAACGCCATGATGAACGTCGTTGGGAGTGGTGCCCACATAACGCATGTGGGCTAGTACTATTTCACGATATGTCAAAAAATCGTGGGTTTTTATCAACAAAATTGTCGTAGGAAACTAATTTGTCTTGGATTTTTTGAGGGATTAATTTGTCTTGGATTATTTTGCTTATTCATCAAAATGCAGTGACCTTGAAGTAAAAAAGAACACAAAAAGAGGATATCTGTATAATTACTTTATCACTGCACATACTTCTTTGAGAAATTAAATTGATAAAAAATTCCATGCTATTTTTTGAAGAAAGTAATCTGGACAATTACTTCGTCAGTGCTTGTAATATATGGTGTCTGCCTGTTCCTTTCTGCTAATTTTTATTCAGAACTAGCAAGGAGGCAAAACATGCTGCTGATAATTATTTTCTGTTCTTGAAGATGACATAGTAGTACAGACCTACCATTTGGTGTGCCTATGTTTAGCTTTCGCAAATGGATTCAACCTGTAATGTATAGTTCTAATTACCCAGTATTATTTTTGCATGGATTAGAAATAGAAGCCTTCCCAGTATACAATGATTTCCCTTCTCAGGTCTTCTTTTGTTTGTAGCAAGGATCCTTGGTTTGTAGTGGGGACTTTTCAAGCATTGGTCGCTAGTGATGATTCAGATTATTTTGACTTGCTAATGAGGCATCAAGGTACTACTGCATTTCTTTTTTACATGTTCATATTTCTTTATTCACCAATTGCTTTTGAAGGCATTACCCCCTTTCATAAGCTGTAGAGTGGGCCACAAAAAAACTCTAATTGTTAATATCAGTAAAAGTAGCAAAGTGTAACATCCTACCTTTTTACAAAGGTAGAACACCTGTGTTCAGTGCTACTCCCTGGATCACTGATAGCACCACAGTACAAAATATAGCATTCATAGCAATAGTATCAATATTACAACGTAATGATCCGGTACGACAAATAAGGGAAGATACAACTGGCATAGTCCAAATGACTAGCCTTCAAATAAAGTTCAAATATCTAACACAGCGGAAATAAAGTAGCATGGAGCCTCCATCTTCATCATGCGCCACAGGCAGACATGTTGGAATGTAGACTCGAGATCCTATCAATAATCTTCATCAGAGCGACCTGCACGTTTGAATATGCAGCCCCACGAATGGAGGTCAGTACAATGATGTACTGGCAAATGACACTTATTTGGTGGCAGTTTTGAAAAGACTAACTACATGAATTTGGCTAGTGGAGCTAGGCTATTTGCATAAAGCCAATTTTGTCCTATATTTGATAAAACATTTGATAACTTTGAAATTCATCGTGGGTGTTCAGAGGGCGCACCATGACACACCACGAAGTTTATTAAGGTAACTTTGAAATCCATCATGGGTGTTCAGAGGGCTCACCATGACACACCATGAAGGGTTTCTAGCGCATTTTAATTGACTTTAGAAAACAAAAGGGCGTTGAGTACAATCCCTGCCTAGTAGCTCAAATTGTCCATGACCGGGGACACGGCTAAGATCTTAGATTTAACTCTCGAGAGGTTGTGCACTTTCACCTTAAGACCCATCCTACCCAAGAGTAAGATGAGACAAGACCTTTGGGAAGAGAAGTTCACCCATACTAGCCAGACCCGTTTCTCTTGCAATTCTGCAACCACCCTCTAATCCGACAACAGGATGAACCTCCACAACTTAAGAATCTTGGCAGAGCCATATACCATAAGGCTGCACTGGAAGCTATCTAAACAGTGAAGACCTACAAATCTCTTTGTTCCTGGGTGGCGATCCACAAGTGCACCCTCAGGCGAAGACAACCACAATGTGGCCCTGAGTAGCCACTCTCAGGCGAAGACAACCACAATGTGGCCCTGAGTAGTCACTCTCAGGCGAAGACAACCACAATGTGGTCCTGAGTAGCTACTCAACATATGCGCACCCTCAGGCGAAGACAACCACAATGTGGCCCTGAGTAGCCGCCCACCAATCAGCCAATCCACCCAGGTGTGCATTAAGGTTGTTAGTTTTCAAAGTTTTGTAAACTTTTGTAAACCACCAAACAAATACAAGAGCGGCGATAATTTTGATAGTAGCCAGGTACGGCAAAGCATTTACCTAACAGGGGGGTTCAGGGTGGCTATCCACTACTAGGAATTCTAGCATTGCATTCACTTTGAAAACAAAGAACAACCTATCATGCATACTACTAGAAAAACACTAATGCATTGAATAAAACTGGGTGAGAAGATGAGTGTCACTTGCCTTGCTCAAAGCAACCTAAACAATCACAGCAATCACAAGCAAGACCCTGGTCCTCCTCACAATCTAAACAAGACAAACAGGAGCCCAATAAACACAACATTCACTACAAGAAAAGTTGCCATGGCCGACGAAGTTGAAGTCGCGCCGTGGTTGCTGGTGTACCATGGCCGACGATTTTGGTCCCTCCGTGGTGCATGTCAAAACTTTTTTTTCTCGTTTTTGAGGCCACCTAGCCCGACGAAAGCGGCCAAAACGTGGCGTATGGTGGCCCGGGACGTGGTGCATCTCGAAATCTCGGGTTCGCCGGCCGAGTCAACGCAAATCCGCACCGCCGAGGGATGTAGGGCCCAGATGGCAGCCTCTCGCATTGTTTTTTTCTAGATCGCGCCATCTCATTCAACGTTCTCCGATCGAGCCGTTTACGATGCAGGATCATGGGTCCCGCATGTCATCCTCTATGAACCAAAATTCTTTCTATTCTTGGATTTTTTTGACCCCCTGATTTCTGGCTACTTCCTTTTTCTTGATCCCTTGCCGCCTTGGAAACGTTGAGACCGCTGCTGCTAAATGGGACCCGCATGTCATCCTCTATGTGCAATCAACTTTCTTTTCTTGGAGTTTTTTTTGGCACCTCAAATTTGGTCACTTGCCTTTTCTTTCGATCCCCGCCGCCTCAAACGGTGATACCGCTGCTGCTAACTGGACCCGCATGTCATCCTCTATGTACTATAAAACTTTCTTTTCATGGATTATTTTTGGCACCTCAAATTTGGTCACTTGCCTTTTTCTTTCGATCCCCGCCGCCTCTCAAACGGTGATACCGCTGCTATGGGGACCCGCATGTCATCCTCTATGTACTATAAAACTTTCTTTTCTGGATTTTTTTGGCACCTCATATTTGGTCACTTGCCTTTTTCTTTCGATCCCCGCCTTGAAACGTTGAGACCGCTGCTAAATGGGACCCGCATGTCATCCTCTATGTACTATAAAACTTTCTTTTCTTGGATTTTTTTGGCACCTCATATTTCGTCACTTGACTTTTTCTTTCGATCCCCTGCCTCTCAAACAGTGATACCGCTGCTGCTAAATGGGACCCGCATGTCATCCTCTATGTACTATAAAACTTTCTTTTCTTGGATTTTTTTGGCACCTCATATTTGGTCACTTGACTTTTTCTTTCGATCCCCTGCCTCTCAAACGGTGATTGCTGCTAAATGGGACCCGCATGTCATCCTCTATGTACTATAAAACTTTCTTTTCTTGAATTATTTTTGGCTCCTCATATTTTTTCACTTGCCTTTTTCTTTCGATCCCCTGCCGCCTCTCAAAGTGATACCGCTGCTGCTAAATGGGACCCGCATGTCATCCTCTATGTACTATAAAACTTTCTTTTCTTGAATTATTTTTGGCTCCTCATATTTTTTCACTTGCCTTTTTCTTTCGATCACCGCCGCCTCTCAAACAGTGATACCGCTGCTGCTAAATGGGACCCGCATGTCATCCTCTATGTACTATAAAACTTTCTTTTCTTGGATTTTTTTGGCACCTCATATTTGGTAACTTGACTTTTTCTTTCGATCTCATGCCACGTTTGAAACGTTGAGGTACCTGCTGCTCATGGGACCCATGTCATCCTCTATGTGCTATAAAAGTTTCCTTTGTTGGATTTTTTTTCACCCTCTGATTTTTGGCTTGCCTTTTTCTTTGATCCCCCGCCCCCTTTGAAACGTTGAGTAAGCTGTTGGTTCAAGGGACCCGCATGTCATCCTCTATGTCCATCAACTTTCTTTTCTTGGATTTTTTTTCACCCCCTAATTACTAGCTACTTTCTTTTTCTTTTGATCTCAAGCCGCATTACAAACATTGAGACCGCTGCTGCAAAATGGGACCCACATGTCATCCTCTATGTACAATAAATCTTGGATTATTTTTGGCTCCCGATATTTGGTCACTTGCCTTTTTCTTTCGATCTCATGCCGCCTTGGAAACGGAGTAAGCTGGCTCATGGGTCCCGCATGTCATCCTCTACGAACAATAAAAGTTTCCTTTCTTGGAGTTATTTTTTACCCCTAATTTCTATTTGCCTTTTTCTTTTGATCCCCCGCCCCCGTTGAAACGATGAGGACGCTGTTGGCAGGTCGGTCCCACATGTCATCCTCTATGAACAATAAAAGTTTCCTTTGGTGGATTTATTTTTGACCCCTAATTAATTTCTGGCTATTTCCTTTATTTTTCTTTTGATCCCCTGCCGCCTTGGAATTGTTGAGAATGCTGCCTCATTTTTCTTTTGGTCCTGTGCCGCCTTGGAAACGTTGAGACCGCTGCTACAAAATGGGACCCGCATGTCATCCTCTATGTACAATAAAGTTTCTTTTCTTGGATTATTTTTGGCTCGATATTATGTCACTTGCCTTTTTCTTTCGATCTCATGCCGACTTTGAAACGTTGAGGATGCTGCTGCCTCATGGGTCCCGCATGTCATCCTCTCGAACGATAAATGTTTTCTTTTCTTGTATTTTTTTACCAACTGATTTTTGGCTTTTTTATTTTCGATCCCCTGCCGCCTTTGAAACGTTGACTCCTGCTGGCTCATGGGTCCCCGATGTCAGCCTCCCCGTACAAGAAACATGTGATATTTTATTTTGCAGACAATAAACGTTGTATTTCGCTCTGAGCTATTGCAAACGGATAAATTAAATCTTTATATCTACATGAACAAACTTATATGTTGAATCTCCTTGTTTTTTGTTTTTGCGAAGCATAGGACTTTCTGTTTTTTTTTTTTGAGAAAAATCCGACCTTTCCTGTTTTGGAGTGGGCTGAAATTGTACGAGTCAAAAGGCCCAGCAAGATAGTTCGAAGGCCCAGATGTCCAGATACAGCCCAATTAAAATCTTTCTTTTCTTGGATTTTTTTCACACCCTGATTTCTGGCTACTTCATTTTTCTTTCGGTCCTGTGCCGCCTTGGAAGCGTTGAGACCGCTGCTACAAAATGGGACCCGCATGTCATCCTCTATGTACAATAAAGTTTCTTTTCTTGGATTATTTTTGGCTCCTGATATTATGTCACTTGACTTTTTCTTTCAATCTCATGCCGACTTTGAAACGTTGAGGAAGCTGCGGCTCATGGGTCCCGCATGTCATCCTCTATGAACAATAAAAGTTTTCTTTGTTGGATTTATTTTTTTCCCTAATTTCTGGCTATTTGTCTTTTTCTTTTGATCCCCTGCCCCCTTTGAAACGATGACGACGCAGCTGGCAAGTCGGTCCCACATGTCATCCTCTATGAACAATAAAAGTTTCCTTTGATGGATTTATTTTTACCCTAATTAATTTCTGGCTATTTCCTTTTTTATTTTGATCCCCTGCCTTGAAATAGTTGAGGATGCTGCTGCCTCATGGGTCCCGCATGTCATCCTCTCGAAAAGGTAAATGTTTCTTTTCTTGAATTTGTTTACCAACTGATTTTTGGCTTATTTTTTCTTTCGATCTCATGGTCCCCTGCCGCCTTGAAATAGTTGAGGATGCTGCTGCCTCATGGGTCCCGCATGTCATCCTCTCAGAAAGGTAAATGTTTCTTTTCTTGAATTTGTTTACCAACTGATTTTTGGCTTATTTTTTCTTTCGATCTCCTGCCACCTTTAAAACGTTGACGACGCTGCTCATGGGTCCCCAATGTCAGCCTCCCCATACTGCAAATCCTCTTTCTGCAAAGGTTGTATTTCTAGATAGATAAGGTGGATTCGAATCTGCCATGGTTCAGGCAGCTCAGGTAAGCCTTCTTGCACTAATTAATGGAAGTAGTGTATCGCAAGGTCAAGACATGTGGCTCAGTGTAATGAATCTATATGAATCATGTTGTGGGTTCAATCTGATAGTTCTCTAACAGGTCAGCCAAAATAGAAATTAAGTTTTTTTCTAAAAGGGAAATGCAAATTAAGATGAACACAAACATTAGTTATCATAATAGCTGATCATACATACATACTTGCTAAGAGCAAAAGCTTGCCAGAGTTTTACCACCCATACAATTAATTAGCAGTTCAGATAAGATAACCTTATATAAGTATAACTACAAATGCATTTGCTAAGGGCTCATGGGACAACAGAACTAGACAACCGCGAACTTTATGACCAGCATGTCACAGCGGCATCGAAAGATCTTGACCTTCAACTTTGATCCAATGCGAAGTTTGGCACCGTCAATGAACTTTTTCCACCTGGAAGTAACAGCCAAGCGGCCATCTGTGGGACTGACAGAGTACCGTCCCTCCACGGTGAGACCTTCACTCTCCATGACGAGGGATATCTTGCCCCTTCGGCCAGCATTGAGATCCTTGGAGATACTTTTAGGCAATTTCTGATTCAAAGCAAGAGATACCACCAAAAATTAGTCAATGGCACCAATGCACTGAACCATGTGAGACTTTGAGCAGAGAAGACATCAAGATAAGAGCAGTTATGCTGTCATATACTCACGAACATAGCCTTCAGATGCGTCCTGGTCACCACACGGGTGGCCACAGCAATGAGCTGAGACCTCGGTGATCTGGCTGGGGCAGGTGCATGAGCCTGGGCTGGTACACGAGCTGGTGCTGATGCAGGAGACTGCTGGGCAGGTGCAGTAAACGGTGCCTCTAGAGGAACCGGTGCTGATGCAGGAGACTGTTGGGCAGGTGCAGTAAACGGTGCAGCTAGAGGAACCAGTGCTGATGCAGGAGCCTGCTGGGCATGTGTAGTATATGGGGCCTCTACAGGAACCAATGCTGATGTAGGGGACTGCTGGGTAGATGCAGTAAACGGAGCTGGTACAGAACCGGTGCTGATGCAGGAGAGTGGGAAGCCGGTGCCGGTGCTGGTGTGGTTGCCCTTTGTGACATCCGCTCCTGTTCCGTCAGGGGATCTGCAGCTTTGATCATGTTAAACCCAGCAAGCTAGAACAGAGGGAATGGTTTAGAACAACTGCTCAGAATGCAGTTATCAAAAGATATGAGTAGAAAAAAGTTACATATTATATATTTGGAAGTGTCTCCAACTCTGTAAGCAGTTACGTATATCTGCCCGTTTGAGTTTCTGATCCTCAGCTCGTCGCCCTTCTTCAGACCGTAGTCAAAAGCAAACTTTCTCCAATCATGTCCATACAAATATGTGATGGCCTGCGTCTTGTAGACATACACCTCATAGACCGTGTAGGTGTTCATCAATTTGCCATTGCCATGCATAGTGAAAGATCCTTCATGCGGACACATCTGGTTAATCATTGGACGAAGTTCACAAGGTACAGTCTGCATGTGAAAATTGATACAAATGTAAGAAGCAGGAAGACTAAAAACAAGACTTTACTATATGCCAATTCATGCTAAACCACTGAGAATACATACCTGTAACTCTGTGAAGGAGCTACTAGAAAGGTAGATAGAGCCATAGGAGGTGTTATATGCGGGGTATGTACATGGGCCCGCCATATTCCCGCAAGCTCGGCATCGGGATGGTGAAGGAAACATGGGAGGTACTACTGGTGCGTAGCGCTGAACGTAAGTGGAAGAATTAGGTTGTGTAAAGTGCATAGTTCAGAGCAATGCAAATGTTGACAAGCAAGTGCATAACACTATGTTACAAACTGAACAGTGAAAAATTAGTGTATGATGAATATAAGCATGCTAATTTGGTGTTTCCGAATTCCAAAAAGCATTAGACAGAGTGATAATATCAGACATAAATCATGGCATGTATATGTGGCTTAAGAAAATATACCCGAACCCTTGGATGGTTACGGCCCGGCTGATCCTTGGACTTGAGCTTATATAAGCATCCAGAAGGTGGGGCTGACAGTAACTTGGTGGCAGCCTCTGCAGATGCCTCATCAGCAGCAGTTGCAATCCTTTTGACCAATGAAGGCTTAGCAGTTTCAGTCTGCATATAAAAATTGAAGAGCAACAGACATCAGCAGTGATATATAAAATGAATCTATGAGACACTGATGCATATAGTGCTGGATGTAAGTGGAAGAATAGGTGTGTGTGTTTCTGAACTATTGGTAAGCATTAGACAAAGCCGGCAATAAACAGACAAAAATCAAATCATGTATGAGGATTAAGAAAATATACCTGCTTACTGAAAAGGGTACCACCCAGCTGGCCCGTGGCCTTGTGCTTGAGGAGGTTTTCAGAAGATGGTGGCAGCACCATCGTCTTCACAGCAGCCTCATCAGGATCATTTTTTATCCATTTGAGTAGAGGAACAGAAGTTTCATCCTGCATATGAATAGCAACAGAACTCATCATTGATATTTAATAAATCTATGAGATAGACTGATGCAAATAGTGCGGGTGTAAGTGGAAGAATAGGGTTGTGCATAGAGAACAGTTGACAACAATGCAAATGATTACAAAAGAAGCCAATGGAAATCAACAGTTTATATACTGGATGAGACAGACTGAAAAGTGAAAAATTAGTGTATGATGATTGTAAGCAAACGCAGTGTTTCTGAACTTTTGGTAAGCATTAGACAAAGCCAACAGTAATTAAACAGATAATAATGAAATCATGTATGTGGATTAAGAAAATATACCAGATTCATTAAAAGGTCACCACCCAGCTGGCCCATGGCCTCGTGCTTGTAGAGGTTTTCGGAAGATGGTGCCGGCACCATCGTCCTCACAGCAGCCTCATTAGCCCCATTTTGCATCCACTTGAGTAAAGGCGCAGCAGTTTCAGCCTGCATAAGAATGGGAACAGATCTCAGCAGTGATATTGAATGACTCTGAGACAGACTGATGCATATAGTGCTAGATGTAAGTGGAAGGGTATGGCCGTGTATGGACAACAGTTCACAACAATGCAAGGGTGTGTTCGGTTCTGAAACAGCGTGGAATGGAATGGAATGGTTCCATTTCAGAGGAATGGAATGGTTACATTTTTGTTCGGTTGGGAAAAATGGAGAGCAGAAGAGATCGAGGTTAAACTAACCAATTGTCTCAAAATTGTAATTAACAATTGCAAATGACATTTTAATCTCAAAGTCGTAATTAACAGCGCCTAATGGTGCTCTTTTAATCTAAAAATCGAAATTAACATCATTTTATGTTGGGTTAGGGGAACTGGAGTAGATGAACATTACTGTATGATGATTGTAAGCAAACGAATTTGGTGTTTCTAAACTTTTGGCTTCGAGATCTTATGGGTTTCAACTCTAGCCTACCCCAACTTGTTTGGGACTGAAAGGCTTGGTTGTTGTTGTTGTTGTTGTAAACTTTTGGCAAGCATAGAAAAAACCGACAATAAACAGAGAAAAATCAAGGCATGTTTTGTGGATTAAGAAAATATACCATATTCATTAAAAGATCACCACCCAGCTGGTGCGTGGCCTTGTGCTTGTAGAGGCATTTAGAAGATGGGGGCGGCATCAACATACTGGCAGCCTGATCAGCCGCAGTTTTGATCTTCCTTTTGAGTAAAGGCCCTAAAGTTTCAGTCTGCATATGAATAGCAAAACAAAAGGCAGACCTCAGCAGTGATATTGAATTACTGTATGAGATAGACTGATGCATATAGTGGATGCTCTTAGCCTTTTGCAGCGTGAACACTAGCTATGGACAGACAAAAAAACTAGTTAACTCAGCTTTGTCTAGATATGAATGTACTACCACCATCCAAAAGCTTAAGCCTTATTTATTTTTGAGAAATCAAAACAAGCAAAGTTTGACCAAAATTTTAGAACATTCTATCAACAAATATAATACTGTGTAGATACCGTAGGAAAATATATTTTATTATCTATTTAATGATATTAATTTTGTATTTTGCATGTTACTGATTTTTGGTAAAAGCTTAGTCAAACATGGTATAGTTTGACTTTCTAAAAATAATATAAGCCCAAAGCTTTGGGATGGAGGCAGTAGTATCTAGAGCTAAAACACATCTAGATACATCCGTATCTACAGATAGTTGAGTCAATTAATTTGGATCTGAGGGAGTATCAGATTCAGACTACATCATGGTAAGTTGGTTAAAAAAATTACCCCTGGGCGGTCCCTGCCCAGCTCGGCAGTGGCATTTCGCTTCTTGTGCTGCAGATCGGGCCATGCTCCTGCAGCAGGTGGGGCGCTATTCTCGTTCCCCATAGCCTCAGCACGGAACCTGGAGGTACCAACCTGATACAGAGAATATAGAGCATGGTGTCACAGAGGCTTTACGCACAAACAGCTGAAGACATGTGCTACTTTAAGCATATTCCAGAACAGGAACAGATTGAGGATGCAGAGACCAGAGAGACACTTAAAAGGTAAAGAGTGGATAAGCAAACGGAGTACCTGCTTCGCGGGGCTGGGGACGCAGCTCAGGCTCAGCCAACTGCCCACATGCGTGGTGGCCTTACGCTCCATTGCCCCCACCGCCGAGGTCTTGCCTTTCCTGTACAAGCTGACAAAAGATACAGTGAGGATCAGCAGAAACTACAAAGGTTGCAAATGTCGACAAATAAAGGAAGAACACCCCAATCCAAGCAAAGGTAGCCCCCGCCCCCCACCCCCATCAATCACTCCCAGCTCGAGGGTGACCAGAAAGACACCCCTTTGCCCAGAATAGGAAAGAGATGCGCAAGATATCGAGGAGAGGAAAAAAGAACCGATCTCGAGAAAGGAGAGAACATTACTAGTCCTACCTAATCCGCTTGGGCTAGATGCAGCTTGCCCCTCCAAGCTGGATGCCTGGACGGTGGAGGCGAAAGGAGGGGATCGAGCTAGCGGCTTGCATCCGTCGGCAATCGGCACTCGATCGGGAGAGAAGGGGTGCTACATAAAGGGGAGGGGTAACATATTTTATTACACAGTGAACTTACTGATGTGACTAGTCATTACATGTCTCACTGAAACTAGGGCCCATAGTGTGGCACCCCAAATTTACTTGAAGCTGCCCGGCGGGACGCATTGGCGCGTCAAGAAACCCCCGAATTGTAGCGGGGAAATGAAACATTTCACAAAAATTCGAAATTCAAGCACACCGCCACGCGCCAAGCACGCGGCTGTTCCTTCCTCTTCCTCGGTTCCTCCTCCCCTATCCGAAAAAACCCCAAATCCCAAGCTCAAACCAAAAAAAAAACAAAAAACAAATCCCCTGGCCGCCATGCATGTCCTCGTTAACCCGCTGGAGATCGTTCCCGGACGATGCGGACCACCCGCCCTGAGATCCAGAATTCCGTCCACCTCGAGGCACTGCGTGCTGTCTCGCAGCAGCGGCTTGAGGGCGCTGAAGAGGAAGTTCCGCCGGAAAGTGCTCATGGCAACCGTGCAAGCTCACCGGCGTGCTGTATCCCGAGAGGAACTGGTCAAAGCTTTGCTATTCGCCACACACAAAAAATTGCGGGCCAAGATCTGGTCAAAGCTTCGTCGATGGCTTGCCGCGAGAGGCTTGGAGTCCAGAGTCAATAAACTAGCTGCTCGAGGACTTGGGCGGTTTACACGGATTCATATTAACTGACTCAAGTTTGTTAGTCTAGTTAACAAATGCATCTAGATACATCCATATCTAGACAGAATTGAGTCCATTAATATGAATCAGAGGGGAGTACCTGAAAGTGTTTCATGCTACCAACTAATGCGCTGGCAGGAATCGCTGTAGAAGTAATTGTGCTACTACTTGTACGATGAACTGATTGTGTGGGTGTCGAATTTTGCAACGCGATCATCCACTGAATGCTTAATCTAGCGCCAAAGGCGTACAAATCATAACATACTACAGCACCAGAACATAAGAGTACGAATCATAAAGTAGCTCAACATTTTGCATCAGGGCTGGGTGGTCCTGAGACTACCGGGACGCCCCTGATGATCTCCGGGTGTGCATCCTCTTCAACGCAAAGCTGTGTACTCGGTCCACGGCCTCCTTCTGTAGGCTGGATAATCTCAGGTGCAGGACCTTCGTCTATGAGAGGCTCGTCATCAGTACCATCCACAGGTGCATCAGGGCTGGGTGGTCTTGAGACTACCCGGACGCCCGTGATGATCTCCGGGCGTGCATCCACTTCAACGCAAAGCTGTGTACTCGGTCCACGGCCTCCTTCTGTAGACTGGATAATCTCAGGTGCAGGACCTTCGTCTATGAAAGGCTCGTCATCAGTACCATCCACAGGTGCATCAAACTGAGATTCATCTTCAAATCTCCCATCAAACTGAGAGACCTCTTTAACTCTATGCTTCTGCAATTAGTACATCAACCGATTAGACAAACATCTAAGGGATGCAACCTGAACAAATGCCGTTTTACATATTTACCTTCTCATCTGGCACAGCACATGTCCCAGAGCTGAAACCCGTTTCCTGAAGCAAGCGCTTTTTCTCTCCTTCCCGTCCATCCATCTGCAACAAGTTAAATTTGAGTACAGAACCTTGCACAGCAATGCAAACTATTGATTGAAACAGCGGCAGCATCAATATAAATAATTAACTACATATGCCAGCACACATACAGTGTGAGCAAGATCTGCTTCTCCTGCTAAAGGATCATTATATGGTTCACCATGCTAAACCCGCCTAACATATGTGCGGTCCATCCCAAAAATGTGTAAATGATCTGCCACTACAGGGTGAGGCCTCTTCTCACCATTCATACATGTGCAGCGCGGGCAATACACGTCCAGGTTGTGACCATCATGAGCTCTAATAAACCCCATAAAGGGTTGAACACCATTTATATATGAAGGGGAACATAAGTGTCCATGCAGTTTCCAAGTTCTGTCCATCTGTTTAATTATGAGATACAGTGGTTGGTGATTAATTTAAGGCGAAGTAGGAAATGTATATCCATCGAGTACAAAACTATACTACATGATTATGCATTTCAGCAATCATGTCGAGTACAAAACAAAAAATGCCCATCGACATTTTAGCAAACAGATCGTGTACAAAACTCTGCCATGGCATTTCAGCAAATTAACGGATCGAGTGCAGAACTGACTCTATATGCCCACGCAAATGAACAAATTGATCGATGACAAATCGAGCGGAAAACTATAAAGTGCCAATTAGTTCGAGCATACTGACGAATTTTTTTAGCAGCATCAAGAAAATATAAATCGTTAGGCTGTCTTGCCCGATACATGATTGAGCTAGAGATAGCAGCCCTACCGTGGATCAACTTGACCGCCGGTGCGTCTCGAGAAGAACGACGGGGAGGGGAAGCTTCTTCTTCGCACGGACGGGACGGGGAGGGGAAGCTCTTCGCACGGACGGGGATAAGTTGTGTACGGGTGGGTGGGGGGTCATGCGGCCGGGCCGCCGGGGTGATAATTAAGGTTGGTAGGTGGCGTTTAATGGAGTTGCGTGTGTAATTTGCCGTGCACAAGGTTGAGGAATAGGCGGTTCCCTTTGCCGCGCGCACAATTCAAACTATCCCGCCCATGTAGTTTAAATTCGCCATATTTTCGTTAAATCGACATAAAGTCATGTGAGTGGGGGAAAATTAGCAAAGTTGCTTGAAAAATAGTAAAACTCTGGAATTATCCTTTAAATATGCTCTACTTCGTGTGAAAATCGGGGTGTGGAAGCATGTTGAGCTGTTTTATTTGTACTTTCTTCATTAAAACTCCCATTTTATGCACTTTGGATGGAAAGAAATCATTTGTACATAAATTTTGACAACGCCATTTGCAAACACTAATTGTTTACATGCCAAGATGCACCCATCCACCAAATATATATGTGGCAAAAGTTTATCACAATCTAGCAGATATGCATAATTAGTGAGGGACCCCTTTTGATTTTGTGCAATTTCCACTAATTAGGTAGAGATCGAGAAGGGTTAATTAATTAGGCCATGTTAGGGGTTATGTGTTTTAATAGGTTGTGTGGATTCAAATACAACTTCTTTATTTGTGTGCTATGATTAATCAAAACTAGATCGATCGACTGCGCACACATTATTAGAGGCGCATGCCTTTGCGCACAAAGTGCATGTGTGTGTTGTTGGCCACCAACGAGAGAGAGAGAGAGAGAGAGAGAGAGAGAGAGAGAGAGAGAGAGAGAGAGATAGAGGTAGAGAGAGCTACATACGAGAGAGCGATTGAAATCCCCAAATTAAACACATATATATGCATGGCACATTTAATTTAATTAGAGGACCGCGAGGCACCCCTGGCCTGCTTGATGCATAATTAAGTGTCATTGGCCTATATATATAGGGTTTAATTAGGGTTTAGGGTTTAGGGTTAGGAGGTTAGGGTTTAGGGTTTAATGTTTATGGTGTTTAGGGTTTAGGGATTAGGGATTAGGGTTTATTTAGGGTTTAAGGTTTAGGGATCATCGATCGAGTGCGCACACACACATTATTAGAGGCACACGCGCCTTTGCGCATAAAGTGCATGCGTATATGTGTGTGTTTTTTGGCCACCAACGACATATAGATGATCGAGAGAGAGAGATTGAAATCCCCCAAGAATATGTTCAAATATATATTAAAATATATGCACGAATTAATGCATGCATGGTAGGCCATGCATGCACACTAATTATATATATATTATGAGGAAACTTAATCAAATGTGTTTTCATTCGAGAGAACTTGTCAAAATTCAAGTTAATTAATTTATCATCGATAATTATATAATTAATTAATGAATCTCAGGGAGATGTTATACAACATATGATCGATATATAGGCCATGTATATATTAATTGGTTTTAATCTACCGTTTTTGCTAGCTAGCTGCATGCTATATATAGAGCATGTTTTTATTAGATCGGGTTATAGCTAGTATAGTTTAGGGTTATGTGTTTTAATTAACTAGGGTTTGATTAGCTAGGGGTTAGTTATATATATATGGTTTAGGGTTAATGCATGTCACATTTAATTTAACTAGAGGACCGCGAGGCACCCCTGGCCTGCTTGATGCACAATTAAGTGTCGTTGGCCTATATATATAGGGTTTAATTAGGGTTTAGGGTTAGCTAGCTGGGTTTAGGGTTTAGTGTTTTGGGTGTTTAGCTAGGGTCTAGGGTTTAGGGTTTAGTGTTTACTGTTTAGAGGGTCTAGGGTTTAGTGTTTAGGGTGTTTAGGGTCTAGGGTTTAGGGTCTAGTGTTTAGGGTCTATGGTTTAGGGTTTAATTAGTGTTTAGGGTGTTTAGGGTTTAGGGTTTAGTGTTTACGGTGTTTAGGGTCTAGGGTTTAGGGTTTAGTGTTTAGGGTCTAGGGTTTAGGGTTTAATTAGTGTTTAGGGTGTTTATAGGGTTTAGGGTTTAGGGTTTAGGGTTTTAGGGTTTAGGGTTTAGGGTTTAGGGTTTAGGGTTTAGGGTTTATGGTTTAGGGTTTACGGTGTTTAGGGTCTAGGGTTTAGGGTTTAGTGTTTAGGGTGTTTAGGGTCTAGGGTTTAGTGTGTTTAGGGTGTTTAGGGTTTAGGGGATTAGGGATTAGGGTTTTAGGGTTGTTTAAGGTTTAGGGATCATCGATCGAGTGCGCACACACACATTATTAGAGGCACACGCGCCTTTGCGCATAAAGTGCATGCGTATATGTGTGTGTTTTTTGGCCACCAACGACATATAGATGATCGAGAGAGAGAGATTGAAATCCCCCAAGAATATGTTCAAATATATATTAAAATATATGCACGAATTAATGCATGCATGGTAGGCCATGCATGCACACTAATTATATATATATTATGAGGAAACTTAATCAAATGTGTTTTCATTCGAGAGAACTTGTCAAAATTCAAGTTAATTAATTTATCATCGATAATTATATAATTAATTAATGAATCTCAGGGAGATGTTATACAACATATGATCGATATATAGGCCATGTATATATTAATTGGTTTTAATCTACCGTTTTTGCTAGCTAGCTGCATGCTATATATAGAGCATGTTTTTATTAGATCGGGTTATAGCTAGTATAGTTTAGGGTTATGTGTTTTAATTAACTAGGGTTTGATTAGCTAGGGGTTAGTTATATATATATGGTTTAGGGTTAATGCATGTCACATTTAATTTAACTAGAGGACCGCGAGGCACCCCTGGCCTGCTTGATGCACAATTAAGTGTCGTTGGCCTATATATATAGGGTTTAATTAGGGTTTAGGGTTAGCTAGCTGGGTTTAGGGTTTAGTGTTTTGGGTGTTTAGCTAGGGTCTAGGGTTTAGGGTTTAGTGTTTACTGTGTTTAGAGGGTCTAGGGTTTAGTGTTTAGGGTGTTTAGGGTCTAGGGTTTAGGGTCTAGTGTTTAGGGTCTATGGTTTAGGGTTTAATTAGTGTTTAGGGTGTTTAGGGTTTAGGGTTTAGTGTTTACGGTGTTTAGGGTCTAGGGTTTAGGGTTTAGTGTTTAGGGTCTAGGGTTTAGGGTTTAATTAGTGTTTAGGGTGTTTATAGGGTTTAGGGTTTAGGGTTTAGGGTTTTAGGGTTTAGGGTTTAGGGTTTAGGGTTTAGGGTTTAGGGTTTATGGTTTAGGGTTTACGGTGTTTAGGGTCTAGGGTTTAGGGTTTAGTGTTTAGGGTGTTTAGGGTCTAGGGTTTAGTGTGTTTAGGGTGTTTAGGGTTTAGGGGATTAGGGATTAGGGTTTTAGGGTTGTTTAAGGTTTAGGGATCATCGATCGAGTGCGCACACACACATTATTAGAGGCACACGCGCCTTTGCGCATAAAGTGCATGCGTATATGTGTGTGTTTTTTGGCCACCAACGACATATAGATGATCGAGAGAGAGAGATTGAAATCCCCAAGAATATGTTCAAATATATATTAAAATATATGCACGAATTAATGCATGCATGGTAGGCCATGCATGCACACTAATTATATATATATTATGAGGAAACTTAATCAAATGTGTTTTCATTCGAGAGAACTTGTCAAAATTCAAGTTAATTAATTTATCATCGATAATTATATAATTAATTAATGAATCTCAGGGAGATGTTATACAACATATGATCGATATATAGGCCATGTATATATTAATTGGTTTTAATCTACCGTTTTTGCTAGCTAGCTGCATGCTATATATAGAGCATGTTTTTATTAGATCGGGTTATAGCTAGTATAGTTTAGGGTTATGTGTTTTAATTAACTAGGGTTTGATTAGCTAGGGGTTAGTTATATATATATGGTTTAGGGTTAATGCATGTCACATTTAATTTAACTAGAGGACCGCGAGGCACCCCTGGCCTGCTTGATGCACAATTAAGTGTCGTTGGCCTATATATATAGGGTTTAATTAGGGTTTAGGGTTAGCTAGCTGGGTTTAGGGTTTAGTGTTTTGGGTGTTTAGCTAGGGTCTAGGGTTTAGGGTTTAGTGTTTACTGTGTTTAGAGGGTCTAGGGTTTAGTGTTTAGGGTGTTTAGGGTCTAGGGTTTAGGGTCTAGTGTTTAGGGTCTATGGTTTAGGGTTTAATTAGTGTTTAGGGTGTTTAGGGTTTAGGGTTTAGTGTTTACGGTGTTTAGGGTCTAGGGTTTAGGGTTTAGTGTTTAGGGTCTAGGGTTTAGGTTTTAATTAGTGTTTAGGGTGTTTATAGGGTTTAGGGTTTAGTGTTTAGGGTTTAGGGTTTTAGGGTTTAGGGTTTAGGGTTTAGGGTTTAGGGTTTATGGTTTAGGGTTTACGGTGTTTAGGGTCTAGGGTTTAGGGTTTAGTGTTTAGGGTGTTTAGGGTCTAGGGTTTAGTGTGTTTAGGGTGTTTAGGGTTTAGGGGATTAGGGATTAGGGTTTTAGGGTTGTTTAAGGTTTAGGGATCATCGATCGAGTGCGCACACACATTATTAGAGGCACCCGCGCCTTTACGCATCAAGTGCATGCGTATATATGTGTGTTTTTTGGGCCACCAACGATATATAGATGATCGAGAGAGAGAGAGAGATTGAAATCCCCAAGAATATGTTCAAATATACATTAAAATATATGCACGAATGCATTGTAGGCCATGCATGCACACTAATTATATATATATTATGAGGCAACTTAATCAAATGTGTTTTCATTCGAGAGAACTTGTCAAAGTTCAAGTTAATTAATTTATCACGATAATTATATAATTAATTAATGATTCTCAGGGATATGTTATACAACATGATCGATATAGGCCATGTATATTTTAATTGGTGTTAATCTACGGTTTGCTAGCTAGCTGCTATATATAGAGCATGTTTTTATTAGATCGGGTTATAGCTAGCTAGTATAGTTTAGGGTTATGTGTGTTAATTAAGTAGGGTTGATTAGCTAGGGTTAGTTACATATATATGGTTTAGGGTTAATGCATGGCACATTTAATTTTATTAGAGGATCACGAGGCACCCATGACCCACTCGATCGATGCACAATTAAGTGTCGTTGGCCTATACATAGGGTTTAATTGGGGTTTAGGATTAGCTAGGGTTTAGGGTTAGGGTTAGGGTCTAGGGTTTAGGGTTTAGTGTTTAGGGTGTTTAGGGTTTAGGGATTAGGGATTTAAGGTTTTAGGGTTGTTTAAGGTTTAGGGATCATCGATCGAGTGCGCACACACATTATTAGAGGCACCCGCGCCTTTACGCATAAATTGCATGCATATATATGTGTGTTTTTTGGGCCACCAACGATATATAGATGATCGAGAGAGAGAGATTGAAATCCCCAAGAATATGTTCAAATATACATTAAAATATATGCACGAATGCATTGTAGGCCATGCATGCACACTAATTATATATATATTATGAGGCAACTTAATCAAATGTGTTTTCATTCGAGAGAACTTGTCAAAGTTCAAGTTAATTAATTTATCACGATAATTATATAATTAATTAATGAATCTCAGGGATATGTTATGCAACATGATCGATATAGGCCATGTATATTTTAATTGGTGTTAATCTACGGTTTGCTAGCTAGCTGCTATATATAGAGCATGTTTTTATTAGATCGGGTTATAGCAGCTAGCTAGTATAGTTTAGGGTTATGTGTTTTAATTAAGTAGGGTTGATTAGCTAGGGTTAGTTACATATATATGGTTTAGGGTTAATGCACGGCACATTTAATTTTATTAGAGGATCACGAGGCACCCATGACCCGCTCGATCGATGCACAATTAAGTGTCGTTGGCCTATACAGAGGGTTTAATTGGGGTTTAGGATTAGCTAGGGTTTAGGGTTAGGGTTAGGGTTAGGGTATGTTTAGGGTCTAGGGGGTTTAGGGTTTAGTGTTTAGGGTGTTTAGGGTTTAGGGATTAGGGATTTAAGGTTTTAGGGTTGTTTAAGGTTTAGGGATCATCGATCGAGTGCGCACACACATTATATTATTAGAGGCACCCGCGCCTTTACGCATAAATTGCATGCATATATATGTGTGTTTTTTGGGCCACCAACGATATATAGATGATCGAGAGAGAGAGAGAGATTGAAATCCCCAAGAATATGTTCAAATATACATTAAAATATATGCACGAATGCATTGTAGGCCATGCATGCACACTAATTATATATATATATTATGAGGCAACTTAATCAAATGTGTTTTCATTCGAGAGAACTTGTCAAAGTTCAAGTTAATTAATTTATCACGATAATTATATAATTAATTAATGAATCTCAGGGATATGTTATACAACATGATCGATATAGGCCATGTATATTTTAATTGGTGTTAATCTACGGTTTGCTAGCTAGCTGCTATATATAGAGCATGTTTTTATTAGATCGGGTTATATCTAGTATAGTTTAGGGTTATGTGTTTTAATTAAGTAGGGTTGATTAGCTAGGGTTAGTTACATATATATGGTTTATGGTTAATGCATGGCACATTTAATTTTATTAGAGGATCGCGAGGCACCCATGACCCGCTCGATCGATGCACAATTAAGTGTCGTTGGCCTATACATAGGGTTTAATTGGGGTTTAGGATTAGCTAGGGTTTAGGGTTAGGGTTAGGGTTAGGGTACGTTTAGGGTCTAGGGTTTAGGGTTTAGTGTTTAGGGTGTTTAGGGTTTAGGGATTAGGGATTTAGGGGTTTTAGGGTTGTTTAAGGTTTAGGGATCATCGATCGAGTGCGCACACACATTATTAGAGGCACCCGCGCCTTTACGCATAAATTGCATGCATATATATATATGTGTGTTTTTTGGCCACCAACGATATATAGATGATCGAGAGAGAGAGATTGAAATCCCCAAGAATATGTTCAAATATACATTAAAATATATGCACGAATGCATGGTAGGCCATGCATGCACACTAATTATATATATATATTATGAGGCAACTTAATCAAATGTGTTTTCATTCGAGAGAACTTGTCAAAATTAAAGTTAATTAATTTATCACGATAATTATATAATTAATTAATGAATCTCAGGGATATGTTATACAACATGATCGATATAGGCCATGTATATATTAATTGGTGTTAATCTACGGTTTGCTAGCTAGCTGCTATATATAGAGCATGTTTTTATTAGATCGGGTTATAGCTAGTATAGTTTAGGGTTATGTGTTTTCATTAAGTAGGGTTGATTAGCTATGGTTAGTTACATATATATGGTTTAGGGTTAATGCATGGCACATTTAATTTAATTAGAGGACCGCGAGGCACCCCTGGCCTGCTTGATGCACAATTAAGTGTCGTTGGCCTATATATAGGGTTTAATTAGGGTTTAGGGTTAGGGTTAGGGTTTAGGGTCTAGGGTTTAGTGTTTAGGGTGTTTAGGGTTTAGGGATTAGGGATTAGGGTTTCAGGGTTGTATAAGGTTTAGGGATCATCGATCGAGTGCGCACACACATTATTAGAGGCACCCGCGCCTTTGCGCATAAAGTGCATGCGTATAGTTTAGGGTTATTTGTTTTAATTAAGTAGGGTTTGATCAGCTAGGGTTAGTTACATATATATGGTTTAGGGTTAATGCATGGCACATTACATATAGTTTAAATCTCAAGAATGTTTATACATGATAGGCCATATGTGCAAAGGAATTTTTTTCCTCGTGAACTTGTCAAAATTCAAGTTTATCAGTGCCAATGGAAACTAGTCCAAAAAATTACATAGAGGACCAAAAGTACTAGACAATAACTAATAGAACCTGCAACTTTACAAAAAGGACCCCAAAACATATAGAAGAAAATCAATCGAGTCCTTCTCGACCGCACATCAGATCTCTGCTCCGCATCCTTTCCAGCAACTCCGTCGCCGGGGACGCACCACTTGGGACGGTGTCGCCGGTAGTCGCCAGGACGAAGGAGAAGAAGGGCCTCAGCAACGGCATATTGGCTCTGAGAAGGGTCGCTGAAAGTCCAAGATGTGCACGGGCAAGACGGATGACGCCGTCGTATGCCCCGAGCTTGTGAACTTTAGCAGCTTGACTTCCCCATTGGCCAGATCTGAAGCACTGACCAAAGCAAGCCTCACCGTTAGCGCCATCACATTGATGGCACCAGATCGGGGTTTGGCCGGCAAGATCCGCCAGATTCACCATAGGCCAGATCTGAAGCCGATGACGAGATCCCCGACTCCATTGCGCCATTCTGCTCATGGGAAACACTGGATCTAAGCTTACAACAACACTAACTCCCTCGGATCCAAATTAGCTGACTCAACTTTGCTTATCTAAATATGGATGTATCCACACATGTTTTTACTCTAGATACATACACGTCTAAGGAAAGTTGAATCAATTAATTTAGTTCGGAGGGTGTACAATATACAGAGAGAAGTCGGCCTCGTCTCCGGCCGGCGAGGCCGCCGGAGAGAAGGGGGAGAGGAGCCGGGGGAGTGGGAGAGACTCGAGAGAGAAAGAGAAGAGGAAGAAATGAGAGCTCCCTGGGGAAGAACATTATTTTTGTCGTTCTGCTCGTAGCTTGAAACTGAAAATTTCGGCCACGCGCCAAATCATCCCGCCGCATCCATTCGAAAATCCCGTGACCAGTTTTACCCTTTTAACCCTGGTCCGGAAGCTACAACCCACCGACCATGGAGGGCTCATTCGGTAACAATGAAATATCTTGCCTAGATCCCGAACCCTCCCCACAGGCCCACACCCACCCACCAACCATTCGCCCCATTAGCTCAAAAATACTCTCACACGCCAAAGCTCTGACTCTCTACAGTACTAGATCTGCTTCGCCGCCGGCATACTCCTCCACAGCGTAGCCTTGATCGTGTTGGCTGTCCACCCACCTGATCCGCTCCCCCGCCGCCCTCGTCACCGACGGATCTGCTTCACCGCCGACCTCGCCACCGACGGATCTGCTTCACCGCCGACCTCGCCACCGACGGATCTGCTTCACCGCCGACCTCGCCACCGACTACCTCGCCGCAGCGGCTGTATCAACTTCACCGAATACCTTGCCAGCCAACCAGATCTGCTTCACTAACGCCCGCTTCTACTGAAACAGGGTCGATTCATCGTCTCCCGCGTTCGCCGCCGCTGGAATGCAAGTTGCCGCCCCCGTCCACCCCGCCGCAGCTTGGTTAGTACGCTGGCCCGTTAGATCGCGGTGTTTCTTTAGCCATGTTTTGTGTAGTTATTTGCAGATCTCATATGCCGTTAACTTTCTTGATGTGTTGCTTCGCATGAAGTTTGTTTAAATGTTGTACAGTACAAAAGCATTATCCGGTCGCTACCATCCTGTTCATTCTACTGACACCTGTGTGCATCCACATATTTATAGCCTTGTACCCATTCATTTGCTGCCAACTGTTTTTGTACTGCATGCTATTGTCGCACTGCTTTTATAGTCGTGCTATGGGCATTTCCAATCTGCTTGTTCTTATACCACGTCATTAGCTCACCGCTAGCTGTTTTCTCGTGTCTGCTATTCTCACACTGCTTTTATAATCATGCTATGTGCATTTCCAATCTGCTTGCTCTTATACCTCGTCTTTAGCTTATATAGTTATTGTTGCGTGCATGTCTGGTCTTTGTATTATCGTAGACTGACTTGTCAATGTTATTTTTCCTTGGGATTGATCATGCGAACCACTTATTAGAACATCCAACATTAACAGCGGGGACGCTAGGTAAGGTTGGAATCTGAGTTCGTGGTTGGTAATTTTGGCAGTTTACTTCCGTTATTATCTATAACCTATATGCATTGTTCCTTATGCAAGAGATTAACACTTGGAACCCTGCCATAGCAATGCCATTCATGCTTTACTATGTTTCTGCCTATTTGATATGCTTGTCTTGGAGAAACTTCGAGGGTGATTTGAACCTGACATTTGGTCATTCTTAATGCCAGTTTACTTTATGTGTAAAACCTTGGCATTACCCTACTCTAAATCTGAATGTCTGAAATTCGTATCTCATGCAAAGCAACATCTAGTTGGTTTTAATTTGATATCTGGTAACTATTGGCTTATTCATTTGGCAGCTCAAGTTTTTTGTTATTTGAAACCAGCTGACTTGGTCTTAAATGTGATATCTAAACACAGATTAAGGACAATGGAGCAGGAGGATTAGCATTTCACTTGATGGCTGAACCTAAAATGATAGGCATGTTGACCACGACTAGTGCACGCAAGAGAAGGACCTGCAGTGAGCCAGTATGTGCTTAGTACATGCATCTTATCTTATCTTGTGCTTATTTCTGCTACATGCTGTTATCTGATCTCTACATTGCGTAATACATGTTTGAATAGTTAATTGTTGTAACTATGTTTACAATGTTACCAGAATGCTGTTTTAATGAAGCAGTCATCATTAGAAGATAGTCGCCAAAAAAGGATCTGTAGCGACCCTGTGCAACATTATGATGTAAGTTTGTGCTTAGTACAAGTTCCATACATGTCTTATTTATGCAACTTGTTATTATCTTATATCTACATTGCATAATAAATGTTTGCATAGTTCATCGTTTAACTCTTTTTGCATTATTATCAGAATGCAGTTGTGATGAAGCAATCTTCATTACCAGTGAGGCCCACAAAAAGTTCTGATCTTTCTTCTGATGCATCTTCTCATAGCCGTCAACCTAGACCATTTCTTTCATCAGACAGTAAATATCTCAAGGCTGTACTTTATAAAAGACATGGTATTGCTGCTTTAAGATCTGTAGCTGATATGTTGACAAAGAGTACACAAGATTCAATCAAGGCGATTGCCAAATGTCAACGTGTTATTGATGATGCTAATAGAAGTCCTCAATGATTCTATGTAATTTTTTTATTTGGGCACATTAATTGCCTTGTAATTTTCCTATTTGTTTTATTTGTGTATGTAATTGTGTGTATCATTGAAATCAGATTTTAGGCTCATGAAATTTAATGCAAGTTGACTAGTCAAACAAGTAGGGCCCTACAACAGATTGGGCCGGCCCACTTACAGTAGTGTGGGACCCACTTTCATTTTGGGCCGGCCCACTTCTTTAGTAGGCCGGCCCGGTTACACGATAATGGGCTCCACATGCTTATTGGGCCGGCCCACTTGCTCTATGGTGGTCCCACATGGTAAATGGGCCGGCCCTTTAATAGGAAGGTGGGACCCACCTGTGTTTTGACCCGGCCCACTATCTTGTTGGGCCGGCCCACTTTCTAGATGGTGGACCCCACATACCAAATGGGCCGGCCCACTTTCTATATGGTGGACCCCACACACCAAATGGGCCGGCCCTTTAATAGGATGGTGGGACCCACCTGTGTTTTGGCCCGGCCCACTATCTTGTTGGGCCGGCCCACTTTCTACATGGTGGACCCCACATACCAAATGGGCCGGCCCATTAACAGGAATGTGGGACCCACATGTGTTTTTGGCCCGGCCCACTATCTTGGTGGGCCAGCCCACTTGCTATATTGTGGACCCCACATACTAAATGGGCCGGCCCTTTAACAGGAAGGTGGGTCCCACGTTTTTGGCCCGCCCACTATCTTGTTGGGCCCACTTGATATATGGTGGACCCCACACACTAAATGGGCCGGCCCTTTAACGGAAAGTGGGACCCACTGTGTTTTTGGCCCGGCCCACTAGCTTGTTGGGCCGGCCCACTTGCTATACGGTGGACCCCACACTAAATGGGCCGGCCTTTTAACAGGAAAGTGGGACCCACCTGTGTTTTTGGCCCGCCCACTTGCTTCTTGGGCCGGCCCAGTTGCTGTAAGGTGGACCCCACATGTTAAATGGGCCGGCCCATTTAACTTTTGACCAGTCAACATTAGAGGTTAGGCCCGGCCCACGTAACTAATGGACCAGCCCAGCTATATAGTTGACCGGTCAAACTATGTCATCTGGCCCGGCCCGCTTAAGACGTGGCAGGCCTCGTGTGGGCCTACCATCTACCACGGGGTTTCAGCCGGTTAACGCCGTTAACTGGCAGTTAACGGCGTCTGCCACGTGTCAGTTTGCATGACGTCAGCAGTCAACGGGCTCCCGAAAACACTTCCGCAACGGTCCGATTTTCCGTGGCGGAAGGGCGCCCAAGCGCGACGGACCGAAAAAATCGTCGTTGGACTTTGCCTGACGCAGTTTCCACAACGGAACCCATATCGTCGGGTTAGGCCCATAGGCGACGAAAAATACCCCTTAGCGGACGATTTTGAGACGTTGTCTATCAGAACTTTTCTTGTAGTGATTCTGAATGCACAACCATAGACATGTATGCATGCATGATATGCATCGTTTAATTTCACACATAGGTATGATGTGAAAATGTTTTATTAAGTGTCCTCTAGTATTTAGAATGTTGGTAATGATCTCTGGTTGTATTTATTTTATTAGAGTTTTATTTATAGCACTATTAATCAATTAACAATGCATATACATCAATTAAAATAGGTACTGTAGTGTTTATGTTTTGTAAAAAATCTAAACTTAACATCTCTGGATGGGGTACAGTAATAAAAGACCATAGCAATTGATTTCATTCAAAAATAGTTTGTAGAATTTGAATTATTGTCAGATTACTAATTTGAGCATATTTGCAAAAGGAAGTGTGTGCACGTATCAACTTTGGCCAATTCTGGTTCCATGATGAACTAAATGTTCTAAGGGTTCCAGAGACTACAAATTTGTAGATTTTGGCCCACTGGATTAATTTACACAATTTTTATAGTGTCGAAGGGTTAATTCTCTGTTTTGAATTATGGTGCAAAATGTATCACAGAACCTATACAGTATTGTTGCATGGTTGTGTTCTACAGGTTGTAAGCTTTCTAACAATATAAAACTTGTAAAATTTGGGCCTACGGTTGATTTTATATGGATTTTACAAGTTGGGGACACAATCTGACACTTAAATTCAATTCAAATTTTGGTTTGACTGGGTTTGACCGGGGCTGCTGACAGTGCAGCTGACTGGGCGCCACGCGGCTGATTCCTATTGGCAGATACCCTTTCGGTTAACTGGTTCTAATCTAAGGCGTAGGATCTAGATCTGACGAACCAGATAAAAAGAAAAAAGGAGAGAAAGGGGATGAGAGAGGGAGGGAGCTCACTGCCGGAGATGGTGACGACGGCGGCGGGGGCTGTTGGGCCGGTGGTCGGGCGGCGACGAGCGAGCTTCGGGCGGACGACTGCGCTGGTGCGGCGGGCATGGGATGGCGATGGGTCGAGGCGGCCTGGTGGGGGGCGGAGGTGGCGGCGCACAAGCTCGCTCCGGCGAGCAATCTGGGCGGCCTGGCGGCGCTAATCGAGTAGGGGTTGGGGGAAAATGGAAGAGAGGGGCCGGGGGATTTAAGGGGGCTCTCGGGGGGCGAGATGGGGGTCGTGGGGGAGTGGAGCGACGTGGGGGCGAGGTGGCCGCGCGGTTGCCGCGGCGTGGCTGGAGGTTGGGACGCCCGACAGGTGGGGCCCGCCTATCGGGCCCGGCGCTCGGGAAGAGGAGAGGCGCGGGCGCGCGCGGGCTGAATCGGCCGGCTGGGCTGGTTCGCCTTGGGGCGGCCTAGTTCGGTCGGTCCATTCTTTTTTTGTTTTTTTTTGTTTTTCCTTTTCTATTTTATTCATAACTTTTGATTTACAACTCCGAATGACCTCAAATATTTTTCTAAAAATTTGTAAAATATAGAGGATTGTTCTTAGAAATAAGAGAGACAAGAAAAGGTACATTTTGAAAAATAAATAAAATAAAATAGCACATAGGTTAAGTAGCCACATAATGCCACTAAGGTTTTATTTATTAAGGTTTATTTATTTTATTTGGCTTTTAATGTATGGATGAAATGAATGCATGATGATCTTTTAAATTTTGAAAACTTGGGATGTTACAGACTAACCCCTTAAGATGAAGCACGTCCCCGGCTTCGGAAAGGCTAGCAAATAGGTGAGGGTGATCTTCTCGAAGGTCTTCGCGCTCCCAAGTTGCTTCTTCCTCAGTATGGTGACTCCACTGAACTTTGCGAACTTGATAGTCTTGGTACGCGTATTCCTTTCAGCTCTTTCCAAGATCTTGATCGGTTTCTCTTCATAGGTCAGGTCACTCTCCAAATGAACTTCTTCGAGGGGTACTGTATCATTCAATGGGGTTTCTGACATCTCAGGGTGACACTTCTTCAGTTGGTTCACATGGAACACATTGTGCACGGCTGAAAGAATTTCTGGCAGTTCAATCTCATAAGTCACTTCTTCTTTATGGGATAAGACCTTGAAAGGTCCAATAAATCTAGGGGCTAACTTTCCCTTGATTCCAAATCTCTTGACACCTTGAAGGGGCGACACTCTGAGGTAAACTCTATCTCCTACCTCATAGGAAACATCGCTACGTTTTTTTATTAGCATAGCTCTTCTGCCGGGATTGTGCTATCTTCAAAGTATCTTTGATCAGTCTAACCTTCTCTTCAGCTTCTTGGGTAATATCAGGTCCAAACAAACTTCTTTCTCCTAACCCACTCCACAGTAGTGGTGTGGTGCATTTCTTCCCATACAAAGCTTCAAATGGTGACATCTCAATACTAGCTTGATAGCTGTTGTTGTAAGAGAATTCTGCATATTGCAGGTTGTCATCCCAACTAGATCCATAATCTAGGGCACAAGCTCTCAACATGTCCTCCAAGATCTAATTCACTCTCTCAGTTTGACCATCTGTCTGGGGATGAAAAGCTATACTGAACTCCAGCCTAGTTCCTAGTGATTCATGCAATTGTTTCCAGAAATGCGAGGTAAATTGGGCACCTCAATCAGAAACGATACTCTTGGGTACACCATGGAGGCACACAATTCTCTTCATGTAGATATCCGCTAGCTTCGCACTAGTGTAAGTGGTCTTCACTGGCACAAAGTGAGCTACCTTGGTCAAACGACAGACTACTACCCAAATTGAATCATACCCGGATTTAGTTCGGGGTAATCCAGTTATGAAGTCCATACCAATTTGATCCCATTTAAAATCTGGAACTTTCAACGGTTGCAACAAACCTGCTGGTTTCTGATGTTGAGCTTTCACCTTACTACATGTGTTACATTTGGCTGTGTACTCTACAATGTCCTTCTTCAAGCTATTCCACTAAAATCTCTCCTTCAGATCCATATACATCTTAGTATTACAAGATGAATGGAATATGGAGATTCATGGGCTTCTTGGAAAATCAACTTCCTTAGATCGGGGTCTTCAGGTACACATATACGCTTCCCAAGCCAAACAGTTCATTGCTCATCTTCACGGAATTCTATTGTTCTTCCTTCTGCCAATGCTTCCTTCAAGACTCTTCTGACTTCTTCTATTTGTTTATCTCCTTTCTGGGTTTCTTGGATTTTATCCATCAATGTTGGTTTAACTGCTAGTGACACTACAAAACCTTCTAGCACAACTTCCAAGCTGAGATCCCTAAATGTTTCACACAAATCCTTGGGTAACTCCTTGCTTGACATACAGTTCACATAAGTCTTACGGCTCAGGGCATCAGCGACTACGTTTGCTTTACCATGGTATTGCAAACTCAGGTCGTAATCCTTGATGAGCTCTAACCATCTTCTATGTCTCATGTTCAGATCCTTCAAAAAATGTACTTGGACTTCTCTGTGATCGGTGACTTCACAATGCTTCCCCATCAGGTAGTGTCTCCAGGTCTTCAAGTCATGAACTACTGAAGCTAACTCTAAGTCATGAGTAGGGTAGTTACCTTCATGTTTCTTGAGTTGTCTAGAAGCATAAGATGCTACTTTGCATCCTTGCATCAACACACTTCCAAGTCCTTGACGTGATGCGTCACAGTACACTTGAAATTATTTCTCTAGATCAGGTGAGACAACACCGAGCGATACTAATATTTTCTTAATTTCTTGAAATCTTCTTCAAATTCCACTCATATTTCTTTTCTTTCTTCAACAACTCAGTCATGGGTTTAGCAATCTTGGAGAAATTCTCAATGAATATTCTATAGTAACCAGCCAAACCTAAAAAACTACGGATTTCTCCGACATTTTTAGGAGTTTCCCATTCTGACACCGCAGTCACCTTTGAAGGGTCGACGGCAATTACATCCTTGGATACCACGTGACCAAGAAATCCTACTCTGCCAAACTCACATTTAATTTAAACTGCATACATCTTGTGTTCCGTAGCTTCATAATTAGGCGAAGGTGTTCCTCATGTTCCTTAACACTCTTGGAATAGATTAGTATGTCGTCAATGAAGACTACGACAAACTTATCAAGAAATTCCATGAACACTTTGTTCATCATATTCATGAAGTATGATGGGGCATTCGTTAAGCCAAAGGGCATCACCGTATACTCATATGAGCCATATCTATTGACAAAAGCAGTCTTGGGTATGTCATGCTCTCTAATCTTAAGCTGAAAATATCCAGGAGACGATCTTGAAAACAGCTTGCTCCTTCCACTGATCAAACAAATCATTGATCCTCGTGAGGATATTTGTTTTTGATGGTTACTTCATTCAGTGATCGATAATTCATAACCAATCGCTGACTGTTATCTTTCTTCATAACAAACAGAACTGGGCTCGATCCCCACGGGATGAACTCTCTCTAATGAATCCCATGCGCCATGCTCCTCAAGCTGCTTTTTAAGTTCCTTTAACTCATCAGTGGACATAGGATAAGGTCTCTTTACTATAGGGCCCGTGCTCGCAAAGTCAATCAAAACTCCACACTCTCTATCCGGTGGCATTCCCGATAATTCCTCGAAAGACATCTGGGTATTCTCTTACTATGGCCACTTGGTCTAGGCTAACCTCCTTAAGGTTGTTTAGGCTAACTCCATTAAGATGTTTTAGGCTAACCCCCTTAAGATGTTTTAGGCTAATATCTCCAACATTCAATTGGGATTTGAATCGAATCTTTTTTTCCAGGGGTAGTGAGTGTGATTGATCTACTAACTAATCTATGACTCCTTTATAGGTAGTCATCCAGTCCATTCTCATGATAACATCCACACCTTGGGACTCCAAAATTACCAATTGGGTTGGATCACGTCTTGGCGGTATTTGTGGTTGTTTTAGCATAGATGAGAAACAAGATAGACAGATCTAGGGAATAAAATTTCCTACCCATGCACAGACAAGTCACACAACCAAACAAAAACATTCAAAACAAGAAATTCCAAACTTTCTTTAGTAAGTAACAAGGTTCACAAATACGCATAGTCTCGTTGGTACTGCCATACACCTGGTAGTAGGGCAACAAATGTAACAGAATACATATGAGTCAATGGGGTCATCTAATGCCTCTTGACTACCTTAACATGCTAACGAATATAGCTACTTGCTCGTCTTCTTTGATGGTCTTCATGAGTTAGGTCATCTAAGGAAAGAGGAAAACATTTTTGAAGATGGAATAGATGAGAGTATTAGAAGTTCACAAAGTACACTTTTTTCTTTAATAGAAACAAGATTTGATAGATTTTTCATCCTAGGGTCTTCCTATTTCTAATCCAAACCTAGGGTCTCGATCCTACAGGCAACACTATGCTCTGATACCATTTGTAGCACCCTACCTTTTACAAAGGTAGAACACCTGTGTTCAGTGCTACTCCCTGGATCACTGATAGCACCACAGTACAAAATATAGCATTCATAGCAATAGTATCAATATTACAACGTAATGATCCGGTACGACAAATAAGGGAAGATACAACTGGCATAGTCCAAATGACTAGCCTTCAAATAAAGTTCAAATATCTAACACAGCGGAAATAAAGTAGCATGGAGCCTCCATCTTCATCATGCGCCACAGGCAGACATGTTGGAATGTAGACTCGAGATCCTATCAATAATCTTCATCAGAGCGACCTGCACGTTTGAATATGCAGCCCCACGAATGGAGGTCAGTACAATGATGTACTGGCAAATGACACTTATTTGGTGGCAGTTTTGAAAAGACTAACTACATGAATTTGGCTGGTGGAGCTAGGCTATTTGCATAAAGCCAATTTTGTCCTATATTTGATAAAACATTTGATAACTTTGAAATTCATCGTGGGTGTTCAGAGGGCGCACCATGACACACCACGAAGTTTATTAAGGTAACTTTGAAATCCATCATGGGTGTTCAGAGGGCTCACCATGACACACCATGAAGGGTTTCTAGCGCATTTTAATTGACTTTAGAAAACAAAAGGGCGTTGAGATTCTTCAGTACAATCCCTGCCTAGTAGCTCAAATTGTCCATGACCGGGGACACGGCTAAGATCTTAGATTTAACTCTCGAGAGGTTGTGCACTTTCACCTTAAGACCCATCCTACCCAAGAGTAAGATGAGACAAGACCTTTGGGAAGAGAAGTTCACCCATACTAGCCAGACCCGCTTTCTTGCAATTCTGCAACCACCCTCTAATCCGACAACAGGATGAACCTCCACAACTTAAGAATCTTGGCAGAGCCATATACCATAAGGCTGCACTGGAAGCTATCTAAACAAGAAGACCTACAAATCTCTTTGTTCCTGGGTGGCGATCCACAAGTGCACCCTCAGGCGAAGACAACCAGAATGTGGCCCTGAGTAGCCACTCTCAGGCGAAGACAACCACAATGTGGCCCTGAGTAGTCACTCTTAGGCGAAGACAACCACAATGTGGTCCTGAGTAGCCACTCAACATATGCGCACCCTCAGGCGAAGACAACCACAATGTGGCCCTGAGTAGCCGCCCACCAATCAGCCAATCCACCCAGGTGTGCATTAAGGTTGTTAGTTTTCAAAGTTTTGTAAACTTTTGTAAACCACCAAACAAATACAAGAGCGGCGATAATTTTGATAGTAGCCAGGTACGGCAAAGCATTCACTTTGAAAACAAAGAACAACCTATCATGCATACTACTAGAAAAACACTAATGCATTGAATAAAACTGGGTGAGAAGATGAGTGTCACTTGCCTTGCTCAAAGCAACCTGAACAATCACAGCAATCACAAGCAAGACCCTGGTCCTCCTCACAATCTAAACAAGACAAACAGGAGCCCAATAAACACAACATTCTGAATGCACAACCATAGACATGTATGCATGCATGATATGCATCGTTTAATTTCACACATAGGTATGATGTGAAAATGTTTTATTAAGTGTCCTCTGGTATTTAGAATGTTGGTAATGATCTCTGGTTGTATTTATTTTATTAGAGTTTTATTTATAGCACTATTAATCAATTAACAATGCATATACATCAATTAAAATAGGTACTGTAGTGTTTATGTTTTGTGAAAAATCTAAACTTAACATCTCTGGATGGGGTACAGTAATAAAAGACCATAGCAATTGATTTCATTCAAAAATAGTTTGTAGAATTTGAATTATTGTCAGATTACTAATTTGAGCATATTTGCAAAAGGAAGTGTGTGCACGTATCAACTTTGGCCATGGTTCCATGATGAACTAAATGTTCTAAGGGTTCCAGAGACTACAAATTTGTAGATTTTGGCCCACTGGATTAATTTACACAATTTTTATAGTGTCGAAGGGTTAATTCTCTGTTTTGAATTATGGTGCAAAATGTATCAGAACCTATACAGTATTGTTGCATGGTTGTGTTCTACAGGTTGTAAACTTTCTAACAATATAAAATTTGTAAAATTTGGGCCTACGGTTGATTTTATATGGATTTTACAAGTTGGGGACACAATCTGACACTTAAATTCAATTCAAATTTTGGTTTGGGTTTGACCCACAAGTGTAACTGGCGCCACGCGGCTGATTCCTATTGGCCGATACCCTTTCGGTTAACTGGTTCTAATCTAAGGCGTAGGATCTAGATCTGACGAACCAGATAAAAAGAAAAAAGGAGAGAAAGGGGATGAGAGAGGGAGGGAGCTCACTGCCGCCCGGAGATGGTGACGACGGCGGCGGGGCGGTTCGGACGCGGTGGTCGCCGGCGCTACCGCGGTCTTCTGACGACGCTCGTTGGTGGCGGTCGGGCGGCACTAGACGGCTCTCGGGTGGCGTGGAGTTGGTTTTGGTCGCAGAACAAATCAAAATCGAGAAGGGAACGCTTAAGGGGGCCTTTAGGGGGCCGTGGGCGTGGGGCGGCGACGATCGCGTATTCTTTTTCACGTTTTTGTAAGAGGGACGCGGGGCGCGCTATTTTATTCTTTTTTTTTTTTGGTCGGTCCATTCTTTTTTTGTTTTTGTTTTTTTTTTCCTTTTCTATTTTATTCATAACTTTTGATTTACAACTCCGAATGACCTCAAATATTTTTCTAAAAATTTGTAAAATACGAGGATTGTTCTTAGAAATAAGAGAGACAAGAAAGGTACATTTTGAAAATAAATAAAATAAAATAGCACATAGGTTAAGTAGCCACATAATGCCACTAAGGTTTTATTTATTAAGGTTTATTTATTTTATTTGGCTTTTAATGTATGGATGAAATGAATGCATGATGATCTTTTAAATTTTGAAAACTTGGGATGTTACACAAAGTGTCTTGCTTGTCTAATGAAAATAATATTAGTGGAAGACATCTATACATTGTTGCTATAAATTTACCTATGAAGTTCAGTTGGATCATTTTTCTTTATCTTACAGGGACATTAGCCGCATTTAAATTAAGAAATCCAACATTTTTTCACTTACATATGGACCATTTAGGATCGTATGTATGTTCGACCATTGAAGCATCCGGTTATATTAATTTTACATCTTCTCTCGATTGTAGTTCATATACCTCTCTCGAATCTTCCATGCATCACTCAGCTGTAATAATTTTATCTAGTTTCAAAAGGTCACGTAAATACTACTTACATACATGAAACTGTATATACCGACAAGCACCAATGATGCCACTAATGTAGCTCGAGCTGTCGTGGTATTTAGAAATGAATATATGTGAAAATAAAGAAGTATGTCTGTCAATACATCCTTCTACTGTTTTTCTTTTTTTTCCACAAAAGAGTTATTATTCGTTTCGAAATATATGCCCCACATCATATTTTAGCAAATAATGTAAATCTTGCCGTATCTAGTGGACTCTTAGTTAGATCATTTGTGTCTTCATGTGTAACATAGCCCATACATTTGTAGCAAGATCTTGATCTTGGGCCTGAGCTCTTGAACCCACTTTTGTTGTTTATCTTGATGTTTTCTTCCTTTGCTTTGGATGGATCAACACAAAGGTTTTTTCATGGAATGCCATGTGGTCATGGTAGTGGTATTCCAAATCCTCCGGATAGGACATGCTCCGAGAGGTCCTATATGGTTCTTGAGTGTTCACTTCTTCCATGACATTGACCTTCAAAGCAAGGTTTGTACCTCTTGCCATTCCTACAGAATGATCGATGAATCTTGAGAGTTTTGTTCGGCCACCTTGAGAGCTTGCATCTCGTGCACCACTTGTTGGGAGGTGAGAGAGGAATAGCATTCTCTCCCAACAAGAGTCTTGACATCAATGGGTTCATAAGGCATCATGCAATCAATATACTTGTCTTTGATCCAAAAATCATCAATATGTTGGGCACCCACATTCCGAAAGGCATCGGCAATGGTGATAAGCCTTCTATACATCTCTTGATAATCTTCATCCTGCAACCTCATGAATCCTTTGGCTTGGTTCCGAAGAGCACTATACTTGTTTCTCTTCATGCTTTCACTTCCCATGAAGATTATGGACAAACTCTCCCAAGCTTCCTTGGTGGTGGTGAATTTCCGAACACTAGTAAATGTGCACGTGCTATACACGTCTCTTTTGACAATGTGCAAATAAATCTTTGAAGGAAATAAGTGAAAAATGTTGTATAGCATTAAAACCTTGACAATTATTTTTGCTATAGATATGAAGATAGGTAGTATAAATGATTAACATTGATGCATGGGATAGAGAAGCGACCTATCTTGGTACAAAGCAAAGAAAAACAAAACAAAAAACCTAAATCCATGATCGAGTAACATAGTATCACATGCTCTCACTAAAATTGCATCAGAATAAATTAGAAACGAAAGATTTTACTAATGCAGAAGTTTTAGGGACAGGTTCAATGAAACACGCGTAAATTCATCAAAACTACAAGCTTTGTAAGTTCCGTAAACCTGCTGATCCAAGAATTTCGTGCTCTCAAGTTCGCATTGCACTAATGTTGAGGTACTCATGTTGCTACAACTAAATTTTGAGGAAGCTCCTGTCCCTTGAAGAAGATGCGAAGCTCATGAATCACATAACTAAGGCTGACCATGGCTAATGGAGCTCTGTCCTAAACTTGCATGCGAGTAAAAAATTAACCTTCTCGATTTTAGTCTTGCTAATTATCAACTTCCAAATTTTCCTTTCTTCTACTTCCAAGACTTTTCCCTCTTAGTAAGTCCAATTAACTAAATATGCCCGATAAATTGCTGCCGAAATGGAAAAGTATAGCAACAGCTGCAGTGGCTCTCTTCAAATACGTTATCTTGTAATCGATGGACTACGCTAGCTTTTAATTCTTCACAACCAGCAAATGTTTAAGATAAATTGCTGGAGGTATAAAAGGTGTGGCATAAATATCAAGAATACATAGCATCACATTTTTCTGAGAAAACGCAAAAGGATTACGTCTCGTATCATTGAAAATATTAGAGATGACTTACAAGCCTAGAAAGGCTGGTACAACACTTGTCCTGAAATTAATCGACATCCCATGTCTCTCGCAAGTAAACCCTTAGACCTAAAGCAAATCCCATGTCTCCGGCAAGTAAACCTTAGACCTAAAGCTATCATCATGTATTGCATCGCTAACTATCTTACTTACATAAAGGCTTAACCTTGCTGACTCCTCGAATCCCTCTTATACTACTATTTGAAGTCAAAGTAAAAATAATTACCTCATGAAAAGGGCTAAGCAAATTGCAGCTTCACTGAAAGTGCTGTGTATATCTTTATTTAAAAAAATGAAAGATCTCTTGTGGTGAGATAGTATATTACAGAGAGCCCATCAAATAAACAAAATTATAAGTTCTAGCTTTTTCGTGGACCAAGAGGAGAAATAAATTTAAATGGTTAGCAACACATCTAGAGATATGTAGTTGTAATGTATAAAAAAGTGTGCTTTGCCCTTACGTTTGAGTATGTCTATCAATATATTTAATCTGATGCAATCCAGTAGTTCAGATTCAGCCCGGGTGGGCGACAAATGTGGCTTGTGCACCTACAAATGCTCTCTCTCCAGATCACTTTCGTGGGTGTTGATGCTATCTCGGAAGTGCTGGGGCGATGAATTGCAAAATTTTCATTTGGTTGGCTCTCCAACATAAAATTTGGACGTCTTACAGGAGAGTTAGGAAGGCCGGTCATGCAGACCAATGTGCAACCTGTTCTTAATGTTGCAGGAGGATCAAATGACCGATCATATCTTAACTCGATGCTCCTTCTCGAGGCAGGTTTGACTCTAATGGTACATTCACTTCCTGCATACATAGAGAAGAGGATTTAAAGAAAAGATTCTAGAAAACTGTAACACCGTAACTTGTTAAAAAACATAGTGATTGCTCCATTCAATGCACGTTTATTCGAATAAATACGAAGAACAATTTTTTTGTCCAATAACGGAAGTCTCTATTATAAACCTCTCAAAATATCCATCATAGTTTGATCATTAAAGCATTGAAAGCCCAAAATAAAATTATAATTTTTCACACATACTAAACAAGCGGCATTTGACCGTATGAACATGTATGGTGCGCTACCGAACAATGAGGAAGCGGTTTCGAGACTTTGTAGTTTCCCACCACAGTTAAGGGTCCACGAGGTGCCGGCATCTTCATCTTGAGATAAGCCGTATGAGTTGAGGCCATGAACGCCGCCAATGCCGGTCTCCCCAGCAGTGCATGGTAAGGACTATCTAGGTCCACCACTTCGAACAGAACATTTTCCACCCGGCAATTGTCACGTCCTCCGAATGACACATCCACCCGGACTTTTCCTACCGGTGCACAGGACAGGCCCGGAACGATCCCATGGAACGTTGTGTGAGTTGGTTGTAGCATGTTTTCTGCTATGCCCAGCGTACGCATCGTATGCTTGTACATGATATTTATGCTGCTTCCGTTGTCTATCAGCACCTTGCTGAACTTGACTCGAGTTTCCGGCCCATGCATGATTGGGTCCACGAGAAGAGCGTAGCCACCCGGATTCGGTATGATCTTGGGGTGATCCTTGAACGACCAGGTGATTTCCTGATCTGACCACATCATGTATCTGGGTATTGCCGGGATCACTGCATTCACTTCCATGGAACGGCGTTGCACGCTCTGCCGGTCGGTTGGCTCAGTAATGAACACAACGCAGCACAAGTGCGGATCCTGGTAAACATTCCGGCCCAAAGGTGCCGGTGGCGGCGGTTGGCCATCCTCCACCTCGATGAACTTGCTGGTTTTGCTGAGGTTGTACCGGTATGGTGTTGGCTTCGTAAGCGGTGGTGGTGGTGGTAACTGATGCGGTGCAACATGTCATGCGAGGGTTGCGTGTGGAACAGCCCTGTGCTTGCGTATCTTTTACCGTGCCTCTTAGCATCAAGTGCTTAATCCATGAGCAATCTTTCGTCAAATGGTTTGCCGGCTTCGATGGATGTGGAGTATGAAGTTTGCACGGCTGCTCCATTGCCGCTTCCATGGTGTACCTCATATGTTCTTGCCAATCTTTTTTCTGTCCCCACTTTTCCTTTTCAACCCATTTCTTTTTAGGACCCGCCCATGGCTGCGATCCGGTTTTTGCCTCTGGTTTCCGCTGGGGCGGAATTTTCTTGCACCGTGGCTACTTGCCGAGAATTATACCGTCGATCCGGAAAGTCTTCTTCTTTTGTTGTGCCGATTATCCCGTTGATCTTGCCGGTTGGCTAGTTTGCGCCGGTTCAGCTTGCACGCCGGTTGCATTGGGTCTCCCAACGCATAGTTTTCCGCCACTCGCATCATTTCTGCCAATGTGCTTGGCATGTTCCTCTGTAGCCTTTGCCATAGAGGTGATCCTCTCCGGCATCCTTGACTGAACCAAGCAATCGCTTGTGCTTCAATCACTCCTTCACACGTGTTTCTCATTGAGTTCCACCGGGTGAGATAATCCCGGTCTGGTTCTCCGCACGCTGGGCATGCTGTTGCGGCCGGTTTGGCCTCTTGTAGGTACTGCTGAAGTTGCTCACAAAGGCTTCCTCAAAGTCCAACTATCCATTGATGCTTCCTGCCGGCAAGTTGTTAAGCCAAATACGTGCAGGTCCCACTAGGAAGGACGGTATGATTCTTACGGCCCAACGCCGGTTTACTCCGCCACCAGCAACGTAAACAGCTGTGACATAGTCAGCCAACCAATCTTCCGGCTTAGTTGTGCCGTCATATGTTTTTGTATCCCGGGGCAATTGGAAATTGCGTACCGGTGGCTCTTCTCTCATGATCCGCGGGCCAAAACACTTTGGGCCAGGAGGACCCTCAGATTCAATCATTTCGGAAAGATACACTCTATCCAGCCTGTGCCTCGCATCCTGGCCTGGCAAGCATCTTTCCCCCACACGTTCCCCCAAAGGGTTCCGGTGGGCTTTGGTTCGTTCCACCTCGGAATCTGATTCATCATATCTTCCGGTTCCGCGGCTCTTGCCTGCCGGTACCTTGGGGGACATTTCCTCCTCAACATACGTTGCCCTTGCAGCTCGATAATTTTGTCCGGTTTCGTGTCTACCGGCATGATTGTTTCCGGCATAGATATTTCCGGCATAGCCATCCCCGGCATGGCCATTTCCGGCATAGCCGCGACCTGCTCCATAGCTTTTTCTTCCGGCATCATGTGGCCCGGCTTTTTGTTTTCCGGCAAGAACCGGATCATACACGGTCATTTGCCGCGCATTCATTTCTTTTTCCTTCTTTTATCCGGATGGGGGGACGATGCCTGCCCATGGGATTTGCTTCCGGCAACTTTTGTCGACCGGGCTGATTTTGACTCGAGCGCTGCTTTGTTGATTCTAGCAAGCTCATCCTTTTTGTGCATGTATCACATCAAGTAGCTCTCTAACTCTCACTTGCTTTGCTAATGCATCTCAGATAACGACTCACACATCTCCATAGTGGCCTTAGCAGCTTTTATAGTTTTATCCGGACTACTGTACTTAGGTTTTCTACGATGCTCACAGATGCAGAGGTACTTTTGCCGGCAAGAACTTCCTTACGCAGATCCTGATCTAGGTTGCGAGCCTTAAGCCGGTTCTCCGGTATCCTAGCAGCCTGAGCGCTAACGAAGCAAAGCCATGGGCAGCGTTGTACTCATGTAGGGTTAGGTTCAGCTCGCGCTGCGCCCGATGATGTCCGCGCCACCGTAGCAGCAGCCTTGCGCGCGGCCTCCAGCTCCGCTTGTGCCGCTGCCGGGTCGATGTTCTGCGCGATGGGCGTCGCCAGCACATTCATCGCCGCTTGAGAGGAGTCTCCCGGTGGAAGATGCTCCCGCGGCTCCCACGTCGCGCTCCAGCGGCGGTTTTGCCGGACGGGTCGATGCCGCACGCCCAGCTCCTTCTTCCACAGCTTCTTTGCCAGCGCCAGCCACGCCAGCCATCATGACCTCCACGCTGCCGGCGGCGCGGCCAGCACATAGCCACCTTGGCGGATCCGGCGCCACCAGCACCGGCGAGGCGCTGGGCACAGGACGGTGCCAAAGTAGACGCGGTGGCTGCCGAACTCGATGGTGCGGCCGTTCTGCGGGAACTTGCCGCCGTTGGCGAAGCAGCCCGCGTTGTCGTTGATGAAGTCCATGGAGTAGATGCGCTGCACGAGCGCGGACACCGTACGCTCGCCGTTGACGTCGAGGATGCCCGCCCGAATATGAACTCCAGCAAGCGCCACTTCATGCCCCACGGTGGGCGCCAACTGTCGTCGTGGTGAACAGACAGATGCCATGGGATGGCTTAAGTTGGGGCCGAGTTGGACGCTAGAGGATTCGGGGGAGGGTTTTTGATTAGGTAGGATGAACTTCCGGGTGCTTTCCTCAAGAACTTGGCCTAGGCCAGAGGTAGAAGAAGAAAGACACAAGGAAGAACTCCATTCTAGATCTTCCACTACAAGAAAAGTTCTGATAGACAACGTCCCAAAATCGTCAACTAAGGGGCATTTTTCGTCGCCTATGGGCCTAACCCGACGATATGGGTTCCGTTGTCGAAACTGCGTCAGGCAAAGTCCAACGACGATTTTTTCGGTCCGTCGCGCTTGGGCGCCCTTCCGCCACGGAAAATCGGACCGTTGCGGAAGTGTTTTCGGGAGCCCGTTGACTGCTGACGTCATGCAAACTGACACGTGGCAGACGCCGTTAACTGCCAGTTAACGGCGTTAACCGGCTGAAACCCCGTGGTAGATGGTAGGCCCACACGAGGCCTGCCACGTCTTAAGCGGGCCGGGCCAGATGACATAGTTTGACCGGTCAACTATATAGCTGGGCTGGTCCATTAGTTACGTGGGCCGGGCCTAACCTCTAAGGTTGACTGGTCAAAACTTAAATGGGCCGGCCCATTTATCATGTGGGGTCCACCTTACAGAATCGGGACCGCCCGAAGCAAGTGGGCCGGGCCAAAAACACAGGTGGGTCCCACTTTCCTGTTAAAGGGCCGGCCCATTTAGTGTTTGGGGTCCACCGTATAGCAAGTGGGCCGGCCCAAAAACACAGGTGGGTCCCACTTTCCAGTTAAAGGGCCGGCCCAATTAGTTTGTGGGGTCCACCATATAGCAAGTGGGCCGGCCCAACAAAATAGTGGGCCACAAACACAGTGGGTCCCACTTTCCTTAAAGGGCCGGCCATTTAGTATGTGGGGCCCACCATATAGCAAGGGCCGGCCCACCAAGATAGTGTCGGGCCAAAAACAGGTGGGTCCCACATTCCTGTTAATGGGCCGGCCCATTTGACATGTGGGGTCCACCATATAGCAAGTGGGCCGGGCCAAAAACACATGCGGGCTCCACTTTCCTATTAAAGGGCCGGCCCATTTGGTGTGTGGGGTCCGCCATATAGAAAGTGGGCCGGCCCAACAAGATAGTGGGCCGGCCAAAAACACAGGTGGGTCCCACTTTCCTCTTAAAGGGCCGGCCCATTTAGTACGTGGGGTCCACCACAAAAGCAAATGGCCGGCCCAAAAGAGTGTGCGGGGTCCACCGCAAGTGGGCCAGCCCAATTATAGTGTGGGGTCCACCGTAAATCAAATGGGCTGGCCCAACTAATTAGTGGGCCGGCCCAGTAGTGGGTGGGGTCCACCTTAAAGCAAGTGGCCAGCACCAATTAGAGTGTGGGGTCCACCTTAAATCAAATGGGCTGGCCCAAGAAGTAAGTGGGCCAGCCCGTTTAGTTGCTGTTTATATGCCGGCATAATATGCGCTTTAGGATTTTGCGGGCAGGCACATATGTGATTTCGCTTAATTGGGCCGTTTAAGGGATGGGAATTCGTGATTTAGATACTGAGAATATTTACGCAGCATTGATTTCTGTCGGATAGCCTCACTTACCACAAGCACCAAAGAAAAAATGCGCGAAAGAACTATAAAAACTAACTAAATATTACATCAGCTGCAAGGCATTGAAAAAATATTACAGAACCCAGAGAAATTGAATGGTAATTAAACCTAGCAATACAATGAAGCGATCCGGCAATCTTTTAAGTTGTCCATGCAGCACCTATATCTGAAACAAAGACATTACAAGTTAAGACAACAACAATGGAAAGGCAAAGACACTCCAATATTGTTTGGCAAAGAATTTGGAACTCATCATTTCGTCGTTATAACAAGATCATTGTAATGCGCACAATAAGCAAACAAAGAGTGCATGCCGCATACCAACAACCAATATAACAGAGCATGTTAGAATGAAACAGCAGACTTACTACTGTCGAGTCCCATGCAAACCAACATGTTCAGGGAGTACAAAATTGGTATGAACAACATAGTAGCAGGCTATAAATTTTGTAACAACGACTGAGCAAGATGAAGTTATGATGGCTACATCTACAGAGCAGGGAATGTAAACCAAAAATAGAAGTTACGATGGCAAAAGCTAAAGAGGAGGGAATGTGAACCAACATGTGCCAAGTGCAATTACTTCATTTTGGCCGTGAACTAAATAATACTCCTGAACTTATAGTGAAGGGGATGCAAATCAAGATGTTTCGGGATATAAACTTGTAATGAGCAACACATAGAGGATAGTTAATGCTGGAGCTTAGGATGGACCAGATACAGAATATAGTGGGATCACCTGTGAACTTGTATAAGAGGGAATGCAAACCAATATGTTCAGCTTTCCATATGTGAGCGTCATGCCAAGTCAGATAAACAAGTCAATAATGCAGCTTTTGAAGAACAAGATGGCACGCAAAATTATTATCTAGTAGTATGACAAGTTTATTTGTACTACAGGCTAGATAGCAGAGTGATAGCATGCCAAACTAAGTCCTTACTTTGTTAGCTTACAATGAACTAGATACAAAACAATGGCATCACCTGTAGTACAGGGAATGCAAGCCAACATGTTCATGGAGTAAAAAATTGGCACAAACAACATAGTAGCAGGCCATAATTTTTGTAACAACGACTGAGCAAGATAAAGTTATGATGGCTAGATCTACAGAGCAGGGAATGTAAACCAAATATAGAAGTTACGATGCCAAAAGCTATAGAGCAGGGAATGCGAACCAACATGTGCAATTACTTAAAATTGGCCATGAACTAAATAATAGCAGGATGTTACTATAATACCTATAATTTTTGTAACAACGACTGAGCAAGATAGAAGTTATGATGGCTACATCTACAGAGCAGGGAATGCAAACCAAAATGTTCAATCGCTTAAAGTTAGCAATGAAGTAGAAAATAGCAAGGTGTTACGGTCATAGCTAGGAATGAACTAAAAGAGCTTCAGACAAACAAGCATCTGAACCCAGAACATGGCGCTAAAACAAGGGACTTACATTAGGAGAAGCACTCTGTGGGAGTCACAGCAGATCTTCCTGGGGTTGATAGATCCGGTGATGAAGTACGCTACATGTGCTACTTGGGGTTGGAGAGACGGCCATTACACTTCATGGTTACTCATCTCGTCTGCAAAAACGTAACGGCGCGTCGTTAGCACAAACAGGTTCCCCCAAGATTAAACAAGAACTTGCAGGCAAGCAATAGAAAAGCGACAGTAGAAGAGTTTAGATCATACACGGCGCCGGTGAAGCAGATCCGGTTCATGCACAGCGGTGTCGGTGAGCAAGATCCGATGCGGTGGACGACGGATCCGGCGAAGCGGCTCCGGTGGGGTGGACGATGCCGCAGCTGAAGCGACTGCGGTAGACTGCTGGATGAGCATATGGTTTCGAGGTTCGGCGGGGATGATCCGGTCCGGTTGATGACGGCGTCGATGAAGCGGCTCCGGCAGGCAGCCGGATGACGAGGATCGCGAGGCCTCGGGTAGGCCAGGGAAGTCCGGCGGGGATGTTCCGGTGCGGTGGTCGTGGGAGAGAGAGGGACTTGGGAAGTTCCGGTGGGTGGTCTCAGAGGAGAGAGTGAGGGAAATGAATTTTTTTTCGGGGAGTTTCGGAGCTAGGGAGGTGGTGATCGAAAAAAATGACGGGTAGACCCCCCACCAACCGACTTATACATGGACATTGTTGTCATCTTTACGAGGGTAGAATGGGAAGTTAGAAGCGTGTGAAATATTTGTATTTTTCGGGCGGGAAGTTTTGCCGCTGGAATGAGATTTCGAATTTGGCTACAGTCCAAGTAATACAAAAATATGAGACCGTACTAGTACGGCCAAATGTCACATCAATTCATCATCACGTTGAAAATCGGTTACGACGATCATAATTATTGGCCGTTGGCACAACAGTTCTCCAACGCTTGATCCAACGGTCAAAGTTCCTTTTTTTAAGAGAACGGTCAAAATTCATTGGATTCGCTCGGGAACTGCGCGCGCCAAAACGAGTCAGACGAAGATGTTTCTAGAGTTCTCACGGACGCGTCTTGGCGATACATTGAATGCAAATCTTGCAAGGTCAAAAAAAATGCAAATCTTGCAGGATCGTATGTGGCTGCTATGAGCTGAAGTACTCCATGAAACCGTGAACATACATGTAGATGGGAATCCCATGTAGACGATCTGAAGAACGACCCGCTGCATCTTTCACAAATCCATCTACATGACATGATAAACTTTAATTAAGAAGCAGCCACGTAACAATTATTGCCCAAAATCTAACGGGTTCGACAATAAGCTGGTAATTCTCTATTATATATAAACACCAAAAAAATATAGCAAGTAAGAAAGGAGTGTCAATGCCACCAGGACTTACAAAAAAAGGGAATTAGCACTTCGTAATCTCTTTGTTTTTACACATACCTTCTGCTCAGGAATCCAGGGCCTAGGGTCACATCAAGTCATAATCAGAAACCAAAGTCGGTTCCCATGTTCTCCAATTCAAAACGCGTACAAAATATTTCAGTGTGTGAAATAATGTTGAGATTTTGAATTAGAGGGTTGTTAAGCTATTGATTATATGGAGTCGAAATTTGGTAGCATACATAAGTATCTCTGTTCACAACTCGCCTGTACAGAAGCAGGAACAGCTGTTGTGTTGCAGCACAACACAAAGGAGAAGCCACTGTTCCGTTCATTGCACTCAATACAGCGATGAATGAACCAGACCAGTTGACAAGCTTCTAGACCAGTATGTAGAAAGATGGAAATCAATGGATCACAGAAAATCATCAGTGTCAAGCTTTAATGCACTAGCCAACGCGACCAAAAGTCCGAACTGATGGAAAGGGCTAGGCAATCCACTTTATACATCGCAACAAAAAGTCCAAACTGACAGAAAAGGCTAGACCGGGAGAAGAGAAGAGAAGGTTTGTGAAAGCGATGACTCGAACTTGAGACTATGGGCTCTGATACCACGTCAAGCTTCATCCACGAGCCAACGGAACCACAAGTCAGAACTGATGGAAAGGGCTAGGCAATCCACTTATAATATTAACAATCAGCAGGGTTCCGGTTCAAAAAAATCCACATCACAACAAGGAAACGACCACCAAGATCATAGCAATTGCAGATAAATGCACCTACGAAATATGCTCAGACTAAGGAACCATTTTACAAGACAAAGGTAATGACCTGTCACTGTCCCCGTTCATCTCCAATTATCTAGCAGATACTCTTCTTACTACTTACTAGCATTCCTAACCTGCTCCAGTAGGGCCTCCTTCTGTGCTGCTATCGTTCTAAAATTGTCGACTTCTAGTCTTAGCGCAGCTGATGCAGCTCGTTCTACTTGGAGTTGCTCCTTTAGAACTTGAGCATGCAAATACTTTGACTTGGACATGGACTTGCACTTCAGCAGTCCAGCATTCCGTAAGAAAGTGTTTTTGGCAATGCCTTTCTTTTTTATTGCCATAGAAAATGCCTTCACACATTCTTCATCGGTTTTTTCCAGACCGTTTTTACCGGTTTTTGCCATCTCTAATTTCATATCTTCCTGCAAAAAATTCAGTTCGTACACATGTGTAAACATGATAGTTACTACAGAGAAACTTGCTGATAGTAGATTTATCATGTGTATGACCTACTTTTATTCCTACAGTTTGGCATGTCTGATTCACATCACATGAATTTTAATAAACATATATAATATCATATTGACATGTACTTTACTACTCCTATAAGTTGGGATGTGAGTCGTCACAAAATTTCAATCTTTGAGAAGACTTACAAGAACACTCTGTGCGACTTCTCCAATCACTTCAAGTTTGTTCTTCTGGCATGCTTCAAAAATCTCTGGCAGAGTCATCTCTTTGTTTGGTTCCCTTTTACTTGCATTATGTAACATCTGCATTTTAGTACTACCATTTATAAATCGAATAACGTGGTTGAAATGGAGGATCATAATATAAGCTGCACACTGGTGTATATACTCTGCATGATCTTTTACTAAAATATTTCTAAATAGCAGTATAAAACAACATGTCCTTACTTTTTGCCGAATGTGCACTATAAGGTTACGAGATCCCGTACGGCTAGGTAAAAGTAGTTTACCGCGGTTTTCCTGATTCTGTTTAGCCAAATTCTGCAAAAAGGAGACTAGTGAGACACTGCTATAAATAAGAATCCAAGATGTGATCTGGTCTCAGTCTTACAAATCATACCATATTCTTTGGATCAGACCAGTGCTTCACAAGATCTCCCCACTGTTTGTCAGTCATTTGCTTAAAAGGAGATATAGTTGGAACACTCCCAGTAATCTTTCCAGTGAAGTATTTCTTCTTTAGCCTGCTGCGATACTGGCGCAGACAGTCTGAGAATAGACTGTTGAGAACATGCTTTACTTCCTCTTGGTCCTCATCGAACTCGAACCTTAACTGTTCACAACAATATAAACCGTTGGTGTGATATACATAGATCCAACAACAAGCTAGAAGGAACGGGACGTGCCAATGTGGTATACTAGTATGAGTAACATTACCAAGAGAAAGATGACTTACGTGTAACCTGTGCACTAATTTTTCAAAATGCGCAGAGGTGTCTACGTGCTCTTTCCATGTTGGGAAGATAGGAATTTCATTCCTGACGAAAATTCCTACATCCGATGCTAATTTACAAGATTCTTCTGGGTCCAGTGGCCTTCTGCCACCTACGATAGATGAAAGGCGAAATCTTGATTCCATCCCAGCAAGCTTAGCTACGAACATTTTCCCTACTGTTGGGCCCCTCGTTTTTCTTGATCGTGGTGCAACTACAAAGTTAAGCATTACATCAAGCTATCAAGGTAGGTATATATATATATATCTCTATAAAGTATAACTTTATAACGGAGAATGAAACTATAAGCATTGGAAAATGTACCTTCTTCGGTGTGGGGCTCATCCTCAGGGGAGTTGTCTATGGCAGGACTAATATGGGTCAGTGGGAGATCATCAACAGTTTGTTGATGTTGTGCTAGCAGTGTTTGGCCAGTTGTGGTTGTGTCAGCTGGGACTGGTACAGTGTGTCCTTGGGCAGTATTTCCTACCACAGCTACTGCTGATCCCAATTGTGGCTGAGAAGTTGCCGTGGAAACTTGTTCTGCTGCCAATTGTTGTTGAGAAGTTGCTGTGGAAACTGGTTCTGCTGCCAATTGTGGCTGAGAAGTTGCTGTGGAAACTGGTTCTGCTGCCGATTGTCGCTGGTTGACTGGATTGGTAACAGGTGGCTGATTCAACCGCTTGGGGTGTTCACCACGTTTTTTTATTTCAGTACTCTTAGAATTTTCGTTATTTTCTTCAACTGGTGCCATGAATCGCTGAGACTGTCTAGTAGCAGAAGCAGGTTTCTTTTTTGGTTGCAGCTGTTCTATCACCGATTCAGGTGCCTGTTGATTGGTCTTCCTCTCATTGGTGGTTCCTGCGAAATTCTTACTTGAAGCTGCAGATTCCTAGCACACATAAACGATATTTCAGTCTACATAAGTCCCATATATGATGATATGCAAATGGAATAGAATGAAGAACAGTAAAGGATGACGTGCATGCTGATACATATATATGATGCATTAAGGAGACCTAGAGGTGGCATGTGAACATGTTTGGTGGGATTCAGGATACAAGTATACAACACATGGAAGTTGCAACAGATATCTCAAAGTAAAAACACAGAAATCACCTGGTGGGGTTGAGGAGAATGGTCAGGCAAGGCATCTTCCTGAGTCAGCTCTCCAATGGGCTCAGCAGGATCAAATTGTGAATCATAACATTGTTCTTTATCTTTGGGGAGGGGAAAGGGTTCTTCTCCGATTTTGTTCAGGTTTGCACTAGAGGCAATAGCGTTACAAATGCTTGTGCCCACACGGCTTGCATATCTTCTACATATATTCCGTATCCGTTTCTCTTTTAATTCATTCTTCTGTATTGCAATAATATCTAGCATGCATTACAAAAAAAAATGCTAATGAGATGGCGGTGCAAGTAAGCAAAAAAATACTTTTCGAAATCACATGCATAACGAATGCGGCCATATCAACCTTCTTGGAAGTGGGCGCGTGTACGCTTTGGTTTCCTGCCGTCGACCATGGAAGCGCCCATCTCTCCAGTCCGGTGGACGGAAGGAGTCGGGGATTAAGATACGAGAACCCGGCGATGGTGACTGTCGCTGACAAGGCGGCGGTGGAAGTCGGCTACGGAGGAGCTCGTATGGTACAGTGGTCGTCGGTGGGGGTGGGGGAGGTGGAAGCTACTCCGGCTTGCTAAAAAGCAAGGGAGACGGCGGAACGTCGTCGGTCACTACGGTGGCCGATGAGAAGGCAGTAGTGCTGGTGTGGGAGTGGGACAGTGGGCCGGCGCCGGCGTGTGAGATGATCCGGTGGGTCATGCAGGGTGGAAGCGTGAGAGAGAGATGCGGGGTTCGGCGCCGCCGGTGATAGGTCTGAATTGAGCGGTCCGGGGGGATAAGATCGACACTGTACTTATTTCACATCGCTTTGAATTTTGGAAGGGGGGGGGATTTCGGCGGGAATTTTGGGGCAGAGTTGAAATTATTACTGGTTGCTGGAAAACTGTGGAACCCTAGCCTACGAAATCCCAAGTCTGAAGCTGAGGGCCCTTTTGCTGTGGCTTTTTGGCTTTTGGATTTTGGAAGCCAAAAGAATATAATATTTGTTTTTGGCTTCCAAAATCCAAAAGCCAAAAAGGCAAAAAAGGCACAACAAAAGGGCCCTGAGTATGTTCGGGTTCAAGGGGATATGCTTGTTGGTTCTTGGGTGCATATGATCTCTTTATTTCGAAATTCATCTTCTATACATTTTGAAATGTCAAAAAAGAATAAAACGAAAAATGCATGTGTACTTCTTCGCTTGCTTTATACACATAAAATATTTCAATGGAAAAATCGAATAGTAATTTGGGCTATGTAAAAAAGAGTTACTCCGTAAAAAAATTGTGCTAACCATAAGGCTTTTTATGAGACATGTTTTCTCTCTTTTTTTACATCGACCATGAAAAAAACTTGTTTTTTTACATCAACCATGAAAAATACTTTTTTTACATCGACCATGAAAAATACTAGGAATTTGCTAAGAGCATCCACAACGTGTAGCCAAAAGTGGTTCCATATTTGATTTTTGGCTTTTTGAACTAGTTCCATACATTGTAGAGGTAGTTCCAAAACCAGAAAAACAGGGAACCGGAGCAAATAGGTGCTCCGATGCCAAATTTCACTTTTGGCATTTGGAACTAGTTCCCTACATTGTGAGAGTAGTTCCATATTGGCTTTATGAGTTGTTTTAGCTTGATGGCGGGACCCACGTTATAAATATTTGGAACCACTACATTGTGGAGCTATTGCTATATTTCACACCAAAGCCAAATTCACCATCGTATCAGATTTGGCAATAGCAACATTGTGGATAGCCTAAAGTTATATTTTCCATCTTGTACACAATTAAAAATATCTTTAAAACAAACAAATCTCTAATGTCTAGGTGTACCATCTCTACTAGTACTAGTATATATACACGTGCCTTGCACGTGAGGGCTCTTTTTTTTAGTGAAACAACTTCGACGCAATAAGAATTCGATCTTTTTTTAACAAAGGAGGGGGGCCCAAGGGCTTGGATACCATTAAGTGCAACAGAGGGGTACATATTACAGATTGCAGTCAATAGTCACTTGGGTTGAAAGCCAATGCAAGCCCGCCTACATGATAGCAGGATTTTGTGAAGCTTTTTAACTTAATTGGTCAAACATGCGAAGCATGTGCCATTTACTTGTACAACTTTATCGGAAAAAAATACTTGTACAAGCTAGTTCCCCTAAGTACTACCAGCACATAAGTAAACAAAAGAACCAGGGACATCATCAACTGAAAACAACAATCTATTCATATAGCGGCTCTTGCATCACCCTTTGAAAATCATCTACCTGCAAAGATGAGTGCAGAGTTTCTGCTCGTGCTTTCACCTGTTCCAAGATCGTCCAGTTGATCTCATGGACATCTGCATCAGCCAAAGCGGTAACCAAGTTGCCAGCCACTAGCTTCTGCAGATCAGCAACAGCATGTAGGCCATCTGAACGTAGATAATTTCATGTTCCATTCATTTATTTGATACCTACATGTTTTATGCACATTATATGTCATATTTATGACGCCTAACTAACCTTCCCCAGATGCCAAGAGCCTGCTGTTTTCTGCTGTTTTTGGTTTCAGAAATCCTAGTAAAGAAATATTCTCGGAATTGGACGACACTTTCGCCCAGGGTCCTATTTTTGCACGAAGCTTCCAGAAGACCGAAGACCTAACGAAGTGGGGCCACGAGGCGGCCAGGAGGGAGGCCGGCGCGCCCGGCCCTGGCCGCGCCGACCTACCCTGGGCCCTCGTGTGGCCCCCCGCGTTGACCCTCCGCCTACTTAAAGCTTCCGTCGCGAAACCCCCAGACCGAGAGCCACGATACGGAAAACCTTCCAGAGCCGCCGCCATCGCGAAATCAATTCGGGGGACAGAAGTCTCTGTTCCGGCACCCTGCCGGACGGGGAATTGCCCCCGGAGTCATCTCCACCGCCGTCTCCACCGCCATCTTCACCGCCATCGCTGTCTCCATGATGAGGAGGGAGTAATTCACCCCCGGGGCTGAGGGCTCCGCTGTAGCTATGTGGTTCATCTCTCTCTTTATGTGATCTAGTTGAATATTATCTATGTGCTACTCTAGTGATGTTATTAAAGTACTCTATTCCTCCTCCACGTGTGTAATGGTGACAGTGTGTGCACCGTGTGAGTACTTGGCGTAGGCTATGATTATGATCTCTTGTAGATTATGAAGTTAATTATTGCTATGATGGTATTGATGTGTATTATTCCTCCTACATATGCATGATGGTGATAGTGTGCATGCTATGTTAGTTCTTGGTGTAATTATGTTGATCTATCTTGCACTCTAAGGTTATTTAAATATGAACATTGCATTGTGGAGCTTGTTAACTCCGGCATTGAGGGTTCGTGTAATCCTACGCAATGCGTTCATCATCCAACAAAAGAGTGTAGAGTAGTCCTATTATGTGATCATTGTTGAGAGTGTCCACTAGTGAAAGCAGGATCCCTAGGCCTTGCTTCCAAGCATCGAATCTCCGTTTGTTTACTGTTTTGTTGCATGTTTACTCGCTGCCATATTTTATTCAGATTGCTATTACCACTCATATACATCCATATTACTTGTATTTCACTATCTCTTCGCCGAACTAGTGCACCTATACATCTGACAAGTGTATTAGGTGTGTTGGGGACACAAGAGACTTCTTGCTTTGTGATTACAGGGTTGCTTGAGAGGGATACCTTTGACCTCTTCCTCCCTGAGTTCGATAAACCTTGGGTAATCCACTTAAGGAAAACTTGCTGCTGTTCTACAAACCTCTGCTCTTGGAGGCCCAACACTGTCTACAAGAATAGAAGCACCCGTAGACATCAAGCACTTTTCTGGCGCCGTTGCCGGGGAGGAAAGGTAAAAGGCACTCATACTTCGGTTCCAGGTAACAGTACTTTTCTGGCGCCATTGTGTGTGTGCTCGAAGCTATTTCCTTTAGACTCTGCAATTGCATCTTTTTGTTTCTTGTTTTTATTTACACTAGTTAGGCATAATGGACAACAAAGAGCTTCTTATTCTATTTCCTGATTTAAGACATGGATGGTTTGATGCGAAAATTAAAAAACCTATGGAACCTTATTTACATGATAGTAGCAATGTTATTAGTATGAATGCAATTACTGCTAATGCTATGAAGAAGTCTAAGCTTGGGGAAGCTAGTTTACATAAAAATAATCTTTTTTGCTCCTCCGCTTTAGAAGAAATATTTTGCTCTGATGATGCTTTATCTCCCATATGCGATAACTCTAATGATGCTTCTGATACTTTAAATCCACCTGCTGAAAGTATTCCGTATAAAATACCTATGGAAATTATTGAACGTGTTATGGATAACCGCTATGAAGGGGATGGAACTGTCCATCCTAGGAATCATTTACTGTTTTTGCATGAATTATGCGGGTTATTCAAGTGTGCAGGTATTTCAATGGATGAAGTTAGAAAGAAATTATTTGTTATATCGCTATCTGGTGAAGCGGCGCATTGGTATAAACTATTGAAGGACGGGCGCTCTCTTGATTGGAAGGATATTGTGCCTCTATTTTATTCCAAGTTCTATCCTCCAAGTGAAATTCACAAAGATCGAAACCATATATATAATTTTTGGCCTCATGATGGAGAGAGTATTGCCCAAGCATGGGAGAGATTGAAGACTTTAATGCTCAAATGCCCCAATCATGAGCTTCCAGGTAATATCATCATTGATAATTTCTATGCAAGACTTTCTTTTCAAGATAAGACCTTGCTGGATACTACTTGTTCTGGATCATTCACGAGCAATAAAGAAGAGTTTAAAAGGGACCTTCTTGATCGGATTAAGGAGAACGCTGAAGATTGGGAGAACGACAAAGGTAAAGAGTCAGGTATAAACTATGATTATGAATGCATTGAAACTTTTATGAATACTGATAAATTTCGAAATATGAGTGCTACTTATGGTCTTGACTCTCAAGTTGCTGCAAATCTTTATAAAGCCTTTGCTTCTCATTTAGAATTGCCTAAAAAGAATTTTGATAAGTATCATGAACCTTTTAAAGACGCTTGCATGAAGAATGAAATTGTTGTTAATGATTGCAATAAGCGTGCTCAAACTCCTAAGAATGCTATTTCCTATAAGCATGTTAATTTTTGTGGAATACATAGACCTTGTGGAATTAATCAAATAGAAGATGAATATTGTATCCATCACAGAAATGAAAAAACTAGAAAGTGGTCTAGAGCTCTAGATGATCTTGGAGAAAAAGTGTGTGCCCTCTATCCTTTTATTTGTGAACTTTGCCATAGAGTTGGTCATTTTAATTTTCAATGTTCCTCCAATGATAATTCAAACCCCATGAGTGCTGCAAATTTGTATTGTGATGATGAAATTATTCCTAATCAGCATGATGAACTTACCTTATTTTTGAAGTGTGAAGAGTTATCAAGAAAAATTTCTTTGTTAAATATTAACGATCTTGATATTGATGATGTCCTGCATGGTTGTCTTTCTTATTGCATTAATAATTGCCATACAAATACTTACATACAGAATATTTTAGAAGATGACACCTTGCCAAAATATGATAGGACCGCTGTGTGTTTTCAATTAATTAATGAAAAGGAGGGATCCTCCCAAGTTTCTTCTATTGTTTTTGAAAGTAAATCAGGTTATGCGGACAAGCCACCCTTCAAGCCTCTTCCTCCTAAAGAAGGGAACGAGGAGAAGGAAAAGAAGAAGAAGAAGGGAACGAAGAAGAAGAAGAAGAAGGAGAATAAAAAGAAAGAGGTAACGGCGTATCCCCGCGTGAATGAGATAACGCTAGGTAACCGTAAGTATGTTGCTCCTAATGATTATTGTGATAATGAATCTGAATACGATGATCTTCCTATGCCCTTTACATACATTAGCGATCATGATTTGAATGAGCACACTACCTTTGATATTGAAAATCTCTTTGGTACTGATTATGAAAGTAATGATGATAGCATTATTCATGTCCCCTTAAACGATGATATTGAAAGCTCTAAGCTTGGGGATGTTGTGCTTGAAGATCCTGTATTTGAGACCTCTACTTTTAGTGAAAATGATGATATTACATATTCTGGTTTAGATAATTGCTATAGAGATGTATATGACACATGTTACAATTATCCTTATGAAACTTGTCATAGTTATGATGGGCTTGCCAAAAACCATTCCCTTAGTATGCAACTTGTTTACCATGTTCAAATTCTTGATAATAATCCTGCTCCAATTACTATTAATGAGAAGAGTTTTTCTTATGACAAAAATAATGATACCTTTATGCATATGAACCATGATAAGAATGTTTTAAGTGATGGTTATATTGTGGATTTCATCAATGATGCTACTGAAAGTTATTATGAGAGAGGGAAACATGGTTATATTCATCTTAATAATATTAAGTTTCCCCTCTTTATGTTGAGAATCTTGAAGTTACTCGTGTTTTATCCTCTTATGCTTGTCACTTTGCTCTTCATGAATTCATTTGTGTATAAGATTCTTCTGCATAGGAAGCATGTTAGGCTTAAATGTGTTTTGAATTTCCTCTTGAAGCTCTCTTTTGCTTCAAATACTATTTCTTGCGGGTGCATCACCAAAATTGCTGAGCCCATCTTAATGGCTATAAAGAAAGAACTTCTTGGGAGATAACCCATGTGTTATTTTGCTACAGTACTTTGTTTTACATTTGTGTCTTGGAAGTTGTTTACTACTGTAGCAACCTCTCCTTATCATGTTTTTGTGCCAAGTAAAGTTTCTTGCTAAAGTTGATGTTATATTTGGGATCGCTGCGCAGAAACAGCATTGCTGTCTGTCACGAATCTGGGCACAGTTCTCTGTAGAAAATTCGAAAAATCTGCCAATTTACGAGCTTGATCCTCAGATATGTACGCAACTTTCATTAGTTTTGAGTTTTTCCATTTGAGCAAGTCTAGTGCCAGCTTTAAATTCGTCTTTACGGACTGTTCTGTTTTTGACAGATTCTGCCTTTTATTTCGCATTGCCTCTTTTGCTATTTTGGATTTATTTCTTTGATCCACTAATGTCCAGTAGCATTATGCAATGTCCAGAAGTGAAAATAATGATTGTGTCACCTCTGAATGAGTGAATTATTAATGATGCACTAACCCTCTAATGAGTTTGCTTGAAGTTTGGTGTGAAGGAAGTTTTCAAGGGTCAAGAGAGGAGAATGATATACTATGATCAAGAGGAGTGAAAGCTCTAAGCTTGGGGATGCCCCCGTGGTTCACCCCTGCATATTTTAAGAAGACTCAAGCGTCTAAGCTTGGGGATGCCCAAGGCATCCCCTTCTTCATCGACAAAATCATCAGGTTCCTCCCCTGAAACTATATTTTTATTCAATCACATCTTGTGTTCTTTACTTGGAGCGTCGGTTTGTTTTCGTTTTTGTTTTTGTTTGAATAAGATGGATCCTAGCATTCACTTTGTGGGAGAGAGACACGCTCCGCTGTTGCATATGGACACATGTGTCCTTAGGCTTTACTCATAATGTTCAAGGCGAAGTTTCTTCTTCGTTAAATTGTTATATGGTTGGAATTGGAAAATGCTACATGTAGTAATTCTAAAATGTCTTGGATAATGTGATACTTGGCAATTGTTGTGCTCATGTTTAAGCTCTTGCATCATATGCTTTGCACCCATTAATGAAGAAATACATAGAGCTTGCTAAAATTTGATTTGCATATTTGGTCTCTCTAAGGTCTAGATAATATCTAGTATTGAGTTTTGAACAACAAGGAAGACAGTGTAGAGTCTTATAATGTTTACAATATGTCTTTTATGTGAGTCTTGCTGCACTTGTTCATCCTTGAGTTTGCTTCAAATAACCTTGCTAGCCTAAACCTTGTATCGAGAGGGAATACTTCTCATGCATCCAAAATCCTTGAGCCAACTACTATGCCATTTGTGTCCACCATACCTACCTACTACATGGTATTTCTCCGCATTCCAAAGTAAATTGCTTGAGTGCTACCTTTAAAATTCCATCATTCACCTTTGCAATATATAGCTCATGGGACAAAATAGCCTTAAAAACTATCGTAGTATTGAATATGTACTTATGCACTTTATATTTTATTAAGTTGCTTGTTGTGCGATAACCATGCTTCTGGGGAACGCCATCAACTATTGTTGAATATCATGTGAGTTGCTATGCATGTCCGTCTTGTCTGAAGGATCTATCATTTTAGTGGTTGGAGCATGCAAAATTGTTAGAGAAGAACATTGGGCCGCTAACTAAAGCCATGAATCATGGTGGAAGTTTCAGTTTTGGACATATATCCTCAATCTCATATGAGAATAATAACTTTGCTACATGCTTATGCATTAAAGAGGAGTCCATTATCTGTTGTCCATGTTGTCCCGGTATGGATGTCTAAGTTGAGAATAATCAAAAGCGAGAAATCCAAAATGCGAGCATTCTCCTTGGACCTTTGTACAGGCGGCATGGAGGTACCCCTTTGTGACACTTGGTTGAAACATGGCATGCAAAGATCCGGTAGTCCAAGCTAAGTAGGACGAGGTGCGGGCACTATTAGTATACTATGCATGAGGCTTGCAACTTGTAAGATATAATTTTCATAACTCATATGCTTTATTACTACCATTGACAAAATTGTTTCATGTTTTCAAAATAAAAGCTCTAGCACAAATACAGCAATCGATGCTTTCCTCTTTGAAGGACCATTCTTTTACTTTTATTGTTGAGTCAGTTTACCTATCTCCCTCCACCTTAAGAAGCAAACACTTGTGTGAACTGTGCATTGATTCCTACATACTTGCATATTGCACTTGTTATACTACTTTATGTTGACAATATCCATGAGATATACATGTTATAAGTTGAAAGCAACCGCTGAAACTTAATCTTCCTATGTGTTGCTTCAACACCTTTACTTTAATTTATTGCTTTATGAGTTAACTCTTATGCAAGACTTATTGATGCTTGTCTTGAAGTACTATTCATGAAAAGTCTTTGCTATATGATTCACTTGTTTACTCATGTCATTACCTTTGTTTTGATCGCTGCATTCATTACATATGTTTACAAATAGTATGATCAAGATTATGATGGCATGTCACTTCAGAAATTATCTTTGTTATCGTTTACCTGCTCGGGACGAGCGAACTAAGCTTGGGGATGCTGATACGTCTCCAACGTATCGATAATTTCTTATGTTCCATGCTAATTTATTGATGATACCTACATGTTTTATGCACATTATATGTCATATTTATGCATTTTCTGAACTAACCTATTAACAAGATGCCGAAGAGCCAGTTGCTGTTTTCTGCTGTTTTTGGTTTCAGAAATCCTAGTAAAGAAATATTCTCGGAATTGGACGAAACTTTCGCCTGTGGTCCTATTTTTGCACGAAGCTTCCAGAAGACCGAAGACCTAACGAAGTGGGGCCACGAGGCGGCCAGAGGAGGCCGGCGCGCCCAGCCCCGGCCGCGCCGACCTACCCCCGGGCCCCTCGTGTGGCCCCCGCGTTGACCCTCCGCCTACTTAAAGCTTCCGTCGCGAAACCCCCAGCATCGAGAGCCACGATACGGAAAACCTTCCGAGCCGCCGCCATCGCGAAGCCAAGATCCGGGGACAGAAGTCTCTGTTCCGCACGCCGGACGGGGAATTGCCCCCGAGTCATCTCCACCGCCGTCTCCACCGCCATCTTCACCGCCATCGCTGTCTCCATGATGAGGAGGGAGTAATTCACCCCCGGGGCTGAGGGCTCCGCTGTAGCTATGTGGTTCATCTCTCTCTTTATGTGATCTAGTTGAATATTATCTATGTGCTACTCTAGTGATGTTATTAAAGTACTCTATTCCTCCTCCACGTGTGTAATGGTGACAGTGTGTGCACCGTGTGAGTACTTGGCGTAGGCTATGATTATGATCTCTTGTAGATTATGAAGTTAATTATTGCTATGATGGTATTGATGTGTATTATTCCTCCTACATATGCATGATGGTGATAGTGTGCATGCTATGTTAGTTCTTGGTGTAATTATGTTGATCTATCTTGCACTCTAAGGTTATTTAAATATGAACATTGCATTGTGGAGCTTGTTAACTCCGGCATTGAGGGTTCGTGTAATCCTACGCAATGCGTTCATCATCCAACAAAAGAGTGTAGAGTAGTCCTATTATGTGATCATTGTTGAGAGTGTCCACTAGTGAAAGCAGGATCCCTAGGCCTTGCTTCCAAGCATCGAATCTCCGTTTGTTTACTGTTTTGTTGCATGTTTACTCGCTGCCATATTTTATTCAGATTGCTATTACCACTCATATACATCCATATTACTTGTATTTCACTATCTCTTCGCCGAACTAGTGCACCTATACACCTGACAAGTGTATTAGGTGTGTTGGGGACACAAGAGACTTCTTGCTTTGTGATTACAGGGTTGCTTGAGAGGGATACCTTTGACCTCTTCCTCCCTGAGTTCGATAAACCTTGGGTAATCCACTTAAGGGAAAGCGGTAACAAAGTCTGCCAGCCACTAGCTTCTGCAGATCAGCAACAGCATGTAGGCCATCTTGAATTGTAGAATTCCATCCTCGGTTCATTTCTTTGTTCCGCCAAGTGGCCACATCCAAGTCCTTTTGAAGACGCCTAATCTTAGCTTCCCCAGTGCCACATCCTTCTGTTTTGTTCCTACAAACGTTTGCATCACTGGAACTCTGGACATCTGTGCTACAATGCTGCTTGGCAGGGACATGAGCAGTCACTTGCTTCTGCGATTTGCCATGCATAAAATCAATCAGCAGATTAAAAGGAAATATGTTGGTTGATTCATGTCACCACTTTCAGCAACCCATGAGTTTCTAAACCTTAAATGGAGTCTAAAACATTGCAATAAAAGGGTGGGTGCATCATTTGGATGCAGAGGCCGGGGCGACCCTATTTTCAAGAAAAAATTAGGAAATCTGAAATCTATATCTATATCTCTACCATCTATACCACTCCACTCCTGTTGACAGTTTGATCTCTTTCAGTACATTAGATTATGTCATGTTTAAAACACTATTATAAAATTACCTCCTTAATGTTGAGCTCAGGAGGATCCAGATGTGCTGATCCTAGGCGGCCACTCAAATGATTGCTTGCTAGAACAATAGGACCAAATCCCGCCTCCTTTCTACCAATGTCTGCATCACTGGCGCGCTCACTGTCTTTGTTAGGAACATGAGCAGTGGCTAGCTGCTGCAAATCAAAGTTCATCAAATCAATCAGCAAACAAGACATATGAAATTTGAGCAGTGCGGCTAAATACCTTCTTCAGCAGCTGCCCCACGGAATCGTCCTTTTGGCGGCACATCACACGTGTGAAAAATCTCGGCAACGACTTGGGGTGCGGTGATTTTGTCCCATTCCACAGTATGCCGAGCTTGGCTGCAATTATCATATTCTGCAAGATATTTTGCCTCCGAGATTCTTCGTAGGCATTCTCGAGGGGAATATCTAGCAGGCATTACAAAAAAAAACAGATGCTAATAACAAGCAGTGGAAGCAAGCAATAAACTAGTCTCGGAAATCAAATACGGAGTACATAACAAAAGCTGCCGGACAAAGTGTTCAACCTTGGTCGACTGGGGAGGTGGCGCGTTGGCCGTTCGGTTTGGTTCGGTGGATCATGGTGGCGCTTTGTGTACCGATCTCGCCGGCCGGTAAGATGAACCAGTGAGTCGGGGAAGCAGATCCGACGAAGCGGACGGAGTGTGGTTGACGGCGTCGCTGAGCTGGCTCCGGTGCGGTGGATGTCGGCTACGGATGGAGGACTGAGAGGGAGCGAGACGGACTAGGTGCGAGGTAGGGAGAGAGGCCCTTGCTTGTCCGTGGGTGGGGCTGGATATAGGGGAAATGAAAGCGAGGTAGGAAGATAGCATCCTGCTAATTTATGGTGCTGAACTAGAAAATCCCGCCAATATATGGTGCTGAATTGCGGGCGGCTCATAGCTTGTGCACAAATAAAATGGGAAAATCCAAAAAATGTAGTTCAACAAAAAAAACTCTAGTAGGCAAAGTCGCTAGCTCGCCATGAGAAGATGCACTCCGCCAAAAAAATGTCATGACAAGCTAGTTTGCTATGGATCTTGCATTAACCCTGCTCGATAAAATGGTGGGCAAAAAAAGACAAGCTAAATCAAAAATAATGGTGGTAGAAAGATGTAACTCTCAAATGTAAACTCTACTAAACAGGGCCAGCTCAAAAATATGCCTCATATTATTAGTACTTCCTCCGGTCCATATTAACTGCCACTAACATACATCGAGAAACAAAAAAGAGAAATCTGTCATGAATAGTTCCCGAATTCAAATCTGAGTTTCTCTGTAGACTATTCCCATCTGAGTTTCTCTTTTTTGTTTCTCGATGTATGTTTCGAATTTTGATCTGAAATTTTTAGGGGTTATCTTAATATGAGCTGTGAACGTGCATGATTTGTTTCAGATTTTTTTCGCAATGTTTAAATTTGGATTTAGGCCGCATGTCACCTCGCTACCGCTCGAGAAATGGAGCCCCTCTCCGCTGGGCTCCATAAAAGCTTCACTGCTCGTGTCAGACTGTTGAAGACACTGGCAAGTGCATGTCAGGGGGACAGAGAATAAATTTCGTCCACGCGTCGGCGCGTGCTGTCTACCCCAAACCCTAAACTCTGTCTTTATGAAGTCAAGCATGCATGAAGAGAAGTGGTTTTTGGTTTCAAACATGGAAATTTCAAAAACCCTCTCAAGAGCTACATTTTGGAGTGACTAATTTTTCATATTCATGATTTAAACTTGTTTAAATGGGCATAAAAATAGGCATAAAATTCAAAATAAATCAAAATAAATGAAAAACCAAGGCACATAGTCTTCTTATGTCATATAGTAAGCATTCAATTAAGTTGATAAACAAGGTCTAGACATATTCAAACCAGAAAAATCATGTATCTACCCCCTAACCCTAAACTCTGTCTTATGAAGTCAAGCATGAAGAGATGTGGTTTTTGGTTTCAAACATGGAAATTTCGAAAACCCTCCCAAGAGCTTCATTTTGGAGTGACTAAGAAGCATACATGCTTACTTTTTTATATTCATGTTTTAAACTTGTTCAAATCTTGGTCAAACCTAGGATTTGACCAAGATTCAAATGGGCATAAAAATTCAAAAAAATGAAGAAAAAAATGAAAAACCAAGGTCTTCTTATGTCATATAGTAAGCATTCAATTAAGTTGATAAACAAGGTCTAGACGTTTTAAACCTGAAAAATCATGTATCTACCCCCTAACCCTAAACTCTGTCTTATGAAGTCAAGCATGCATGGTGAAGAGAAGTGGTTTTTGGTTTCAAACATGGAAATTTTAAAAACCCTCCCAAGAGCTTCATTTTGGGGTGACTAAGAAGGATACATGATTACTTTGTCATATTCATGTCTTAAACTTGTTTAAGTCATGGTCAAACCTAGGATTTGACCAAGATTCAAATGGGCATAAGAATTCAAAAAAAACAAATAGTCTGTGTATGTCATATAGTAAGCATTCAAGTTGATAAACAAGGTCTAGACATATTCAAACCAGAAAAATCATGGAAATTTCAAAAACCTCCCACGAGCTTCATTTTGGAGTGACTAAGAAGGATCGATGCAGGTTACTTTTCATATTATTCATGTTTTAAACTTGTTTAAATCTTGGTCCAACCTAGGATTTGACCAAGATTCAACAAATGGGGATAAAAAAATGAAAACCCAATGCACATAGTCTTCTTATGTCATATAATAAGCATACAATTAAGTTGATAAACAAGGTCTAGACATATTCAAACCAAAAAAAACATGTATGTGGCTACCCCTAACCCTAAACTCTGTCTTATGAAGTCAAGCATGAAGAGATGTGGTTTTTGGTTTCAAACATGGAAATTTCAAAAACCCCTTCCAAGAGCTTCATTTTGGAGTGACTAAGAAGCATACATGCTTACCTTTTCATATATATTCATGTTTTAAACTTGTTCAAATCTTGGTCAAACCTAGGATTTGACAAAGATTCAAATGGGCATAAAAATTCAAATAAAATGAATACCAAGGTCTTCTTATGTCATATAGTATGTGCGCATTCACTTAAGTTGATAAACAAGGTCTAGACATATTAAACCTGAAAAATCATGCATGTATCTACCCCTAACCCTAAACTCTGTCTTATAAAGTCAAGCATGCATGGTGAAGATAAGTGGTTTTTGGTTTCAAACATGGAAATTTCAAAAACCCTCCTAATTAAGAGCTTCATTTTGGAGTGACTAAGAAGGATACATGCTTACTTTTACATATTCATGTTTTAAACTTGTTTAAGTCGTGGTCAAACCTAGGATTTGACCAAGATTTAAATGGGCATAAAAATTCAAAAACAAAATCAAAAACCAAAGCAAGTCTTTGCATGTCATATAGTAAGCATTCAAGTTGATAAACAAGGTCTAGACATATTCAAACCAGAAAATCATGTATATATCTACCCCTAACCCTAAACTCTATCTTTATGAAGTCAAGCATGCATGAAGAGAAGTGGTTTTAGGTTTCAAACATGGAAATTTCAAAAACCATCCCAAGAGCTACATTTTGGAGTGACTAAGAAGGATATATAGATGCTTAATTTTGCATATTCATGATTTAAACTTGTTCAAATCTTGGTCAAACCTATGATTTGACCAAGATTCAAATGGGCATTAAAAAATAGAAAAATGAAAAACCAAAGCACATAATCTTCTTATGTCATATAGTAAGCATTAAAGTTGATAAACACAAGGTCTAGACATATTCAAACCATACAAATCATGTATCTACCCCTAACCCTAAACTCTGTCTTATGAAGTCAAGCATGAAGAGATGTGGTTTTTGGTTTCAAACATGGAAATTTCAAATACCCTTCCAAGAGCTTCATTTTGGAGTGACTAAGAAGCATACATGCTTACCTTTTCATATTCATGTTTTAAACTTGTTCAAATCTTGGTCAAACCTAGGATTTGACCAAGATTCAAATGGGCATAAAAATTCAAAAAAATGAATACCAAGATCTTCTTATGTCATATAGTATGCGCGCAATCAATTAAGTTGATAAACAAGGTATAGACATATTAAACCTGAAAATCATGTATCTACCCCTAACCCTAAACTCTGTCTTATAAAGTCAAGCATGCATGGTGAAGATAAGTGGTTTTTGGTTTCAAACATGGAAATTTCAAAAACCCTCCTAATTAAGAGCTTCATTTTGGAGTGACTAAGAAGGATACATGCTTACTTTTTCATATTCATGTTTTAAACTTGTTTAAATCTTGGTCAAACCTAGGAAAATCATAAATATATCTACCCCTAACCCTAAACTCTGTCTTATGAAGTCAATCATGAAGAGAAGTGGTTTTGGGTTTCCTACATGGAAATTTCAAAAACCTCCCAAAAACTTCATTTTAGAGTGACTAAGAACGATACATGCTTCCCTTTTCATTTTCATGTTTTAAACTTGTTTACATTATCTTGGTCAAATCTAGGATTTGACAAGATTCAAATGGGCATCAAAATAAAAAAATCAGAAAAATGAAAAACCAAAGCACATAGTTTTCTTATGTCATATAGTAAGCATTAAAGTTGACAAACAAGGTCTAGACATATTCAAACCAGACAAATCATGTATCTATACCCCCTAACCCCTAAACTATGTCTTATGAAGTCAAACATGAAGAGAAGTGGTTTTGGGTTTCAAACATGGAAATTTCAAATACCCTTCCAAGAGCTTCATTTTGGAGTGGCTAAGAAGCATACATGCTTACCTTTTCATATTCATGTTTAAACTTGTTCAAATCTTGGTCAAACCTAGGATTTGACCAAGATTCAAATGGGCATCAAAAATAAAAAATTAGAAAAATGAAAAACCCAAAGCACATAGTTTTCTTATGTTATATAGTAAGCATTCAAGTTGATAAACAAGGTCTGGACATATTCAAACCAGAAAAATCATGTATGTGGCTACCCCTAACCCTAAACTCTGTCTTATGAAGTCAAGCATGAAGAGATGTGGTTTTTGGTTTCAAACATGGAAATTTCGAAAACCCTTCCAAGAGCTTCATTTTGGAGTGACTATTTAAGAAGCATACATGCTTACCTTTTCATATTCATGTTTTAAACTTGTTCAGATCTTGATCAAAACTAGGATTTGACCAAGATTCAAATGGGCATAAAAATTCAAAAAAAATGAATACCAAGATCTTCTTATGTCATATAGTATGTGCGCATTCAATTAAATTGATAAACAAGGTCTAGACATATTAAACCTGAAAATCATGTATCTACCCCTAACCCTAAACTCTGTCTTAAAAAATGAATACCAAGATCTTCATGCTTGACTTCATAAGAGAGAGTTTGGGGATAGGGGTAGCTTGATACATGAATTTTCTGGTTTGAATATGTCTAGACCTTGTTTATCAACTTAATTGAATGCTTACTAGTAGATGACATAAGATGACTATGTGCATTGGTTTTTCATTTTATTGTTTTTTTGAATTTTTATGCCCATTTGAATCTTGGTCAAATCCTAGGTTTGACCATGATTTAAACAAGTTTAAAACATGAATATGAAAAATTAAGCATCTATCCTTCTTAGTCACTCCAATATGTAGCTCTTGGGAGGGTTTTTGAAATTTCCATGCTTGAAACCAAAAACCACTTCTCTTCATGCATGCTTGACTTCTTCATAAGACAGAGTTTAGGGTTAGGGGGTAGATACATGATTTTCCTGCTTTGAATATGTGTAGACCTTGTTTATCAAATTAATTGAATGCTTACTATATAACATATAAGAAGGCCTTGTTTTTTTTGAACTTTTATACCCATTTGAATCTTGGTCAAATCCTTGGTTCCACCAAGATTTGAATAAGTTAAAAACATGAATATGAAAAAGTAAGCATGTATGCTTCTTAGTCACTTCAAAATGAAGCTCTTGGGAGGGTTTTTGAATTTCCATGTTCGAAACCAAAAACCACAAATCTTCATGCTTGACTTCATGAAACAGAGTTTAGGGTTAGGGGTAGATACATGCGTGATTTAAACAAGTTTAAAACATGAATATGAATATGAAATTTTTTGCCCATTTGAATCTTGGCCAAATCCTAGGTTTGACCATGATTTAAACAAGTTTAAAACATGAATATGAAAAATTAAGCATGTACCATTCGTAGTCACTCCAAAATGAAGCTCTTGAGAGGGTTTTTGAAATTTCCATGTTTGAAACCAAATAACCACGTACTTCTCTTCATGCTTGACTTCATAAGACAGAGTTTGGGGTTAGGGTTAGCTTGATACATGAATTTTCTGGTTTGAATATGTCTAGACATTGTTTATCAACTTAATTGAATGCTTACTAGATGACATAAGATGACTATGTGCATTGGTTTTTCATTTTTTTTGAATTTTTATGCCCATTTGAATCTTGGTCAAATTCTAGGTTTGACCATGATTTAATCAAGTTTAAAACATGAATATGAAAAATTAAGCATCTATCCTTCTTAGTCACTCCAATATGTAGCTCTTGGGAGGGTTTTTGAAATTTCCATGCTTGAAAACCAAAAACCACTTTTCTTCATGCATGCTTGACTTCATAAGACATAGTTTAGGGTTAGGGGGTAGATACATGATTTTCCTACTAGTTTGAATATGTCTAGACCTTGTTTATCAATTTAATTGAATGCTTACTATATGACATGAGCAGACCTTGGTTTTAATTTTTTATACCCATTTGAATCTTCGTCAAATCGTAGGTTTGTTGACCAAGATTTGAACAAGTTTAAAACATGAATATGAAAAAGTAAGCATGTATGCGTCTTAACTAGTCACTCCAAAATGAAGCTCTTGGGAGGGTTTTTGAAATTTCCATGTTTGAAACCAAAAACCACTTCTTCTCTTCATGCTTGACTTCATAAGTCAGGGTTAATTTAGGGATATATAGGGGGTAGATACATGATTTTTCTGGTTTGATATGTCTAGACCTTGTTTATCAACTTAATTGAATGCTTACTATATGACATAAGAAGACTACGTGACTTGTGCTCACTGAAGTGTGGGACCTCACGCATGGGAACCACACGTACGTAAGTGACAGACTTGTTGCTCTAATAACTCGGGTGATCATTATACTGTATTAGTACATAGTTTCCTATGGATCCTTCTTAGTCACTCCAAAATGAAGCTCTTTGAGAGGGTTTTTGAAATTTCCATGTTTGAAACCCAAAACAACTTCTCTTCATACTTGACTTCATAAGACAGAGTTTAGGGTTAGGGGTAGATACATGATTTGTCTGGTTTGAATATGTCTAGACCTTGTTTATCAACTTTAATGCTTACTATATGACATAAGAAGACTATGTGCTTTGGTTTTTCATTTTTCTGATTTTTTCTATTTTTGATGCCCATTTGAATCTTGGTCAGATCCTAGGTTTTACCAAGATTTAAACAAGTTTAAAACATGAAAATGAAAAGGGAAGCATTTATCCTTCTTAGTCACTCTAAATGAAGTTTTTGGGAGGTTTTTGAAATTTCCATGTTTGAAACCCAAAACCACTTCTCTTCATGCTTGACTTCATAAGACATAGTTTAGGGTTAGGGGTACATACATGATTTGTATGTTTTGAATATGTCTAGACCTTGTTTATCAACTTGAATGCTTACTATATGACATAAGAAAACTACGTATGTGCTTTGGTTTTTCATTTTTCTGTTTTTTTTTTCAATTTTCCGCCCATTTGAATCTCTGTCAAATCCTAGGTTTGACCAAGATTTAAACAAGTTTAACACGTGAAAACGAAAAGGTAAGCATGGATCCTTCTTAGTCACTCCAAAATGTACCAATTGATAGATGTGTTAACTTTGCTTCATGGAAAAAATAATGTCATGTAAATGAGTTAACTTGGATTTCCTACCCTTGAATCCATAGGAAACTTTGTTCTAATGCACTATAATAATCAACCGAGTTTTTACACCAACAGGTCTGTCACTTACGTGTGGTGCCCATGCGTGAGGTCCCACACTTCAGTGAGCACAAGTCACGTGCAATAGGTACGCAAACTCCCAGCCATTTTCTTTGTCAAGAGAAGACGCATCAGGATGCGTATTGGAAGTCTGTGGGTCCTTCTGGATCCTTCGGTTGTCCCTCTCACAAAAAAACAAATCTCTCTCATTCTCGGCCTCGCTCGACTCGCTCGCTCGCTCGCTCGCACCTCCTGCTCACTGACAAACCCTGCACAAAAGTCAACATCATCACCCGAAAAAGGGGAGACACCATAATGCTCTCCCTCCTTCTTCTCTCCTTCCGAGTGATCCCTCTTCCTCCGAGTTTCACTCGACGGGCAAACACATATGTGCTGCATAGTAATAATAAAAAGGTACTACAGAAAATTCGACCTACGAATCTATAATTAAATATACTAGGTTAAACTAGGGTTTTGCCCAGTACTACAGATCAAGGTTCAAAAAAATCCAACTACGGGGTTCGAACAACCCCATTTCTAATCAAAGATTTTTTTCGACGTCATCCAAATGGCCTCAAACTATAGCATGGGCGGATCCAGACTATAGCCAAGGGGGCAGCTGCCCCCGCTCAATTTTCTGAAACCTTGTAATATGATATTTGCATCACTTATCATATGTTTGCCCATTTGAATCTTGTCAAATCCTAGATTTGACCAAGATAATTTAAACAAGTTTAAAACATGAAAATGAAAAGGGAAGCTTGTATCCTTCTTAGTCACTCTAAAATGAAGTTTGGGGAGGTTTTTGAAATTTCCATGCTTGAAACCAAAAACCACTTCTCTTCATGCTTGACTTCATAAGACAAAGTTTAGGGTTAGGGGTAGATACATGATTTTTCTGGTTTGAATATATGTCTAGACCTTATTTATCAACTTAATTGAATGCTTACTATATAACATAAGAAGACCTTGTTTTTTTATTTTGTTTTTTAATTTTTATACGGATTTGAATCTTGGTCAAATCCTTGGTTTCACCAAGATTTGAATAAGTTTAAAACATGAATATGAAAAAGTAAGCATGCATGTATGCTTCATAATTAATCACTTCAAAATGAAGCTCTTGGGAGGGTTTTTGAAATTTCCATGTTTGAAACCAAAAAACCACATATCATCATGCTTGACTTCATGAGACAGAGTTTAGGTTAGGGGGTAGGTACATGATTTCTCTGGTTTGAATATGTCTAGAGACCTTGTTTATCAACTTAATTGAATGCTTACAATATAACATAAGAAGACTATGTGCCTTGGTTTTTCATTTTTTGTTTTTTTTTAAATTATGCCCATTTGAATCTTTGTCAAATCCTAGGTTTGACCATGATTTAAACAAGTTTAAAACATGAATATGAAAAAGTAAGCATGTATCCTTCGTAGTCACTCCAAAATGAAGCTCGATCTTGAGAGGGTTTTTGAAATTTCCATGTTTGAAACCAAAAAACCACATACCTATCTTCATGCTTGACTTCATAAGACAGAGTTAATTAGGGGTTAGGGGTAGCTTGATACATGATATTTCTGGTTTGAATATGTCTAGACCTTATTTATCAACTTAATTGAATGCTTACTATATGACATAAGAAGACCTTGGTTTTCATTTTTTATACCCATTTGAATCTTGGTCAAATCATAGGTTTGACCAAGATTTGAACAAGTTTAAAACATGAATATGAAAAAGTAAGCACGTACGTATGCTTCTTAGTCACTCCAAAATGAAGCTCTTGGGAGGGTTTTTGAAATTTCCATGCTTGAAACCAAAAACCACTTCTCTTCATGCATGCTTGACTTCATAAGACAGAGTTTAGGGTTAGGGGTAGATACCTAATTTTCTGGTTTGAATATGTGTAGACCTTGTTTATCAAAATAATTGAATGCTTACTATATAACATAAGAAGACCTTGTTTTTTTTGAATTTTTATACCCATTTGAATCTTGGTCAAATCCTTGGTTCCACCAAGATTTGAATAAGTTAAAAACATGAATATGAGAAAGTAAGCATGTATGCTTCTTAGTCACTTCAAAATGAAGCTATTGGGAGGGTTTTTGAATTTCCATGTTCGAAACTAAAAACCACATATCTTCATGCATGCATGCTTGACTTCATGAAACAGAGTTTAGGGTTAAGGGTAGATACATGCATGATTTTTCTTGTTTGAATATGTCTAGACCTTGTTTATCAACTTAATTGAATGCCTACTATATAACATAAGAAGACCTTTTTTTTAATTTTTATACCCATTTGAATCTTGGTCAAATCCTAGGTTTCACCAAGATTTGAATAAGTTTAAAACATGAATATGAAAAGGTAAGCATGCATGTATGCTTCTTAATTAATCGCTTCGAAATGAAGCTCTTGAGAGGGTTTTTGAAATTTCCATGTTTGAAACAAAAAAAACCACGTACTTCTCTTCATGCTTAACTTCATAAGACAGAGTTTGGGGATAGGGGTAGCTTGATACATGATTTTTCTGGTTTGAATATGTCTAGACCTTGTTTATCAACTTAATTGAATGCTTACTAGATGACATATATAAGATGACTATGTGCATTTGTTTTTCATTTTATTGTTTTTTTGAATTTTTATGCCCATTTGAATCTTGGTCAAATCCTAGGTTTGACCATGATTTAAACAATTTAAAACATGAATATGAAAAATTAAGCATGTATCCTTCGTAGTCACTCCAAAATGAAGCTCGATCTTGAGAGGGTTTTTGAAATTTCCATGTTTGAAACCAAAAAACCACGTACTTCTCTTCATGCTAGACTTCATAAGACAAAGTTTGGGGTTAGGGGTAGCTTGATACATAAACTTTCTGGTTTGAGTATGTCTAGACATTGTTTATCAACTTAATTGAATGCTTACTAGATGACATAAGAGTTTTTGAAATTTCCATGCTTGAAAACCAAAAACCACTTCTCTTCATGCATGCTTGACTTCATAAGATAGAGTTTGGGGTTAGGGGGTAGATACATGATTTTCCTGCTAGTTTGAATATGTCTAGACCTTGTTTATTAATTTAATTGAATGCTCACTATATGACATGAGCAGACCTTGGTTTTAATTTTTTTATACCCATTTGATTCTTCGTCAAATCCTAGGTTTGTTGACCAAGATTTGAACAAGTTTAAAACATTAATATGAAAAGGTAAGCATGTATGCTTCTTAATTAGTCACTCCAAAATGAAGCTCTTGGGAGGGTTTTTGAAATTTCCATGATTGAAACCAAAAACCACTTCTCTTCATGCTTGAATTCATAAGTCAGGGTTTAGGGATATATAGGGGGTAGATACATGATTTTTCTGGTTTGAATATGTCTAGAGCTTGTTTTTCAACTTGAATGCTTACTATATGACATACGAAGACTGTTTGCTAACGGAGGGATTAAGCACTCTAGCTATGAAAAGTACCAAACGATGCATACCAAAATGATTTTTTAGAGGAATACTAGTTCGGATTATATAATTTTATATTAGCAGGCCAAAATCGAACCCCGTAGTTGGATTTTCAGAAATTGATCCGTAGTACTGGGCAAAACCCTAGTTTAGCTTATTTAATAATAGATTCGTAGGTCGATTTTTTTACGTTATTATTATTATTACTAGGCAGCACATGTGTTTGCCCGTCCAGTGAAACTCTTTCATTTCATTTTTCTTTTCCGCAAGGTCGGGAGTCGGAGGAAGAGGGATCACACGGGAGGAGACGAAGGGAGAGCAGTCACGGGGCCCCACTTATTTATGGTGTCTATCCTTTTTCTGGTGATGTTGACTGTTGTGCAGGGTTGTCAGTGCGCAGGGGGGTGCGAGCGAGCGAGAAAGGCCGAGAATGAGAGAGATGTTTTTTTAGAGGGACAACCGAACGATCCTGAAGGACCCAGATTTCCAATACGCATCAGAGCGCAGTTTACAGCAGGACACAAAATAAACAGGAAATTACGTCTAAATCCCTAAGATTTACATGGTAGACCCCATGCTGAAAGCAAGAAATGCGATCGGGTCCTTAATAGGCACCGTCCGGATTGATCCTCGTCGGAGCCGGGGACGAACCACTTGGCGCGACCAAATCGCCATGGCTACAGAGCCTGCACACCATGGCCTACGAGCTGAGCTAGAAACGACCTGCCAAAACCGGCAGCCAACGGAGGTGGATAATTGGAGAGAGAGAGAGAGAGAGAGAGAGAGAGAGTGTTGATGCCTCTCTCTTGACAAAGAAGATGGCTGGGAGTTTGCTTACCTAGCGTACGTGACTTGTGCTCACTGAAGTGTGGGACCTCACGCATGGGAACCACACGTAAGTGACAGACTTGTTGCTCTAATAACTCGGGTGATCATTATACTGTATTAGTACATAGTTTCCTATGGATCCTTCTTAGTCACTCCAAAATGAAGCTCTTTGGGAGGGTTTTTGAAATTTCCATGTTTGAAACCAAAAATAAGAAGACTATGTGCCTTGATTTTTCATTTTTTTAAAATTTTGCCCATTTGAATCTTGGTCAAATCCTAGGTTTGACCATGATTTAAACAAGTTTAAAACATGAATATGAAAAATTAAGCATGTATCCTTCATAGTCACTCCAAAATGAAGCTCTTGAGAGGGTTTTTGAAATTTCCATGTTTGAAACCAAAAAACCGCGTACTTCTCTTCATGCTTGACTTCATAAGAGAGAGTTTGGGGATAGGGGTAGCTTGATACATGAATTTTCTGGTTTGAATATGTCTAGACCTTGTTTATCAACTTAATTGAATGCTTACTAGATGACATAAGATGACTATGTGCATTGGTTTTTCATTTTATTGTTTTTTTTGAATTTTTATGCCCATTTGAATCTTGGTCAAATCCTAGGTTTGACCATGATTTAAACAAGTTTAAAACATGAATATGAAAAATTAAGCATCTATCCTTCTTAGTCACTCCAATATGTAGCTCTTGGGAGGGTTTTTGAAATTTCCATGCTTGAAACCAAAAACCACTTCTCTTCATGCATGCTTGACTTCTTCATATAAGACAGAGTTTAGGGTTAGGGGGTAGATACATGATTTTCCTGGTTTGAATATGTGTAGACCTTGTTTATCAAATTAATTGAATGCTTACTATATAACATATAAGAAGACCTTTTTTTTGAACTTTTATACCCATTTGAATCTTGGTCAAATCCTTGGTTCCACCAAGATTTGAATAAGTTAAAAACATGAATATGAAAAAGTAAGCATGTATGCTTCTTAGTCACTTCAAAAATGAAGCTCTTGGGAGGGTTTTTGAATTTCCATGTTCGAAACCAAAAACCACAAATCTTCATGCTTACTTCATGAAACATAGTTTATATTAGGGTTAGGGGTACATGCTTGATTTTTCTTGTTTGAATATGTCTAGACCTTGTTTATCAACTTAATTGAATGCCTACTATATAACATATATAAGAAGACCTTTTTTGTTTTTTTTAATTTTTATACCCATTTGAATCTTGGTCAAATCCTAGGTTTCACCAAGATTTGAATAAGTTTAAAACATGAATATGAAAAAGTAAGCATGCATGTATGCTTCTTAATTAATCACTTCGAAATGAAGCTCTTGGGAGGGTTTTTGAAATTTCCATGTTTGAAACCAAAAACCACATATCTTCATGCATGTGCTTGACTTCATGAGACAGAGTTTAGTGTTAGGGGGTAGATACATGATTTCTCTCGTTTGAATATGTCTAGACCTTGTTTATCAACTTAATTGAATGCTTACTATATGACATAAGAAGACTATGTGCCTTGATTTTTTTTAAAATTTTGTCCATTTGAATATTGGCCAAATCCTAGGTTTGACCATGATTTAAACAAGTTTAAAACATGAATATATATGAAAAATTAAGCATGTATCATTCGTAGTCACTCCAAAATGAAGCTCTTGAGAGGGTTTTTGAAATTTCCATGTTTGAAACCAAATAACCACGTACTTCTCTTCATGCTTGACTTCATAAGACAGAGTTTGGGGTTAGGGTTAGCTTGATACATGAATTTTCTGGTTTGAATATGTCTAGACATTGTTTATCAACTTAATTGAATGCTTACTAGATGACATAAGATGACTATGTGCATTGGTTTTTCATTTTTTTGAATTTTTATGCCCATTTGAATCTTGGTCAAATCCTAGGTTTGACCATGATTTAATCAAGTTTAAAACATGAATATGAAAAATTAAGCATCTATCCTTCTTAGTCACTCCAATATGTAGCTCTTGGGAGGGTTTTTGAAATTTCCATGCTTGAAAACCAAAAACCACTTTTCTTCATGCATGCTTGACTTCATAAGACATAGTTTAGGGTTAGGGGGTAGATACATGATTTTCCTACTAGTTTGAATATGTCTAGACCTTGTTTATCAATTTAATTGAATGCTTACTATATGACATGAGCAGACCTTGGTTTTAATTTTTTTATACCCATTTGAATCTTCGTCAAATCGTAGGTTTGTTGACCAAGATTTGAACAAGTTTAAAACATGAATATGAAAAAGTAAGCATGTATGCGTCTTAACTAGTCACTCCAAAATGAAGCTCTTGGGAGGGTTTTTGAAATTTCCATGTTTGAAACCAAAAACCACTTCTTCTCTTCATGCTTGACTTCATAAGTCAGGGTTAATTTAGGGATATATAGGGGGTAGATACATGATTTTTCTGGTTTGATATGTCTAGACCTTGTTTATCAACTTAATTGAATGCTTACTATATGACATAAGAAGACTACGTGACTTGTGCTCACTGAAGTGTGGGACCTCACGCATGGGAACCACACGTACGTAAGTGACAGACTTGTTGCTCTAATAACTCGGGTGATCATTATACTGTATTAGTACATAGTTTCCTATGGATCCTTCTTAGTCACTCCAAAATGAAGTTCTTTGAGAGGGTTTTTGAAATTTCCATGTTTGAAACCCAAAACAACTTCTCTTCATACTTGACTTCATAAGACAGAGTTTAGGGTTAGGGGTAGATACATGATTTGTCTGGTTTGAATACGTCTAGACCTTGTTTATCAACTTTAATGCTTACTATATGACATAAGAAGACTATGTGCTTTGGTTTTTCATTTTTCTGATTTTTTCTATTTTTGATGCCCATTTGAATCTTGGTCAGATCCTAGGTTTTACCAAGATTTAAACAAGTTTAAAACATGAAAATGAAAAGGGAAGCATTTATCCTTCTTAGTCACTCTAAATGAAGTTTTTGGGAGGTTTTTGAAATTTCCATGTTTGAAACCCAAAACCACTTCTCTTCATGCTTGACTTCATAAGACATAGTTTAGGGTTAGGGGTACATACATGATTTGTATGTTTTGAATATGTCTAGACCTTGTTTATCAACTTGAATGCTTACTATATGACATAAGAAAACTACGTATGTGCTTTGGTTTTTCATTTTTCTGTTTTTTTTTCAATTTTCCGCCCATTTGAATCTCTGTCAAATCCTAGGTTTGACCAAGATTTAAACAAGTTTAACACGTGAAAACGAAAAGGTAAGCATGGATCCTTCTTAGTCACTCCAAAATGTACCAATTGATAGATGTGTTAACTTTGCTTCATGGAAAAAATAATGTCATGTAAATGAGTTAACTTGGATTTCCTACCCTTGAATCCATAGGAAACTTTGTTCTAATGCACTATAATAATCAACCGAGTTTTTACACCAACAGGTCTGTCACTTACGTGTGGTGCCCATGCGTGAGGTCCCACACTTCAGTGAGCACAAGTCACGTGCAATAGGTACGCAAACTCCCAGCCATTTTCTTTGTCAAGAGAAGACGCATCAGGATGCGTATTGGAAGTCTGTGGGTCCTTCTGGATCCTTCGGTTGTCCCTCTCACAAAAAAAAACAAATCTCTCTCATTCTCGGCCTCGCTCGACTCGCTCGCTCGCTCGCTCGCTCGCACCTCCTGCTCACTGACAAACCCTGCACAAAAGTCAACATCATCACCCGAAAAAGGGGAGACACCATAATGCTCTCCCTCCTTCTTCTCTCCTTCCGAGTGATCCCTCTTCCTCCGAGTTTCACTCGACGGGCAAACACATATGTGCTGCATAGTAATAATAAAAAGGTACTACAGAAAATTCGACCTACGAATCTATAATTAAATATACTAGGTTAAACTAGGGTTTTGCCCAGTACTACAGATCAAGGTTCAAAAAAATCCAACTACGGGGTTCGAACAACCCCATTTCTAATCAAAGATTTTTTTCGACGTCATCCAAATGGCCTCAAACTATAGCATGGGCGGATCCAGACTATAGCCAAGGGGGGCAGCCGCCCCCGCTCAATTTTCTGAAACCTTGTAATATGATATTTGCATCACTTATCATATGTTTGCCCCCTCTAAAAATTTATCCTAGGTCCGCCCCTAAACTGTAGGGTTAGCATCTAGTGCAGTATGTGTGAACATGTATGCACTATGTGTGCTATAACTTGTATGTCTTTCAAATTTGAACCAAATTTGAATAAGTGTAAAATATTTGAAATGGGGCTTTTGGCTTAAACGTTTGAAACCCAAAACGACTTCTCTTCATGCTAGACTTCATAAGACCGAGTTTATCAACTTGAATGCTTACGATATGACATAAGAAGACTATGTACTTTGGTTTTCATATTTCTGATTTTTAAAATTTTGTGTCCATTTGAATCTTGGTCAAATCCTAGGTTTGACCAAGATTTAAACAAGTTTATAACATGAAAATGAAAAGGTAATCATGGAAATGATATTTGCATCACTTACCATATGTTTGCCCATTTGAATCTTGTCAAATCCTAGATTTGACCAAGATAATTTAAACAAGTTTAAAACATGAAAATTAAAAGGGAAGCTTGTATCCTTCTTAGTCACTCTAAAATGAAGTTTGGGGAGGTTTTTGAAATTTCCATGCTTGAAACCAAAAACCACTTCTCTTCATGCTTGACTTCATAAGACAAAGTTTAGGGTTAGGGGTAGATACATGATTTTTCTGGTTTGAATATGTCTAGACCTTATTTATCAACTTAATTGAATGCTTACTATATAACATAAGAAGACCTTGTTTTTTTATTTTGTTTTTTAATTTTTATACGGATTTGAATCTTGGTCAAATCCTTGGTTTCACCAAGATTTGAATAAGTTTAAAACATGAATATGAAAAAGTAAGCATGCATGTATGCTTCATAATTAATCACTTCAAAATGAAGCTCTTGGGAGGGTTTTTGAAATTTCCATGTTTGAAACCAAAAAACCACATATCATCATGCTTGACTTCATGAGACAGAGTTTAGGTTAGGGGGTAGGTACATGATTTCTCTGGTTTGAATATGTCTAGAGACCTTGTTTATCAACTTAATTGAATGCTTACAATATAACATAAGAAGACTATGTGCCTTGGTTTTTCATTTTTTGTTTTTTTAAATTATGCCCATTTGAATCTTTGTCAAATCCTAGGTTTGACCATGATTTAAACAAGTTTAAAACATGAATATGAAAAAGTAAGCATGTATCCTTCGTAGTCACTCCAAAATGAAGCTCGATCTTGAGAGGGTTTTTGAAATTTCCATGTTTGAAACCAAAAAACCACATACCTATCTTCATGCTTGACTTCATAAGACAGAGTTAATTAGGGGTTAGGGGTAGCTTGATACATGATATTTCTGGTTTGAATATGTCTAGACCTTATTTATCAACTTAATTGAATGCTTACTATATGACATAAGAAGACCTTGGTTTTCATTTTTTATACCCATTTGAATCTTGGTCAAATCATAGGTTTGACCAAGATTTGAACAAGTTTAAAACATGAATATGAAAAAGTAAGCACGTACGTATGCTTCTTAGTCACTCCAAAATGAAGCTCTTGGGAGGGTTTTTGAAATTTCCATGCTTGAAACCAAAAACCACTTCTCTTCATGCTTGACTTCATAAGACAAAGTTTAGGGTTAGGGGTAGATACATGATTTTTCTGGTTTGAATATATGTCTAGACCTTATTTATCAACTTAATTGAATGCTTACTATATAACATAAGAAGACCTTGTTTTTTTTATTTTGTTTTTTAATTTTTATACGGATTTGAATCTTGGTCAAATCCTTGGTTTCACCAAGATTTGAATAAGTTTAAAACATGAATATGAAAAAGTAAGCATGCATGTATGCTTCATAATTAATCACTTCAAAATGAAGCTCTTGGGAAGGTTTTTGAAATTTCCATGTTTGAAACCAAAAAACCACATATCATCATGCTTGACTTCATGAGACAGAGTTTAGGTTAGGGGGTAGGTACATGATTTCTCTGGTTTGGATATGTCTAGAGACCTTGTTTATCAACTTAATTGAATGCTTACAATATAACATAAGAAGACTATGTGCCTTGGTTTTTCATTTTTTGTTTTTTTAAATTATGCCCATTTGAATCTTTGTCAAATCCTAGGTTTGACCATGATTTAAACAAGTTTAAAACATGAATATGAAAAAGTAAGCATGTATCCTTCGTAGTCACTCCAAAATGAAGCTCGATCTTGAGAGGGTTTTTGAAATTTCCATGTTTGAAACCAAAAAACCACATACCTATCTTCATGCTTGACTTCATAAGACAGAGTTAATTAGGGGTTAGGGGTAGCTTGATACATGATATTTCTGGTTTGAATATGTCTAGACCTTATTTATCAACTTAATTGAATGCTTACTATATGACATAAGAAGACCTTGGTTTTCATTTTTTATACCCATTTGAATCTTGGTCAAATCATAGGTTTGACCAAGATTTGAACAAGTTTAAAACATGAATATGAAAAAGTAAGCACGTACGTATGCTTCTTAGTCACTCCAAAATGAAGCTCTTGGGAGGGTTTTTGAAATTTCCATTCTTGAAACCAAAAACCACTTCTCTTCATGCATGCTTGACTTCATAAGACAGAGTTTAGGGTTAGGGGTAGATACCTAATTTTCTGGTTTGAATATGTGTAGACCTTGTTTATCAAAATAATTGAATGCTTACTATATAACATAAGAAGACCTTGTTTTTTTTTGAATTTTTATACCCATTTGAATCTTGGTCAAATCCTTGGTTCCACCAAGATTTGAATTAATAAGTTAAAAACATGAATATGAGAAAGTAAGCATGTATGCTTCTTAGTCACTTCAAAATGAAGCTATTGGGAGGGTTTTTGAATTTCCATGTTCGAAACTAAAAACCACATATCTTCATGCATGCATGCTTGACTTCATGAAACAGAGTTTAGGGTTAAGGGTAGATACATGCATGATTTTTCTTATTTGAATATGTCTAGACCTTGTTTATCAACTTAATTGAATGCCTACTATATAACATAAGAAGACCTTTTTTGTTTTTTTTAATTTTATACCCATTTGAATCTTGGTCAAATCCTAGGTTTCACCAAGATTTGAATAAGTTTAAAACATGAATATGAAAAGGTAAGCATGCATGTATGCTTCTTAATTAATCGCTTCGAAATGAAGCTCTTGAGAGGGTTTTTGAAATTTCCATGTTTGAAACAAAAAAACCACGTACTTCTCTTCATGCTTGACTTCATAAGACAGAGTTTGGGGATAGGGGTAGCTTGATACATGATTTTTCTGGTTTGAATATGTCTAGACCTTGTTTATCAACTTAATTGAATGCTTACTAGATGACATAAGATGACTATGTGCATTGGTTTTTCATTTTATTGTTTTTTTTGAATTTTTATGCCCATTTGAATCTTGGTCAAATCCTAGGTTTGACCATGATTTAAACAATTTAAAACATGAATATGAAAAATTAAGCATGTATCCTTCGTAGTCACTCCAAAATGAAGCTCGATCTTGAGAGGGTTTTTGAAATTTCCATGTTTGAAACCAAAAAACCACGTACTTCTCTTCATGCTAGACTTCATAAGACAAAGTTTGGGGTTAGGGGTAGCTTGATACATAAACTTTCTGGTTTGAGTATGTCTAGACATTGTTTATCAACTTAATTGAATGCTTACTAGATGACATAAGAGTTTTTGAAATTTCCATGCTTGAAAACCAAAAACCACTTCTCTTCATGCATGCTTGACTTCATAAGATAGAGTTTGGGGTTAGGGGGTAGATACATGATTTTCCTGCTAGTTTGAATATGTCTAGACCTTGTTTATTAATTTAATTGAATGCTCACTATATGACATGAGCAGACCTTGGTTTTAATTTTTTTATACCCATTTGATTCTTCGTCAAATCCTAGGTTTGTTGACCAAGATTTGAACAAGTTTAAAACATTAATATGAAAAGGTAAGCATGTATGCTTCTTAATTAGTCACTCCAAAATGAAGCTCTTGGGAGGGTTTTTGAAATTTCCATGATTGAAACCAAAAACCACTTCTCTTCATGCTTGAATTCATAAGTCAGGGTTTAGGGATATATAGGGGGTAGATACATGATTTTTCTGGTTTGAATATGTCTAGAGCTTGTTTTTCAACTTGAATGCTTACTATATGACATACGAAGACTGTTTGCTAACGGAGGGATTAAGCACTCTAGCTATGAAAAGTACCAAACGATGCATACCAAAATGATTTTTTAGAGGAATACTAGTTCGGATTATATAATTTTATATTAGCAGGCCAAAATCGAACCCCGTAGTTGGATTTTCAGAAATTGATCCGTAGTACTGGGCAAAACCCTAGTTTAGCTTATTTAATAATAGATTCGTAGGTCGATTTTTTTACGTTATTATTATTATTACTAGGCAGCACATGTGTTTGCCCGTCCAGTGAAACTCTTTCATTTCATTTTTCTTTTCCGCAAGGTCGGGAGTCGGAGGAAGAGGGATCACACGGGAGGAGACGAAGGGAGAGCAGTCACGGGGCCCCACTTATTTATGGTGTCTATCCTTTTTCTGGTGATGTTGACTGTTGTGCAGGGTTGTCAGTGCGCAGGGGGGTGCGAGCGAGCGAGAAAGGCCGAGAATGAGAGAGATGTTTTTTTTAGAGGGACAACCGAACGATCCTGAAGGACCCAGATTTCCAATACGCATCAGAGCGCAGTTTACAGCAGGACACAAAATAAACAGGAAATTACGTCTAAATCCCTAAGATTTACATGGTAGACCCCATGCTGAAAGCAAGAAATGCGATCGGGTCCTTAATAGGCACCGTCCGGATTGATCCTCGTCGGAGCCGGGGACGAACCACTTGGCGCGACCAAATCGCCATGGCTACAGAGCCTGCACACCATGGCCTACGAGCTGAGCTAGAAACGACCTGCCAAAACCGGCAGCCAACGGAGGTGGATAATTGGAGAGAGAGAGAGAGAGAGAGAGTGTTGATGCCTCTCTCTTGACAAAGAAGATGGCTGGGAGTTTGCTTACCTAGCGTACGTGACTTGTGCTCACTGAAGTGTGGGACCTCACGCATGGGAACCACACGTAAGTGACAGACTTGTTGCTCTAATAACTCGGGTGATCATTATACTGTATTAGTACATAGTTTCCTATGGATCCTTCTTAGTCACTCCAAAATGAAGCTCTTTGGGAGGGTTTTTGAAATTTCCATGTTTGAAACCAAAAATAAGAAGACTATGTGCCTTGATTTTTCATTTTTTTAAAATTTTGCCCATTTGAATCTTGGTCAAATCCTAGGTTTGACCATGATTTAAACAAGTTTAAAACATGAATATGAAAAATTAAGCATGTATCCTTCATAGTCACTCCAAAATGAAGCTCTTGAGAGGGTTTTTGAAATTTCCATGTTTGAAACCAAAAAACCGCGTACTTCTCTTCATGCTTGACTTCATAAGAGAGAGTTTGGGGATAGGGGTAGCTTGATACATGAATTTTCTGGTTTGAATATGTCTAGACCTTGTTTATCAACTTAATTGAATGCTTACTAGATGACATAAGATGACTATGTGCATTGGTTTTTCATTTTATTGTTTTTTTTTGAATTTTTATGCCCATTTGAATCTTGGTCAAATCCTAGGTTTGACCATGATTTAAACAAGTTTAAAACATGAATATGAAAAATTAAGCATCTATCCTTCTTAGTCACTCCAATATGTAGCTCTTGGGAGGGTTTTTGAAATTTCCATGCTTGAAACCAAAAACCACTTCTCTTCATGCATGCTTGACTTCATAAGACAGAGTTTAGGGTTAGGGGGTAGATACATGATTTTCCTGGTTTGAATATGTGTAGACCTTGTTTATCAAATTAATTGAATGCTTACTATATAACATATAAGAAGACCTTTTTTTTGAACTTTTATACCCATTTGAATCTTGGTCAAATCCTTGGTTCCACCAAGATTTGAATAAGTTAAAAACATGAATATGAAAAAGTAAGCATGTATGCTTCTTAGTCACTTCAAAAATGAAGCTCTTGGGAGGGTTTTTGAATTTCCATGTTCGAAACCAAAAACCACAAATCTTCATGCTTACTTCATGAAACATAGTTTATATTAGGGTTAGGGGTACATGCTTGATTTTTCTTGTTTGAATATGTCTAGACCTTGTTTATCAACTTAATTGAATGCCTACTATATAACATATATAAGAAGACCTTTTTTGTTTTTTTTAATTTTTATACCCATTTGAATCTTGGTCAAATCCTAGGTTTCACCAAGATTTGAATAAGTTTAAAACATGAATATGAAAAAGTAAGCATGCATGTATGCTTCTTAATTAATCACTTCGAAATGAAGCTCTTGGGAGGGTTTTTGAAATTTCCATGTTTGAAACCAAAAACCACATATCTTCATGCATGTGCTTGACTTCATGAGACAGAGTTTAGTGTTAGGGGGTAGATACATGATTTCTCTCGTTTGAATATGTCTAGACCTTGTTTATCAACTTAATTGAATGCTTACTATATGACATAAGAAGACTATGTGCCTTGATTTTTTTTTAAATTTTGTCCATTTGAATATTGGCCAAATCCTAGGTTTGACCATGATTTAAACAAGTTTAAAACATGAATATATATGAAAAATTAAGCATGTATCATTCGTAGTCACTCCAAAATGAAGCTCTTGAGAGGGTTTTTGAAATTTCCATGTTTGAAACCAAATAACCACGTACTTCTCTTCATGCTTGACTTCATAAGACAGAGTTTGGGGTTAGGGTTAGCTTGATACATGAATTTTCTGGTTTGAATATGTCTAGACATTGTTTATCAACTTAATTGAATGCTTACTAGATGACATAAGATGACTATGTGCATTGGTTTTTCATTTTTTTTGAATTTTTATGCCCATTTGAATCTTGGTCAAATTCTAGGTTTGACCATGATTTAATCAAGTTTAAAACATGAATATGAAAAATTAAGCATCTATCCTTCTTAGTCACTCCAATATGTAGCTCTTGGGAGGGTTTTTGAAATTTCCATGCTTGAAAACCAAAAACCACTTTTCTTCATGCATGCTTGACTTCATAAGACATAGTTTAGGGTTAGGGGGTAGATACATGATTTTCCTACTAGTTTGAATATGTCTAGACCTTGTTTATCAATTTAATTGAATGCTTACTATATGACATGAGCAGACCTTGGTTTTAATTTTTTTATACCCATTTGAATCTTCGTCAAATCGTAGGTTTGTTGACCAAGATTTGAACAAGTTTAAAACATGAATATGAAAAAGTAAGCATGTATGCGTCTTAACTAGTCACTCCAAAATGAAGCTCTTGGGAGGGTTTTTGAAATTTCCATGTTTGAAACCAAAAACCACTTCTTCTCTTCATGCTTGACTTCATAAGTCAGGGTTAATTTAGGGATATATAGGGGGTAGATACATGATTTTTCTGGTTTGATATGTCTAGACCTTGTTTATCAACTTAATTGAATGCTTACTATATGACATAAGAAGACTACGTGACTTGTGCTCACTGAAGTGTGGGACCTCACGCATGGGAACCACACGTACGTAAGTGACAGACTTGTTGCTCTAATAACTCGGGTGATCATTATACTGTATTAGTACATAGTTTCCTATGGATCCTTCTTAGTCACTCCAAAATGAAGTTCTTTGAGAGGGTTTTTGAAATTTCCATGTTTGAAACCCAAAACAACTTCTCTTCATACTTGACTTCATAAGACAGAGTTTAGGGTTAGGGGTAGATACATGATTTGTCTGGTTTGAATACGTCTAGACCTTGTTTATCAACTTTAATGCTTACTATATGACATAAGAAGACTATGTGCTTTGGTTTTTCATTTTTCTGATTTTTTCTATTTTTGATGCCCATTTGAATCTTGGTCAGATCCTAGGTTTTACCAAGATTTAAACAAGTTTAAAACATGAAAATGAAAAGGGAAGCATTTATCCTTCTTAGTCACTCTAAATGAAGTTTTTGGGAGGTTTTTGAAATTTCCATGTTTGAAACCCAAAACCACTTCTCTTCATGCTTGACTTCATAAGACATAGTTTAGGGTTAGGGGTACATACATGATTTGTATGTTTTGAATATGTCTAGACCTTGTTTATCAACTTGAATGCTTACTATATGACATAAGAAAACTACGTATGTGCTTTGGTTTTTCATTTTTCTGTTTTTTTTTCAATTTTCCGCCCATTTGAATCTCTGTCAAATCCTAGGTTTGACCAAGATTTAAACAAGTTTAACACGTGAAAACGAAAAGGTAAGCATGGATCCTTCTTAGTCACTCCAAAATGTACCAATTGATAGATGTGTTAACTTTGCTTCATGGAAAAAATAATGTCATGTAAATGAGTTAACTTGGATTTCCTACCCTTGAATCCATAGGAAACTTTGTTCTAATGCACTATAATAATCAACCGAGTTTTTACACCAACAGGTCTGTCACTTACGTGTGGTGCCCATGCGTGAGGTCCCACACTTCAGTGAGCACAAGTCACGTGCAATAGGTACGCAAACTCCCAGCCATTTTCTTTGTCAAGAGAAGACGCATCAGGATGCGTATTGGAAGTCTGTGGGTCCTTCTGGATCCTTCGGTTGTCCCTCTCACAAAAAAAACAAATCTCTCTCATTCTCGGCCTCGCTCGACTCGCTCGCTCGCTCCCACCTCCTGCTCACTGACAAACCCTGCACAAAAGTCAACATCATCACCCGAAAAAGGGGAGACACCATAATGCTCTCCCTCCTTCTTCTCTCCTTCCGAGTGATCCCTCTTCCTCCGAGTTTCACTCGACGGGCAAACACATATGTGCTGCATAGTAATAATAAAAAGGTACTACAGAAAATTCGACCTACGAATCTATAATTAAATATACTAGGTTAAACTAGGGTTTTGCCCAGTACTACAGATCAAGGTTCAAAAAAATCCAACTACGGGGTTCGAACAACCCCATTTCTAATCAAAGATTTTTTTCGACGTCATCCAAATGGCCTCAAACTATAGCATGGGCGGATCCAGACTATAGCCAAGGGGGGCAGCCGCCCCCGCTCAATTTTCTGAAACCTTGTAATATGATATTTGCATCACTTATCATATGTTTGCCCCCTCTAAAAATTTATCCTAGGTCCGCCCCTAAACTGTAGGGTTAGCATCTAGTGCAGTATGTGTGAACATGTATGCACTATGTGTGCTATAACTTGTATGTCTTTCAAATTTGAACCAAATTTGAATAAGTGTAAAATATTTGAAATGGGGCTTTTGGCTTAAACGTTTGAAACCCAAAACGACTTCTCTTCATGCTAGACTTCATAAGACCGAGTTTATCAACTTGAATGCTTACGATATGACATAAGAAGACTATGTACTTTGGTTTTCATATTTCTGATTTTTAAAATTTTGTGTCCATTTGAATCTTGGTCAAATCCTAGGTTTGACCAAGATTTAAACAAGTTTATAACATGAAAATGAAAAGGTAATCATGGAAATGATATTTGCATCACTTACCATATGTTTGCCCATTTGAATCTTGTCAAATCCTAGATTTGACCAAGATAATTTAAACAAGTTTAAAACATGAAAATTAAAAGGGAAGCTTGTATCCTTCTTAGTCACTCTAAAATGAAGTTTGGGGAGGTTTTTGAAATTTCCATGCTTGAAACCAAAAACCACTTCTCTTCATGCTTGACTTCATAAGACAAAGTTTAGGGTTAGGGGTAGATACATGATTTTTCTGGTTTGAATATGTCTAGACCTTATTTATCAACTTAATTGAATGCTTACTATATAACATAAGAAGACCTTGTTTTTTTATTTTGTTTTTTAATTTTTATACGGATTTGAATCTTGGTCAAATCCTTGGTTTCACCAAGATTTGAATAAGTTTAAAACATGAATATGAAAAAGTAAGCATGCATGTATGCTTCATAATTAATCACTTCAAAATGAAGCTCTTGGGAGGGTTTTTGAAATTTCCATGTTTGAAACCAAAAAACCACATATCATCATGCTTGACTTCATGAGACAGAGTTTAGGTTAGGGGGTAGGTACATGATTTCTCTGGTTTGAATATGTCTAGAGACCTTGTTTATCAACTTAATTGAATGCTTACAATATAACATAAGAAGACTATGTGCCTTGGTTTTTCATTTTTTGTTTTTTTTAAATTATGCCCATTTGAATCTTTGTCAAATCCTAGGTTTGACCATGATTTAAACAAGTTTAAAACATGAATATGAAAAAGTAAGCATGTATCCTTCGTAGTCACTCCAAAATGAAGCTCGATCTTGAGAGGGTTTTTGAAATTTCCATGTTTGAAACCAAAAAACCACATACCTATCTTCATGCTTGACTTCATAAGACAGAGTTAATTAGGGGTTAGGGGTAGCTTGATACATGATATTTCTGGTTTGAATATGTCTAGACCTTATTTATCAACTTAATTGAATGCTTACTATATGACATAAGAAGACCTTGGTTTTCATTTTTTATACCCATTTGAATCTTGGTCAAATCATAGGTTTGACCAAGATTTGAACAAGTTTAAAACATGAATATGAAAAAGTAAGCACGTACGTATGCTTCTTAGTCACTCCAAAATGAAGCTCTTGGGAGGGTTTTTGAAATTTCCATGCTTGAAACCAAAAACCACTTCTCTTCATGCTTGACTTCATAAGACAAAGTTTAGGGTTAGGGGTAGATACATGATTTTTCTGGTTTGAATATATGTCTAGACCTTATTTATCAACTTAATTGAATGCTTACTATATAACATAAGAAGACCTTGTTTTTTTTATTTTGTTTTTTAATTTTTATACGGATTTGAATCTTGGTCAAATCCTTGGTTTCACCAAGATTTGAATAAGTTTAAAACATGAATATGAAAAAGTAAGCATGCATGTATGCTTCATAATTAATCACTTCAAAATGAAGCTCTTGGGAAGGTTTTTGAAATTTCCATGTTTGAAACCAAAAAACCACATATCATCATGCTTGACTTCATGAGACAGAGTTTAGGTTAGGGGGTAGGTACATGATTTCTCTGGTTTGGATATGTCTAGAGACCTTGTTTATCAACTTAATTGAATGCTTACAATATAACATAAGAAGACTATGTGCCTTGGTTTTTCATTTTTTGTTTTTTTAAATTATGCCCATTTGAATCTTTGTCAAATCCTAGGTTTGACCATGATTTAAACAAGTTTAAAACATGAATATGAAAAAGTAAGCATGTATCCTTCGTAGTCACTCCAAAATGAAGCTCGATCTTGAGAGGGTTTTTGAAATTTCCATGTTTGAAACCAAAAAACCACATACCTATCTTCATGCTTGACTTCATAAGACAGAGTTAATTAGGGGTTAGGGGTAGCTTGATACATGATATTTCTGGTTTGAATATGTCTAGACCTTATTTATCAACTTAATTGAATGCTTACTATATGACATAAGAAGACCTTGGTTTTCATTTTTTTTACCCATTTGAATCTTGGTCAAATCATAGGTTTGACCAAGATTTGAACAAGTTTAAAACATGAATATGAAAAAGTAAGCACGTACGTATGCTTCTTAGTCACTCCAAAATGAAGCTCTTGGGAGGGTTTTTGAAATTTCCATTCTTGAAACCAAAAACCACTTCTCTTCATGCATGCTTGACTTCATAAGACAGAGTTTAGGGTTAGGGGTAGATACCTAATTTTCTGGTTTGAATATGTGTAGACCTTGTTTATCAAAATAATTGAATGCTTACTATATAACATAAGAAGACCTTGTTTTTTTTGAATTTTTATACCCATTTGAATCTTGGTCAAATCCTTGGTTCCACCAAGATTTGAATTAATAAGTTAAAAACATGAATATGAGAAAGTAAGCATGTATGCTTCTTAGTCACTTCAAAATGAAGCTATTGGGAGGGTTTTTGAATTTCCATGTTCGAAACTAAAAACCACATATCTTCATGCATGCATGCTTGACTTCATGAAACAGAGTTTAGGGTTAAGGGTAGATACATGCATGATTTTTCTTATTTGAATATGTCTAGACCTTGTTTATCAACTTAATTGAATGCCTACTATATAACATAAGAAGACCTTTTTTGTTTTTTTTAATTTTATACCCATTTGAATCTTGGTCAAATCCTAGGTTTCACCAAGATTTGAATAAGTTTAAAACATGAATATGAAAAGGTAAGCATGCATGTATGCTTCTTAATTAATCGCTTCGAAATGAAGCTCTTGAGAGGGTTTTTGAAATTTCCATGTTTGAAACAAAAAAACCACGTACTTCTCTTCATGCTTGACTTCATAAGACAGAGTTTGGGGATAGGGGTAGCTTGATACATGATTTTTCTGGTTTGAATATGTCTAGACCTTGTTTATCAACTTAATTGAATGCTTACTAGATGACATAAGATGACTATGTGCATTGGTTTTTCATTTTATTGTTTTTTTTTGAATTTTTATGCCCATTTGAATCTTGGTCAAATCCTAGGTTTGACCATGATTTAAACAATTTAAAACATGAATATGAAAAATTAAGCATGTATCCTTCGTAGTCACTCCAAAATGAAGCTCGATCTTGAGAGGGTTTTTGAAATTTCCATGTTTGAAACCAAAAAACCACGTACTTCTCTTCATGCTAGACTTCATAAGACAAAGTTTGGGGTTAGGGGTAGCTTGATACATAAACTTTCTGGTTTGAGTATGTCTAGACATTGTTTATCAACTTAATTGAATGCTTACTAGATGACATAAGAGTTTTTGAAATTTCCATGCTTGAAAACCAAAAACCACTTCTCTTCATGCATGCTTGACTTCATAAGATAGAGTTTGGGGTTAGGGGGTAGATACATGATTTTCCTGCTAGTTTGAATATGTCTAGACCTTGTTTATTAATTTAATTGAATGCTCACTATATGACATGAGCAGACCTTGGTTTTAATTTTTTTATACCCATTTGATTCTTCGTCAAATCCTAGGTTTGTTGACCAAGATTTGAACAAGTTTAAAACATTAATATGAAAAGGTAAGCATGTATGCTTCTTAATTAGTCACTCCAAAATGAAGCTCTTGGGAGGGTTTTTGAAATTTCCATGATTGAAACCAAAAACCACTTCTCTTCATGCTTGAATTCATAAGTCAGGGTTTAGGGATATATAGGGGGTAGATACATGATTTTTCTGGTTTGAATATGTCTAGAGCTTGTTTTTCAACTTGAATGCTTACTATATGACATACGAAGACTGTTTGCTAACGGAGGGATTAAGCACTCTAGCTATGAAAAGTACCAAACGATGCATACCAAAATGATTTTTTAGAGGAATACTAGTTCGGATTATATAATTTTATATTAGCAGGCCAAAATCGAACCCCGTAGTTGGATTTTCAGAAATTGATCCGTAGTACTGGGCAAAACCCTAGTTTAGCTTATTTAATAATAGATTCGTAGGTCGATTTTTTTACGTTATTATTATTATTACTAGGCAGCACATGTGTTTGCCCGTCCAGTGAAACTCTTTCATTTCATTTTTCTTTTCCGCAAGGTCGGGAGTCGGAGGAAGAGGGATCACACGGGAGGAGACGAAGGGAGAGCAGTCACGGGGCCCCACTTATTTATGGTGTCTATCCTTTTTCTGGTGATGTTGACTGTTGTGCAGGGTTGTCAGTGCGCAGGGGGGTGCGAGCGAGCGAGAAAGGCCGAGAATGAGAGAGATGTTTTTTTAGAGGGACAACCGAACGATCCTGAAGGACCCAGATTTCCAATACGCATCAGAGCGCAGTTTACAGCAGGACACAAAATAAACAGGAAATTACGTCTAAATCCCTAAGATTTACATGGTAGACCCCATGCTGAAAGCAAGAAATGCGATCGGGTCCTTAATAGGCACCGTCCGGATTGATCCTCGTCGGAGCCGGGGACGAACCACTTGGCGCGACCAAATCGCCATGGCTACAGAGCCTGCACACCATGGCCTACGAGCTGAGCTAGAAACGACCTGCCAAAACCGGCAGCCAACGGAGGTGGATAATTGGAGAGAGAGAGAGAGAGAGAGAGAGAGAGAGAGAGAGAGAGTGTTGATGCCTCTCTCTTGACAAAGAAGATGGCTGGGAGTTTGCTTACCTAGCGTACGTGACTTGTGCTCACTGAAGTGTGGGACCTCACGCATGGGAACCACACGTAAGTGACAGACTTGTTGCTCTAATAACTCGGGTGATCATTATACTGTATTAGTACATAGTTTCCTATGGATCCTTCTTAGTCACTCCAAAATGAAGCTCTTTGGGAGGGTTTTTGAAATTTCCATGTTTGAAACCAAAAATAAGAAGACTATGTGCCTTGATTTTTCATTTTTTAAAATTTTGCCCATTTGAATCTTGGTCAAATCCTAGGTTTGACCATGATTTAAACAAGTTTAAAACATGAATATGAAAAATTAAGCATGTATCCTTCATAGTCACTCCAAAATGAAGCTCTTGAGAGGGTTTTTGAAATTTCCATGTTTGAAACCAAAAAACCGCGTACTTCTCTTCATGCTTGACTTCATAAGAGAGAGTTTGGGGATAGGGGTAGCTTGATACATGAATTTTCTGGTTTGAATATGTCTAGACCTTGTTTATCAACTTAATTGAATGCTTACTAGATGACATAAGATGACTATGTGCATTGGTTTTTCATTTTATTGTTTTTTTGAATTATTATGCCCATTTGAATCTTGGTCAAATCCTAGGTTTGACCATGATTTAAACAAGTTTAAAACATGAATATGAAAAATTAAGCATCTATCCTTCTTAGTCACTCCAATATGTAGCTCTTGGGAGGGTTTTTGAAATTTCCATGCTTGAAACCAAAAACCACTTCTCTTCATGCATGCTTGACTTCTTCATAAGACAGAGTTTAGGGTTAGGGGGTAGATACATGATTTTCCTGGTTTGAATATGTGTAGACCTTGTTTATCAAATTAATTGAATGCTTACTATATAACATATAAGAAGACCTTTTTTTTGAACTTTTATACCCATTTGAATCTTGGTCAAATCCTTGGTTCCACCAAGATTTGAATAAGTTAAAAACATGAATATGAAAAAGTAAGCATGTATGCTTCTTAGTCACTTCAAAAATGAAGCTCTTGGGAGGGTTTTTGAATTTCCATGTTCGAAACCAAAAACCACAAATCTTCATGCTTACTTCATGAAACATAGTTTATATTAGGGTTAGGGGTAGATACATGCTTGATTTTTCTTGTTTGAATATGTCTAGACCTTGTTTATCAACTTAATTGAATGCCTACTATATAACATATATAAGAAGACCTTTTTTGTTTTTTTTTATTTTTATACCCATTTGAATCTTGGTCAAATCCTAGGTTTCACCAAGATTTGAATAAGTTTAAAACATGAATATGAAAAAGTAAGCATGCATGTATGCTTCTTAATTAATCACTTCGAAATGAAGCTCTTGGGAGGGTTTTTGAAATTTCCATGTTTGAAACCAAAAACCACATATCTTCATGCATGCGCTTGACTTCATGAGACAGAGTTTAGTGTTAGGGGGTAGATACATGATTTCTCTCGTTTGAATATGTCTAGACCTTGTTTATCAACTTAATTGAATGCTTACTATATGACATAAGAAGACTATGTGCCTTGATTTTTTTTAAAATTTTGTCCATTTGAATCTTGGCCAAATCCTAGGTTTGACCATGATTTAAACAAGTTTAAAACATGAATATATATGAAAAATTAAGCATGTATCATTCGTAGTCACTCCAAAATGAAGCTCTTGAGAGGGTTTTTGAAATTTCCATGTTTGAAACCAAATAACCACGTACTTCTCTTCATGCTTGACTTCATAAGACAGAGTTTGGGGTTAGGGTTAGCTTGATACATGAATTTTCTGGTTTGAATATGTCTAGACATTGTTTATCAACTTAATTGAATGCTTACTAGATGAGACATAAGATGACTATGTGCATTGGTTTTTCATTTTTTTTGAATTTTTATGCCCATTTGAATCTTGGTCAAATTCTAGGTTTGACCATGATTTAATCAAGTTTAAAACATGAATATGAAAAATTAAGCATCTATCCTTCTTAGTCACTCCAATATGTAGCTCTTGGGAGGGTTTTTGAAATTTCCATGCTTGAAAACCAAAAACCACTTTTCTTCATGCATGCTTGACTTCCTAAGACATAGTTTAGGGTTAGGGGGTAGATACATGATTTTCCTACTAGTTTGAATATGTCTAGACCTTGTTTATCAATTTAATTGAATGCTTAATATATGACATGAGCAGACCTTGCTTTTAATTTTTTTATACCCATTTGAATCTTCGTCAAATCGTAGGTTTGTTGACCAAGATTTGAACAAGTTTAAAACATGAATATGAAAAAGTAAGCATGTATGCGTCTTAACTAGTCACTCCAAAATGAAGCTCTTGGGAGGGTTTTTGAAATTTCCATGTTTGAAACCAAAAACCACTTCTTCTCTTCATGCTTGACTTCATAAGTCAGGGTTAATTTAGGGATATATAGGGGGTAGATACATGATTTTTCTGGTTTGATATGTCTAGACCTTGTTTATCAACTTAATTGAATGCTTACTATATGACATAAGAAGACTACGTGACTTGTGCTCACTGAAGTGTGGGACCTCACGCATGGGAACCACACGTAAGTGACAAACTTGTTGCTCTAATAACTCGGGTGATCATTATACTGTATTAGTACATAGTTTCCTATGGATCCTTCTTAGTCACTCCAAAATGAAGCTCTTTGAGAGGGTTTTTGAAATTTCCATGTTTGAAACCCAAAACAACTTCTCTTCATGCTTGACTTCATAAGACAGAGTTTAGGGTTAGGGGTAGATACATGATTTGTCTGGTTTGAATACGTCTAGACCTTGTTTATCAACTTTAATGCTTACTATATGACATAAGAAGACTATGTGCTTTGGTTTTTCATTTTTCTGATTTTTTCTATTTTTGATGCCCATTTGAATCTTGGTCAGATCCTAGGTTTTACCAAGATTTAAACAAGTTTAAAACATGAAAATGAAAAGGGAAGCATTTATCCTTCTTAGTCACTCTAATTGAAGTTTTTGGGAGGTTTTTGAAATTTCCATGTTTGAAACCCAAAACCACTTCTCTTCATGCTTGACTTCATAAGACATAGTTTAGGGTTAGGGGTACATACATGATTTGTATGTTTTGAATATGTCTAGACCTTGTTTATCAACTTGAATGCTTACTATATGACATAAGAAAACTACGTATGTGCTTTGGTTTTTCATTTTTCTGTTTTTTTTGAATTTTCCGCCCATTTGAATCTCTGTCAAATCCTAGGTTTGACCAAGATTTAAACAAGTTTAACACGTGAAAACGAAAAGGTAAGCATGGATCCTTCTTAGTCACTCCAAAATGTACCAATTGATAGATGTGTTAACTTTGCTTCATGGAAAAAATAATGTCATGTAAATGAGTTAACTTGGATTTCCTACCCTTGAATCCATAGGAAACTTTGTTCTAATGCACTATAATAATCAACCGAGTTTTTACACCAACAGGTCTGTCACTTACGTGTGGTGCCCATGCGTGAGGTCCCACACTTCAGTGAGCACAAGTCACGTGCAATAGGTACGCAAACTCCCAGCCATTTTCTTTGTCAAGAGAAGACGCATCAGGATGCGTATTGGAAGTCTGTGGGTCCTTCTGGATCCTTCGGTTGTCCCTCTCACAAAAAAAACAAATCTCTCTCATTCTCGGCCTCGCTCGACTCGCTCGCTCGCTCGCACCTCCTGCTCACTGACAAACCCTGCACAAAAGTCAACATCATCACCCGAAAAAGGGGAGACACCATAATGCTCTCCCTCCTTCTTCTCTCCTTCCGAGTGATCCCTCTTCCTCCGAGTTTCACTCGACGGGCAAACACATATGTGCTGCATAGTAATAATAAAAAGGTACTACAGAAAATTCGACCTACGAATCTATAATTAAATATACTAGGTTAAACTAGGGTTTTGCCCAGTACTACAGATCAAGGTTCAAAAAAATCCAACTACGGGGTTCGAACAACCCCATTTCTAATCAAAGATTTTTTTCGACGTCATCCAAATGGCCTCAAACTATAGCATGGGCGGATCCAGACTATAGCCAAGGGGGGCAGCTGCCCCCGCTCAATTTTCTGAAACCTTGTAATATGATATTTGCATCACTTATCATATGTTTGCCCATTTGAATCTTGTCAAATCCTAGATTTGACCAAGATAATTTAAACAAGTTTAAAACATGAAAATGAAAAGGGAAGCTTGTATCCTTCTTAGTCACTCTAAAATGAAGTTTGGGGAGGTTTTTGAAATTTCCATGCTTGAAACCAAAAACCACTTCTCTTCATGCTTGACTTCATAAGATAAAGTTTAGGGTTAGGGGGTAGATACATGATTTTTCTGGTTTGAATATGTCTAGACCTTGTTATCAACTTAATTGAATGCTTACTATATATATGCCATAAGAAGATCGACTATGTGCATTGGTTTTTCATTTTATTGTTTTTTTTAATTTTATGCCCATTTGAATCTTGGTCAAATCCTAAGTTTGACCATGATTTAAACAAGTTGAAAACATGAATATGAAAAATTAAGCATATGTCCTTCTTAGTCACTCCAAAATGAAGCTCTTGGGAGGGTTTTTGAAATTTCCATGTTTGAAACCAAAAACCACATATCTTCATGCTTGACTTCATGAGACAGAGTTTAGGGTTAGGGGGTAGATACATGATTTCTCTGGTTTGAATATGTCTAGACCTTGTTTATCAACTTAATTGAATGCTTACTATGTGACATAAGAAGACTATGTGCCTTGATTTTCCATTTTTTTAAATTATGCCCATTTGAATCTTGGCCAAATCCTAGGTTTGACCATGATTTAAACAAGTTGAAAACATGAATATAAAAAGTTAAGCATATATCCTTCTTAGTCACTCCAAAATGAAGCTCTTGGGAGGGTTTTTGAAATTTCCATGTTTGAAACCAAAAACCACATATCTTCATGCTTGACTTCATGAGATAGAGTTTAGGGTTAGGGGTAGATACATGATTTCTCTGGTTTGAATATATCTCTAGACCTTGTTTATCAACTTAATTGAATGCTTACTATGTGACATAAGAAGACTATGTTTGGCTATCTCTAGATCTTTTAATTTGATCAAATACGGTCTATGCACATGCATGGTTGTTTGGCTGTTTCAGTGTCCCTAGAGGCATACATATATACTGTTATTTAGCAATCTTTATTACAGTACAAAGGTCTTAACCTCATGGTTCACAGAAAGTATAAACGTAGATCAACCATCTAAACATAGAAGACATTCTAGTGTATGATTCTTACATATACACATCAACATCCTATCAGAAAATCTTAATGTGAATTGTACTGGCTGTACAAACCCGTGCATCATTCTCTAGCCGGTTGCACCCAAAAACCAAATCGTGGTACTTCATAGTTGACTGTATGTAGGACAACATACAGATCCAATGCGAAGCCATGGGTATCACCTGCATGACAGAACCATATTTCACATGGTTGGAGGTACTCCATATGGCATTTAAAATCATTCCTTGTCCTTCATATGGCCCTAAAAATAGTACAGTTGGATTTGTGGGTTTTAATTTTTTATTAACACACTCAATTGATTGCCCAAACATTGATTAATAATATTATTAAGGGGTGTGATGTTGAAAGCCATAAGAACAATGTGCCAAACAATCTTTGCTAGCGGACGGTAAATGTATACCCATCAGAAATAATCAGCAGACGTGCATGTTTCTTTGGTCAGAATAACTGCTGCACCATCTTAAAAGTAAATGGCATGACCATTTATTTGATTTGATAGCGTGCAGCTAGATGGCGTACATTACTATCTCTACTTCCTTGGGTCGCCCAAATCTGGAGTACTAAAAGCAAATCCTGGTGATTCATTTGACAAGACAACACAGATGCGTCCAAATTTCTCCGTCCATATTATTATAATCTGGAGTGCGTTGCCTCGTTGCCTTCCAAGAGAAGCTGCATTCCTTGCCAAAAAAGAGAGAGAGGCTGTATTTATAACTATCTCACCGGCCGCCACTAGTACAAACCATCACTCCCTCTCCACCTCCACCTCCATCTCTTCCCTAGTAGCTCCACCTCCATATCGGCGACGGACCACAATCGCGCGGCTTCGACTTCCTCTTCGACGGCGGCGGCGACAGAGGCGTGAGGCACCTTCTCCGCGGCGCATCACTCATCCTCGTCCCGCGGCAACAATGGCTGTATGTGAAATCACCATACCCTTTTGTATGGTAGAGATGATGATGTGCGGATAAAATTTTATTGGCGGTTGCTCATCCTTGTTTGAATATTTGGTGTAGATTCACATCTAGGGCAGGGTGTCAAGCGGGGTGGGTAGCGGGCTAGCTAGTTTCAGTGCGAGTGCTTTAAATCTGCTCTAATCTCAACCACTATTTGCTCTAATTTTCTGCTTTGCGGGACGATTCGCGGACGCCGCTTGCAACCCTAATCTAGGGTATTGATCCTAGTTTAGTAGACTACTAGGATTTACATGCCAATTTGTTTTTAGACTAGATCCGGATATTTGTCAATACTACTACGTACTTCTTCCGTTCGTATTTAATTGACTCTAGTTGAAAGCATCGACAGTTCATTTTCTTCTCTCCCTCGCGTCGACTAATTAAAACCGAACAGAGGGAGTATTAGGAATCCATGTGCATCCGTACTACCAGTAAGGTATTGCGTTGTTGCAGAGGCTCAGTGTAATCAATATCTTTCGATATTAATATACTCACTTTATCAGAAAATAAATTAGTAATCCATGTTCAAACTTGCTAGTTTGATCGACGTTTGATGATGATTTGTGAGGCCATGTATGGGCCTAGTTTGTTTTGCCTGGTGGTCAGTAGGCTGATGATTTATTTTTTTGCTTGGTCGATCTGTGGTCGTTCCATGGCCACTGCTGATTAAGCATTACTAGAATCAACAATTTTTTGCTTGTCTGGTGATTGGAAGTGTATGCGCTAGCACCATCGCACGATGATTAGTCTTAATGGAGATGCAGATGTCGATCAAGAGGGAGAAACATATCTTGATCATGCATTTCTCACGAGATTACTTGGTGATTGGAAGTAGAATCCACAATTTGTTGTGCAAACTTCTCAACATATGCATATATTCGTTGAATTGGCTTTATGTGATCAATAGTACTTCTTATTGCAGATGGATGGAGGGGAAAGAGCGAAAAAACCGATACTTAGTGAGATGACTTCTCATTCTTTGACTTCTGATATCCCAGATAACAAGGTAAATATATAGAACGACGATTCGTAGGTGATAAAAGCAGAATCCACAATTTGCCGTGCAAACTTCTCAACATATGCATATATTTGATTAATTAGTTTTATGTGATCAATAGTATTACTTATTCCAGATGGACGTAGGGGAAGGAACGAAAAAGCGGATGCTATGTGAAATGACTTCTAAATCTGTGTGTTCTGATATCCCAGATGACAAGGTAAACATATGGACCGACGCTTGTTTTGCCGCTGCCCCTGTTAGATGGCTAGATGCTCTGGTCTAATTTCTGTTCATGTGCTTATTATTGCAGAAACATAGAGTTGAAGAAAACTCTATATTGTCTGATGACAAAGGTGAAATGGCATGCCAGTCTTTTAAACCTCCGACGCCACCTTGTTTACTGTCTATGGAGACTGATGCAGCTGGACCTGGTACTGATGAGCCTATACCTGGCATCATCGTGTCACATGAAGAAGGTTGTGGATTGGGTTTACCCCCTGCTGTAGAAACTGGTGGTGCAGCTGGAGCTGCTAGTGTAGAGCCTCTAGTGAACGGTGTCGTGCCACGGGAATTCTCTGAACTGGAGCAAAACGGTTTACCTATTGTCAAGACCGATATAACTGGTGCTGATGCTGGAGTTGCTACTGATGATCCTGCACCTGAAGTATGTTTTGTATTGGTAAAACCCGTCATGACTATGCCCACAGTACTGACTGGTGGTGGACCTGGAGCTGGTAGGGTAGAGCCTCTAGCGAAAGGTGTCGTGCCACGAGAATCCTCTGAAGTGGATATTGGTGGTTTACCCTCTGTAGAGACTAGTGGTCTACCTGGAGCTGGTATTGTAGAGATTTCAGCAAGCGGTCCTGTCCGAGAACATATCTGGTCCTACTATCCCTTTAGGTTCTACCGTGCTACCGACTCCTATGAACCGGAGCATGTACCTGATGTGCCTTCTGTTGAACCTGACGCACCTGTAAGTAGTGGTGATGATTCCGCTGAATCTGATCAAGAAGGATCTGCATCTCTAGGACAAGATGTCAGCTGTCATTCACCTGATTCTGAGCTGAAGTCAGCAACGGTAGCTTATATAGCACGGACTGTCCTTCAAGCTCTAAAGATCCAGTTGGGTGGTTCACAGGACCAGCTACTCCAAGCCATTGTCACTACAAAAGACCAGCCAGCATGCTTCGTCATCTCCTGCATACTGTTTGACAAGCTGAAGCACTGCAACTGGCGCATTGTTCAATCCCATCAGCATGGAGAGAGGAGCTATGTTTATGTCAAGATGATTCATGCTGATTTGGTAAGGTTCCATGATAAGATGTATGGGTGGGGTGAGGCAAGAGCCACATTTTGCAGCATTCACACAGTCTTCGCTCTTGAGCCAGACCCCATGGATGCTTACCCAGTGGTGCAGCTGTCCTGACTTGATATATGTTTTATGATCAGTATGCTGCTGTCGTGGAACTGTGATGTGGAGCTACCTTTCTTATGGTTTCTAGGCTTTTGGTTTCAACATGTATTATGGAGCTTACCTTAGGACTTTCGCATGCGTTTGGCTGTTGACCTGTAATGTTTGTGGTTGGTTGTCTAATCTACTTGGCACAATCACATTGCAAAGGCAAATGTTCCTTTTCTCTTTAATTGTTATTATGACTTATGTGTTATAACCAGGCAAGAATATGCAATCTTGGTTCTCTGACCGATATATATGTACACACAACTTTTGTTCACATAATAACACTAGGCCCTGTTTGTTTGGGCTAGAGCTTGTGCTTCTGCTGCTTTTGGGTCCCTATAAGCACAAGCCCAAACAAACACCTAACTTTTGGATCCAGGCTTGTACAAGCGCTTGTTCATTTTGTACTACAAGCCCGGAAGCACCTTTGGAGGAACTTCCCGCAGCTTCCCGCAGCTGGTAATCCTCCCGCTAACTCATGCCACTCTGTATCTTCATATTTACGGCCAGAATGCCACCCGGTATATATACGGAAACCCCTCACAAAACTTCCACCAAATCTCACCCGTTTTCCCCATCCCCCCCGACCTGTCCCGAGATGCAAACCAGGGAGGCAGGGAGAGGCGGCTAAGGTTCTTCCAGGTCGCCGGCCTCTCCGGTCGCCACGCCGGCCGGCGCTCGCCGTGCGTCCGCCTCCACACGCTCGCCGCACGTCCATGTCCGCCTCCGCCCGCCTCAGCGCCTCCGCCCCCGCCGCACTTCTCCTCCCGACGGACGCTGCCCTTCCTCTCCCCGTCGCCGCCCGCCCCAACTTGATTTAGGGGCTAAATCTTTGTTGTTATGTGTGTATATGTGTAGATGATTAATTATTGTGTTATATTACAGTGATTTAGGACTGAATCTTGATTCAATTGACAAAGTGTGCAGATGATACAATGTTGAAACTCGCTATAATATGGAACCAAATATTATTTGTACCTCTGTATGGTTTAATTGATTATAATCATTTATTAACAACTACAAAATTATTTTACCTAAAAAGTGATAAACCTATAATTTGAGCTAGCACACAAATCATAATCAGATTATTAGATCAAATTAGTACTTATACATCATCTTCAGCATACAGGGTATTTCAGACAATCACCACCAGCTATATGTCCACCAGCTGTCCTAAAAGCAGGTTGCCAAACAGCAATTTTACATTTCACCAGCTGTCCAGCTCCAGCCGCTTCTCAGATCCTACCAGCTCTAGCTGCTTCTTGTTCAGCTGCAGCCCAAACAAACAGGCACTTACACGGGAAAAGAGTAGCTTTCTCTGTTGGACAAACACCAAACCACAAAAGGGTAACAACACAATATCCAAACTAGGTACGGCACCTGTTGAGCATACATGACTTTTGGCGTAAAATCACGTTAACCAACACTAGCATCATCTTGTTCTTTGCAAGGTGCTATGCTTATCAGTCTAATCCCAATACACCACCTACTTCAGGTGGCACGATGATGTCAAGTGCAGGCTCACCAGTACCAACTCTCTTGCATCAGTCTCCATTGAATGTAAGCCACTGCTGCAGTAGACACCATTAGCAATGCAAGCTGAAGGTGTTCTTATCCTCATATCAGGATCACATAATACAGGTGTCAAGCTTCATGCACTAGCCAACACAATGAAAAGTCCGAACTAGGATAGCTAGGAAAAAAACATGAAGATCTTTTTTTCGAATCCCACGCTGAACATCTTTTTTTTAACTAATTAGGTAAGCTCCTGCTGACAAACATATTACAGCAACTCCAGCAGTGGCTCTATATTTTGGCGCTGTGGGCTGAATGGCTGATGCTGCGCATGGAGCCGGCAATAGCTTCACCGGAAGCTGCAAACTGTGGCGGCCAAATGCAGGGCTGAAACAGCGTATTTTCAGAGGCGCTATAAATGCAGCGCCAAAAACAGAATATAATGAAAAATAGAGTGCAGTAAAACAGAAGATCAAACAAAGACTAGAAATAGACATAAAATAGGATAAAATTAGCTTGATAGATACTCCGTAGTTCATATTTGTACAAAGTAGTGCGATAAAACTAAACTAAAACTCGACATCTGACGAGTCCGGTGTCGTGCCCGACACCGGATCCGACGAGAAGAGGTCAATCCAACGGGGGTCGTCCTCGCCAATGGTGGTCGGCCCGGCGAGCTGCGCTTCGATGAAGGCCCGCTTCGTCGCCTTCTCCGCCCTCCGTCGTGCGCGGTCCTCCTTCTTCGCTGCCCGCCTCGTCGCCTTCTCCGCCCTCCGTCTGCGGAAGTGCTCGTTCTCGGCGGCAACGTCCTCGGGGAAGCGGGCCGCCCACTCGCGCGCCGCGCGCTCGTCCCGCTCGGCGATGCGCAAACGGCGCTCCGTCTCGCGGCGGCGGTGCTGTTCCTCCTGTCTAACGATGTACGGCGGCGGCGCGAGATCCTCGGCCTGCTGGCGCGTCCACACGTCATGGAAATTCATCGACGATCGCGGGCGCCCGAGCCGCCACGCCACGGCGTCGTACGCGCGCGCGGCCTCGTGCGCGGTCTCGTAGGTGCCGAGGCCGATGCGCTCGCCGCCGTCACGTATCTCCGCGTAATACGTACCTTTGGGGCGCGCGCGGACGCCGCGGTACCCCGTGCCCGAGACGCGGCAGTACCGCGAGCTCGACGCGAGACGAGGCATGGCGGCGGCGGCGGAAGCGGAGCCGCGGCGGCGATATTAGGCGCAGATGGGCAAATTTCAGCAACCCGTGTCCATCTTTTTTTTTTGGCAGGATTACGCCATGTACCACCTTCCAATTAGAAAATAGTACTGTTCAGCCTTCCCCTGTTGGGCCCAATATTTCACTTTGGGTTGCCAACGGCCATCTACATGGTAATTGCTCTCGGCCTACTTGCTCCGGCCGTCGAAGCCCAATAACTACAAATGGGCCTTTCTGCTCATGCAATTTCGGCCCTTTTCTAATGAAACACAGATCCTATGAATGGCAAAAGAAAAAAACGCGGAGATTCTACATAAAAGTTGTTTTTAGTTATTTTGAATTATTGGGTTCCAATTTTTGAAACTGCTCATGCCCAATATGAAAATCCTTGTTCGCTCCATACCCACATGGATAACGGTATTTTTAATAATTCATAAAGTGGATTTGAAATTTAAAACATATCCTAATAATTCCATGATTTAATCTATCAACTTGCAAGATCTTGGAGAGAAAAAGCTTGTATTAGTCTGCAGAATCCGCACCGTTTCAAAGGCGGCAGTGGATCAAAAGAAAAAAGGAAGTAGCCAGAAATTAGGGGTCAAAAATAACTCCAAGAAATGAAACTTTTATTGTTCGTAGAGGATGACATGCGGGACCCATGAGCCAGCAGCTTACTCAACGTTTCAAAGGCGGCATGAGATCGGAAGAAAAAGGCAAGTGACCAAATATCAGGTGCCAAAAATAATCCAAGAAATGAAACTTATTGTACATAGAGGATGACATGCGGGTCCCATTTTGCAGCAGCGGTTTCAGCGTTTCAAATGCGGTTTGAGATCAAAAGAAAAAGAAAGTAGCCAGAAATTAGGGGGTAAAAAACTCCAAAAAAAGAAAGTTGATTGTACATAGAGGATGACATGCGGGTCCCATGAGTCAGCAGCTTACTCAACGTTTCCAAGGCGGCAGGGGATCAAAAGAAAAAGGAAATAGCCAAAAATCAGAGGTGAAAAAAAACCAAGAAAAGAAATTTTATAGTACATAGAGGATGACATGCGGGTCCCATGAGCCAGCAGGTTCCTCAACGTTTTCAAAGGCCGGTGGGGATCAAAAGAAAAAGGCAAATAGCCAGAAATTAGGGGTAAACAATAAATCCAACAAAGGAAAGGTTTATTGTTCATAGATGCTGACATGTGGGACCCATGAGCCAGCAGCGTCAAGGCAAGTGACCAAAAATCAGGGGTAAAAAAATCCAAGAAAAGAAACTTTATTGTACATAGAGGATGACATGTGGGTCCCATGAGCCAGCACCTTACTCAACGTTTCAGAGGCGGCTTGAGATCGAAAGAAAAAGGAAAGTGACCGAATATCAGGAGCTAAAAATAATCCAAGAAAGGAAACTTTTATTGTACATAGAGGTTGACATATGGGTCCCACTAATACAAGCTCTTTCGCTCGAAGATCTTGCAAGTTGATTGTACATAGAGGATGACATGCGGGCCCCATGTGTCAGCAGCTTACTCAATGTTTCCAAGGCGGCAGTGGATCAAAAGAAAAAGGAAATAGCCAAAATCAGAGGGTGAAGAATAAATCCAACAAAGGAGAGGTTTATTGTCCATGGAGGCTGACATCTGGGACCCACGAGCCAGCAGCGTCCTCTACGTTTAGAAGGCGACTGGGGATCGAAAGAAAAAAGGCAAATAGCCAGAAATTAGGGGTACAAAATAACTCCAAGAAAGGAAGTGTTTATTGTTCATAGAGGCTGACATGTGGGACCCATGAGCCAGCAAAGTCTTCAACGTTTCAAAGGCGGCAGGGGATCAAAAGAAAAAGGAAGTAGCCAGAAATTAGGGGTAAAAAATAACTCCAAGAAAGGAAACTTTTATTGTTCATAGAGGATGACATGCGGGACCCATGCTCCAGCAGCTTCCTCAACGTTTCAAAGACGGCATGAGATCGAAAGAAAAAGGCAAGTGACCAAATATCAGGACCCGAAAATAATCGAAGAAAGAAATTTTATTGTACATAGATGATGACATGCGGGACCCATTTAGCAGCAGCGGTCTCAACGTTTCCAAGGCGGCACGGGATCAAAAGAAAAAGGAAGTAGCCAGAAATTAGGGTTCAAAAATAACTCCAAGAAAGGAAACTTTTATTGTTCGTAGAGGATGACATGCGGGACCCATGAGCCAGCAGCTTACTCAACGTTTCAAAGGCGGCATGAGATCGAAAGAAAAAGGCAAGTGACAAAATATCAGGAGACAAAGATAATCCAAGAAAAGAAAACTTTATTGTACATAGAGGATGACATGCGGGTCCCATTTAGCAGCAGCGGTCTCAACGTTTCAAATGCGGCTTGAGATCAAAAGAAAAAGAAAGTAGCCAGAAATCAGGGGGTAAAAAAACTCCAATAAAGGAAAGTTTTATCGATGAGCCAGCAGAGTCCTCAACGTTTCAAAGGCGGCAGGGGATCAAAAGAAAAAGGAAATAGCCGAAAATCAGAGGGTGAAAAAAAACCAAGAAAATGAACTTTTATAGTACATAGAGGATGACATGCGGGTCCCATGAGCCAGCAGGTTTTTCAACGTTTCAAACGTGGCATGAGATCGAAAGAAAAAGGCAAGTGACCAAATATCAGGATCCAAAAATAATTCAAGAAAAGAAACTTGATTGTACATAGAGTATGACATGCGGGTCCCATTTAGCAGCAGCGGTATCACCGTTTGACAGGCAAGGGATCGAAAGAAAAAGGCAAGTGACCAAATATGAGGTGCCAAAAAATCGAAGAAAAGAAAGTTTTATTGTACATAGAGGATGACATGCGGGTCCCATGAGCCAGCAGGTTTTTCAACGTTTCAAACGTGGCATGAGATCGAAAGAAAAAGGCAAGTGACCAAATATCGGGAGCCAAAAATAATTCAAGAAAAGAAACTTGATTGTACATAGAGGATGGCATGCGGGTCCCATTTAGCAGCAGCGGTATCACCGTTTGAGAGGCACGGGATCGAAAGAAAAAGGCAAGTGACCAAATATCAGGAGACAAAAATAATCTAAGAAAAGAAATTTTATGTACATAGAGGATGACATGCGGGTCCCATTTTGCAGCAGCGGTCTCAATGTTTCCAAGGCGCACAGGACCAAAAGAAAATGAAGTAGCCAGAAATCGGGGGTGAAAAAAATCCCAAAAAAGAACGATTTCAATTGGGCTGCATGTGGACATCTGGGCATTCGAACTATCCTGCTGGGCCTTTTGACTCGTACAATTTCAGCCCACTCCAAAGCAGGATAGTTCGGATTTTTCTAAAAAAAACAGGAAAGTCCTATGCTTCGCAAAAACAAAAAACAAGGAGATTCAGCATATAAATTTGTTTATGTAAAAATAAAGATTTAATTTATCCGTTGAAATAGCTCAGAGCGCAATACACTGTTTATTGTCTGCAAAATAATCAAGATATCACATGTTTCTTGTACGGGGAGGCTGACATCGGGGACCCATGAGCCAGCAGCGTCGTTTTAAAGGCGGCAGGGGATGGAAAGAAAAAATAAACCAAAAATCTGTTGGTAAAAAATCCAAGAAAAGAAACATTTTCGTTCTGAGAGGATGACATGCGGGACCCATGAGGCAGCAGCGTCCTCAGCGTTTATTGTTCATAGAGGCTGACATGTGGGACCCGTGAGCCAGCAGCGTCCTCAACGTTTTAAAGGCGGCAGGATATCGAAAGAAAAAATAAGCCAAAAATCATTTGGTAAACAATATCCAAGAAAAGAAACATTTACCGTTCTGAGAGGATGACATGCGGGACCCATGAGGCAGCAGCATCCTCAACGATTCCAAGGCGGCAGGGGATCAAAGAAAAAAAAGGAAATATCCAGAAATTAATTAGGGGTTCAAAAAAATCCATCAAAGGAAACTTTTATTGTTCATAGAGGATGACTTGTGGGACCGACCTGCCAACAGCGTCCTCATCGTTTCAAAGGGGTAGGAGATCCAAAGAAAAAGGCAAATAGCCAGAAATTAGGGGTCAAAAATAACTCCAAGAAAGGAAACTTTTATTGTTCGTAGAGGATGACATGCGGGACCCATGAGCCAGCAACTTACTCAACGTTTCAAAGGCGGCATGAGATCGAAAGAAAAAGGCAAGTGACAAAATATCAGGAGCAAAAGATAATCCAAGAAAAGAAACTTTATTGTACATAGAGGATGACATGTGGGTCCCATTTTGCAGCAGCGGTCTCAATGTTTGTAATGCGGCTTGAGATCAAAAGAAAAAGAAAGTAGCTAGTAATTAGGGGGTGAAAAAAAATCCAAGAAAAGAAAGTTGATGGACATAGAGGATGACATGCGGGTCCCTTGAGCCAACAGCTTACTCAACGTTTCAAAGGGGGCAGGGGATCAAAAGAAAAAGGCAAGCCAAAAATCAGAGGGTGAAAAAAATCCAACAAAGGAAACTTTTATAGCACATAGAGGATGACATGCGGGTCCCATGAGCCAGCAGGTTCCTCAACGTTTCAAACGTGGCATGAGATCGAAAGAAAAAGGCAAGTGCCCAAATATGAGGTGCCAAAAAAACTCCAAGAAAAGAAAGTTGATTGCTCATAGAGGATGACATGCGGGTCCCATGAGCCAGCAGGTTCCTCAACGTTTCAAACGTGGCATGAGATCGAAAGAAAAGGCAAGTGACCAAATATGAGGAGCCAAAAATAATTCAAGAAAAGAAAGTTTTATAGTACATAGAGGATGACATGCGGGTCCCATTTAGCAGCAGCGGTATCACCGTTTGAGAGGCGGCAGGGGATCAAAAGAAAAAAGAAATTGCCAAAAATCAGAGGGTGAAAAAAACCAAGAAAATGAACTTTTATAGTACATAGAGGATGACATGCGGGTCCCATGAGCCAGCAGGTTCCTCAACGTTTCAAACGTGGCATGAGATCGAAAGAAAAAGGCAAGTGAAAAAATATCAGGAGCCAAAAATAATTCAAGAAAAGAAAGTTTTATAGTACATAGAGGATGACATGCGGGTCCCATTTAGCAGCAGCGGTATCACCGTTTGAGAGGCAGCAGGGGATCGAAAGAAAAAGTCAAGTGACCAAATATGAGGTGCCAAAAAAATCCAAGAAAAGAAAGTTTTATAGTACATAGAGGATGACATGCGGGTCCCATTTAGCAGCAGCGGTATCACCGTTTGAGAGGCGCAGGGGATCGAAAGAAAAAGTCAAGTGACCAAATATGAGGTGCCAAAAAATCCAAGAAAAGAAAGTTTTATAGTACATAGAGGATGACATGCGGGTCCCATTTGGCAGCAGCGGTATCACCGTTTGAGAGGCGGCAGGGGATCGAAAGAAAAAGTCAAGTGACCAAATATGAGGTGCCAAAAATAATCCAAAAAATGAAAGTTTTATAGTACATAGACGATGACATGCGGGTCCCATTTAGCAGCAGCGGTATCACCGTTTGAGAGGCAGAGGGGATCGAAAGAAAAAGTCAAGTGACCAAATATGAGGTGCCAAAAAATCCAAGAAAAGAAAGTTTTATAGTACATAGAGGATGACATGCGGGTCCCATTTAGCAGCAGCGGTATCACCGTTTGAGAGGCAGCAGGATCGAAAGAAAAAGTCAAGTGACCAAATATGAGGTGCCAAAAAAATCCAAGAAAAGAAAGTTTTATAGTACATAGAGGATGACATGCGGGTCCCATTTAGCAGCAGCGGTATCACCGTTTGAGAGGCAGCAGGGATCGAAAGAAAAAGTCAAGTGACCAAATATGAGGTGCCAAAAAAATCCAAGAAAAGAAAGTTTTATAGTACATAGAGGATGACATGCGGGTCCCATTTAGCAGCGGTATCACCGTTTGAGAGGCGGCAGGGGATCGAAAGAAAAAGGTAAGTGACCAAATATGAGGTGCCAAAAATAATTCAAGAAAAGAAAGTTTTATAGTACATAGAGGATGACATGCGGGTCCCATTAGCAGCAGCGGTATCACCGTTTGAGAGGCGGCAGGGGATCGAAAAAAAGGCAAGTTACCAATTTGAGGTGCCAAAAACTCCAATAAAAGAAAGTTGATTGCACATAGAGGATGACATGCGGGTCCCATTTAGCAGCAGCGGTCTCAACGTTTCCAAGGAGGCAAGGGATCAAAAGAAAAAGGAAGTAGCCAGAAATCAGGGGGTCAAAAAATCCAAGAATAGAAAGAATTTTGGTTCATAGAGGATGACATGCGGGACCCATGATCCTGCATCGTAAACGGCTCGATCGGAGAACGTTGAACGAGATGGCGCGATCTAGAAAAAAACAATGCCAGAGAGGCTGCCATCTGGGCCCTACATCCCTCGGCGGTGCGGATTTGCGTTGACTCGGCCGGCGAACCCGAGATTTCGAGATGCACCACGTCCCGGGCCACCATACGCGACGTTTTGGCCGCTTTCGTCGGGCTAGGTGGCCTCAAAAACGAAAAAAAAAGTTTTGACATGCACCACGGAGGGACCAAAATCGTCGGCCATGGTACACCAGCAACCACGGCGCGACTTCAACTTCGTCGGCCATGGCAACTTTTCTTGTAGTGTTCTTTATTCCATGAACAACAAGGTTACATGTAGGTGAAACTCTCTCTCTATTTCTCGTGTCCGCGAAGGAGCATGCCCCCTCTCCTTATATAGGGGAGAGGGTGGCTTACAGGGGAAGGAACCCTAATAAACCCTAATGGCATCTTTGAACAGACAAACTACTTTACAAAGCTACTTTAATCATAGGTGACGCCGGTATCTTCTTTAATCAGGGAGGCTGATGTCCTCCGGTTGCTTTTGGCGTCACCTTCGTCTTTTACGTCATGGCTTCGTTTAAAGCTACTTTGCTTAGCTCATCTTTGTCTTCTAGCTCCTGAGAGAATCTTTGACCAGCTTTGCTTATACCGGTAGTCCGGTATCTTCTTAGCTCATTCCGGCATACCCTCTTTGGGCATACCGGTATAGGTTTCCTTAGCCAAAAGCCTAAGTTCACAGTCCGGATTAAACTGTAAACCGGTATCTTGGTATGCCAAACCATCCGGTTTGGCCTGCCTTTGGCATAAGAGTTATTCCTTCTCCTCCTTCAACGAGTCCCCAAAGTGTCAAAGATTCATAAATACTCTTAGGCATAAGGCAAAATTCAGACATAATATCACAATGGGCATGAAAAGTTTCACCACCAATAACAACTTTAATAGTAGGGTCCCACATTGAAGGTTCAGAGTTCACTAAAACTTGATCAAGACGGTTTCGAACATAACCATAATTTTCTTTCAAGCAAGATGCACTTATCTCAAGAGTGTTTAATCTATTATAAATGCTAATAAGAGCTGAATCAAAGTTATTAGCTGAACTATGTGATGCAACCAATTTTTTTATGGCATTAAAAGCTTGATCACCATTGCAATGAAGGAAATCTCCTCCCACTATAGCATCTAAGGCGTATCTATAGCGAATCATAAGCCCAAAATAAAAATTACTAAGGAGCAGACTTAGAGTCATTTGAGGTTCAGCTTTACGATAAGCATCAAAAATTCTAGACCAAGCATCTTTAAAACTCTCCTCATCCCCTTGTTTAAAAGTAAAGACTAATTCCTCAGGTGAAGAAGTAACAGGTACAGAGCTAGACATGATAACAAAAGTAAACTAAATGCAAGTAACTAATTTTTTTGTGTTTTTGATATAGAGCAAACAGTAAATAAAGTAAAAGTAACTATTTTTTTGTGTTTTGATATAGAGCTAGTAAATAAAACAGAAAGTAAAGTAACTATTTTTTTGTGTGTTTTTATATGAAGCAGGACTCGAAGAATAAGAAGACTCGGAAGCCCATTTAGTGTTAAGGAAAGATAGATTGTATTAGGAAAGATAGAGATTTGTAATCTTACGGGTTGGGTACGAAACCCTCCCGAACTCTGTAACTTGTGTATTACGAAACCCTCGGCTCCACCCTCTATATAAGGGGGAGTCGAGGGACGAAGAAAGGATCGAATCTATTGTCAACATAACCCTAGTTTTCATAATCGTCGAGTACTTTTCGGCTGAAACCTTCGAGATCTACTTGCCCTCTACTTCTAGCAAAACCCTAGTCTACAATCTGTAGGCATTGACAAATTAATCCTTTGTCAATTGGCGCCGTCTGTGGGAATTAGAGGTTGCAAGGAGCTGATCTCGATGGCACGTCCAGAATCGTCGACTTCGTCGGTGGCAAGCAATGCGATGGATCGAGGTAACCGGGAAAAAACTGATCTAGTCGATTTTATTCCTCACCCGCCCTCCCGTTTGGATGCATGTGCTTATCTGGAGGAGCCCATCGTCATGACGTTCGGAGAATTCCGATTTGGCGTCAACAAGGAAGGATCCTACCGTCTCGAAGTTCCGATCTCGTCGGAATTTTCAGCGGTCGATTCTGACTTTTCGTCGAGTGATGAAGAGTTTTCGTCGCCACGCTTCATCGACACTAAGGCAAGCGGAAAGCTCGCCAAGATCTTCAGCGACACATCCTTCGAGTCGTCTGCGGACTCCTTTATAAGCAGCGACTCCGACAGCGTCGACAGCTTCAACTTCATCGACAAATCTGCTGCCATCGGAAAGGTCTTCACCAATCTTTATGATGGTGTCACCAATCCCGACAAAAATCAATACTCAAAATATCATCAAATCTGTGCAATTGAAGAGGCAGGCCGGGCAGAACCAGAAACATCAGAGGCTTTCGACGATTTGGGAAATCCATACGTCGATCCCGCTGATCTCAGAAGAGGCCTAGGCACTAAATACGTCGGGTCCTCACCTCGAGAAAGAGTTCAGCTCCCGCAAGAAGCGTGGAATAGGGCCGCAAGAGCCTTGGATGGGACAGAACCAATGAACACAACCGCTACTGTACAAGAACTACAAGCATATCAATATAGACTTGCTCGTGTGAGTAGGGAGCTGGAAAAAGAGACAGCATCCCTGAATAGAAGAAAAGAGGCAGCCTCCGCATCAAGCAGGCGTCGAGCAGAGCTCAGTCGACAATCAGGAACTTCGGCAGACAGTCACAGAGACGCTCGGAGGAGAGCAAGATCTCGGCTGCAAAACATACCCGAAGAAGAGAGAGGAAACATAATTCAAAATCTCGACATGTCCTTTATGTCGATTGATACAAGGGGAAATATCATCCCGAAAACACCAGAAGCAGGATACATGGCAACGCAAGCTTACATCCTCGCGTCCAGACCACCCCCTGGGGACCCGAGAGAAGCATTGTTTAATATGGCAATGGCTGGAGTTGGAGTTATGGGAACAGCGTTCGCAGCCACGCCTCCCGAAGAAAATCCTAGGCAAAATAGTCCACGACCCACCGCAGCGGTTCAAGACCCACCAAGAACAAGTGGAGCAAGAGACACAGCAGCTCAAGTAAGGGTGGACAGAGCGCGACAAGAAAGAAGAGTTCGAAAGACTCGAGTCCCAAAAGGGTTCAAGTTACCCGAGAATTTCAAGAAATTCGACGGCCTGCAGGATCCCGAGGATTGGCTCGTTGATTATCTCGAGATGGTGAAGTTGGTAGGAGGAACCAGAGCAACAGCCATGCAAAGTATCCAAGTTCACTTGAGTGGTGCCGCGAGATCTTGGATAAAGAAACTTCCCCCAGGTTCCATCGACAGCTGGGATAATTTTGAGGATATCTTCGTGAAAAACTTCCGATCCACCTGCAAGAAACCTGCGTCATTGGAAGAGTTGAGGGCGTGCCACAGAAACACGACGAGTCGATGAGAAAATATATACAGAGGTGGAACATTATTAAAAACTCGGCAGAGGATATATCTGACGAGAGAGCAATAGACGCGTTCGTGGCAGGAATCCGGGGAGATTTCGTCGAAGACTTAGGGAGAACCAACCCTAAGACAATATCAGCACTGATGGAGATAGCTAACAAGTGGGCAGATGGAGAAGACGCAATATATAACAAGCGACATAGGTCGCCAGAAGAGGATCGCGGTCGAAATTTTCAAAATAGAAGGCGATTTTCTCGCCAGTTCTACAACAATGACGCTCCTGGCCACATATCGGCTGGTTTCCGAGGAAACTCTGGAGGGAATAGTCGAGATGACTACCAAAGGAGTAATGAGCAACAAGGCGACAATAGAGGTGATTCTCGCGGTAACAGGCAAAATAGTGGACCAAGGTTTCAAAGACCTTATGTGTCCCCCGAGGAGATGATGAACGGACCGTGTCAGATGCACTTTTATCTCGACAACAACGGAAAGAGGCAGTCAGGGCATCTCCAAAAAGACTGCCGCAATTTTCAGGCAATGTTGCGAGCCGCAGGAATTGCAAATGCCCAAGCAATGAACAGAAATCCCCAGGGGCCAAGGAGTGAGATCCACCTCCCACCTCCTCCCGCAATTACGGATGAAAATCGGCACCAGCTCAGAATAGCGGCAGCACCACACCCACCTCCATATGTTGACCCCAACTCCAACGGTGCGGTCTCGATGATTCAAAAAGCTAGGCCATCTAACAGGGCGCAGAAGGTAATCTCACGGCAAGTGTTCATGGCAGAGAAGATGCCTCCACCAACAGTTGAGTACCTAAATTGGTCAGGACAAGACATTGGCTTCACAATTGCGGATCATCCACAGCAAGTTCCTCGACCAGGACACTCGGCACTCATCCTACCCGCAGTAATTGCTGGTTTTGACGTGTCGAGAGTCTTTATAGATGGCGGCAGCAGCTTAAACCTTATGTATGCAGATACATTGAGGAAGATGAACATATCCCTGGCAAACTTGAAACCAACTGATACACGCTTCCATGGGATCACACCAGAGAAGCCAAGTTATCCGTTGGGCAAGATCAATCTCGACGTTCAGTTTGGAACCCGAGAAAACTACAGGATAGAGAATCTGGAGTTTGAAGTTGTGGATTTCCCGTCGCAATATCACGCTTTGTTGGGACGACCAGCATATGCCAGGTTTATGGCGGTACCACATTATACGTACCTATTGTGGAGGTTGCCTGGACCCAAGGGACCTATCACAATTAAGGGAAGTTTCGCGCTGTCTGATAAGTGCGACAAGGATTTTCATCGACTGTCAGAAACTTTCGGGATGCAAGCAGAATATATGGCGCCAAGGCTCACTGATTATGATGTGCTGCCAGATGCAGGGAGGTCTCTCAGGGAGCCAACCTTCAACACTACCAAGGATTCCAAAGAGGTGCAGATCCACCCGACGGACCCAAAGAAAACGACATCCATTGCAACAAACATGGATATCGCATAGGAAAGCGCGCTCGTCGAGTTCCTCCGTGAGCACTGGAAAATCTTCGCATGGTGTCCAGCTGACATGCCAGGAGTACCCAGGGAACTTGCCGAGCACCACCTCAACTTGGATCCTCTCGCGAGACCAATCAAACAACCTTTGCGGCGTTTTTCGGAACCAAACCGCAAAGCTATGCTATCAGAAATAGATCGACTCAAGGATGCTGGTTTTATCAAAGAGATATCTACAGAAGCCACGTGGGTAGCTAACCCAGTGATGGTGCCGAAGAAACACACGAAAGTCCTTCGCATGTGTGTCGACTTTACGTGTCTCAATAAACACTGTCCTAAGGATCACTTTCCCCTCCCAAGGATCGATCAAATCATCGACTCCACGGCAGGATGTGAACGTCTTTCCTTCTTGGACGCATACTCTGGTTATAACCAGATCAGATTAAAAGAAGATGATGAAGCCAAGACAGCGTTCATAACACCTTATGGCGTGTTTTGTTACAAAACAATGCCATTTGGTTTAAAAAACGCGGGAGCAACATATCAGCGGATGATGCAGAAGTGCCTTGCAACACAGATTGGAAAAAATGTACAAGTCTACATTGACGATGTCGTGATAACATCAAAGAAGGGGTCAACACTGATCGAAGATTTGAAGGAAACCTTCGACAACCTCGACAAGTTCTGCCTTAAGTTGAACCCGACAAAGTGCTCTTTTGGCGTTCCTGCGGGAGAACTTCTCGGGTTCTTAGTATCAGCAAGAGGGATTGAAGCTAATCCCGAAAAAATACAGGCCATTGTAACTATGAGGAAGCCAACAAAGTTGAAAGAAATACAACAGCTGACGGGGCGAGTCGCAGCTTTAAGCAGATTCATCGCTGGGGAAAAGCGCTGCCGTTCTATGCATTAATCAAACAGGGCGAGAAATTTCAATGGAACGAGGAAGCAGATAGAGCTTTCGAAAATCTCAAGCGCACAATTTCGACACCACCAATCTTGGTGGCGCCTAAAGAGAAGGAACCTCTCCTCCTATACATTGCAGCCACGCCTCAGGTGGTCAGCACGGCCCTAGTAGTTGAAAGAGAAGAAGAAGGAAAGCTCCATGGAGTACAGAGGCCAGTATATTTCATCAGCGAAGTACTGTCACCCTCAAAACAACAATACCCCCAATACCAGAAGCTGGTGTATGGAGTGTTCACGACAGCAAGAAAATTGCGACACTATTTTTCGGCGCACCCGATAATAGTGGTCAACGAAGCTCCTCTGTCAAATATATTGAACAACCCAGAAGCTACGGGTCGTGTCTCCCTTTGGGGAATAGAACTTTCCCCTCGGGACATCACGTATGAAAAAAGAAAAGCAATAAAATCGCAGGTTTTACCAGATTTCATTGCAGAATGGATGGAGCTACAAAACACGGGGCCTCCAGATTTATCGAGAACATGGACTATGAACTTTGACGGGTCCAAAAGGTTAGAAGGCGCTGGAGCAGGCGTGATATTAGTATCACCTGAAGGCGACAAGTTGAAGTATGTCTTACGGATGACGTTCCCAAACGCGTCTAACAATGAAGCAGAATATGAAGCTCTCATACACGGGATGAAGATGGCGAAAGCTTGCGGTGCAACACGACTAAAAATCTTTGGTGACTCACAGTTGGTGGCACAGCAAGTTATGAATCAATGTGATGCAGTCAACGAGAGTATGATAGCATACAAGGAGGTGTATAATGAGCTGGAAAAATTGTTTGATGGATGCGAGGTAAACCACATCAGCAGATTGAGCAATGATGAAGCCGATGTTCTTGCAAACATCGGGTCACAATGTCTCGCGATTCCTCCAGGCGTGTTTTGGGAAGAAATAAGCGAGAGATCAACAAAGCCAATGAAAACAAAGAAGAAGGAGAAGGAAGAGAAACCTTCGAGTGCCACCAAAGAATCATTGGAAGAAGAAGAAGAAGGAGCTAGTCATGATGGTGCAAATTCCATGGATGCAGGCATACATATCATACATCCTAAGGAAAACAATACCCGACGATCCAGTTGAAGCAAGGCGAATAATTAGGCGATCTAAAGCTTTTACTGTGGTAAAAGGGGAGTTGTACAAACGAAGTATTTCGGGTGTGCTACAGAGATGTGTTACACCCGAAGAAGGAAGGATCATCCTGAAAGATGTACACGAAGGAATATGCGGGCATCACGCGAGCAGCCGAGCTATCGCGGCTAAAGTCTTCAGAGCAGGATTTTATTGGTTAACAACAATTGAGGACGCGAAGGAAATAGTGCGAACTTGCGATGCGTGCCAAAGATTCGCCGCCAAACCTCACTCGCCGGCAGCAGAACTAATGCCAATCACATTATCTTGGCCCTTTGCTCAATGGGGTCTCGATATGGTGGGCAAACTACATAAAGCTTCGCTAGGAGGATATGAGTATATGCTCGTTGCTGTCGACAAATTTACTAAATGGATAGAAGCAAAGCCGATAAATTCACCGGACGGCGCGTCGGCAATCAAGTTTGTGAAAAGCATTGTCTTTCGATTTGGAGTCCCTCACAGCATCGTCACAGACAATGGCAGTAACTTTACGTCCAAGGAGTTTAAAGCATATTGTGCAGAAGTGGGCATCAAATTGAGTTTTGCATCTGTCGCACATCCACAAACCAACGGTCAAGTCGAGAAAACCAATGGCATCATCTGCAATGGTATCAGGAAGCGCCTGTTGGGACCATTGGAAAAATCTCGGCATACTTGGCCAGAGGAGCTGCCAAGCGTGTTGTGGAGTATTCGAACAACACCAAATACGACGACAGGAGACGCCGTTTTTCCTGGTCCATGGAGCTGAAGCAGTCTGCCGATAGAAATAGAACATGATTCTCCAAGAGTTACAGAATATGATGAAGAAACTTCGAGAAGAGCTTTGGAGGATGATGTCGACGCACTTGATGAAGCTCGAGACGAAGTATTATCACGAGTCGCCAAATACCAACAGGACCTGAAAAACTACCACAGTCGACGATTGCGACCAAGATCTTTTCAAGTTGGAGACTTGGTTTTACGACTCAATCAAAAAAGTCATGAAAAACTCGAGTCACCATGGCTTGGACCTTACATCGTCACAGAAGTAATCGAAGGAGGAGCATACAGAATCAAGGACAAGAAGACGGGGATTGCCGAGCCAAACCCTTGGAACGTGGCGCAGCTCAGGCGTTTCTACGCTTAGAAGCCGAAATATAGTCTCCTTTGTAAACATACAATGTACTGAAACGCCCGCGAGTTTTCAGACGCACTCTTTTCCTTTTTCGGGGCACCGAGTGGGGCCGGGAAAGGTTTTTAATGAGGCGGGCTCGCGGTGCTGCAATATAATAAAGATAGTGGAATTATATATCTTTTCGACAGGCTCGGGGGCTTCCCCCTAGAAGATACAATATATATATACACAGTGCCGACAAAATACAACTCGCAAAAACATCTCGCCTTGGTATATAATACCTCGCCAAAATAAAAAGATATCGACAAAGAGCGGTCAACATAAAGCTCGGGGGCTCGTACCCGCAAAAATAGTACACAGTATAATTTATTTTGCCTTGGGACAACCTCGCATTATAAAACAAAATTATCACCAACAAAACGCCCGGGGGCTTGGCGTTGAAAATAAAAATATAGTGACTTTACAATACAGATTATATACAAAAGATACAATCCTCGGAACAGTTTATCTTCAAGGATTTCCCAGTATATTGTCTATTGTCAACCGCTCATTATTTATAGCACGAGTGCTATGCTCAGCATAGCTGCCCTTCACGAAGAATTCAGAATCCATCCGAAGAAGTTCATCCATCATATCTTCGGCAACAGGAGTCACAACGTCGTCATATTTGCTGAAGTTTTTCCTCCTCTTCGCCATCTTGGCCAAGCACTTTGGAACAACTTGACCCACGTCTAACTTCGGGTAGCAAATTTTTATCATGATCATAGCAAACCTTGCGCCAGCAGCTAATTGGGCCCGCACAAAGCCGTGGATTCGAGGAGCATCCCGAAATTTGTCCATTAAAGCAGGAAGAGTCTCTGGCATCTTATTGCGAGGAAACATGGTGCCGTAGACCAGAGACAAAGTCCTTGTACAAAAGTCGAGATAATCACGAACCTGAAGCGCGCGATCCTGAAACCTGACGATCTGGCGAGTCCGTTCAGGCGTGCCCCAAAAATTCGAACCATGATCATGAGCAAGCCGAAGAAGTGCATTGGATCGAGCTTCGACACGTTCATCTTCGGTAGTAGCATCCAAGAAGGAACCTATTTTTGAAAGAATCAGCGGGCAACGAGGAGACAAGCAAAAAAAAAAAAAGCACGACAGATAATGAAGCACACCTGCCATATCCAAGCTAGCATCTGTCGCAGCTGAAGCATAAAATTCTCTCGAGACGTAGCTGCAGCAGCTTCAGCAACAGGAGTCCTTTTCAGCTATGGCATCCCGAGCTTGTTGGAGTGCAACCTTTTCCCTCTCGGAGGATTTCTGAGATTGTTCCATGAGCATAAGTGATTGTTTCTTCGTGGATTGCAGCTGTTGTCGAAGTTCTTCCAAATCCTGTGCTGAGCTTTTACTCGAAGAATCTTCATTAAAATTGACAGCGACAGGTATTTTCTTCGAGTAAGAGGAAGTGGGTAAAACATCGGAAGGACGAGGAGTTGCAGAATAGTTGTCAAAAATCAACTGAAAATAAAAGATTTCCGACATCAATCATCCAGCAAATATAGATTTCGATTAAACATTAAAGTATGTACATCTCTATTACAAAAGAAAGGTCACTACTGGAGTACTGAAGTAGTTGTCGCCAAAACTACTAAGGCGACAGCATCAAAAGATAGAACTAAGAAAAAAGAACAAGGTGGTCTACTTGACCTCCGGCTTGGATGCGCTTGGAGCAGGTGCTGGTTTAACACCAAGGAAAGAAAGGATCGGTCTTGCAGAAGGCTTGGCAGCTCTAATTAGAGATTGCCATTTCTTCGTCTCCATCTCCCCTATGTCGCCAACCTTGGCCCAGTCGACGTTTTGCTGACTATTAGCAATCAGCGCGACGGTGCCTTCAACGCCAATCTTCAGACCTTCTTGGCGAAGTTTTAGCCCAAGATCTTCGGGCCCGTTGAAGGCTTTGGCGAGCTCCACAAAAGTATTGGGGACCTCTTTCTTCGGAAAGAAGTAGGGGAAAAGCTTCAGCACTAGCTGCCCGTCGCGCTTCATCCCCATGAATCTCAACAAGGGTCAGCGCGTCGAGAAGCTCGTCGCCTTCAGGACCTTCAATCTCATATTCTTGATGAGTTCTCCCTACAAATAAACAAAGAGTCGCATGAAAATAAAGAATGCAGGGAAACATGAAGTAATCCGAGAAAAAGCAAGGATTCAAGAACTTACTGATAAAACGACGAGTCTGCGACTCCAAGCGGGAAAGGATTTCTGCTTCTCGAGCCGATTGCCGAGCTATGTTATTACTCAAGGAAGTTTCCGCGTCATGAAGCCTCTTTCGAAGATCTTCGATGGCGGCAGCATCCTTTTCAGCTTTCTTGCGAGCTTCTTCGCTCTGCTCTAACTTGACAGCAAGAGCGTCAGCTTGTTGGTAAGATCTCCTGGCAAAAATCACGACAGTTAAATATTATGATAAAATCATGGTACACATGCAACAAAAAAGAAAAATAGTACCTTCGAGCTTCTTGGTATAGTCACGATACCCGACAAATTGGGTACCAAGACGAATAAACTCCTTCATCAGAGGCTGAAGAGACGACCAAGGAGGAAAAAGAAGTCAATATAGCCAATATAAATTCGACAACACTTAGCACAAAACAAAGAGAAGATAGAAGTATTGAAAGATTCGAGACTTACATCATCCAATGAAGGTGTCGAGGAACCACCAGGGAATTGGATAGGTTCCTTGGATGGTTCGATCCTCGCTCTCTTTGATGGAGAGGCTCGGGGGCTCTCAACTGGCGGCGGTTGCACGATGTCTTGTTGGGGAGGAGAAGTTTCATCCCCATCATGTTGAGCTTCCGACACAATCAAAGTACGCGATGTACTCGTTCGTGCAGCGGCGTCAACAGTTTGTTCTTCTTCCTCATCACTACAATAAAATGGCGACAGTATAAGAAGCAAGATAGACAAGAAACATCAAAACAGGAAAAGTAAAGAGTAAGGAGTAACTTACGAGCTGACGAGGGCATCAGTATATGGATTAAAAGCTGCCTTTTTATATGAAGGCTCAGCTTCTTCGGCTTTGGAAGTGCCGGAATCTTTAACTTCATCTCTCTTCCTCTTCGAAGCGTGAGGAAGAGAGTGTGTCGAGGCAGTGGCGTCTGACTCAGCGGAAGCCGCGGATTTGTGAGAACCCGCGATTTCAGTGGCAGGGCGCGTGGTGCTTTGGTTGTCATCGTCGACAACGGCACGGTCTTCAACTTCTCCACCTTCAGGAAGAGGAGGAAGAGAAGCAAGGACGAGGTGGCCCTGAGAAAAGAAAAAGTGTCGATAAAAAGGCGTTAACAAAATAGTAATCGACAAAATAACAAAACCCGAGGAAACAATACAGCTATTAAAAGGAAATTACCTCGGGAAGGGGTTTGGCGCTACTATATGGCGCAACACGGCAAGAAGTGGGAATTGAATCCTTCTTGTTGAGCGATGAGATTTTGCGGATAAGCTTTTCAAAATCCTTCAAAGGAAGATCTTTTGAGAGCCTATCGACATCTTCTTCACCAGCGTACTTCCAGAAGGGGTTTTTGCGAGCCTGGAGAGGCTGCACTCTAGTCCTAAGGAAATAGGCGGTAATCTCAATACCCGAAAGTTCTTTGCCGCGGGTGTTCTGTAGCTCATGAATGCGAGTCATCAGCGCCTCTGTCGCCAATTTCTCAGCCTCGGTAGCTTCAGCATCCCAGGAACGGCGGCGAAGGATTTTAGCTTCTCCGTCAAAAGGGGCGATGTTTTCTTCCACTGGATTGGAGCTTTCCTCATGGATGTACAGCCATTTTTCCGCCAACCTTGGACGGAGTCGGGAAATTTGACGTCGAAATAATCGACCTCAGAACGAACACAGATAACAACGCCGCCAATGTTGTAGGCGACGTTGTGGTGGCTATTACGGCGGATACAAAAGATGCGTTTCCACAGAGCCCAATTGGGTTGGACCCCAAGAAAGCACTCACACAATGTGATAAAAATCGAGATGTGGAGGATGGAATTGGGCGTCAGATGATGCAACTGAAGCCCATAGACAAAAAGGAGACCACGGAGAAATTCGTGGATTGGGGGAGAAAGTCCTCGGATGAGGTGGTCAACGAAACTAACCCGATAGTCGATTGGAGGTTTTGGGTAGCTCTCCTCCTTGGGGAACTGGAGCGAGTTCTCCTTCTTGCTGAATCCCATCTTCTTCAGCATGTTGATGTCTTGGCCAGAGATCTTGGATCTCTCCCACTCGGCACTTCCCAGATCTGTTGTCGTCATCTTCGATTCCGGTGTGCTATGTCTAGTCAAACGGGCGCGAGGCGGCATCAATGGACTTAGCGGAGAAGGGAGAGAGAGTGGTTGAGCGCTTGAAGTAATGGGAGCAAGGGAGGAGTTGCAGAGGAGAAGCAGAGATGCGGCGCGAGCGAAAGTGCTGAAGGAGGAAGACGATGGCTTTATATAGTGGTGTGGCGCATCGCCGCAACCGTTGGATGGAAAAGTTATGACAGATGGCAAACACGTGGACAAGGGGTAAAAATGGATTTTTACTGGGAAGTGAACAGACAGGCGATACGTAAAAGCGGAGGATAGGAAAATTGGACCCACAAGGCAGTGAAAGGAGCGGTTTTCGCGTGTTTCCAATACAGAAATCATGGCTATCATCAGCAATGACGTCATTGTGGTAAGAGAAAAACTCGACTAAGAAGCCGGGCGAGAATATCGACAACGCAAGATTATTTCGAGAGCCTTTGATCAAATACAAGTTTTTGCCCAAACGCTCGGGGGCTACTTTGGAAAAATAGAAAACTTCGAATATGACAAGATAGAAATGGCGAGAGCCTATGACCAAATGCAAGCATTTGTTCATAGCCTCGGGGGCTACTCCCATCGGGAGCGCTGGTCGCGCACCCGATAGATATAAAAATATCGAGAAGGATTACAAATATAGCGGCAGAGGATATTAATCTGTGGAGCCTACACCCAAGCACAAGTTCTTGGCTGTAGCCTCGGGGGCTACTCCCATCGGGAACGTTGTTCGTGTGCCCGATGAATTTTGATCAAAATAAAGAAGCAGAAGTGAGTATATTCCGAGTTACACATAACTCTACATATACTCCCATCGGGAAGACAAAATAAGTCATCAAATATGACTCGATAAAATGTGCTATTCCAACAGCCGAAAAGCACTCGACAATATATTCTCAGAGCGCTAAAAGTCGCGAATAAATCTCTGAATGCCGCAAAACTTTGCGAAGGTAAGACCCAGATCCGTTCTGAGCGGCGTGGCACCGTCTCTGACGGCGGACTGCTACTTTTTTCCGTATCAACAGATACGAAGAAAAATCCTAACGGACACGTTAGGTACCCGATAAAATATGACTGGGACTCGACATAATGGTAAGACCTTAAGCGGCACCTGTCGAAGTTTACACCAGTATCCCGAGATCATGTCCAGGGACGTGATCTTGAAGTAGGTTTTTGCGGATTGCCACTAGAGCAGTTAACTAGTACCTGATCCGTCAGATGAACTAGCCCCAACTACCGATATCCCTGTACAAAATAATATTTGCATATCGAAAGATTGTGTAATGAGTAAAATTGGAGATTTTCCCTGATTCTTCGATTCAAGAAAAATCTCGGGGGCTACTGACATAGGCATCCCCAATGGGCCTGCCGAAGATGGTACCCGGGGTATTACTAAAGGCCCAGGCTGAACGAGGGCCCCACACACTAGGCCGGCGCGGCCCAGGAGGGGCCCGCGCGGCCCTAGCGTGTGGCCCCCTCGGCTGGCCCCCGACGCCCTCCTTCGGACTACTTATCGGCCTCGACCTAAAAACGCACGGAGAGAAGTCGAAGTCGCCAGAAACCCTCCAGAGAGCCGCCACATCGCGAAACTCCGTCTCGGGAGACAGAAGTCTCCGTTCTGGCACTCCGCCGGGACGGGGAATTGGAGGAGATCTTCACCGCCATCACCGCCAACGCCTCTCCATCGACCAGCCATGTTTCCCCCATCCATGTGTGAGTAATTCCCCCGCTGTAGGCTGAAGGGGATGGTAGGGATTGGATGAGATTGGTCATGTAATAGTCATAAGATTGTTAGGGCATAGTGCCTAGTATCCGTAGATGTCACTTTTATGATATTGTTGCAACTTGTTATGCTTAATGCTTGTCACTAGGGCCCGAGTGCCATGATCTCAGATCTGAACATGTTATTGATTCATGAAGATATTCGTTGTTTATGATCTTACCTGCAAGTTGTATACACATGTCGCTGTCCGGAACCAATGGCCCCGAAGTGACAGAAATCGGGACAACCGGAGGGGATGGTAGTGATGTGAGGATCACATGTGTTCACGGAGTGTTAATGCTTTGCTCCGGTACTCTATTAAAAGGAGTACCTTAATTTCCAGTAGTTTCCCTAGAGGCCCGGCTGCCACCGGCTGGTAGGACAAAAGATGTTGTGCAAGTTTCTCATTGCGAGCACGTACGACTATATATGGAACACATGCCTATTGATTGATTAGTACTTGGATACCATTTTATTATTATCTGCAAATGCCCCTGCTTTGATTGTTACATGAGTTTCTCTCATCCATGCAACGCCCGTTAATCCGTCCTTGTGCCTACAGTATTTTAATCCTGTTGTTTACTATAATCACTACTGCTGTCTTTATTTCACCGCTGCTGTTATTTCACTATTCCTACTGCTATAAAACTGTTGCTACTGATAAACTCTTGCGAGCAAGTCTGTTTCCAGGTGCAGCTGAATTGACAACTCCGCTGTTAAGGCTTACAAGTATTCTTTGTCTCCCTTGTGTGTCGAATCAATAAATTGGGTAATACTTCCCTCGAAGACTGCGATCCCCTATACTTGTGGGTCATCAGTACGAAACCCTCCCGAACTCTGTAACTTGTGTATTACGAAACCCTCGGCTCCACCCTCTATATAAGGGGGAGTCGAGGGACGAAGAAAGGATCGAATCTATTGTCAACATAACCCTAGTTTTCATAATCAGCGAGTACTTTTCGGCTGAAACCTTCAAGATCTACTTGCCCTCTACTTCTAGAAAAAGTAACTAATTCTTGGTTTTTAATATTAAGCAAACAAGACAGAAAATAAAGTAAAGTAAAGCAAGACAAAAACAAAGTAAAGAGATTGGATGTGGAGACTCCCCTTGCAGCGTGTCTTGATCTCCCCGGCAACGGCGCCAGAAAAAGTGCTTCTGGTGTGTAGTTGACGTGGGAGTTAGAAATCTCTGGGGTGCAACTTTTCTTCAGGTCCCCGGCAACGGCGCCAGAAAAAGAGCTTGATACGCGTGAAGCACACGTCCGTTGGGAACCCCAAGAGGAAGGTGTGATGCGTACAGCAGCAAGTTTTCCCTCAGAAAGAAACCGAGGTTATCGAACCAGTAGGAGCCAAGAAGCACATGAAGTTTGTTGTTGGAGGAGTGTAGTGCGGCGCAACACCAGTGAAACCGGCGCCAACGTGGAACCTGCACAAAACAATCAAGATACTTTGCCCCAACGTAACAGTGAGGTTGTCAATCTCACCGGCTTGCTGAAAACAAAGGATTAAGCGTATCGAGTGGAAGATGGTGTTTGTTTGCAAAGAACAGTAAAGAACAATGATTGCAGTAGAATGTATTCAGATGTAAAAGAATGGACCGGGTCCACAGTTCACTAGTGGTGTCTCTCCAATAAGATAACTAACATGCTGGGTGAACAAATTACAGGTGGGCAATTGACAAATAAAGATTCAATACATATCAATGATGATTACTATGAGATTTAATCAGGGCATTACGACAAAGTACATAGACCGCTATCCATCATGCATCTATGCCTAAATAATCCACCGTCGGGTTAGCATCCGCACCCCCTCCAGTATTAAGTTGTAAACAACAGATAATTGCATTAAGTATGGTGCGTAATGTAATCAACACAAATATCCTTAGACAAAGCATCGATGTTTTATCCCTAGTAGCAACAGCACATCCACAACCTTAGAACTTTCTGTCACTGTCCCAGATTAAATGGAGGCATGAACCCACTATCGAGCATAAATACTCCCTCTTGGAGTTACAAGTATCAACTTGGCCAGAGCCTCTACTAGCAACGGAGAGCATGCAAGAACATAAACAACACATATATGATAGATTGATAATCAACTTGACATAATATTCTAGATTCATCGGATCCCACCAAACACAACATGTAGCATTACAAATAGATGATCTTGATCATGTTAGGCAGCTCATAAGATCTAAACAATGATAGCACAAGCGGAGAAGACAACCATCTAGCTACTGCTATGGACCCATAGTCCAAGGATGAACTACTCACGCATCAATCCGGAGGTGGGCATGATGATGTAGAGCCCCTCCGCTTGGGGATGCTTGATACGTCTCAAACGTATCTATAATTTCTGATGTTCCATGCTAGTTTTATGACAATACCTACATGTTTTGTTCACACTTTATATCGTTTTGATGCATTTTCCGGAACTAACCTATTGACGAGATGCCGAAGTGCCAGTTCCTCTGTTTTTGGTTTCAGAAATCCTAGTAAGGAAATATTCTCGGAATTGGACGAAATCTACGCCCAGGATCTTATAATTCCACGAAGCTTCCAGAACACCGGAGAGGGGCCAGAGGAGATCCAGGTGGGCCCCACACATGTGGTCGGCGCGGCCCGGGCGCGCCCCCTGTTGTGTGGCGGCTCCGTAGCGCTTCCGACTCCGCCTCTTCGCCTATAAGAAGCTCCCTGACCTAAATCTTCGATACGGAAAAACCACGATACGAGAAAAGTTCCAGAGCCGCCGCCGTCGCGAAGCCAAGATCTGGGGGACAGGAGTCTCTGTTCCGGCACGCCGCCGGGACGGGGAAGTGCCCCGGAAGGCATCTCCATCGACACCACCGCCATCTCCATCAACGCTGCTGCTCCCATGATGAGGAGGGAGTAGTTCTCCCCCGAGGCTAAGGGCTGTACCGGTAGCTATGTGGTTAATCTCTCTCTTTGTACTCCAATACAATGATCTCATGAATTTCTTTGCATGATTGAGATCCATATGATGAGCTTTGTATCACTATTAGTCTATGTGCTACTCATGTGATGTTATTAAAGTAGTCTATTCCTCCTTCATGATGTAATGGTGACAGTGTGTGCGTCGTGAAGTACTTGGCGTAGGTTATGATCATAATCTCTTGTAGGTTATGGAGTTAATTATCACTATGATAGTATTGATGTGATCTATTCCCCCTTCATAGTGTAATGGTGACAGTGTGTATGCTATGTTAGTACTCGGTTTAAATTGCAAAGATCTATTATGCTCTAAGGTTACTTAAATATGAATGCCGAATGTTGTGGCGCTTGTTAACTCCGGCTTGAGGGAGCTCTTGTAGCCCTACACAATGAATGGTGTTTGTCATCCAACAAGAGTGTATGTAGCACAATGAGGAGAAGTTATTAATTTATTATGTGATCAATGTTGAGAGTGTCCACTAGTGAAAGTATGATCCCTAGGCCTTGTTTCCAAACATCGAATCTCCGTTTATTTACTGTTCTGTTGCATGTTTACTTGCTGCCATATTTTATTCAGATTACTATTACCACTCATATACATCCATACTACTTGTATTTCACTATCTCTTCGCCGAACTAGTGCACCTATACATCTGACAAGTGTATTAGGTGTGTTGGGAACACAAGAGACTTCTTGTATCATGATTGCAGGGTTGCTTGAGAGGGATATCTTTGACCTCTTCCTCCCTGAGTTCGATAAACCTTGGGTGATCCACTTAAGGGAAAACTTGCTGCTGTTTTACAAACCTCTGCTCTTGGAGGCCCAACACTGTCTACAGGAAAAGAAGCGTGAGTAGACATCAAGCTATTTTCTGGCGCCGTTGCCGGGGAGGAAAGGTAAAAGGCACTCATACTCCGGTCCCAGGTAACTAAGTTATTTTCTGTTGCCGTTGTAAGTGCTCGAAGCTATTTCCTTTAGATCCTGCAATTGCATCTTTTGGTTTCTTGTTTACACTAGTTAGGCATAATGGAAAGCAACAGTGAGCTTTTTATTCTATTTCCTGAGTTAAGACATGGATTGTTTGCTGCGAAAATTAAAAAACCTATGGAATCTTATTTGCATGCTAGTAGCAATGATATTAGTATGAACGCTTTGAACACCATTGTTGCTAATGATATGGAAAATTCTAAGCTTGGGGAAGCTGGTTTTGATGAGCATGATATTTTTAGTCCCCCAAGCATTGAGGAGAAAATTTTCTTTGATGATACTTTGCCTCCTATTTATGATGATTATAATGATAGTGGTCTTTTGGTGCCGCCTACTATGGAGAGTAAATTTTATTATGATTATACTATGCCTCCTACACTTGATGAGAATAATAATGATAGCTACTTTGTTGAATTTGCTCCCACTACAACTAATAAAATTGATTATGCTTATGTGGAGAGTAATAATTTTATGCATGTGGCTCATGACAAGAATGTTTTATGTGATAGTTATATTGTTGACTTTGTTCATGATGCTACTGAAAGTTATTATGAGAGAGGGAAACATGGTTATATGCATCTTAATAATATTAAGTTTCCCCTCTTTATGTTGAGAATCTTGAAATTGCGCTTGTGTTGCCTTCCTATGCTTGTCACTTTGTTCTTCATGAATTTATTTGTGTACAAGATTCCTTTTCATAGGAAGTGGGTTAGGCTTAAATGTGTTTTGAATTTGCTTCTTGATGCTCTCTCTTGCTTCAACTCTTATTTCTTGCGAGAGTATCATTAAAATTACTGAGCCCATCTTAATGGCTATAAAGAAAGAACTTCTTGGGAGATAACCCATGTGTTTATTTCGCTACTGTTTTGTTGTGTCTTGGAAGTTGTTACTACTGTAGCAACCTCTCCTTAGCATGTTTTTGTGCCAAGTAAAGTCTCTATGGTAAAGTTGATGCTAGATTTGGATTGCTGCACAGAAACAGAATTGCTGTCACGAATTTGCGCAGAACTCTCTGTAAAAAAATCAAAAAATCTGCCAATTTACGTGCGTGATCCTCAGATATGTACGCAACTTTCATTAGTTTTGAGTTTTTCCATCTGAGCAAGTTAAGTGCCTCTGTAAAATTCGTCTTTACGGACTGTTCTCTTTTGACAGATTCTGCCTTTTATTTCGCATTGCCTCTTTTGATATGTTGAATGGATTTCTTTGTTTCATTAACTTTCAGTACCTTTGTGCAATGTCCAGAAGTGTTAAGAATGATTGTGTCACCTCTGAACATGTGAATTTTTGATTATGCACTAACCCTCTAATGAGTTTGCTTAAAGTTTGGTGTGGAGGAAGTTTTCAAGGATCAAGAGAAGAGGATGATATACTATGATCAAGAAGAGTGAAAAGTCTAAGCTTGGGGATGCCCCCGTGGTTCATCCCTGCATATTTCAAGAAGACTCAAGCATCTAAGCTTGGGGATGCCCAAGGCATCCCCTTCTTCATCGACAACTTATCAGGTCACTTCTAGTGAAACTATATTTTTATTCCATCACATCTTATGTACTTTACTTGGAGCGTCTGTGTGCTTTTATTTTCGTTTTGTTATTTTCATTCTCTGAATAAATTCATGCTCATGTGGGAGAGAGACACGCTCCGCTTTTTCATATGAACACTAGTGTTCTTCATTCTTACTTTTAATGTTCAAGGGCGAAAGTTGATCGCTTCACTTGTTGCTATTTGGTTGGAATCAGAAAATGCTTCATATGGTTTGGAATAACTTGATACTTGGCAATTGTTTTGAGCTCTCATTAGATCATGTTTAAGCTCTTGCATCATGTAGTTTAATCTATTAGTGGAGAACTACCGTAGAGCTTGTTAAATTTGGTTTGCATGATTGGTCTCTCTAAGTCTAGATATTTTCTGGTAAAGTGTTTGAACAACAAGGAAGACAGTGTAGAGTCTTATAATGCTTGCAATATGTTCTTATGTAAGTTTTGCTGTACCGGTTCATACTTGTGTTTGCTTCAAACAACCTTGCTAGCCAAAGCCTTGTACTGAGAGGGAATACTTCTCGTGCATCCAAAACGTTGAGCCAAAACCTATGCCATTTGTGTCTACCATATCTACCTACTATGTGGTATTTTTCTGCCATTCCAAAGTAAATTACTTGAGTGCTACCTTTAAAATTTCATTCCTTTATCTTTGCAATATATAGCTCATGGGAAAATAGCTTAAAAACTATTGTGGTGATGAATATGTAGTTATGTGTCTTATTTCTTATAAGTTGCTTGTTGAGCGGTAACCATGTTTCTGGGGACGCCATCAACTTTTTACCTTTGTTGGATATCATGTGAGATGCTATGCATGTTCGTCTTGTCTGAAGTAAGTGCGATTTCATGATCAAATGGTTTGAGTATGCATGTGTTAGAGAAGAACATTGGGCCGCTAACCAAAGCCATGTATCATGGTGGAAGTTTTCAGTTTGGACATACAACCTCAATCTCTTATGAGAATATTATCTGTTGTTGAATGCTTAAGCATTAAAAGAGGAGTCCATTATCTGTTGTCTATGTTGTCCCGGTATGGATGTCTAAGTTGAGAATAATCAAAAGCGAGAAATCCAATGCGTTTTCTCCTTAGACCTTTGTACAGGCGGCATAGAGGTACCCCTTTGTGACACTTGGTTGAAACATATGTCATGCAATGATAATCCATGTTATCCGAGCTGATTAGGACAAGGTGCGAGCACTATTAGTACTCTATGCATGAGGCTTGCAACTTGTAGGAAGTATTATGCATAGCACATATGAATTATTACTACCGTTGACAAAATTGTTTCTATGTTTTCAAAACAAAAGCTCTAGCACAAAAATAGTAATCCATGCTTCCCTCTGCGAAGGGCCATTCTTTTACTTTATGTTGAGTCAGTTTACCCACTTCTTTCTATCTTAGAAGCAAACACTTGTGTTAACTGTGTGCATTGATTCTTACATGTTTACTTATTGCACTTGTTATACTACTCTATGTTGACAAATATCCATGAGATATACATGTTACAAGTTGAAAGCAATTGCTGAAACTTAATCATCCTTTGTGTTGCTTCAATGCATTCTACTTTGAATTTATTGCTTATGAGTTAGCTCTTATGCAAGTCTTGTTGATGCTTGTCTTGAAAGTACTATTCATGAAAAGTTTTGCTATATGATTCATTTGTTTAGTCATTATCTTTTGTTAGCAATCTTTTGCTTCAGATCACTCCATCCATGTCATATGCTTTACAATAATGTTGATCAAGATTATGATGGTGGCATGTCACTTCAGAAATTATTGTTGTTATTGTTTACCTACTCGAGGGCGAGTAGGAACTAAGCTTGGGGATGCTTGATACGTCTCAAACGTATCTATAATTTCTGATGTTCCATGCTAGTTTTATGACAATATATACCTATGTCGAGGGTGCTCCTTGGCAATGCCCTCTGTTAGGGGCTTAGGGTTGATGGAATCCTGCAAGCTGACACGACACATCGGTACACAGACAAGCGGGGAGTCTGTCCTCGATAAGGTAAAACCCTTACGTCCTGCCTGTCTGTTCTTTGATAAGGTAAAGCCCTTACGTCCTGCCTGTCTGTTCTTTGATTATGATGAAAACAGGTTACAATGGGGTGCCGAATCGTTCGGCTGTGATCTCGTCGAGATGCTGGTTGCTAGGGTAACCTAGTTCTAAGCTTCTGTTGGCTAAGATCGCTAAGATTGATTGTGTCCCTCGATAGCCCCTCTCCTGGCCTTTATATAGGAGGCCAGGTCTCGAGAGGCTTAATCGAGTACGACTAGGTTTACAGTAGATCTATCTCTTAACTTTCCTTGCTCGGCTTCTCCCAAGTCTTGTACTTCAAGTAATCTTTCACCGCACCGTTGATGCGCGTAGATGTACACGTCCGTTGGGAACCCCAAGAGGAAGGTATGATGCGCACAGCGGCAAGTTTTCCCTCAGAAAGAAACCAAGGTTTAATCGAACCAGTAGGAGCCAAGAAGCACGTTGAAGGTTGATGGTCGCGAAATGTGATGCGGCGCAACACCAGGGATTCCGGCGCCAACGCGGAACCTGCACAACACAACCAAAGTACTTTGTCCCAACGAAACAGTGAGGTTGTCAATCTCACCGGCTTGCTGTAACAAAGGATTAAACGTATCGAGTGGAAGATGTTTGCAAAGAAAACAGTAAAACAAGTATTGCAGTAGATTGTATGCTATGTAAAGAATAGGACCGGGGTCCACAGTTCACTAGAGGTGTCTCTCCCATAAGATAAAAGCATGTTGGGTAAACAAATTACAGTCGGGCAATTGACAAATAGAGAAAGGCATAACAATACATATACATGATATGATAAATATAGTGAGATTTAATTGGGCATTACGACAAAGTACATAGACCACCATCCAACTGCATCTATGCCTAAAAAGTCCACCTTCAGGTTATCATCCGAACCCCCTCCAGTATTAAGTTGCAAAGCAACAGACAATTGCATTAAGTATGGTGCGTAATGTAATCAACAACTACATCCTTAGACATAGAATCAATGTTTTATCCCTAGTGGCAACAGCACATCCACAACCTTAGAACTTTCTGTCACTGTCCCAGATTCAATGGAGGCATGAACCCACTATCGAGCATAAATACTCCCTCTTGGAGTTAAGAGTAAAAACTTGGCCAGAGCCTCTACTAATAACGGAGAGCATGCAAGATCATAAACAACACATAAACAATAGATTGATAATCACCATAATCATAGTACTCTCTATCCATCGGATCCCGACAAACACAACATATAGAATTACATATAGATGATCTTGATCATGTTAGGCAGCTCACAAGATCCAACAATGAAGCACAACAAGGAGAAGACGACCATCTAGCTACTGCTATGGACCCATGGTCCAGGGGTGAACTACTCACTCATCACTCCGAGGCGATCATGGCGATGAAGAGTCCTCCGGAGAGGAATCCCTCTCCCAGGTGCCGGAGGCGATCTCCGAATCCCCCGAGATGGGATTCGCGGCGGCGGCGTCTCTGGGGTTTCCGTATCGTGGCTCTCGGGGGGTTTCGCGACGGAGGCTTTAAGTAGGCGGAAGGGTAGGTCGGGGGCCACACGAGGTGCCCAGGGGGTAGGGCCGCGCGGCCAGGGCAGGGGCCGCGCCGCCCTAGCTCTGGCTGCCTCGTGGCCCCACTTTGTTATCTCTTTGGTCTTCTGGAAGCTTCGTGCAAAATAGGACCCTGGGCGAAAGTTTCGTCCAATTCCGAGAATATTTCTTTACTAGGATTTCTGAAACCAAAAAGCAGAAAACAGCAACGGCTCTTCGGCATCTTGTTAATAGGTTAGTTCCAAAAATGCATAAATATGACATATAATGTGCATAAAACATGTAGGTATCATCAATAAAGTAGCATGGAACATAAGAAATTATCGATACGTTGGAGACGTATCAGCATCCCCAAGCTTAGTTGCTCGTCCCGAGCAGGTAAAACGATAACAAAGATAATTTCTGAAGTGACATGCCATCATAATCTTGATCATACTATTTGTAAACATATGTAATGAATGCAGCGATCAAAACAAAGGTAATGACATGAGTAAACAACTGAATCATAAAGCAAAGACTTTTCATGAATAGTACTTCAAGACAAGCATCAATAAGTCTTGCATAAGAGTTCACTCATAAAGCAATAAATCGAAGTAAAGGTGTTGAAGCAACACAAAGGAAGATTAAGTTTCAGCGGTTGCTTTCAACTATAACATGTATATCTCATGGATATTGTCAACATAAAGTAATATAACAAGTGCAATATGCAAGTATGTAGGAATCAATGCACAGTTCACACAAGTGTTTGCTTCTTAAGGTGGAAGGAGATAGGTAAACTGACTCAACAATAAAAGTAAAAGAATGGTCCTTCAAAGAGGAAAGCATCGATTGCTGTATTTGTGCTAGAGCTTTTATTTTGAAAACATGAAACAATTTTGTCAACGGTAGTAATAAAGCATATGAGTTATGTAAATTATATCTTACAAGTTGCAAGGCTCATGCATAGTATGCTAATAGTGCCCGCACCTCGTCCTACTTAGCTTGGACTACCGGATCTTTGCATGCCATGTTTCAACCAAGTGTCACAAAGGGGTACCTCCATGCCGCCTGTACAAAGGTCCAAGGAGAATGCTCGCATTTCGGATTTCTCGCTTTTGATTATTCTCAACTTAGACATCCATACCGGGACAACATGGACAACAGATAATGGACTCCTCTTTAATGCATAAGCATGTAGCAAAGTTATTATTCTCATATGAGATTGAGGATATATGTCCAAAACTGAAACTTCCACCATGATTCATGGCTTTAGTTAGCGGCCCAATGTTCTTCTCTAACAATTTTGCATGCTCCAACCACTAAAATGATAGATCCTTCAGACAAGACGGACATGCATAGCAACTCACATGATATTCAACAATAGTTGATGGCGTTCCCCAGAAGCATGGTTATCGCACAACAAGCAACTTAATAAAAGATAAAGTGCATAAGTACATATTCAATACTACGATAGTTTTTAAGGCTATTTTGTCCCATGAGCTATATATTGCAAAGGTAAATGATGGAATTTTAAAGGTAGCACTCAAGCAATTTACTTTGGAATGGCGGAGAAATACCATGTAGTAGGTAGGTATGGTGGACACAAATGGCATAGTAGTTGGCTCAAGGATTTTGGATGCATGAGAAGTATTCCCTCTCGATACAAGGTTTAGGCTAGCAAGGTTATTTGAAGCAAACTCAAGGATGAGCAGGTGCAGCAAAACTCACATAAAAGACATATTGTAAACATTATAAGACTCTACACCGTCTTCCTTGTTGTTCAAAACTCAATACTAGATATTATCTAGACCTTAGAGAGACCAAATATGCAAATCAAATTTTAGCAAGCTCTATGTATTTCTTCATTAATGGGTGCAAAGCATATGATGCAAGAGCTTAAACATGAGCACAACAATTGCCAAGTATCACATTATCCAAGACATTTTTAGAATTACTACATGTAGCATTTTCCAATTCCAACCATATAACAATTTAACGAAGAAGAAACTTCGCCTTGAATATTATGAGTAAAGCCTAAGGACACATGTGTCCATATGCAACAGCGGAGCGTGTCTCTCTCCCACAAAGTGAATGCTAGGATCCATTTTATTCAAACAAAAACAAAAACAAACCGACGCTCCAAGTAAAGAACACAAGATGTGATGAAATAAAAATATAGTTTCAGGGGAGGAACCTGATGATGTTGTCGATGAAGAAGGGGATGCCTTGGGCATCCCCAAGCTTAGACGCTTGAGTCTTCTTAGAATATGCAGGGGTGAACCACGGGGCATCCCCAAGCTTAGAGCTTTCACTCCTCTTGATCATAGTATATCATACTCCTCTCTTGACCCTTGAAAACTTCCTTCACACCAAACTTCAAGCAAACTCATTAGAGGGTTAGTGCACAATTAATAATTCACTCATTCAGAGGTGACACAATCATTTTTTCACTTCTGGACATTGCATAAAGCTACTGGACATTAATGGATCAAAAAAATAAATCCAACATAGCAAAAGAGACAATGCGAAATAAAAGGCAGAATCTGTCAAAAACAGAACAGTCCGTAAAGACAAATTTAAAGCTGGCACCAGACTTGCTCAAATGGAAAAACTCAAAACTAATGAAAGTTGCGTACATATCTGAGGATCACGCTCGTAAATTGGCAGATTTTTTCGAATTTTCTACAGAGAACTGTGCCCAGATTCGTGACAGACAGCAATGCTGTTTCTGCGCAGCGATCCCAAATATAACATCAACTTTGACATAGAAACTTTACTTGGCACAAAAACATGATAAGGAGAGGTTGCTACAGTAGTAAACAACTTCCAAGACTCAACAAAACAAAAAATTGCTGTAGGTAAAAACATGGGTTGTCTCCCATAAGCGCTTTTCTTTAACGCCTTTCAGCTAGGCGCAGAAAGTGCAAATCAAGTAACATCGAGAGTAGAAGCATCAACATCATAGCTTGTTCTAATAATAGAATCAAAAGGCAACTTCATTCTCTTTCTAGGGAAGTGTTCCATACCTTTCTTGAGAGGAAATTGATATTTAATATTACCTTCCCTCATATCAATAACAGCACCAACAGTTCGAAGAAAAGGTCTTCCCAACACAATAGGACAAGATGCATTGCATTCGATATCCAAGACAACAAAATCAACGGGGACAAGGTTATTGTTAACCGTAATGCGCACATTATCAATCCTCCCCAAAGGTTTCTTTTTAACATTATCGGCAAGATTAACATCCAAATAACAATTCTTCAATGGTGGCAAGTCAAGCATATCATAAATCTTTTTAGGCATAACAGAAATACTTGCACCAAGATCACATAAAGCATTACATTCAAAGTCATTGAATTTCATTTTAATGATGGGCTCCCAACCATCTTCTAACTTTCTAGGAATAGAAGTTTCAAGTTTTAGTTTCTCTTCTCTAGCTTTTATGAGAGCATTTGTAATATGTTTTGTAAAGGCTAAATTTATAGCACTAGCATTAGGACTTTTAGCAAGTTTTTGTAAGAACTTTATAACTTCAGAGATGTGGCAATCATCAAAATCTAAATCATTATGAGCTACAGCAATTGGATCATTGTTCCCAAGGTTGGAAAAAATTTCAGCAGTTTTATCACAAGCAGTTTCAGCAGTTTTAGCAATTTCAGGCAGTTTTGTTCGCTTTGCACTAGGAGTAGAAACATTGCCAACACCAATTATTTTACCATTGATAGTAGGAGGTGCAGCAACATGTGAAGAATTAACATTACTAGTGGTGGTAATAGTCCAAACTTTAGCTACATTATTCTCCTTAGCTAGTTTTTCATTTTCTTCTCTATCCCACCTAGCACGCAACTCAGCCATTAATCTTATATTCTCATTAATTCTAACTTGGATGGCATTTGCTGTAGTAGTAATCTTACTATCAATATCATCAGGTTTAGCAGCCATTTTATTAATTAAAGAGGATTGTGATGCGGACATGTATGAGATTCGGGTTTCAGCATTTGAAATTTTAGTTTGCAGACCAGAAATCTCCCTATTCAAGTTTTCAAGTTGATTTCCTATATTTTTCAACAAGGTAGATTGTTCATTCATAGTTTTAGTAAACAATTGATTTTGCTCATATTGTGATTGCATAAAGTTTTTAGTGGATCTTTCAATTCCTAGCATCCTTTCCTCATATCTACCATAATCATTACCACTAGAAGGATATGGCCTATAATTATTACCAGAGTTGTTCCTATAAGCATTGTTGTTGAAATTATTATTTTTAATGAAATTCACATCAACATTTTCTTCTTGAGCAACCAATGAAGCTAAAGGAACATTATTTGGATCAACATTAGATCTACCATTCACAAGCATAGACATAATCACATCAATATTATCATTCAAGGAAGAGGTTTCCTCAACAGAATTTACCTTCTTACCTTGTGGAGCTCTTTCCGTGTGCCATTCAGAGTAATTCACCATCATATCATCAAGAAGTTTTGTAGCCGCCCCCAAAGTGATGGACATAAAGGTACCTCCAGCAGCTGAATCCAATAAATTCCGCGAAGAAAAATTTAGTCCTGCATAGAAGGTTTGGATGATCATCCAAGTAGTCAGTCCATGGGTTGGGCAATTCTTTACCAAAGTTTTCATTCTCTCCCATGCTTGAGCAACATGTTCAGTATCTAATTGCTTAAAATTCATTATGCTACTTCTCAAAGAAATAATTTTAGCGGGAGGATAATATCTACCAATAAAAGCATCCTTGCATTTAGTCCATGAATCAATACTATTCTTAGGCAAAGATAGCAACCAATCTTTAGCTCTTCCTCTTAATGAGAAAGGAAACACTTTCAATTTAATAATATCACCATCTACATCTTTATACTTTTGCATTTCACAAAGTTCAACAAAATTATTGAGATGGGCAGCATCATCATCAGAACTAACACCAGAAAATTGATCTCTCATAACCAAGTTCAGTAAAGCAGGTTTAATTTCAAAGAATTCTGCTGTAGTAGCAGGTGGAGCAATAGGTGTGCATAGGAAATCATTATTATTTGCATTTGTGAAGTCACACAACTTAGTATTTTCAGGGGTATTCATTTTAGCAACAGTAAATAAAACAAACTAGATAAAGTAAATGCGAGTAACTAATTTTTTGTGTGTTTTTGATATAGAGAGCAAGACAGTAAATAAAGTAAACCTAGCAACTAATTTTTTTGTGTTTTGATTTAGTGCAGCAAACAAAGTAGTAAATAAAATAAAGCAAGACAAAAACAAAGTAAAGAGATTGAGAAGTGGAGACTCCCCTTGCAGCGTGTCTTGATCTCCCCGGCAACGGCGCCAGAAAAAGTGCTTGATGCGCGTAGATGTACACGTCCGTTGGGAACCCCAAGAGGAAGGTATGATGCGCACAGCGGCAAGTTTTCCCTCAGAAAGAAACCAAGGTTTAATCGAACCAGTAGGAGCCAAGAAGCACGTTGAAGGTTGATGGTCGCGAAATGTGATGCGGCGCAACACCAGGGATTCCGGCGCCAACGCGGAACCTGCACAACACAACCCAAGTACTTTGTCCCAACGAAACAGTGAGGTTGTCAATCTCACCGGCTTGCTATAACAAAGGATTAAACGTATCGAGTGGAAGATGTTTGCAAAGAAAACAGTAAAACAAGTATTGCAGTAGATTGTATGCTATGTAAAGAATAGGACCGGGGTCCACAGTTCACTAGAGGTGTCTCTCCCATAAGATAAAAGCATGTTGGGTAAACAAATTACAGTCGGGCAATTGACAAATAGAGAAAGGCATAACAATACATATACATGATATGATAAATATAGTGAGATTTAATTGGGCATTACGACAAAGTACATAGACCGCCATCCAACTGCATCTATGCCTAAAAAGTCCACCTTCAGGTTATCATCCGAACACCCTCCAGTATTAAGTTGCAAAGCAACAGACAATTGCATTAAGTATGGTGCGTAATGTAATCAACAACTACATCCTTAGACATAGAATCAATGTTTTATCCCTAGTGGCAACAACACATCCACAACCTTAGAACTTTCTGTCACTGTCCCAGATTCAATGGAGGCATGAACCCACTATCGAGCATAAATACTCCCTCTTGGAGTTAAGAGTAAAAACTTGGCCAGAGCCTCTACTAATAACGAAGAGCATGCAAGATCATAAACAACACATAAACAATAGATTGATAATCACCATAATCATAGTACTCTCTATCCATCGGATCCCGACAAACACAACATATAGAATTACATATAGATGATCTTGATCATGTTAGGCAGCTCACAAGATCCAACAATGAAGCACAACAAGGAGAAGATGACCATCTAGCTACTGCTATGGACCCATGGTCCAGGGGTGAACTACTCACTCATCACTCCGGAGGCGATCATGGCGATGAAGAGTCCTCCGGAGATGAATCCCTCTCCGGCAGTGCCGGAGGCGATCTCCCGAATCCCCCGAGATGGGATTCGCGGCGGCGGCGTCTCGTAAGGTTTTCCGTATCGTGGCTCTCGTACTGGGGGTTTCGCGACGGAGGCTTTAAGTAGGCGGAAGGGTAGGTCGGGGGGCCACACGAGGTGCCCAGGGGTAGGGCCGCGCGGCCGGGGCGGCCGCGCCGCCCTAGCTCCGGCTGCCTCGTGGCCCCACTTCGTTATCTCTTCGGTCTTCTGGAAGCTTCGTGCAAAAATAGGACCCTGGGCGAAAGTTTCGTCCAATTCCGAGAATATTTCTTTACTAGGATTTCTAAAACCAAAAACAGCAACTGGCTCTTCGGCATCTTGTTAATAGGTTAGTTCCAGAAAATGCATAAATATGACATATAATGTGCATAAAACATGTAGGTATCATCAATAAAGTAGCATGGAACATAAGAAATTATCGATACGTTGGAGACGTATCACCGTCCTAGTGGCCCATCCTACCATCGGGTACCTCATGGGCCTCCAGTTGGGCCGCGTAGGGTAGAGCAACATTGGTTACCCGAAGGGTAATGCCCATGTCAGTAGCCCCAGAGTGTCTAGCCGAACATAGTTCGGGTAGAGACTAGAGCATGCCTTCTTCCGAAGTCCTTCTCCTTGATCATTCTTGCGTTTCTTCTATCTTCTATTTTCTATCGGGTGCGCGTCAGCGCTCCCGATGGGAGTAGCCCCCGAGTCTAGGTACGGATGCTTGCAATCCGTGCGTAGACTCAAGTTGTCCTACTCGAACATTTTCTTCTGCCGAAGCTTTTTCCTGCAAATCTTTGTTGTCCATCCGATACATTTTCTTCATGCAAGGGATAAAGAATAACGTGCCCAACTTCTGTTGGTTAACTGCCGATGGCAAAACAACGTTACCCTACACAGAATCAAGTCCCCGGGCATGATCCTGGAGTGCGAAAAAGTTTTTATCGGGTGCGCATTCAGCGCTCCCGATGGGAGTAGCCCCCGAGTCTGGGCATGGGCGTTTACGTCCGGGTGCAGACTCGAGCCAAGTTTTTCCTTCGAATATTTATTCTGTCGGGTGCGCGTCAGCGCTCCCGATGGGAGTAGCCCCGAGCCTAGGTGCGGATGCTTGCAATCCGCGCATAGGCTCAAGCCGATCACCCGATACTTTCTTATCTCTTCGTATGCAATCAACAATGCCCATGACGTCACTGATGACACGCTGCTGCTGTGACCTGATTGACAAGACTTGACCCCCCGGGCCCACCCTAGTTCTGCGCAGGCAGTTTTTAGGTTTTGACCAGTGCACGCGCAGCGACCGAGGCGTTTCCTCGATTTTCGCGCGACGTGGGAATAATGGGCCGCCGGTTCCATCCTGTTTTCTAGTGCCACGTGTACAGCTGGATTCGCTCCACCTCCCACGACGCCCACGGAGTTATGGCCACGATCTGATGTCAATCCTTGTGGTATAAATAGAGGGCTTCCTCATTTTTACTTTTTTACACCTCCTACTGCTCATCTTCCCCGCGCATCCTCTCCTTCTTCCCGCATCGTTCTCTCAGGAGCTTCAAGCGCCATGGGTAAAAAGAAGGGTGCTAGTGCTTCGGAGGCGGCCAAGGTTAGCCGTGATTGGAGTGCCTCCGCCATTTCCAACCGCGACATCAACAAGCTGCGGGCCCTCGGATTCATCTCCGCATCTGAGGACGATATTCGCCTTCCAGGTGCAGTTTCTCGCCCAAAGCCCCCAAAGGGCTTCACCGTCATGTTTTCTGCCTTTCTGTTCCGTGGCCTCTCCCTTCCGGCGCACGAGTTCCTTCGCTCTCTTCTTTACTTCTACGGGATCCAGCTCTGGCAGCTGACCCCGAACTCTATCCTCCACCTATCCATCTTTGTCACTGTCTGCGAAGCCTTCCTCGGCATTGACCCTCACTGGGGTCTTTGGAGGAAGATCTTCTACGTGAAGCGCCATAACGACAGCAACGGCCCCCCCGTCGTCGGTGGCGTTGGCTTTGTTGTCAGGAAGGAGGTCGACTACTTTGATTACCCAATGAAGGAGTCTGTCCAGGGCTGGCGCAACAAGTGGTTTTATCTACGAGATCCTTCAGTATCTGGGCGATGCTCAAACCTTCCTCCCTTTGAGGACAAACTGATTGCTAAGCCGAAGAAATCCTGGCAAAACACCCTTTCTCCCGACGAAAGATTGACAGCCGACAGGCTGTTCGATCAAATAGTCACTCTGAAAAACACGGGAGGCTTGACAATGTGCGGCACTGAGGTTGTCTCAGTGTTCCTGCAACGTCGAGTGCAACCGTTAATGTCTCGCCCCCATCAACTGTGGCTTTATTCGGGCAAGGATGATGAGTCCAGGGTTAGCTCTGCCGATCTTTCGGCTGATGATCTCCGAGACGAAGTCCGCCGCTTGACGTGCCTTAGTAAGAATGACAATATCGTCCTGATATCAGCTCGTCCTCCTTATGATGCTGACCATCCTCCAACCGAGGTAATCCTTCGTTTGTTTTTACTGCCGTCATCCCTTTTTCTGTTGTATCTCATCAATCTCTTTTTCTTTGAAAGGCGCTTGCAGCTGCCCGATGCTATCCTCCTACACCCGAAAGCGGTGTGGTATTAGAGGATGATGACGAAGATTCCGATGGAACCGAGGATGCCCCTCATGTCCTTGAGGACAGCGATGTCCAAGGGGAAGAGGCTACTGAAGATGACGCCTTCGTCAGGAGTAGGCGTCGGAAGCAGGTACACGATGACCTTATCGCTTCGGCTGAATCAAGTCCTCGCGGAGGAGATAATGATGCCGATGACGCTGCCGCGCCTCCCCTGCCAAGAAGAGCTCAACAAGCATCTTCGCAGGCGAAGATGACCTTGACCTGTGAGTGTTTCTTACTCCCTCCTTGATTTATTCCTTGTCATCTCGTATGCTAACCGCGCACTGTTTTTAAGTAGCTCTGATGACGATGATGATGAAGTCCCTCTTGCGAAGAGGGCCAAATTTGTCTCTGAGAGAGCCGTATCGGCAAAAGAATCTAATCCTTCACCCGCAAAATCGACGCCTCCCTCGCGAACGGCCGTAGAGAAGGTTCCAGTGTCGACAGTTATCCCTCCTGGCGACGTTCCTGCTTCATCGGCTGGTCGCGATCATGTAAGTATTTAACTTGCTTCATTTCGCTGGATTCCCTTTTATCGGTTGGATCCTTATGATCTTATCTTGTCACAGCCGATCTATGCCACAGTCGACGCTGTAGTGGAGTTCGCCGAAGAGTTCACCCGACTAGAGATTGAGAACTCCCAACTTCGAAAGACTGTTAGGTCTTCGGCTGATCAGGTGCTGGAAGCCAACAGGCTTGCCACCGATGCCAAGAACGAGAACGTCTTGCTGAAGGAGGAGGTGAAGAAGTTGAAGCAGCGGCTGAAGGATGAGCAGGATGCCAAGCACGCAAGCGGCTGTAATCGACAAAAAGGAAGGCGCCCTTCGCGAGTCCATCAAGGATTTATTAGGTAAAACCCGTAATTCGCCGTTTTCTGTCTTGGTGTTTCTGTTATTGATTACTGATCTGTCTTTTTCTCAGATGCTGCCGACTTAACCGTCACCCGTCGTCATCAGCTTCGAGAGGATTCTATAGCCGACGCCTTGTCGCTTGCTGCCGAGTCTAACATCCAAGTGCTTGGTCTTTTGAAAAAGGCCAAAGGGGCGCTGTCGAGGTTATACTCGATGATCTTCCCGAAGATGAAGGAGGACAAGACTCTTGACGATATGGCGGCTTCTTTCCTTGTTGATCCTTCCGAGCCTGTGGAGGTATTGAAACGCCGCAGCCGTTTATTTGGGGCGGTTCTCACTTTTCAATTGCTCATGGGTCATGGGATGAGATCAGATTTGGAGGAGTTGTCCAAAACGTTGCCTGTCGATGACGACCATAACTTAATCGATCTTGAACCTTACAAGCGATCAGCAGTTACTTGTGCGAACCGACTTCTGAAGCTGGTGGATGAAGCTCAAGCCAAGCCTGCTCCCGAATCCGCCCCTGGCTCGTCATCAGCGGACCCTTGAACTTTTTATTTGACTTGTTGTAAATAAGACCAGTCGTGACTTCGTTGTAGTTTGATTTTACTTCGGCTCTGTTGCCAATTTGAACATGCTTTTGAATGTATCACATATGCCCGGTGCTCCCGATGGGAGTTTTTACTTTGATACTTAATCTGAATTAAGGATTGCACTGCAGATTCCTCCGTCTTCTTCTCGTGCTGGGCTTTTTCCGAATCCTTCGAGTAATGATGAATCAAGCCTCGTTCGCCGCTTGCGTGACCAGGTGTCTAGTTTAGACAGAGATATCACTTCTCTTCGTGCGATGGCGGCCTTGGTGAAGAAAAAGGGGGAGATGGCGATAGCTATCGAACAGTACGCTCTTGATGGTCTCCATATTGCTACCGAAAGTTTGGGCTGTAAGTGTTAACCCATGTTTCTGCTTTCTGCAACAGTTTCGAATATTCCCTTAATTGGTTCTTATTCCTTTCCAGTTGTAGCTTCAGATGTGGCTGAGGAGAACAAGAAGATCCACGAAGAGGTTGAAGCAATGACTGATGTTGCGCACCCGAATCATGGCTTGTGGCTGCATCGTCCGAAGGCTGTCGTCATGGCGAAATTTAAGTATCGGGTGGGGAAGGCGCATTATTATTTTGATAAGTTTCATGCTCATCTCACGATGGTTTGGAACACTTTGTTTCCTCTGGACCAAGCACCTGAAACCTTATCTGCCTTGTTCACCCGATTCAAATCTCCCGAAAGGATTCGGCAGCTGGTGCGGAAAGAACTCCTGGCTGGTGCGGAGCTTGCCTTTGCTTCAATATTGGCATGTCATCCATCTCTCGACTTGGGAGCTGTAGCGAACACTGAGAGGAGCTTAGGCCAATATTATGATGCCGCTAGAGGTCCTGCTTACACCATTGTTTCCCGGATGGAGTCGTGTCTTGAGAAGGATCTGAAGGCCCATTGGGGCCGGGAAGCTTGACTATGAATGTAATAGCCTTAGTTCCTGCATAAGATTACTTTGTATAAATTTATTGCATACGTTGTACGCTATGATAATTGTTATTTTATTTGTCGAGGGCGGCTGAGTGATCAGTTCAACCTGCTCTCCCGACGACTTCGTTGGATTATGCAATGTTATTGCGAAGCCTTTGTGTAAGTTTTGTAAGAGCGAGACCCATCGACTTAGTCGAGGGAATTAGACGCTTGGCATCGTCACTCGGTGCACCGGTTTGAGCCTTATTCTGTGATAATGTAACCATCGACGGCAGCACTCGTGTATTTTCTCGAGGCTTGGATTGGTTGTTTTCTTTTTGTGTGCCACTAATCTTAGCTCTCGTTGAGAGTATTTAATTAATGACACTGCGTGTTTTATGGGCCAACGCTCCCGATGGGAGTAAGAGCCGAAGGTAAGGGCCGCAGTCGACCTGTTCAGGTGGTGGGGCCTGAATTGAAGAAAGAAGGCATAAAACCTGATTAAAACTTTATTCATAAAACAAAGCAACCTTAAAGGCTAAAAAATGAAAATCAATCTCGCCCTATGCATAGAACCGTCGCAGGTGTGCGATATTCCATGGATTTCCGACATCTTTTCCCGAAGTTGGATTTTTGAGCCTGTACGCTCCTCCTGGTATCACTTCGGTGATGATGTAGGGTCCCTCCCATGGAGACTCGAGTTTCGAGGGCCTTTTTTGCTTTAGCCGAAGTACCATATCTCCAACGCTAAAGCATCGGTTGCGTATTCGTCGGCTGTGGTAGTTCCTCAGCGCCTGCTGGTATACCGTGGTTCTGGCTAAAGCAATGTCTCGGGCTTCATCTAGCAGGTCTACAGCATCTTGTAATGCGATGTTGGAAGAGGGTTCTGTGTAAGCCGTCACTCGAGGTGCTTCGAATCGGACATCAGCTGGTAGGACTGCTTCGGCTCCATGTACCAGAAAGAATGGGGTGTACTGAGTCGACCTGTTGGGCGTGGTACGCAGACTCCAAAGTACTGATGGTAACTCTTCAACCCAAGCTCCCTCTGCGCCTGTAAGGCGTTTCTTGAGACCGTCCCCTATTAGACCGTTGATCCTTTCCACCTGACCGTTTGTTTGCGGATGAGCCACTGATGCGAATTTCAGTTTTATTCCCCTGTCACACAAAATTCTCGGAACTCCTTGGAGTCGAAGTTAGTCCCATTATCTGTGACGATACTGTGAGGTACGCCGAATCGACATGTTATCTCCTTGAAGAACTGGACTGCTGTTTTTGCCTTCTGGTTTCGTACTGGTACTGCCTCGATCCACTTTGTGAATTTATCGACTGCGACTAATAGGTACGTGTGTCCTCCAGGCGATGATCTCGGCAGTGGCCCAACTTGATCGAGTCCCCATTGGGCGAACGGCCATGCCAGGGTATTGTCATTAGGTCTGTTGCAGGGGCGTGCGGTTTTGGAGAAAACCGTTGACAAGGGTCGCACTTCATGACCAGATCTCGAGCGTCCGACGCCGCCGTTGGCCAGTAGAATCCTGCCCTGAAGGCTTTTGCTACGAGAGCCCTACTTCCCGCATGATGCCCGCAAGTTCCCTCGTGTATCTCGCGCAGCAGTGCTCTTCCATCGTCGATGGCAATGCACCTTTGGAAGATACCAGAAATGCTACGCTTGTAGAGTTCACCGTTTACTATGGTGAAAGCTTTTGATCGCCTGACGATTCGTTTTGCTTCCACTGGATCCGCCGGCAGTTCCTGCCTTGTCAGGTACGCCAGGAGCGGTTTAGTCCATAATGGCTCGAGGAGGAGAACTTGTTCGGCTGGGAGAGCTGGAGCTTCATCAGTAACTTGCTGTGGGTTTGCCTCTGCTTCTTCAGTCGATGGTTTTAAAGGTGCCGGCGCCTTCTCTTTTATCGATCGCTGAGTGATTACCTCGTAAAATACTCCGTCTGGGATGGGAGAACACATGGAGCCGATGTTAGCTAAGGTGTCGGCTTCCTCGTTGCTGGCTCTGCCGATATGTTTGAGCTCACACCCCTCGAACTTGGCTTCCATGTTTTGATACAGCTGTCGATAGGCGATCATGTTGTCGCTAACTGCGTCGCACAGGTTCATCGACTGTTGTACCACCAAGTTTGAGTCCCCGTAGATTTCCAGGCGAGTCGCGCCACACGCCTTTGCCATCTTCATTCCATGCAGCAGTGCTTCGTATTCTGCTTCATTGTTTGTCGGTAGAGGGAAGTTCATACGTAATATGTACTTCATCTTATCTCCTTGTGGTGATATCAACACTACCCCTGCTGCAGCGCCTGTGCTTCGCTTTGACCCGTCGAAATACATTATCCATGATCCCGACATGTCGGGTGCCACCGGTGTCTGGGATTGAATCCAGTCTGCCACAAAGTCTGGGAGGATTTGGGATTTTATAGCTGTCCGGTTGACGTAAGTTATGTCGTGAGGTGCTATCTCGATAGCCCATTGGGACACTCGACCTGTGGCTTCTGGGTTGGTCATTATATTTTTCAACGGCGCTTCGCTCACAACGACAATCGGATGCTCTGTGAAGTAGTGTCGCAGCTTGCGGGCTGACCTCCATACCGCATATGCCAGCTTCTGATGATGGGGGTACCTCTGTCTTGCAGGTGTGAGTACTTCACTGAGGTAGTAAACGGGCCTCTGCACGCCGTGAACTCTCCCTGCTTCTTCTCGTTCAACAACCAAGACGCTGCTGAAGACTTGGGCTGTCGCAGCTATGTACATGAGCAGCGTTTCCTTCTCGCGGGGGGTTACAAGGACTGGAGATGTCGACAAGATCTTCTTTAGATTGTCGAAGGATTCCTGCGCCTCCTTTGTCCACTCGAATTTTTCCGATTTTTTCATCAGATTGTAGAAAGGCAAAGCTTTTTCTCCCAGCTTGGCAATGAACCTGCTGAGTGCTGCTAAGCGTCCTGCCAACTGCTGCACTTGGTGCAGATTCTTTGGTGGCTCCATGTCGAGAATAGCTTTGATTTTCAAAGGATTGGCTTCGATTCCCCTGGCCGAGATGAAGTATCCTAGTACTTGCCCCCCTGGTACTCCGAAGAAGCACTTTTTGGGGTTTAACTTGATCTTATACCTGTCTAGGTTGTCGAAGGTTTCCCGCAGATCGTCAACGAGGGTGGCAGTGTGCTTTGTTTTTACCACGATATCGTCGATGTAGACCTCGATGTTTCGTCCGATCTGCTCTCCAAGGCAAGCTTGCATGCAACGTTGGTAAGTTGCTCCCGCATTTTTCAACCCGAAGGTCATGACGTTGTAGCAGAAAACGCCGTGTGGGGTGATGAACGCGGTTAGCTCCTGATCTTCCTTCTTCAATTTGATCTGGTTATACCCAGAGTAAGCATCGAGAAAGGAGAGGCGGTCGCATCCGGCTGTGGAATCAACTATCTGGTCGATTCTAGGCAGCGGGAAGTGGTCTTTCGGACAGTGTTTGTTGAGGCCGGTGTAATCGATACACATACGCAGAGCGGTGGTGTCCTTCTTGGGTACCATGACAGGGTTAGCCACCCACTCTGATTCCTTGAGCTCTCGGATGAATCCTGCTTTACGAAGTCGATTGATTTCCTCACCAATTGCTCTCCTCTTGGGTTCTGAGAATCGACGCATCGACTGCTGCACTGGTTTGGCTGTCGGGTCAACATTGAGGGCGTGCTCAGCGAGTTCCCTGGGGATACCTGGCATGTCGGATGGTTCCCATGCAAATATCTCCCAGCGCTCACGGAGGAACTCGATGAGCGCGCCTTCCTATGCGACCGTAAGGTCAGCCGATATATTTACCGTTTTCTTCGGGTCAGTGGGGTGCACCTGCAGCTTCTTGGCTTCCTTTGCAGCGTCAAACTCGTCGGATCTTACGTTTCGGTTGTCGGCTGGCGGCTGCGTATGATCCACGGCTGCGTCGATCGCATTGAGCTCCTCCTTAGCGCCGAATTTTGAAGCGATCTTCTGGAACTCCCTGTCACAGGTGTCTGACCGAGCAAAACTCCCGTGAATGGTTATTGGGGTTCCATTGTTGCCTGGCATCTTCAGTTTTAGGTATGCATAATGAGGTACGGCCATAAACTTGGCGAACGCCGGCCTGCCGAGGATGGCATGATACTGAGACTCCCAGTCGACAACTTCGAACTCGATCTTTTCTCTTCTGAAATTGGTGGGCGTGCCGAAGACCACATCCAATGACGTTTTTCCAAGAGAGTAAGCGGGTCGAGTCGGTATAATGCCGTGGAATCCTGTGTCGGACTCCCTCAGCATATCGACTGTTAAACCCATAGCTTTCATTGTGTTGGCGAACAGTAGGTTTAAGCCGCTTCCTCCGTCCATGAATACCTTACTCATGTTGTACCCTCCGATCTGCGCCTCGAGGACTAGAGCTGCGTGGCCTGGTCTAGGGACAGCTTTCGGGTGATCTGACCTGTCGAAGGAGATACTTTGCTCTGACCAGTCGATGAATTCAGGTGTATCGACCATAGCGACTTCTGCGTACTTCACTTCTCGTGAGAATTTCTTGATTTCCCTTTTTGAAAAGCTGGTTTTATGGATCATGCTGACCTGCCCGCGCGGTTCTGGGAATACCTCGGCTGGCACATACTCATCCTTCTCCATTGGTTCGTACGGTTCCGGGATATATGGCTCCGCCCGATAGCTGTAAGATCTTGCCTTTTTCTCCATTATGTGAACTCTCGACATAGCTTCACTCCTGAGGTCATCACAGAACTGTCGAATTTCCAGGAAGTGTCGGCAGTTCCTTAATAGGTGACTGGATTTTTCCCGACCGTCCTTTGGGTCGATATAGGAGTGGAGGTAGCATGGCGCATCGAGTTGCTCCGTGGCTGATAGGTGCGGTGAACGAGCGCGGCCATGGATCGATTGCATGCCCTCCTGTTCCCGTTCTCCATAGTATGATTCCCTTCGCCTTTTCTTTCTCCCTGTTGCGTGATCGAGGCTCCCTCGGTTGCCTCCATGCATGCTTCTGGGCGGAATTTCCAAGGTTGCTGCCCGGGTATCTTCTGTTGAGACCGAGGGGCCCAAACCGGACGTATCTGTCCTTGGGAGGCGAAGAAAGCCTCCGGAGTCGATGATGAAGTGGACGCCTCCAAAGGTGGTGGTCATGTCATCACTCGATTCTGAAGGGGTCGGGTGCGACGGCTTGAGGTGTGGTACGAATTCGAAGGGCCCACAGTAGATCGGATCTTTTGGTCCTGGAGGTGTTGGTGACTCGAGCACGAACGCTGCGGACGTGACTGGTACTGCCGATGCCCTGCCTTGTGCCGACAGGTTTCCACAGACGGTGCCAATTGTCGAGGGTGCTCCTCGGCAATGCCCTCTGTTAGGGGCTTAGGGTTGATGGAATCCTGCAAGCTGACACGAGACATCGGTCACAGACAAGCGGGGAGAGCGATTTACCCAGGTTCGGGGCCCTCGATGAGGTAAAACCCTTACGTCCCTGTCTGTTCTTTGATTATGATGAAAACAGGTTACAATGGGGTGCCGAATCGTTCGGCTGTGATCTCGTCGAGATGCTGGTTGCTAGGGTAACCTAGTTCTAAGCTTCTGTTGGCTGGTATCGCTAAGATTGATTGTGTCCCCGATAGCCCCTCTCCTGGCCTTTATATAGGAGGCCAGGTCTCGAGAGGCTTAATCGAGTACGACTAGGTTTACAGTAGATCTATCTCTTAACTTTCCTTGCTCGGCTTCTCCCAAGTCTTGTACTTCAAGTAATCTTTCGTCGCACCGTCCTAGTGGCCCATCCTGCCATCGGGTACCTTCATGGGCCTCCAGTTGGGCCGCGTAGGGTAGAGCAACATTGGTTACCCGAAGGGTAATGCCCACGTCAACCTACATGTTTTGTTCACACTTTATATCGTTTTGATGCATTTTCGGAACTAACCTATTGACGAGATGCCGAAGTGCCAGTTCCTGTTTTCTGCTGTTTTTGGTTTCAGAAATCCTAGTAAGGAAATATTCTCGGAATTGGACGAAATCAATGCCCAGCATCTTATAATTCCACGAAGCTTCCAGAACACCTGAGAGGGGCCAGAGGAGAGCCAGGTGGGCCCCACACATGTGGCCGGCGCGGCCCAGGGGGGGCGCGCCCCCTGTTGTGTGGCGGCTCTGTAGCCCTTCCGACTCCGCCTCTTCGCCTATAAGAAGCTCCCTGACCTAAATCTTCGATACGGAAAACCACGATACGAGAAAAGTTCCAGAGCCGCCGCCGTCGGGATGGGGAAGTGCCCCCGGAAGGCATCTCCATCGACACCACCGCCATCTCCGTCAACGCTGCTGCTCCCATGATGAGGAGGGAGTAGTTCTCCCCCGAGGCTAAGGGCTGTACCGGTAGCTATGTGGGTAATCTCTCTCTGTACTCCAATACAATGATCTCATGAATTGCTTTGCATGATTTAGATCCATATCATGAGCTTTGTATCACTATTAGTCTATGTGCTACTCATGTGATGTTATTAAAGTAGTCTATTCCTCCTTCATGATGTAATGGTGATAGTGTGTGCGTCGTGAAGTACTTGGCGTAGGTTATGATCATAATCTCTTGTAGGTTATGGAGTTAATTATCACTATGATAGTATTGATGTGATCTATTCCCCCTTCATAGTGTAATGGTGACAGTGTGTATGCTATGTTAGTACTCGGTTTAAATTGCAAAGATCTATTATGCTCTAAGGTTACTTAAATATGAATGCCGAATGTTGTGGCGCTTGTTAATTCCGGCTTGAGGGAGCTCTTGTAGCCCTACACAATGAATGGTGTTTTTCATCCAACAAGAGTGTATGTAGCACAATGAGGAGAAGTTATTAATTTATTATGTGATCAATGTTGAGAGTGTCCACTAGTGAAAGTATGATCCCTAGGCCTTGTTTCCAAATATCAAATCTCCGTTTATTTACTGTTCTGTTGCATGTTTACTAGCTGCCATATTTTATTCAGATTACTATTACCACTCATATACATCCATACTACTTGTATTTCACTATCTCTTCGCCGAACTAGTGCACCTATACATCTGACAAGTGTATTAGGTGTGTTGGGGACACAAGAGACTTCTTGTATCGTGATTGCAGGGTTGCTTGAGAGGGATATCTTTGACCTCTTCCTCCCTGAGTTCGATAAACCTTGGGTGATCCACTTAAGGGAAAACTTGCTGCTGTTCTACAAACCTCTGCTCTTGGAGGCCCAACACTGTCTACAGGAAAAGAAGCGTGAGTACACATCAAGGGTGCCGGAGGCGATCTCCTGAATCCCCCGAGATGGGATTGGCGGCGGCGGCGTCTTAGTAAGGTTTTCCGTATCGTGGCTCTCGGTACAGAGGGTTTCGCGATGAAGGCTTTAAGTAGGCGGAAGGGCGGAGTCGGAGGGGTCACGGGGGCCCACACGCTAGGGCCGCGCGGGCCCCCTAGGCCGCGCCGCCCTAGTGTGGCGGCGCCCGTGGCCCCACTTCCTTTCCCCTCGGTCTTCTGGAAGCTTCGTGGAAAAATAGGACCCTGGGCGTTGATTTCGTCCAATTCCGAGAATATTTCCTTTTTAGGATTTCTGAAACCAAAAACAGCAGAAAACAGGAACTGGCACTTCGGCATCTTGTTAATAGGTTAGTGCCGGAAAATGTATAATAATGCTGTAAAGTATGTATAAAACATTCAAGTATTGTCTTAAAAGTAGCATGGAACATAAGAAATTATAGATACGTTTGAGACGTATCAATGGCGGTGGTGTTGATGGAGATGGATTTCGGGGGCAATTCCCCGTCCCGGCGGCGTACCGGAACAGAGACTTCTGTCCCTCGAACTTGGCCGCGATGGCGGCGGCTACGTAACTCTTCGTGGAATATGACTGATTGATTTAGCATCTGGAGGATTATATAGGCGAAAGGGCGGCGTCGGAGGGGTCCCGAGGGCCCCACCCCATATCTGGGCGCGGCCAGGGGGCCACCCGCGCCCCCTATGGTGTGGAGGCCCCTTGGCCCCCCTCTGGCCCTTCTCTGGCTCTCTGGGTCCGTCTCGGTAAAATATTGACTTCTGTCTTTGTGGGGTCCAATTCCGAGAATATTTCCTGTGTAGAATTTATTAAACTAAAAACAGCAGAAAATAGGAACTGGCACTTCGGCATCTTGTTAATAGGTTAGTCCCGGAAAATGCATAAAAATGATATAAAGTATGAACAAAACATGTAGGTATTGTCATAAAACTAGCATGGAACATCAGAAATTATAGATACGTTGGAGACGTATCAAGCATCCCCAAGCTTAGTTCCTACTCGCCCTCGAGTAGGTAAACGATAAAAAGAATAATTTCGAAGTGACATGCTACCAACATAATCTTGATCAATACTATTGTAAAGCATATGAGATGAATGAAGTGACTCAAAGCAATGGTCTATAGTTTGCTAACAAAAAGATGATGACTAAACAACTGAATCATATAGCAAAAACTTTTCATGAATAGTACTTTCAAGACAAGCATCAAAAAGTCTTGCATAAGGGTTAACTCATAAAGCAATAGATTCTTAATAAAATGTTTTGAAGCAACACAAAGGAGGATTTAAGTTTCAGCAATTGCTTTCAACTTTTAACATGTATATCTCATGGATAATTGTCAACACAAAGTAATATAATAAGTGCAATAAGTAAGCATGTAAGAATCAATGCACACAGTTGACACAAGTGTTTGCTTCTAAGATAGAAAGAAGTAGGTAATCTGACTCAACATAAAGTAAAAGAAAGGACCTTCGCAGAGGGAAGCAGGGATTGCTCATGTGCTAGAGCTTTTTATTTTGAAAACATGGAAACAATTATGTCAACGGTAGTAATAATTCATATGTGTTATGTATAAAATTTCCTATAAGTTGCAAGCCTCATGCATCGAATACTAATAGTGCCCGCACCTTGTCCTAATTAGCTCGGATTTCCATGGATTATCATTGCATTACATATGTTTCAACCAAGTGTCACAAAGGGGTACCTCTATGCCACCTGTACAAAGGTCCAAGGAGATAAATCGCATTTGATTTCTCTATTTTGAAAGATCTCAACTTGAGGACATCCATACCGGGACAACATAGAAAACAGATAATGGACTCCTCTTTTTAATGCTTTAAGCATTCAACAACGATAATGTTCTCATAAGAGATTCTGAGGATTAATGTCCAAGCTGAAACTTCCACCATGATACATGACTTTGGTTGGCGGCCCAATGTTCTTCTCTAACAATATGCATACTCAAACCATTTAAATCATGGAAAATCTCCCTTACTTCAGACAAGACGAACATGCATAGCAACTCACATGATATTCAACAAAGGTGTGACAGGTTGATGGCGTCCCCAGAAAACATGGTTACCGCTCAACAAGCAACTTATAAGAACTAAGATACATAAGCGACATATTCATTACCACAATAGTTTTTTAGGCAACTTTCCCATGAGCTATGTATTGCAAAAGACAAGGAATGAAATTTTAAAGGTAGCACGCAAGCAATTTACTTTGGAATGGCAGAAAAATACCACATAGTAGGTAGTTATGATGGACACAAATGGCATAGGTTTTGGCTCAAGGTTTTTGGATGCACGAGAAGCATTTCCTCTCAGTACATGGCTTTGGCTAGCAAGGTTGTTTGAAGCAAACACAAGTATGAACCGGTACAGCAAAAACTTACACAAGAACATATTGCAAGCATTATAAGACTCTACACTGTCTTCCTTGTTGTTCAAATACTTTTACCAGAAAATATCTAGACCTTAGAGAGACCAATCATGCAATCCAAATTTCAACAAGCTCTACGGTAGTTCTTCACTAATAGATTTAAACTACATGATGCAAGAGCTTAAACATGATCTCCTTGAGAGCTCAAAACAATTGCCAAGTATCAAATTATTCAAGACAATATGAAGCATTTTCTGTTTCCAACCAAATAAATAAGTGTTGCGGCTTTCAGCTTTCGCCATGAATATTAAAAACGAAGAACACAATTGTTCAAATGAAAAAGCGGAGCGTGTCTCTCTCCAACACAAGGATTGCTAGGATCCGAATTTATTCAAACATAAACGAAAATAAAAACAAACATACGCTCCAAGTAAAGCACATAAGATGTGACGGAATTAAAATATAGTTTCACTAGAGGTGACCTGATAAGTTTTGATGAAGAAGGGGATGCCTTGGGCATCCCCAAGCTTAGACACTTGAGTCTTCTTGAAATATGCAGGGATGAACCACGGGGGCATCCCCAAGCTTAGACTTTTCACTCTTCTTGATCTGTTATCACCAGAATTTGACCAAGCCAGAGGTGGGCCGTGATCAAGATGGGCTTGAAGATATGTACTTCAAGAGATATGTGAATCGGCCTTTATGTGTAGAGTTTGGGCTAGTTAGCCCGTGTATCTTTATAGTAGGTGAAGTAGAAGTTAGAATTTATCTCGTGCACGGTTTGGTGCACGCCCACATTAGAAAGTCCGGACTATAAATATGTATCTAGGGTTTATGGAATAAACAACAACCAACGTTCAACACAAACCAATCTCGGCGCATCGCCAACCCCTTCGTCTCAAGGGTTTCTCCGGTAAGCACCATGCTGCCTAGATCGCATCTCGCGATCTAGGCAGCATACGTTGTTCATGCGTTGCTCGTACTGAAGCCTTTTTGATGGCGAGCAACGTAGTTATCATAGATGTGTTAGGGTTAGCATTGTTCTTAGTATCATATGCTGTCGTAGTGCAACCCTTGCGCATCTAGCCGTCCTTGTACCTCATCATGGGTGCAGGGGCGGCACCCCGCTTGATCGTTATTTAGTAGATCTGATCCGTTACGATTGCTCCTTGATTCATCAAGGATTAGTTTAATATCTGCAATAGTTAGGCCTTACAAAGGGTTGGAGGATCCAGCGGCGTGTAGGGTGTAGTTTGCTGCCCTAGACAGGACGTTCCGAGGATCAACCTCGTGTTGGTTTTTTGGCCTTGTCTAGGTTTGGCTCACGATCACCGTGCGCGAGCGCGAGGCCCAATCGTGAGTAGGATGATCCGATTATGCGGTGAAAACCCTAGATCGTCGTGGATCTCATATGCTTTATCTTGATCAAGCAGGACCACCATATATTCGGCCACCTTGGACGAATCATGGGTGGATCGGCTCCATGAGCCGATTCACAGGATAACCTGAGAGCCGATCGAGGCTCGTATTTAACGTGTACGTGTGTGCCCTGCGGGAAACTAAGCGAGGCATCATCCACACCTTCCTGACCAGGTATAGGTCAGGTGGCACGCCCTTGCAATTTGCATCGGCGCGACCAGGAGGCTTTGCGGGCCGTCGCTCGAGGGACTGGGGCCAGCCGCAGCCCTAGTTGTTCTCGGCTCTACGGTGTTGACCAGTCCTGCCCGCCGGTGGGTTTCTGACGTCAACACATTCTGGCACGCCCGGTGGGACCAATCTTTGACATCCACCACATCGCCATCTACACCTGAGATGGCGGGAAGCACTCCGGTCAAGCACGAGGACCTGGCTGACAAACTCAAGATAGAAGCCGATCTCAGCGATCGGACCGTATTACATGCCCCGCCAGCTCTCCCATTCGGCGTCGACCTCACAGGTGACGGAAAGCTAGGGTACGGGTTCACCTCGGCTGACGAGCTAGAGGAAGTCGACATCGGCCCCGGGGATAAGCCTCGGCCAACTTTTATCAGCAGAAGTTAGGCCCACAGCTCAGGAGTCAGATGATTGCTCTTTTGAAAGAATACCCAGATTGCTTTGCGTGGGACTACACAGAGATGCCTGGGCTAGACAGGAGCATCATCGAACATCGGCTCCCCCTGAAGAAAGGATTTCGGCCCTTCCAGCAACGAGCACGACAGATGAAGGCCGAAATCCTAGAGGAGGTCAAGAAAGAGATCGAGAAGATGTTGGCCGCCGGATTCATCAGACCATGCAGGTATGCGGAATGGATATCCAGTATCGTTCCGGTAGAAAAGAAGGACGGCCGGTGGCGTGTAGCTATCGATTTCCGAGATCTTAACAGAGCCACTCCGAAAGATGAATATCCGATGCCTGTGGCGGAAACTTTGATCAATGCAGCTGCTGGCCATAAGCTTCATGGATGGCAACGCCGGCTATAACCAGATCTTCATGGCCCCAGAAGATATACACAAGACCGCATTCAGAGTACCAGGGGCAGTAGGCTTGTTTGAATATGTGGTCATGACCTTTGGGTTGAAGAATGCTGGCGCAACGTATCAAAGAGCCATGAATTATATATTCCACGATCTGATCGGCAAGTTGGTGGAAATCTACATCGATGATGTGGTAGTCAAGTCTGTCTCCATGGAGGGACACTTGGAAGATTTGCGACACGTACTAGACCGAACTCGAAAGTTCGGGCTAAGAATGAACCCAAAGAAGTGCGCCTTTGGTGTGACGGCCGGTCAGTTCCTAGGATTTTTGGTCCATGAGCGAGGAATTGAGATCGGCCTGAAGAGTCAGGAGGCGGTGCGTACCATGCAGCCGCCCACCACGAAGAAGGAACTCCAGCGTCTTATCGGCAAGATCAACTTCGTTCGCCGATTCATCTCTAACCTGTCAGGACGGATCGAGCCGTTCATGGGTTTGGTGAAGACTAAATCCGATGACGAATTTCACTGGGGGGCAGAACAGCAGCAGGCGTTTGATGACATTAAACGGTATCTGACGACACCACCCGTGTTAGTGCCGCCCCAGCAAGACAGGCCGTTCTACATTTACTTGTCAGTAGCTGACACATCCATCGCCTCGGTGGTGGTGCAACTCTACGAGGGCGTTGAAAAGGTCGTTTTCTACCTCAGCAGAAGGATGTTGGACGCGGAGACAAGGTACCCTGAGGTCGAGAAACTGTGCCTCTGTCTGTTCTTTACCTGCACCAAGCTGCACCACATCCTTTTGACGGCAGAGATCTTCGTCATATGCAAGTCCGACGTTGTCAAGCACATGCTGTCGGCCCCCGTGTTGAAAGGCCGATTGGGTAAATGGATGCTTGCGTTGTCAGAGTTCGACCTTCGGTATCAGCCTGCGAAAGCAGTCAAAGGACAAGCATTGGCCGATCTCATAGCTGAGCGAATCAGTACCAATATAGCAGCACTATCCATACGTGCATGGGCTATGTTCTTCGACGGATCGGCTTGCGACGATGGTTGTGGCATCGGCATTCTGCTCGTATCGCCTAGGGGGACGGAATACTCCTTCTCCATCAGATTGTCTACCCCTTGCACCAACAACGTGGCGGAGTATGAGGCGGTACGTAAGGGGATGGAGTTGCTACTAGAAGCTGGAGCAGAAGCAGTAGAACTTTTTGGAGACTCCAAGTTGGTAATCAACCAGCTCACGGATGAATATAAGTGCGAGAGTGAATCGCTTTTCCCATATTGGATGGAATGCCGTGAGTTAATGACACAGTTTCGGTACATCAACTTTAATTGGGTTCCACGATCCCAGAATACCGAGGCCAACAACCTCGCGCAAATGGCGTCAGGCTACATAGATACACCTGAAGGGTCAGAAGTGCAGGTCCAATTCCTGGAACAAAATGATTGGAGAGCCGAAATCTTCAAATACTTAAAAGATTCGGCTCGGGGGGCACCTAAGCGGGTAAGATACAAGGCCATGAAGTATGTCCTCATAGGAGACGACATGTTCTATAGGACGTTGGAGGGGTTACTACTCAAGTGCCTGGGACCAATTGAGTCTAATCGGCTCTTACATGAAGTGCATGAAGGCGCCTGTGGAACTCATCAGTCGGCTCACAAAATGAAGTGGCTAATTAGGCGCTCAGGGTTCTATTGGCCCACCATGCTTGAAGATTGCTTCAATTACTACCAAGGATGCCAGGCATGCCAGATGTTCGGAAAGATTCAGATGGTACCAGCGTCAGCAATGAACCCGATCATCAAACCTTGGCCATTCCGAGGGTGGGGCATGGACATGATCGGAAAAATCCATCCGGCTTCGAGCAAGAAACATGAATTTATTTTGGCTATCACAGATTACTTCACTAAGTGGGTGGAGGCCGTCCCTATGAAGAAGGTAAAATCAGAAGATGTGATTAAGTTCGTGAAGGAACACGTGATTCATAGGTTCGGGATTCCCCAAACCATCACGACCGATGGAGGTTTGGTCTTTGTGTCTAAAGAGTTCAGGGTTCTGTGATGACATGGGGATTAAGCTGATCCGATCATCTCCGTACTATGCTCAGGCTAACGGGCAAGCTGAAGCGTCCAATCAGAGCTTAATCAAGCTGATCAAGAGAAAGATTGAAGAAAACCCAAGGGATTGGCATGAGAAGTTATCAGAGGCATTATGGGCCTACCGTATGTCATGTCATGGGGCTATAAAGACTTCGCCGTACCAGCTTGTTTATGGGCAAGAAGCCGTACTACCTTGGGAGATTACGGCTGGATCAAGACGTGTCACGTTTCAAAATGACCTGACGGCAGATGAATATGCAGCCTTGATGAGTGACACTATTGAGGACGCAACAGAGCTTAGGCTTTGGTCGTTGGAAAAGATTAAGGAAAACAAAGCCCGGGTAGCTCGGGCCTACAATAAGAAGGTTAGGCCAAAGGAGTTTCAGGTTGGTGACCTGGTATGGGAAGCTGTGTTGCCGTTAGGAACCAGGGACAAGGCATATGGCAAGTGGTCTCCTAATTGGCACGGTCCGTACAAAGTCGTCCAGGCCTTGAAAGGTAATGCATACATGTTGGAAGAGTTGGACGGGCAGAAGTTCCCAGTGGCCGTAAATGGTCAACACCTCAAGAAGTATTTCCCAAGCATGTGGGATGATGGGCACTAAGGTAGGGAGGCCGATTAGAATCGGCCAGCAAAAGGGGATGATCCAATCATGGGTACCAAAGTATGGGGGCCGATGCAATCGGCCGTAAAAAAAAAAAAAAAGCCGATGTCGCCGCCATCGACTCTAGAACAATTATACGAGACCCACGAAGCTCAGATTTGCGCCAAGAGCATGTCCTTGTTGATGTCCTCGCCTTGACTAAGGCTCGGGGGGCAGCTAATCTAGTGGATGCTCTATATTCTCAGGAGCCGATTGGGGTTACTGCAAGAAAGGGAAGGAGACTGGTTGCTCAAATTAGCCGATGAACAATCATCGGCTGTGGAATTGCAAAATACCATGGTCAAGAAAAAATAGTAATCCGATTCGTTTGCTATCGGTCTTGGTGTGGCGAACGGGAAGATGGAGATTGAATTAATGAAAGAGAGATTGAAAGAACAATTCTCATTAATTCAAAGAAACGGCTTTACAAGAAGAGCCGATGGCTCCCAAAAGAGGGATCTGGTGCCTAGTGCACTGCTAACTACTAGTCCTACTCCACTAGTCGTCGCCGTCTTCATCATCGCCGTCGTCGAGGTCGTCGGCGCTGCTCCCAGGAAGCTCCTCGCCATCGCTGTCCCAGCTGTCGGCTGGAGCTTCCTCCTCCTCCTCGTCATCATCATCATCCTCGCTATCCGCCCAGGTGCGGAGGCGCTTCGTTGGAGGATATCCCGCGGAGGAGGAATCATCTTCCTCCTCCTCATCCTCCTCTTCCTCGTCATCATCGTCGTCCTCGCTGTCCGCCCACATGCGGGAGCGCTTCTTCGGCGGGAGCTTGGTGGAGGGGGAAGCCTCAGTCCTTTCCGCTCTTTTTTCTTTCTTCTCCTTGTCGGAGGAGATGGGATTCGCCCCGGAGCGGGGATCGTCTTCTTCCTTGTTCTTCGGCGACGATTGGAGGGAGAAGCCTGAAGCGGAGGAGGAAGAGGAAGACATTGCTACAGAAGGAGAGGGTTTTTTGGTGTCGACCGCTAGAGCAGAGGAAGGGGATGAAGAGGACTGGTCAGTTGGCATGGTTAAATAATGAGGAGCCTAGTGGAGATTCAATGCCATTGCAGTTTCCGAGGAAGTGATGCTAAAGCTGTCAAATTTCACAGAGAAGTGGGGAAGACAAGGTGTCATGATGACGGATGCTGCAACGTTCTGACCCGACGAGAGAGAAAGCATAATGATTTTGGAAATGTCATTTCCAAAACCAGGGGGGCATGTGTTATCACCAGAATTTGACCAAGCCAGAGGTGGGCCGTGATCAAGATGGGCTTGAAGATATGTACTTCAAGAGATAGGTGAATCGGCCTTTATGTGTAGAGTTTGGGCTAGTTAGCCCGTGTATCTTTATAGTAGGTGAAGTAGAAGTTAGAATTTATCTCGTGCACGGTTTGGTGCACGCCCACATTAGAAAGTCCGCTGGACTATAAATATGTATCTAGGGTTAATGGAATAAACAACAACCAACGTTCAACACAAACCAATCTCGGCGCATCGCCAACCCCTTCGTCTCAAGGGTTTCTCCGGTAAGCACCATGCTGCCTAGATCGCATCTCGCGATCTAGGCAGCACGAGCCTGCCTACGTTGTTCATGCGTTGCTCGTACTGAAGCCTTTTTGATGGCGAGCAACGTAGTTATCATAGATGTGTTAGGGTTAGCATTGTTCTTAGTATCATATGTTGTCGTAGTGCAACCCTTGCGCATCTAGCCGTCCTTGTACCTCATCATGGGTGCAGGGGCGGCACCCCGCTTGATCGTTATTTAGTAGATCTGATCCGTTACGATTGCTCCTTGATTCATCAAGGATTAGTTTAATATCTGCAATAGTTAGGCCTTACAAAGGGTTGGAGGATCCAGCGGCGTGTAGGGTGTAGTTTGCTGGCCCTAGACAGGACGTTCCGAGGATCAACCTCGTGTTGGTTTTTGGCCTTGTCTAGGTTTGGCTCACGATCACCGTGCGCGAGCGCGAGGCCCAATCGTGAGTAGGATGATCCGATTATGCGGTGAAAACCCTAGATCGTCGTGGATCTCATATGCTTTATCTTGATCAAGCAGGACCACCATATATTCGGCCACCTTGGACGAATCATGGGTGGATCGGCTCCATGAGCCGATTCACAGGATAACCTGAGAGCCGATCGAGGCTCGTATTTAACGTGTACGTGTGTGCCCTGCGAAACTAAGCGAGGCATCATCCACACCTTCCGACCAGGTATAGGTCAGGTGGCACGCCCTTGCAATTTGCATCGGCGCGCGACCAGGAGGCTTTGCGGGCCGTCGCTCTGAGGGACTGGGGCCAGCCGCAGCCCTAGTTGTTCCCGGCTCTACGGTGTTGACCAGTCACTGCCCGCCGGTGGGTTTCTGACGTCAACATGATCATATTATATCATCCTCCTCTCTTGATCCTTGAAAACTTCCTCCACACCAAACTCAAAGCAATCTCATTAGAGGGTTAGTGCATAATCAAAAATTCACATGTTCAGCAAGGGCACAATCTTCTAAACACTTCTGTACATTACCCAAGGCTACTGACATTTAATGGAGCAAAGAAATCCAATCAAACACAGTAAAAGAGGCAATGTGAAATAAAAGGCAGAATCTGTCAAAATAGAACAGTCCGTAAAGACAAATTTTTTCGAGGCACTTAACTTGCTCAGATCAGAAAACTCAAAACTAATGAAAGTTGCGTACATATCTGAGGACCACGCATGAATTTTTGAAGAATTTTTTGATTTTTCTACAAAGAGAAAAACGCAAATTCGTGACAGCTAAAAATCTGTTTCTGCGCAGAAATCCAAATCTAGCATCAACTTTCTATTAGAGATTTTACTTGGCACAACAACGAAATAAACATGATAAGGAGAGGTTGATACAATAGTAACAACTTCCAAGACACAACAAAACAGTAGCAAAATAAAAATATGAGTTATCTCCCAAGAAGTGCTTTCTTTATAGCCATTAAGATGGGTTCAACAATTTTAATGATGCTCTCGCAAGAAATAAGAGTTGAAGCAAAAGAGAGCATCAAAAGCAAATAAGAAACACTTTTAAGTCTAACCCACTTCCTATGAAAGGGAATCTTGTAAGTGAACAAGTACTGAAAGCACAAAGCAACAAGCATAAAAAGGCAACACAAGCGCAACTTCAAGATTCTCAACATAAAGAGGGGAAACTTAATATTATTAAGATGCATATAACCATGTTTCCCTCTCTCATAATAACTTTCAGTAGCATCATTGATGAAATCCACAATATAACCATCACTTAAAACATTCTTATCATGGTTCATATGCATAAAAGTATCATTATTTTGGCATAAGAAAAACTCTTCTCATTAATAGTAATTGGAGCAGGATCATTATCAAGAATTTGAACATGGTAAACAAGTTGCATACTAAGGGAATTGTTTTTGGCAATCCCATCATAACTATGACAAGTTTCATAAGGATAATTATAACCTGTGTCATAGCCATCTCTATGACGATTATCTAAACCAGAAGATATAATATCATCATTTTCACTAAAAGTAAATGTCTCAAATATAGGATCTTCAAGCACAACATCCCCAAGCTTAGAGCTTTCAATATCATCGTTTGAGAGAACATGGATAGTGCTAACATCATTACTTTCATAATCGGTACCAAAGAGATTTTCAGTATCAAAAGTAGTGTGCCCTTCCAAATCATGATCACTAATATAGGTAAAGGGCATAGGAAGATCATTGTACTCAGATTCATTATCATAATAATCATTAGGAGCAACATACTTACGGTTACCTATCGTTATCTCATACACGCGGGGATATGCCATTACCTCTTTCTTCTTCTTCCCCCTCTTCTTCTTCTTCTCCTCGTTTCCTCCTTTAGGAGGAAGAGGCTTGAAAGGAAGCTTCTCCATATAACCTGATTTGTTTCCAGAAACAATAGAAGAAACTTGGGAGGATTCCTCCTTTTCATTAATAAGTTCAAAACACACAGCGGTCCTATCATATTTTGGCAAAGTGTCATCTTCTATAATATTTTGTATGTAAGTATTTGTGTAGCAATTATCAATGCAATAAGAAAGACACGCATGCAGGACACTATTAATATCAAGAGCACTCATATCCACCAAAGAAGTTTTTCTCAATAACTCTTCACACTCCAAAAATAATGTAGGTTCCTCATGCTGATTAGGAGTGATTTCATCATCACAATACAAATTTGCAGCACTCATGGGGTTCGTATTATCATTGGAGGAGCATTGAAAATTAAAATGACCCACTCTATGGCAAAGTTCACAAATAAAAGGATAGAGGGCACAAACTTTTTCACCAAGATCATCTAGAGCCCTAGACCACTTTCTAGTTTTTTCATTCCTGTTATGGATACAATATTCTTCTTCAATTTTATTCTTTTCACAAGGTCTATGAACTCCACAAAAATTAACATGCTTATAGGAAATAGCATTTTCAGAAGTTTGAGCATGTTCATTGCAATCATTAATAACAGTTTCATCCTTCATGCTGATGTCTTTAAAAGGTTCATGATACATGTACCAATTTTCTTTAGGAACATTAATATGAGAAGCAAAGGCTCTATAGCAATCGACCATAATTTGAGGATCAAGACCATATTTAGCACTAAGCTCTTGAAAATCAGCAGTTTGAGCGAAAGACTTAATGCAATCATACTCGTAGTTTATACCTGATTCTTTACCTTTGTCATTCTCCCAATCTTCAGTATTGCTTTGAATTCTTTCAAGAAGATCCCATCTAGCTTCAACCTCCTTGCTTGTGAAAGATCCCTCCAAAAAGGCATCTAGATAGTCCTTGTGGTGTCTTGAAAGCCTTGCATAAAAATTATTAATAATAACATTACGGGAGCTCATGAATGGGACATTTGAGCATTAGTGACTTCAATCTCCCCCATGCTTGGGAAATACTCTCTCCATCATGAGGATAAAAGTTATAAATGTAATTCCTATCAACATGCACTTCATGAGAGGATAAAATTTAGAATAAAAGAGAGGTACAATTTCCTCCCAACCAATAGATCGACCATTCTTCAGCATCCTATACCATTCCGCAGCTCTGCCCTTCAGAGATATAGAGAATAGCTTCCTCTTAACTTGGTCCTTTGAAATACCTGCACTCTCGAACAACTCGCATAATTCATGTATAAAGAGTAAATGATCACTAGGATGGACAGTCCCATCTCCAAAATAGCAATTGTTCATAGCAAGTTTAACAATTTTCATAGGTATCTTGAAAGGAATACTTTTAGTAGGTGGATTTAAAATATCACAAGCATCATTAGAGTTATCGCATATGGGAGATAAAGTATTATCAGAGCAAATTTTCTCCCCTAAAGCTGGGAACTAAAAAGATCATAAAAACTAGCTTCCCCAAGCTTAGACTTTTCCATAGCATTAGCAGTAATTGCGTTCATACTAATAACATTGCTACTAGCATGCAAATAAGGTTCCATAGGTTTTTTAATTTTCGCATCAAACAATTCATGTCTTAACTCAGGAAAAAGATTAAAAAGCTCACTAAATTTGTTGTCCATTATGCCTAACTAGTGAAAAATAAAAACAAGAAACAAAAAGATGCAATTGCAGAATCTAAAGGAGATAGCTTCGAGCACTCACACACCGGCAACAGTGCTAGGAAATAGCTTAGTAGTTGGAGGATGTGAATACCTTTTACCTTACTTCCCCGGCAACGGCGCCAGAAAATATGGAGTAACGCTTGTACTTGCTTCTGTATCTCCGTCGTCTCTTCGGGGTTCGTTCTATATGGCGCCCTGTTGGGCAGCGAGGCGCCGGGGATCAAATCAATTTGATGCTCAATACCACGCAATGGTGGCAATCCTGCGGGTACCTCCTCTGGAAACACGTCGCTGAATTCCTGTAAAACACTAGAAACACCAGGAGAAATAGGGGTCATGTCATTAGAAACCAAAACCCCACCCTTGTACATGAGCACAAGAGGCATGGCTGTAGGATCCTCACTAAATTCTCTCATGTCCTCTTTGGTGGCTAATAAGACTAAGGAATTCACTCTCTCACTTTTCGTTATATCACTCACGGCATTACAATTCTATCGCCTATCTATAGGTGCATCCTCCAAGTTTACTTCAACTTTCTGACGAGATTCATTGACAATTTGTTGTGGTGACATAGGCTGCATTGATTTTCTTGCCCTTGAACTCCAAGTGATATGTATTGGCGCGGCCATTGTGTTGCACAGAACGGTCATGGAGCCATGGCCGACCCAATAGTAGGTGACACACCGTCATAGGAACCACATCAAAATCAATGGAATCCTTATACGGTCCAATCGCAAACTCAACACGCACCATGTGGTTTACCTTCATCTCACCATTGTCACTCAACCACTGAATGTAATATGGATGCGGGTGCGGTAGATACTTCAACTTCAGCTTGGCACACAACTCCTTGCTTGCTAGATTGCGACAACTCCCGCCATCAATAATGACCTTGCAAGCTTTATCAGGACCAACTAGTGCCTTTGTTTGGAACAAATTGTAGCGTTGAGTAGATGCACTCGGCTGTACATTAAGCGCACGCTGTGACACAATAGTGCGAGCTTCAGACGGAAAAGCATCTACACCATCACTGTCATAATCATCATCTTCTGGAGCATTTGGATCAACATCATCTCCAGTCTCATACTCATTGTCCTCATTAATAATCATGACCTTGCGGTTAGGATAATCTCGCTTGAAGTGACCCTTGCCTCCACATGTATGGCAATTCATATCGCGGTTGCGCGCAGTAGACATGCTAGAACCACTCGTACTTGCAGCAGTTTCAGACTTCTTCGTGTTGGAAACATTGGAGACCGGCTTGCTGGACGGAGTAGAGTAATGTGCGCGCTGGCGCCGTAGATGGGGGCGCCCTAGGCGTGTAGCGCCTAGCTCCCGTAGCACGACCTTTGATTTGAGCTTCTCCAGCCAACTGTGCTTCAGCTTCTCTAGTGGTGTAACTGTGATGACGAACAATGCCTTTGATATCATACTTCAAGCCATGTAGAAAACGATGCATTATCATCTCAAGTGACTCACGGACACGGCCACGCCGCATAAGCATCTCCATCTCCATGAAATAAACATCAACAATCTTCACACCTTGTCTCAATAGGGTCAACTTGTCATATATTGTACGCAAATAATTAGTGGGGACAAAACGAGCTTGCATAATAGCCTTCATCTCGCGCCATGTAAGAACTGGCAACTCGTTGTCTTCTTGATGAGCACGTGTAACTCCATCCCACCAACACAATGCATAACCATCAAATTCCGAGGAAGCGAGTTTAACCTTCCTGTCTTCAGTATAATCATGTAAGCGCCATAGCTTCTGAATCTTCAGCTCCCAAGTGAGGTATTCTTCAACATCATCTCCTCCTTCAAACTTGGGTATGGAGAACTTGGGCTTACCCAAACCATCGTCATGTTGTTGTGGAGGGACACGGCGAGCTCCGAGTTCAACAAAACCATGACCACGATTACCACGACCAACACCACGATCATCCTGAATCTCAGGGTCTTCATCTTCTTGTTGCTGTTGTTGTGTGAGATTATCAACAGCTAGTTGCAAAGCTTGAAGACTGTGCTGGATATCCTTCATTTGATCTGTCATTGTAGTGACGGTCTCATTAATAGGATCCAGCTTCTGGGAGATCTCCTGAACAGACCCCCTAAGCTCATCATCCTGAGAGCGGAATTCACGTCGCATCTCATTGCGAAGAGCTTCATAATCCCTCCATGTCATCAAATCAGCAGCATCCTTGTCTTTCTGGTTAACAATTTTGGCATCACTAGAAGACATGGTTAGTAGGTTAGTGCACTAAATCAAAAATATATGTGTTGGTACTCTCACAACTCACTCAAAACTAATAAGAAAAGGAAATCTTACCGTTCCAAAGTAAATTAGTGTTGCTTACCACTTGTAGGGACAACTAGTGCACGGATGTAGCGAAGCGAATATCAAGGGTATAAGAACAATCACACGACAAAGCAGGAAATATGTGGGCTGTAGGTAGGCTACCTATTTGCACCAATAACAAGCTCTAGTGCTGACCGTAGATAACCAATGATACTCACACAAGGCGATAAATGTGGCAATGCAACTATATGGATGAAAGGTTGCAATGCACTAGAGAGACACTAGCAAAGCTCAACGAAACAAGCACAACATTGCTCAACTACAGGTGCAGAAAAGTAAACTTAGGCCTTCACTTGAATCTTACTAGTACGTCACTTTTTCTTGTTTTTGCTTTTTGTAACACACGCAGCTATGTAGCTCTTTTTTGCTTCTTTTCTATTTTTTTTTATTTTATGACTCAACTCCTTGATAACACGGCCAACAGAAATTGCAAAGCACCAAAACCCTAACGAGCAGCCTGTCGAGCGGTAAAACTAGTCTCATCTGGGGAAGTTACTAGTCACTTTATATCGAAAGGTTGTGGCTATTGTTGGGAACAAGCACACTGTACGCTATGTGGACTCGGAGAAACAAAACTAAAACTAGATGATAGCGGAGACTCAAACCCTAACAATACTAGACGGAAGAAAAAGATACGCAAAAACAACTACGAAAAACAACTAAAACTCGAAATTAGTGCAATCTAAGGCTATGGCAAACCCTAACCCTAACTTTTTATGGCTTTTTCTGGATAGGAAACACTCACAACTCAACTATGGGGTGGATTGTGGATGGCTTACCGAGGCAAATCTGATACCAAGATGATAAGGGGTGGCCCGATCTTCTCAATAAGCGAGGTGGATGGTGATGAACACAACGGAGATAACTTGATGATAACTTGTATGACGCAACGAGATCTCTCGATTGGTCCCTATCGCCAATGCAACAGCTCTCAACCCTGCAAGATATTCGCAACTCCACACACTTGCGCACGTAGCCGCCGACCACGAAGCGGTAAGTTGCAACCGTCTAATTACCAAAGCAGATCACACAAGACTTTCGGGGTTCAACACCAAATCACTGCAATATGGTGTAGAGATTCAATAGAGTTGCAAAGCAAACAACTATGAACTAGGGTTTATCTTAAACGTGGTCTAAACCTAATTTGGGGGCGTCGTGGGCACTTATATAGGAGTTCGGGACGACCTCAGGTCGAAAAGATACAAAAATAACCGATCCAGATTGGATCTGGTCGACACAGACTCGGACTCGGCCGGTTTGGGGGTCGGTCGAACCGGGCCTGGGACCGGGCCGTCCGGTTGAAACCAGATCTAGCGCCGGGTGTGGACCGGACTACGGTTTCGGGCTTACTGGATGTCGCCCGGTTGGCACAAGCAAGGAGCCCGGTTTGGACCGGGCTGATTTGGCGTGGGAGCCGGTCAAACCGGGGCTGGGACCGGGTGGCCCGGTGGCACGGCCGGTTTGACCGGGCCTGGCACCGGCCTGAGCTGCATCTTCCCTTCTCGCGCATTCCTCCCGCTCCTCTCGCGCGTCCGTGGGATGTCTTCATGTCCAGCTCCATGTCCAGCTTCACGTCCATCTTCTTGTCCAGCTGCTCCTCTCCTCCTCATGCGATGCTTGCTTCCTCTTCATACCTGATCATACATAAGTAATACGACTTAGGCAGTATAAAGTTCTTATCGATCAAAGTATCACATAGAAACAAGTTCACCTGTTGTTTAAGTAGCTTCGAACGAGCTCGTGTCATTGGTCCAATCCTGACTTCATTCATTCATTGGACTTGAGCTTCACAATAGCTTCGTCTTCATCTTGCAATGACGGAGGTAATGGCGTAGTAGTAGGGATGTCCTCATCAGCATGTACTATTCAAACAAATCCGGAAGGACTTTATAAAACCAACACAACATATCGCTGGACTATATGGACATAATGTCCGGACTACATGCCCAAATAATATATTTAGTTCACGTAATACATTTTAATATATTGAATATTAGAGTCATTTCGAAGCGCTCATCGCTAGGAAGTCGAATATGAGAAAAAAAAAACTTATTTGCATTTATTACGTGTCAGCAGTGCATTTGGAGAAAGGAATCTTCTAAAATGAGTAGTAAAATATGTGGGCCCTATGAATGGACATCCCTATGCTCAGATTTCGACTATACCCCATTCCAGCTTCACGGACGCATTTCCAGGATTCAAAGGGTTTTAATGTGGTGCCCCCACCAAACAATCACACTCCTAATTCTCAGTTCCTATGACTCTAGTTTCACAAGGTTCCCACTCACTATTGATACATCACATTCCACAAATTGACCATTTCTAATGCACTCTCATATTTCTAGCTATTTGGCCGAGTTATGGAGAACAATCAAGGAAGGATACAAGTCTCATGATCCGAGAAATCTAACTTGAAAGTATGTGGCTGATGATGGCCTCGTCACCACTTTGCACATGATTTATATGGCCATCACTCCCAAGGATCAAGCTCATATTCGTTCACTCGAGACTGTCAAGGATGCTTGATATCATCTCACGGATCTCTTCTTGCGAAATAAGAGTATTCAAAATTCAAAGTTTGGTGAAGTCAACATGGCGGCCGATGGGCTTGCCATGAATAGTAGCGAAATTGCCGAATATATGTACCGTTTGATTCTGGTTTGTTGGAATTTACTAGAATATGAGTACATCTACTTGGAAATATAAGCTGGAGGTGGATCTTGTAGTAAGATTTTTACAAGAAAAAAAAACAAACACCGGATCTAGTACCTCTGAGCGTCTAGATTCATCTAAATTTAGATAAACCTCAGACGTCTATTTATATAAACTGGAAGTCCTATATACACTTCTAAATTTTGACAAAGCCATGCGCTTTTCAGAACAATTTGCTAACGTGGCATAAAAAGTGAAAGAAAACCCAACCCACGGCACAATCCCCTCGTGCCCCAATTCCCAGAGCCAAAACCCTCATGGACGAGGTCGCCGCCGACAGCCGAAGCGCCAATTCGTTGCAGCCCCTGCCGGATGACCTCCTCCGGGAGATTCTACTTCGCGTCCCGCCGGAGCCGATCTACCTCTTTCGAGCCTCCCTCGTCTCCAAGCACTGGCGCGGCCTCGTCCACGACGCCGGCTTCCTCCGCCGCTTCCGGCAGTTCCACGGGGGGACGCCTCCCGTGCTCGGCTTCTTCAACAACCAGCCAGGGCCTCCCCTCTTCGTCCGCACCGCCGGCGCCTTCCAGGGCTCCACCGTTGCCACGATGTCCCACCGCGATTGGTGGGCCTTTGACTGCCGCCACGGCCGTGCCCTCCTGGAAAAACAAGATTCCTCGGCGCTGCTCGTCTTGGACATCGTGACCGGCGAGGAGCACTACCTGCCCACGCCCCCAGCGCCACCCTGTGGCGGCGTGTTCAACGGCGCCGTTCTCCGCGCGACTGGCCACGGCGACTGCCATTCGTGCCCGTTCCTGGTGGTATACGTTGGCAGTCCAGATACTTATGTCGCGGGTGCGTGCGTCTACTCGTCCGAGACCGGCGTCTGGACCGACTTCAGCTCCATCGAGATACCGTCTTATTCAGTAGATGCCAGGCCGACTGCTCTCGTTGGGAACACACTCTACTGGCTTCTGGATAACTGTTGCATCATCGAATTCGATTTGGATGATCATCGGCTGGGTCTGACCGAGAGGATTCCATATGACGACCTTTGCAGCTACGGGGAGATTCTCCTCATGCCGACAGAGGATGGATTGCTTGGTTTGGCTGGAGCTGAATCTTTCAACTATCTGCACCTATGGTCGATGGCGAAAAGCATTGACGGGGTGGTAACATGGACACGCCAAAGGGTCATTGATCTCAACAAGCTTATCTCGCCCAAAGTGTTGTCGACGTGTACGACTAGAGTGGGCGCAATTGGTTTCGCTCAAGACGCTGGTGTCATCTTCATTTATCTGGAACGTAATGTCTATATGATTCATCTCAAGTCCATGCAGGTGAAGGAGGTGTCGGAGAAAGGCAGCTACAGCTGCATTTTACCTTACACGAGTTTCTACTCTCCAGGTACGTACTTTCAGTGTCTGCGATCTTGCCAAGCTCACTTTTAATCTTCCACACTACAGCTACATTGTGTATGTTTTCAATTATAACAGCGGTAGTTTATACTCTGCACTCTACAAATGATGGATTCACACATTCTCCTTGCTGCTGCCGGTTGTCATAAAGCTGCTCATTCATGTCATTTTCTTATCACTGCTAGTACACCAACTTATGGACAAGTTATTCATGCAGTCCTGCATCAGTGGAAAATAACCCTTTCACGACTGAAAAAATTATTGGGAGTTCTGTAATCTTAATTCATGTATTTCACATATTTACTCTTCACGCAGACCCAAATCATACATTGGATTAATGATGAACTAGTTTATTTGTACAATGGAGATATTTTCTTGATGTTCTGTCCGACCAAATATACTTAGATTTAGACGCATTCAGGATAATGCTTGTTAGTATCAGATTTTTTCCTTTGTAGATTTTGTTAATGCGGTGTCGTTTAAATTTGCTTTGTCTACCATAAAATTATATGGATCAATGTAGCTTTTATTGTTGCCTTAATGTGATGCTGTATGACATAATCACTCTGACAACATGGGAATAAGTCAATTAAGAAAACAAAAGTGACATATATATGGTCTGCCTTTTTGGCCTTCCTTCACTGTCTAATGACGCTCATTTAGTGATCCTATGCTAATCTCTTCTCTCTTTTAGTTCAAATGGATTGTAAGGCCTTGTCTAATTGCCCGTGCTTCATGTTATGTGGGGATTAGGGTATCAGCTTTGTTTCTTAATTCTCTGTAGAGTTCTTTCATTCACAAGATCAGGAAAGAGGCTTTTGTTCTGGTATTGCTTTTTGTATCGTGCACATAAAACTGAAATAAATGTTCTTTTCTTGGACTTGAACAAAATGCTGAATATGATCCCTTCATCTCTGTCTCACGACAAAACAATTCTAAACAGTAAAAACGTTTCTAGGAAATTATCATGCCAGATAGTTTTATATTGTTTCTTCTGTATTCGTTTGATTGATACATAGTACATGAACAGTATTCTGCATTTTAGAAAATGTAGTGTGTTCGCCTCTGGTGGCATATAGAACATTTGATCCCTCCATGTTTGTTTGCTGCTGACATGTTGCAAAGACAAGAGAACATATTACTTGAAGAACCTGTTTTCTTACCTCTGTTTCAACTTCTGGATATTGTTTGCTGTGTAGCCTAAATCATCTCCGCTGATCAGATTGCTTGGTATGCAGGTGCCTAGGTTCTCCGTGTGTTGCCATGGCGTAGAAACAACTTACTTCAATCTTGTGCCTGGTGATGTCAGAAGCGTTTAATGTTCATTGCGATAAGAAAACTTTTATGTACGGGCATAATGCGACGTTAACTTAAAGAACTTTGTCAGTTAATCATAGGATGCTCTCTTTAAGTGATTTCCGAAGCGTTTACCAAATGCAATGGTACTTGTAAAATTTATGTCCTGTTGTGAGATATTGCTGTTGTGAAGAGCCATTTCAGGTTTTGGGCTTTGGTGTTCCGTTAGTGGCCTAGTGCCTTCCATAATTCAGTGTAGCACGTCTGTGCTGACCTGATCCGCTAGGGTTTCCAGTGACCTGGGTAGTCAGCTGATCCTATTAGTGCGGTACCTGGACTGTGTTCTTGCATTCTTGAAATGACTTTTATGCATATGTTTCAGACTTTCACAGTTAGTATGGTCAACTGTTAAGTTTAACTAGCAGTATGTGTCAATGTTATGGAAAGTGTTGATGCAAATTTTCCACCAAATTGAAAATTGTAGCTTCAGGACGGGAATGCTTTCGCTGATACACTACAGGAAGCATTTTCTACAGTCACCCTTGGGGTTAAAAAAAAAGACTTGTGAAGCACCTGATGCCGGGCACGGGGAAGGACTGGGCTCAGGAGGAGAGAGGCTTTGGCACAAATACGGCCCATGTTGAGAGAGGGTAAGGACATGGGTTATGTAGCCTAGGAAAAAAATAACAAAAATAGGGATACCCCTTTGTACAAGGAACCAAAGAGATTATTGATCTGGGCATCTTGAGCGGTCAGATTACTTCTCTGTTTGATCAGCCTATAGAGAGGAAATAGGGAGGACTGGCTAGATGGGCGCACTGCGGGTTATCGAACTCAGTTGAGGAGGGTAAACTTTGGACTAAGCTCTAGAAGTACAAAGTACCCTCGAAAATTTGAATTTTTCTATGCAGACTACCATTGCGGTCTCTTCGGACAAGATATATTCGTTGTCATAGGAACATGGCAAACTCCAGCATGTCCTCCATGTGTGGGCATGAGTATTCATGGATGCATGCTCTCATTGAGTGTCCTATGTCTAGATGTGTGGGCGCTAGCTGATCTGATTGTCGTTGAGCACATTGGTCTTACAACGGAGCCCTCGGCGAGACAATGGTTATTATCGATGAAGCACAAGAAGTTTACACATATGGTGGCGACCGTGTGGGCGATTTGGCATGCCAGGAGAAAGGTTATTCATGAAGATATTTATTAGAGCCCACGGGGACACACTAGTTTTCAGCGAGTTTCATACATGATCTGGGTGTGGCACAAAGTGGATTGCTTTGGCAGAGTGTTCGCGCAACATGAACATCGATGTTGTTGTTGCGGAGGTTGATGACCAAGGCACGGTAACATAAACATCGATGGCCTGTCGATCACATGACGGTGTCTACCTAGGAGCATCCGTGCTGGTGTCCGGCGGTGTAACGCGTCCAGACTGCCTGAAAGTAGTCCAAGGGATTGAGGACAAGAACCTAGGCCAATTCATTCATATCCTGGAGGAGATTAGATCGATGTCTAGGCTTCGTGCGGTGTTTCATCCGTCACAAGGGGCGCAACATGCATGAACATGGATGTCATGTTTAGTTCTATTCCCCGCCTATGGGGCTAAATATTACGGTAAACATTTTGGTAAATGAATAATGGCTTGGCAAGTTCTAAAAAAAAGGAAAAAACAAAACCAAATAACAAATCGTCACCTAAATCGTTGTATTAAGACTTTAATATATAAATCAAAATATCATTGAATGAAGAAACAACTACTACGTTCAATTTGTAATACTTGTCGCTGAATCACATGTATTTAGATGTATTTATTCAATCTTTTCACCAACAAGTATTATGGATCACAGGTAGTAGATATACCTTGAGAATCTTCTTTTGTCCCTTTTGCAATGATGGACAGAGAAAATTCTGTCTAGGAGTGAGATGTCCATTTATTATTTTGACGTGACGAGGATTAGCGCGCTTATGCTTGATTGCACATTATCGATAATTTTGGCTGTTTAAAATTAACTATTAACTATTGTCACCTATTGTGGGAAGTTGCTCAAATTTTGGAAAAGTTTTGTGTTCATGATTTTTGTTTAAAGGCCCGCGCAGGATGTGGTTGAACATATATACGTGTCAAACACGAAAGGTAGTCTATTCAGTCGTTAAACCCCGCTTGTGGCAGCCTTTATTAGCATTTTAAAGGCCACGGACTTAAGGGGTTTTCTAGAGATGTTCTACGAAAGGGTAAGGGACATTATTGATCATTTTGGCTGTTTAAAACTTTTAACTATTGCCACCTTTTGTCAGAAGTTACTCAAATTTTGGAAAAATTCTTAATACAATGATTTAGGTGGCCATTTATTATCTTGTTATTTCTTCGTGATTAAGATTTTTATTTATAAATTAAGTTCTTAATACAATGATTTAGGTGACAATGATTTTGGAAAACATTCTTCAAGGCTAAATAGTATAAATGGTCACATAAATCATTGTACTACTAAGAACATAATATATAAATCAAAATTTCATTAAAATAAATAGAATGGGAATGAATAAACAACTAGATATACCCAGAGAACCTTTTTTTATCGTTTTGCAGCGATGGACCGAGAGAAAATCGTGTCTCGGAGTGAGATGTCCAATTGTGCATCAGGGCCTGCCTTGTCACTGTCAGCAACCCTACTACCACTGCTTTGCTTCTACGTGCGAGGTGCAAGCCATAGTGCCGGCCATTTGGCCCTGTAGTGGTGAAAGTGCGACCTTTTAAATTTCTTCAAGGTAATTGTGAGTATTCTGAAAGGGGTAACCAAACCATCACATAGATCACTTCCGAGCTGATTGCAATGTACAAGCACGATGATGAGGCACTTTAATGTGTTCGTATTTATGTTGTTATTTCATTTGTCAAGTTGTTTATCCATAATTTGGTTGGTCCTTTTCATTAGCCACTGATATTAACTAGTTATGTCCCCGCATTACCCCATGACATAGTTTTGAAGTACTTTAGTTAGTTAAGTCTAGGTCGTTGCTGATGCAGATTAAGGTTCCTTTTTTGTGTCGTATACCTACCTAGGTGTACATAGTGGCCTAGTGGGGTATGTCTTGATTTCACAATGTTAGTTGATATCCATATCCATATCCGTAGGACAAGAAAGCATCAAAGCAGTGAGGGCGTGAGTAATGATGAGGTCAAAAGAAATCTCACGATCTCCTGTTCAAAGAGAGATCTCTAGCAGATGGTAGATGAGTATAGTATGTGTGTCATGATTGTTTTGTTAATTGTTTAGACATTCGTGGAAAGGGACGAGGATGGCTAGGCTAAATAGTATGGTTTCTGCTTTACACGTGCATTGCCTTCCACTCAAACTCTTTTTTTTTTTGACAGAGCCTTCCACTCAAACTCTAGTTGCACGGCGTCATGCATCGTTGTACTCCCTTCGTCCTAAAATATAAGAGCCCTGCTTAAGTGCTCCTCCTGAACCGAAGTTGAAGTGTTATATTTGAATTTTCTTTCCCTACCTTAGGTCCACTGAATACCATATCCAGCTCACATATGCCCTTATGTATACATACGGTATCGATACGGCGCATTAGGGGAAAAAAAGAGGTCATGTGCCCAGGTAACCATCCCAGCTACCGGAGGGTTCCCTCTGTTCCCGACGAGGCTAGGGTTAGGGTCTCCACTCGATCCTCTCGAGGTGTTGGGATGGTCAGGTTGAGCGTGTGACCATGGTCAGGTTCTCCTGCTCATGCACGTGGGCTTCTTCCTCTAGGGCATCGACCGTATTATTACACCATACGTATAGAAATTACTCGAACAAGACAACACAAGTTGTACAGGCCACTACAGGGTTGTACGTACATGTCCAATTTTTTTAATTTTACGATCATGCCCCGCTTACAAAGAGGTATGAAAAGATCTCCACCGTCCTTGTTTTTGTCGCGGCCAGAGTTTTGCCAAAGTTGGAGCACCGAAGCAGAAGTGAAAATATAAAGTATCTTTACATTTTGTTAAAAGACTTACAACTTTGCTTATGATTTATACTTATAATATATCCATAAAATTTGTATAAATATATATGAATGAAAGAGAATTTTAAGACGACTACAGCAATATCAATTTACATTATCAATCCATATATTCCAGTATATATTAATGGTCAAAGTCGTTCATCAAATACCGTGTGTAAAAATCCGTGCCTTATATCTTAGGACAGAGGGAGTATCATTGTATGATCGATTACGTTTTGAGTAGTTGCGTTTCGTATAAGAATGCAAATTATTGTAGAGGAAAATGCTCAACCTGGCCAATCTCCTCCTACATCGTTTTGCGGTTAATACCTCATACAACACAAGAAATTTTCTAGCTTCAAAGTACACTTATTTTTCTCCTCGACTATTTAATTGTTTCGTTTTTCAAAAGTACCGCATACGCACACATCACAAATGACCTCGTAATTTCTTTTGAATACATAATATGACTATTTGGGATATTAACATGTGGAGTCTGAGCATAGGGCAGATTTTATGGGATCTTATTGGTTTTCATGTTCGTTGTGCAGTTTTAGATCTAGCCCTTTCGATTTATGGGTCTCGTCATTAGTGATAGTTGCCGATCTGATGCTATGGTCCTTTGTAGGCATAGCAGAACCATTTTCCATTTGTCTACTATAAAAAAACTCTAGTACGACTTCCTTCGGCCCGCTCTAGTGTATTTAGTCATCACTAGGTTGTTTAAGGACCTATATTTACATTTATATTAATAAATCAGTGGACCTTTTGCAAAACATGTCTTTTCAATATACACAGGTTATAAATAGTCATATTTATAATGAAAAATTTGCATGCATATGATTTATTTCACAAAAGAAGTTTTCTGGGAGTTTTTGAAATTGTCAGAAACGATATTTACGTCAGAGAAAGATGTCACATGCGAATAATATTGTTTAACGGTTGAACAAGGCCAACAAAATATTTAGGAAGAAAAGGTGCCCAAGCAAATAGTTGGATGTAGAAAAATGGACTTTTTAACCAAACCTATAACTAGATGATATGCATACACCTTGTCGGCACCGGATCCACATGGAAGTAATTCCAATAAGAGTTAGCTTAATTATTATTAGAATGATGTCACCCACATTTGAAAGAAAAAATCCAGTGGTAATCATAATGCCACAGGAATGTCCGGTTGCGACATTGTGTAATTAATTTTTAGTATGGAACAAATAAAATTTAATTCCAACCCAGATGCTAGATCAGCTGGAAAGTATTAGGGCAACTACAGCGCAGGCGCTTATATCTGCAGGCGCTAGGATTTAGTTCCCAGCCGATCGGCAGTTATAGCACACAATCGTGGACAAAGGCGCTTAATTAGACGAGTCGACGCAAAAAGCAGTGCCTGGTGCTTCGTTAGAATTAGACTCTCGGCATGAAAATCGGGGAGTCTGTTGGAGAAAATAAACGTCGCATGTTAGGCGACTGCGTTGGAGCTGTAGACTTTTCGTGGGACGCTAGGATCAAGTTCCTATTTCCCCTCAGTTTAAGCGCCTAAACAGGCCTCTTGCATTGAACATGCCCTTAGTGGCAAATAATGGTGCAACTGACCAGACCACCTGAACACACGAGTCAGAAGCTGATTGAGCTAGAAACTAATTCTGTTTTTGAATGAGAATTAGCAAAATCGTAAAAATATGGTGAAGCCAAACCCAAGAAGTGGCGGCGATATTTGAGCAAGCTGGGAGCATGGTACAACACAGTACAAAGCAGATGCAGCAATCTGCTGCGATTTACAGCGGCCCATGTGCAACATGTTGTTCTGCCCTTGGCCGGACCCGATCGACTTCAGAAGTAGCGTCGTTGCTGGGACAGTAGGCAGCGACCCAGTGTGCAAAGCAGCGCACGCACCAATGGACGTATCTGTCTACATTTGAGGAATTGAGGAGGCTGTTCATCGAACTGTATGCCGAAACGGCCATGGCCTAGCTAATCTCGTGTCAGGCATGCATGGTCGACAGGCTCCATGGGACCATGGCGTACGGACGGCCAGAAACGAAGTGGCAGAGAGAGGATACGATTCGGCCATTTACTGCAGCTACGACTGCATGCTAGTAGATGCTAGTAGTACGAACAAGAAGAGAGAGCATTGCTAGTAGATGCTAGTAGTACGAACAAGAAGAGAGAGCATTGCACGGCTGGGCCCGCCTGTCAGTGCGTGTGCCGACGGGGGTACTGTGCCGAGGGTGACCTTCGGGCGCAACGCTCCTGTGCCGACGGCCATAATTGCGCCGACGGTGACCGTCGGTGGAACCAGAAGTGTGCCGATGGCCGGCCTGTGCTGACGGTCAACTACGTCGCCGGTCGACGAGGGCCACTGTGCCGACGGCCCCGACATTTGGCCGTCGGCCGGCGACGAGGGCCACTGTGCCGATGGCCCCGACATTTGGCCGTCGGCACATCGCCTGGCCGTCGGCACACGTCGTCTCTCCCGTAGTGTATGGTCAGACTTGATAATAAGAAGATCTACTATACAAAATGGAGCTATTGCCCGTATGGTAGAGAGCATTGCACAAGTTGCATTGGAGCTACTGTAGTAGATAATAATAAGAAGATCTAGTATACAAACTGGCTATAATATGAAAGTATATTTCATGATAATTCTGAATTATCAATTTCTTATTCTATATGTTTATATTTTTATTGATACAAATGATCAAATTTTATAAAGTTTGACTTTAACCAAACTTTATAAATATACAACATATTTTTTGGTGGGAGGAAGTCCACAAGTTGTGTACGAGTTTGCCAAGCAAATATCGATTTTTGGATGCATGTACATTCGTTGTCACAGCCAATCGGTGGACCCAATTCCAAGACCACAATCAACATTCGGTGTTTACAATTATGGTCAAACTTTGAAACTTCGGAGTACCAAACAGACATGCGTACGACATTTTTGGGCGGGTCTTCTAGAATTCGTACAACCTACTAGACTGGATATGACGCGTCTACAACCCCTCAATGGCATATATAGCATGTCTCTGTTCTTGTCGGTTCTAGACCCCATGACTCATTGATTTCTCTCGTTGTTGGTTGATTTTCAGTTTCCGACCGATAGAAATACCCCACAATTTTCTAAACACATCCGGTCAAGATCACAATAGCGGAAGAATGACCGAATTCCTTTAGCTTCCCCGTCTGCATGCAAGACCCGTGGGTCCGGCAATGCAGCGATGCATGCAAACAATCGGGATGATATTGCAGAAATCACCAGATTTCAAACCATCCACTTTATCTATTTTTCCCAAACCACCAATCATACGTGTAACTGAAATGGGCCGGGTGATATGATGTCCACGTGTCATGGACAAACGTTTCAAAATATATGAAAAAAATCAGTAACTAAAACAACATAAAATTTTAAAAACCTTTAAAGTTTGAACAGTTGAGATCACCACTTCAAAATATTGATCACTTTTTTGTTAGATTCAACCATATCTGTTTGGAAATACTGTAACAGATAGTGCTACTCCAGCTGGTGCCTGGTAGGCAGGTATTCTACAACTTGTGCACTTGTTGTAAAACATGTAAGTATTCTGCATACTTCTTTTTTTTTTTTTTGGGGGGAAAAAAAAAAAAAAAAAGTTGTTCCGTGCAATGCCTACGTGTTCTATAACTTGTGCACTTGTTGACCCCACGAGTTGTCCTACTTGGTGCGCTCTGTGTCACCTTGTCCACAAATATCTTATATAGAAGAGGGGCAGTTATGTTTTGTTTTTTCAGCAATATAGAAAAACATGGAATATATGCACATAGAATGCTCCAAGCTTTATGCTTTGTCATATATATGTAATGCGTTCAATAATGAGATTGCGCTCCCATGCTAGCGTTCTGTTAGCCCTTCTCTTTGGTGGAATTCTGTTGGCGAATTAGCCTTTTTTCCGACGTGCGCATGCATCATGCTCGATGAAAAAGTCGCCGTGATGATCATTTCGCAACCAAATGAGTACTACTATAAGCTAGCCCATGCATCCATGCACAAATCCATTATTATAATCGTCAAAAATCACGATTCACCATCTAGTCTACTAGTTTGTACGACGTGTTACTTTTGTGCTACTCCAGTTGGTGCTACTCGAGCAATACATTTATTTATAAATTCGAAATGTTTAAAAACTGTAAGGAATGCATAGATGTACTCGATCTGTGATCGATGTCTCCTACATATAACATGCAAAATATTGATTTTGTATTCTGATCAACATGAAAATGAAAAAGGGCACGAATCTGAGTATAAACGTGCATATCTAAAATTTAAAAAATGTACCGTATTTTATTTTTTGTGTAGCCCATAAGACAAAAAAATGGAGTTGGGATTATGCTGAGATACATTATTGAAATGCGTCTGAAAATTTGTTCCTGATTTATAACTTGTAGTAAATATATTTTAAATTTTAGAATATAAAGTTTTCACAATAGCTCGGAAGCCACAAAAAGAGTTTCCGCTTGATTGCTTAGTATATATGTAAAGCAGCAACAACTAGCAAGGCTCTGTGGTACTAGCAAGGCTCTGTAGGATAGTGTTGCTACATGTGGCCCGACGGCTAGCTACTGCGGTGCGCCCATTGATTGGGCCACTACCTTATATGTGTGTTGGATTGTTCAATTATGTTTTTGCTGCCCTCACGTCATCATGGACCAACGGAAGAAGGAAGCCTACGAACCTTGTCGTTTGTATGTAACTTGTAAAACCAAGTTGGCACGTGTTTTGTAAGAGTGTGTTGTTTTAGTACTCAAAATAGGAAAAAGTCTATTTCAAACCTGAATTCGTAGTGGTTCGGCGGATCGAACCCCGAAGTCCAAATCCCGGTCGTTTGCACCCTGAACTTACCAATTCCGGTCGTAATCGAACCCTAAAGCTGTTTTCAGAGGAAATAAGATTAAATACGAAATTAATAGTCTCAATGACTATATGGGCCTACATGTCATAGCCCGGACATCTCTCCCTCATATTGCCCTCCCCTGACGCGGCCGAAGCGCCGGTTGCCACCGCCGCGGTTCGTCGCCGTTCCAGGATACCCCGGACGAATCTAAGAGCACCATCAGCTCCGCCTTGCCGTCTTTGTTCGCCTAGTAGAAGGAATTGAATTGGGTTACAGGGAATCGCCTCCGACTTCCCCAAGCCAAACCAACCCCACCAAGACACTCCTGGTGAGTTGCATGCCCTCTGCGACTTATCCCCTTTTCCTCATGAGCGCCGGTTTGAGTTGTTGTCAATTGGTGTCGTCCGACATTGCTCCGGTTGTGGGCCCCCGTTGCTCTAGACCTGCGTGCTCTGGAGCCCCCATGCGCCCAATAATGTGGCATCCCAGAGAGGCAGCGTAGGTCCGCGCCGCAGACCACATTATGCGCAGGCTCTTGAGGCTGTGTGCCCTCGGGTCCATCTCGGTCGCCCCACTGCACTGCCTATGTCGCAACAAGGAGGCCCTCGATTCCATGGGTGGGGGGGGGGGCGATAGTGGCGAGAGGAGCGGCGGGACGATGAGATGGGCCTGTTCACTGCAGCGCCGCGGTTCAAAGAATTCGGGAAGAAGACGAGTATGACACACTGGCGCCCCAATGTCAGTGAGAGTATCCTTTAATCCCGACCGGGATCGTTTCTTTCCCGGTTCACCAAACACCTTGATGCGCGTAGATGTACACGTCCGTTGGGAACCCCAAGAGGAAGGTATGATGCGCACAGCGGCAAGTTTTCCCTCAGAAAGAAAGGTTTAATCGAACCGTAGGAGCCAGAAGCACGTTGAAGGTTGATGGTCGCGAAATGTGATGCGGCGCAACACCAGGATTCGGCACCAACGCGGAACACAACACAACCAAGTACTTTGCCCCAACGAAACAGTGAGGTTGTCAATCTCACCGGCTTGTGTAACAAAGGATTAAACGTATCGAGTGGAAGATGTTTGCAAAGAAAACAGTAAACACAATTGCAGTAGATTGTATGCTATGTAAAGAATAGGACCGGGGTCCACAATTCACTAGAGGTATCTCTCCCATAAGATAAAAGCATGTTGGGTAAACAAATTACAGTCGGGCAATTGACAAATAGAGAAAGGCATAACAATGCATATACATGATATGATAAATATAGTGAGATTTAATTGGGCATTACGACAAAGTACATATACCGCCATCCAACTGCATCTATGCCTGAAAAGTCCACCTTCAGGTATCATCCGAACCCCTCCAGTATTAAGTTGCAAAGCAGACAATTGCATTAAGTATGGTGCGTAATGTAATCAACAACTACATCCTTAGACATAGAATCAATGTTTTATCCCTAGTGGCAACAGCACATCCACAACCTTAGAACTTTGTCCCAGATTCAATGGAGGCATGAACCCACTATCGAGCATAAATACTCCCTCTTGGAGTTAAGAGTAAAAACTTGGCCAGCCTCTACTAACGGAGAGCATGCAAGATCATAAACAACACATAAACAATAGATTGATAATCACCATAATCATAGTACTCTCTATCCATCGGATCCCGACAAACACAACATATAGAATTACAGATAGATGATCTTGATCATGTTAGGCAGCTCACAAGATCCAACAATGAAGCACAACAAGGAGAAGACGACCATCTAGCTACTGCTATGGACCCATGGTCCGGGGGTGAACTACTCACTCATCACTCCGGAGGCGATCATGGCGATGAAGAGTCCTCCGGGAGATGAATCCCCTCCCGGCGGTGCCGGAGGCGATCTCCTGAATCCCCGAGAGATGGGATTCGCGGCGGCGTCTCTGTAAGGTTTTCCGTATCGTGGCTCTCGTGCTGGGGTTTCGCGACGGAGGCTTTAAGTAGGCGGAAGGTCAACGCGGGGGCCACACGAGGTGCCCAGGGGTGGGCCGCGGCCGGGGCCTGGGCTGCGCCGCCTCGGCTGCCTCGTGGCCCCACCGTTATCTCTTCTTCCAAGCTTCGTGCAAAAATAGGACCTGGGCGAAAGTTTCCAATTCCGAGAATATTTTTTTACTAGGATTTCTGAAACCAAAAACAAAGACAAGCGGCTCTTCGGCATCTTGTTAATAGGTTAGTTCAAAATGCATAAATATGACATATAATGTGCATAAAACATGTAGGTATCATCAATAAAGTAGCATGGAACATAAGAAATTATCGATACGTTGGAGACGTATCAGCCCCAAGCTTAGTTCTGCTCGTCGAGCAGGTAAAACGATAACAAAGATAATTTCGAAGTGACATGCCATCATAATCTTGATCATACTATTTGTAAACATATGTAATGAATGCAGCGATCAAAACAAAGGTAATGACATGAGTAAACAATGAATCATAAAGCAAAGACTTTTCATGAATAGTACTTCAAGACAAGCATCAATAAGTCTTGCATAAGAGTTAACTCATAAAGCAATAAATCAAAGTAAAGGTGTTGAAGCAACACAAAGGAAGATTAAGTTTCAGCGGTTGCTTTCAACTTATAACATGTATATCTCATGGATATTGTCAACATAAAGTAATATAACAAGTGCAATATGCAAGTATGTAGGAATCAATGCAGTTCACACAAGTGTTTGCTTCTTAAGGTGGAAGGAGATAGGTAAACTGACTCAACAATAAAAGTAAAAGAATGGTCCTTCAACGAGGAAAGCATCGATTGCTGTATTTGTGCTAGAGCTTTTATTTTGAAAACATGAAACAATTTTGTCAACGGTAGTAACAAAGCATATGAGTTATGTAAATTATATCTTACAAGTTGCAAGCCTCATGCATAGTATGCTAATAGTGCCCGCACCTCGTCCTACTTAGCTTGGACTACCGGATCTTTGCATGCCATGTTTCAACCAAGTGTCACAAAGGGGTACCTCCATGCCGCTGTACAAAGGTCCAAGGAGAATGCTCGCATTTCGGATTTCTCGCTTTTGATTATTCTCAACTTAGACATCCATACCGGGACAACATGGACAACAGATAATGGACTCCTCTTTAATGCATAAGCATGTAGCAAAGTTATTATTCTCATATGAGATTGAGGATATATGTCCAAAACTGAAACTTCCACCATGATTCATGGCTTTAGTTAGCGGCCCAATGTTCTTCTCTAACAATTTTGCATGCTCCAACCACTAAAATGATAGATCCTTCAGACAAGACGGACATGCATAGCAACTCACATGATATTCAACAATAGTTGATGGCGTTCCCCAGAAGCATGGTTATCGCACAACAAGCAACTTAATAAAAGATAAAGTGCATAAGTACATATTCAATACTACGATAGTTTTTAAGGCTATTTTGTCCCATGAGCTATATATTGCAAAGGTAAATGATGGAATTTTAAAGGTAGCACTCAAGCAATTTACTTTGGAATGGCGGAGAAATACCATGTAGTAGGTAGGTATGGTGGACACAAATGGCATAGTAGTTGGCTCAAGGATTTTGGATGCATGAGAAGTATTCCCTCTCGATACAAGGTTTAGGCTAGCAAGGTTATTTGAAGCAAACTCAAGGATGAACAGGTGCAGCAAAACTCACATAAAAGACACATTGTAAACATTATAAGACTCTACACCGTCTTCCTTGTTGTTCAAAACTCAATACTAGATATTATCTAGACCTTAGAGAAACCAAATATGCAAATCAAATTTTAGCAAGCTCTATGTATTTCTTCATTAATGGGTGCAAAGCATATGATGCAAGAGCTTAAACATGAGCACAACAATTGCCAAGTATCACATTATCCAAGACATTTTAGAATTACTACATGTAGCATTTTCCAATTCCAACCATATAACAATTTAACGAAGAAGAAACTTCGCCTTGAACATTATGAGTAAAGCCTAAGGACACATGTGTCCATATGCAACAGCGGAGCGTGTCTCTCTCCCACAAAGTGAATGCTAGGATCCATCTTATTCAAACAAAAACAAAAACAAAAACAAACCGACGCTCCAAGTAAAGAACACAAGATGTGATTGAATAAAAATATAGTTTCAGGGGAGGAACTGATGATGTTGTCGATGAAGAAGGGGATGCCTTGGGCATCCCCAAGCTTAGACGCTTGAGTCTTCTTAGAATATGCAGGGGTGAACCACGGGGCATCCCCAAGCTTAGAGCTTTCACTCCTCTTGATCATAGTATATCATACTCCTCTCTTGACCCTTGAAAACTTCCTTCACACCAAACTTCAAGCAAACTCATTAGAGGGTTAGTGCACAATTAATAATTCACTTATTCAGAGGTGACACAATCATTCTTTTCACTTCTGGACATTGCATAATGCTACTGGACATTAATGGATCAAAGAAATAAATCCAAAATAGCAAAAGAGGCAATGCGAAATAAAAGCAGAATCTGTCAAAAACAGAACAGACCGTAAAGACGAATTTAAAGCTGGCACCAGAATTGCTCAAATGGAAAAACTCAAAACTAATGAAAGTTGCGTACATATCTGAGGATCACGCTCGTAAATTGGCAGATTTTTTCGAATTTCCTACAGAGAACTGTGCCCAGATTCGTGACAGACAGCAATGCTGTTTCTGCGCAGCGATCCCAAATATAACATCAACTTTGACATAGAAACTTTACTTGGCACAAAAACATGATAAGGAGAGGTTGCTACAGTAGTAAACAACTTTCAAGACTCAACAAAACAAAAAATTGCTGTAGGTAAAAACATGGGTTGTCTCCCATAAGCGCTTTTCTTTAACGCCTTTCAGCTAGGCGCAGAAAGTGCAAATCAAGTAACATCGAGAGTTAAGGTATCATTATTACCTTGGGCTTTACCCTTACCTTTCTTGTTCTTTTTCTTACTCTTTGGTTTAGGGAATACATGTCTACCCCCGGGTGTAGAGGTGAATTTTAGGGTGCCTTCTCCCATATCTATGACTGCTCCCAATAGTTTCAGCAGGGATCTTCCGAGTGTGATTTGTCCTGTTCCTGCACATTCAATAACAAGATAATCAATGGATATTGTTCTACCAAGAATGGTTGTATGCACACCCGCAGCTATTACAGAGTTATCAATAAGAGTTATTCCTTCTCCCCCTTCAACGAATCCCCAAAGTTGCAAAGATTCATGAATACTCTTAGGCATTAAGCAAAATTCAGACATAATATCACAATTGGCATGCAGAGTTTGGTCACCGATAACAATTTTAATAGTAGGATCCCATAATGAAGGTTCAGAGTTCATTAAAACTTGGTCAAGACGGTTACGAACATATCTATAATTTTCATTCAAGCAAGATGCCCTTGTCTCAAGAGTGTTTAATCTATTATAAATGCTAATAAGGGCTGAATCAAAGTTATTAGCTGAATCATGTGATGTAACCAATTTCTTTATGGCATTAAAAGCTTGATCCCCATTACAATGAAGGAAATCTCCTCCTACTAAAGTGTCCAAAGCATATCTATAGCGAACCATAAGACCAAAATAAAAATTACTAAGGAGCAAACTTAGAGTCATTTGAGGTTCAGTTTTACGATAAGAAGTAAAGATTCTAGACCAAGCATCCTTAAAACTCTCCTCATCCCCTTGTTTAAAAGTGAAGACTAATTCTTCAGGTGAAGAAGTAACAGGTTCAGAGCTAGACATGGTAACAAAAGTAACTAAATTTTTTTATATTTTTAATATAGAGTGCGAGACAATAAATAAAGCAAACTAGATAAAGTAAATGCAAGTAACTAATTTTTTTGTGTTTTTGATATAGAGAGCAAGACAGTAAATAAAGTAAAACTAGCAACTAATTTTTTTGTGTTTTGTTTAGGTGCAACAAACAAAGTAGTAAATAAAATAAAGCAAGACAAAAACAAAGTAAAGAGATTGAGAAGTGGAGACTCCCCTTGCAGCGTGTCTTGATCTCCCCGGCAACGGCGCCAGAAAAGTGCTTGATGCGCGTAGATGTACACGTCCGTTGGGAACCCCAAGAGGAAGGTATGATGCGCACAGCGGCAAGTTTTCCCTCAGAAAGAAACCAAGGTTTAATCGAACCAGTAGGAGCCAAGAAGCACGTTGAAGGTTGATGGTCGCGAAATGTGATGCGGCGCAACACCGGGATTCCGGCGCAACGCGGAACCACACAACACAACCAAGTACTTTGCCCCAACGAAGCAGTGAGGTTGTCAATCTCACCGGCTTGCTGTAACAAAGGATTAAACGTATCGAGTGGAAGATGTTTGCAAAGAAAACAGTAAACACAATTGCAGTAGATTGTATGCTATGTAAAGAATAGGACCGGGGTCCACAATTCACTAGAGGTATCTCTCCCATAAGATAAAAGCATGTTGGGTAAACAAATTACAGTCGGGCAATTGACAAATAGAGAAAGGCATAACAATGCATATACATGATATGATAAATATAGTGAGATTTAATTGGGCATTACGACAAAGTACATAGACCGCCATCCAACTGCATCTATGCCTAAAAAGTCCACCTTCAGGTTATCATCCGAACCCCCAGTATTAAGTTGCAAAGCAACAGACAATTGCATTAAGTATGGTGCGTAATGTAATCAACAACTACATCCTTAGACATAGAATCAATGTTTTATCCCTAGTGGCAACAGCACATCCACAACCTTAGAACTTTCTGTCCCCAGATTCAATGGAGGCATGAACCCACTATCGAGCATAAATACTCCCTCTTGGAGTTAAGAGTAAAAACTTGGCCGAGCCTCTACTAATAACGGAGAGCATGCAAGATCATAAACAACACATAAACAATAGAGTGATAATCACCATAATCATAGTACTCTCTATCCATCGGATCCCGACAAACACAACATATAGAATTACAGATAGATGATCTTGATCATGTTAGGCAGCTCACAAGATCCAACAATGAAGCACAACAAGGAGAAGACGACCATCTAGCTACTGCTATGGACCCATGGTCCAGGGGTGAACTACTCACTCATCACTCCGGAGGCGATCATGGCGATGAAGAGTCCTCCGGAGATGAATCCCCTCTCCGGCAGGGTGCGGAGGCGATCTCTGAATCCCCGAGATGGGATTCGCGGCGGCGTCTCTGGAGGTTTTCCGTATCGTGGCTCTCGGCGGGGTTTCGCGACGGAGGCTTTAAGTAGGCGGAAGGTCACGCGGGGGGCCACACGAGGTGCCCGGGGGGTAGGGCCGCGCGGCCAGGGCAGGCCGCGCCGCCCTAGCCTCTGGCTGCCTCGTGGCCCCACTTCGTTATCTCTTCGGTCTTCGGAAGCTTCGTGCAAAAATAGGACCCTGGGCGAAAGTTTCGTCCAATTCCGAGAATATTTCTTTACTAGGATTTAAAAACAGCAGAAAACAGCAACTGGCTCTTCGGCATCTTGTTAATAGGTTAGTTCCAGAAAATGCATAAATATGACATATAATGTGCATAAAACATGTAGGTATCATCAATAAAGTAGCATGGAACATAAGAAATTATCGATACGTTGGAGACGTATCACACCTACAGGGTTTAATTTAGACCGGGATTGGTAAGTTCAGGGTGCAAACGACCGGGATTTAGACTTCAGGGTTTGATCCGCCGAACCACTACGAATTCAAGGTTTGAAATAGACTTTTTCCCTCAAAATATATACCTGGTCCGTTCCTATGTTTCAACTTTGTGTCTACATATGCATTGTATCTAGACGAGTTCCAGTGTACAGATATATGCAAATATATATAAAGTTGAGATATTCGTGGCTGAGATGGAGGAAATGCATATGTATTTCAGAACAAAGTCCATCTTTTCCCCTAAACTTTTCACTTGGTTCATATTTCTCTCATGAACTTTACTTGTCTCACTAAACCCCCCTAAACTATGAATACTGGTTCATTTACCCCCCCCTATCCGGTTTAAAATCATGGGTCAAAATTGTAGGTTAAGGGTGTAAAATGGACAATCAGTGATATCTAGGGGGATTTAGTGAGCCAAGTAAAGTTTTAGGGGAAAATATGTGCCAAGTAAAAAAGTTTAGGGAGGAAAACCAAACTTTGTTCTATATTTCATTTACCCGAGTTGGTGCCCCCATCGGTGACCGTTATGTTCGGACGGCCTTACTATAGCTAGGCATGGGTAGCCCAGCTCGGACGGCCCGACTAGTCCTAGCCCGAAAATCCCAAGCGGGGCCGGGCTCGGGCCTGAATTCTTGGCCCAATGGTTGGATCGGGTCGAGCCTTCGGCCTGCGAAGTACACAATTTACAAAAGATTGGGCTGAGCCGCCTGGGATTTTTCAGGCTTCGGGTCGGGCTCAGGCCTAAATTCTTAGTTCGATGGTCTAGCCGGGCCGAGCTGGGGCCTAGATGTTCAGCTTTGGGCTTTTTTAAGCCTGGCTTGAAAAATGCCTAGGTACAGGCCTCGGCCTCACGAGAGGGACAAACTCGCATATGTTTTTTTTGCAGGTTTGAGGCAGGGTGGACTGACAAATGGTCACTATTATAAAAAAAAATGCTTAGTAATTGTGTGCTATTATAGACAAACGCAATGCCGCTCTGATATGTACATCCGTATGCCAGAGGAGAGCTTACCGGCGGTTAGTGTCCCTGTACACGTCGCTGTACTGTAAGAAAAATCTTCCACAGAGACATTTTACTAGAGACAATTCTTACTTTGCTTCTTTAAAAATCACATTGAGACACTTTGCTTGTTATAGTGTCACTTTTTTGGACGGTTCAGAAATAGTCTCAAATGTAGAACATTAGTTGAGATATTTCTATAAGGGATTGCAATTTTAATTTAGAAGCAACTTATGAGACACTCCAAAGTGTCACACCAAAATGTCACAGGTAAGTTATCAAGAGGCAATTCATTGAGACACTTCCTTGTATGTCTTTAATTGTATCTAGATGCAATGTTTGAGGCATTTTGCATGTTCTCTACAGGCATTTGTTCTATGTTTGGGCCATGGTGGGCAATACTAATTAGAAATTTGTTCCAAGTATCAACATATATTTGTCAAAGGTTGAGATGGTTAATGGAATAAGTCTTAATCATTAAGGTCATGAGTTTGAGTATTGCTTTTCATATGGTTTCTTCATATTTATTTACTGTGGAGACACAATATAATGACTCTATCATGTTTTCTAAAATGTAAAGACATTACTACTATTGCGCTTAGCACGTAGAGACACCGCTCGTAGTGATAGTTTTGAGACAGCATGGGAAGTGCCTCTATAACTATGTAAGAGCAATTTAAGTGTCTCTATTGAACCAAAATAGTGACGCTAAGTACCAATTCTCATGTAGTGCTGATTCCTGTGTATATCGAAGCCGGCGATCATCCTGCGTGATTAGGCCATCTCCTATTCGGGAGAGCAAATATGACACCTTTTTTCTGCCCTATTTGGTCTGTTTGGGTTGCTTCACGGATGTGGGAGGAGAGTCTGGTGTCCGCTTATCTGCTTGGGTCACGCGCTCCACCCAACGCAGCCACCCATTTGGACAGCACGGGCAAATATTAGATTTTATTTGGCAAACCAAGTATTTGGCTAATGGGCAGACAAGTAATCATAAAAACAGATAAAATACACATGAATATTTAAATTTTATTACGTAAATATATTATCTAATAATTAAATAGCATAGTTCGTGAATTAAATGAAACACAAATTGATACAAAGTGGTCTACACAGGATTTTCTTCATTGTTCTCAACATAGATATGCGGTTAGGTGCTTTAGAATGTTGAAGTTCGATTTATTTAGGTTGTTTTTAGTTTATGTTTAATTTTTGATATTTCAGTTTGGCACTAATTATGTACAACTATCGTTAAACTTAGCTGTTTTTTATGCAGTTTAAATTCAGATTTTAAGGAGGACAGAAATTTGGAAGCCACGTTGTGTGGCGTCTGTCTACTCTTTGCGTCGAAAGCAGCCGTGTCGGTCATTTTCTCAAACGGGAGGAACGATCGATCGGTGACTGGTGCTGGCCTCTTGGACGTACGGGATCCACAACCGGGCAACAGAATTAAATATGCTACGAGTACATATATTTCTCCTTGTTGCCAAGAGAGAGATTTACGATTTCTGGGCCGACAGAGAGAAAGAAGACTGTTTAAGTATAGAGAAAAGAGACACAAAGGAATGGAGCAAATGATTCTCATATTTCATTGCAATGTGGGAGATCCACTTATATACAGTCTGAAGGGGTGTGTTGGGGAGACACCTCCTGGGAGGCATCCCTCCCATACATAATTGATCACATATTTTATTTCCTAACACTCCCCCTTAATCAATTTGTCATCTGCATATTGCAATCCAAAGACTCCTCCTAAAAAACCCAGTGGGAAAAATTAAGGAGAAATATTATAACGATATGCCACCGAAAACTCCTTTAAAACCCAGTGGGAAAAATTAAGGAGAAACCATGTGTCATACGTCCGCACTTGTATTTATATTGTCTCGTTAAAAACCTTGTATGAGAAACCTTAGGGAAAACTCATAAAGGGAAAAAGAGTACAATATCAGTGATCGGAAGATCATCAATGAGTTATAACTAGGGATTTTACTCCCCCTCAACATTGCAAACCTAAAGGTTGTCTCATACCAATTCCACAAACTTAATTATGAAATACAACTGTTGGTAGAGATACTGTGAATATCACAATATTTTGTTTGCAAATTATCCCCTTACATTTCTGTAATTTATGAGGATAAATATAACTCATAAGCAATACAAGTGACATTATCTTGGTAGATAATGATAGGTGATTCGAATGAATCTCCACATGAACTCACATGTGGCCAGTCATTCTGCGAATTCATACACATCTTGTGATGCTTCATATGATTTCTGCAGAATGATCACTGGAAGGACCCATTTAGAGTCTATTCTGAAGGCTTCCTTCTGAATACTCTTCCAGTAAATCCAGTCTTTGATATGGCAGTGTTGGGATCAGATAATTAGCCACTATCATATATCACACATTGGTCCCATCTTGATTTTCATACTAGAATTAATCAAGAGTTTTGTGCCTTGGATATATCTTAGAATAATCCATACACAAACCTTATACCTTTCGGGGGATTGCACTCTCAATAAATTGCCAACAAACATAATGTCAGGCCTGACGTATTTTGCAAGATATCTCAGTGCTTCGATGGTAGATATGGAACTTCAGCTCCATCTATCACTTCACCATCTTCCCACCTTTCCAAGGATTGGTATCCCATATTAGATATAATATGACCATATGTGTCTCCGATATTATATATCCATATTGAACTTATTCAATATTTTGGGATATATGAAGACTGATATATATTTATTCCTGGGGGAACAAGCTCAAGTTAAAACTTAAGCACGATTTGGTTTGACCCAAATCTCCGTCTTAAAATGATTGTGTGTATCTCAAATGTCTCGCATAAAGACATTGATGATAAGATCATCAACACCACTTAGGTGACGTAAAATCCAATTAAGGATTTATCCATGAGTACACATTAACAATCATTGATATTAGAGTTATCTTCATCATGGAAGAACTCACACAGTCGGTTGTACCACAAAATTATCTCCGACTACTTCAAGTCATAGAATGACTTCAGAAGTTTCACACACACATGTTGCGATTTTCTTTGGATTCAGAATTTTAAGTCTTTCAAGACTTTAACATATAAATCCAGATTGAGTGACCCAGGGGGAGTATGTAGGCACTACTACATACATCAACCACATGGATCTGTACTGCCAGTGACATTTAGTGTCGAAACATAATTCCACTCATACCAATAAGGTATATCACATCATGACTGATGTCGGGTTTCTGCGAAAAACCCTTGTGCTACAAAAACCTCGCTTTATCACCACCTCATTCTCTCTTCCCTATGGGAGATACTTATGAGTAGAAGGTTTTACTATCGTAAATACCTCTCTCTGATGAGCGAGCGCTATTCTTCCTCAATTACTTCCTTTCATTTGAACCAATATAAGTGCAACAACACTCTCCATGGATTTTGGTTCAGGGCCCAAAAGGATTTTAGCAATTGCCAGGAAGATTTATATGTCGACATATGTAGACTTTCTCATATACGATTCTCATGAATCAGTATCATCAGTGGAATTTTCATTGTGCCTCTCAACTCGTTGTGACTTCCCATAACAACAGAGTCAAGGTGTTTCGATGTCCCAGCACACAAAAATGTGTGCGCACTGTGCTGGGTCTTGGATGGTACACATCCTTCAGGTGTCATTCAACCTCAGGTTGAACCACATTTAATGATTGGGAGACCATCTCTTTTGTTCCAACAAAAACAAAGAGAACTTAGTCTCATATGATCAGAATTCTCCCCCTCTTGCTCTCATATGGGGAGACGAGTGGTTTATTAGGTACCTCCACTCAATCTGATACATGACCAAAATGACACCTTTGTCACTAGTAAATATATTGGCAGATCATTTGCAATAAATGCAAATTTCTCATAACATGAACCTTTAGTTCAAATTCTTAAGTACGTGGATCAAATGTCAACGACATTTCTTAGCCATTTCCTGGCATTCTGTGTGGTACACATCTCCCCCTAATGCCAGAAAATGTCCTTATTGCAAAAGCAATCAGCGTATAGGCCCCTAACTCCCTTTTCAGGGTTAAGGTATGGGACGGATTAACAATCATACCACAGTTATTCCTCACATAGATCCCAAATATATGTGATGGCCCATGACATACGCCGGGGTGGTGATATCGGATGCAACCGATTACCGCAGATGGGAAATCTTATTTCCACGTACAAACTGCAAGGGGATGCAGTATTAAACATGCGGCGTGTGATTCCGCATGTTACCACCAACTAAATGTTGGCAAATCACAATTCTGTAACATTGGCCATGCAACTTTGACTCTCTTTCAGAAAATATCTAGCCAAACCATTGTGAGTATGTACAAAATATACTGAATATGACCATTGAATGTTCGTGAATCAAATTCAACGAAAATTCCATTCCAATGGCATTATCCCACGTTAGGATACTTTGCTCTAAATTCGTCAATTTGAGCACTTAATTCAGTATTCACATGGTTTTGTGTGAATGATACACACATAAGACCATCTTCAAGATGCATCTGTGCAACCACGAAGCACCAACATAACCCACACAATGATTGAGTAATCCACATACATTCTTGAATGCTTTCAAGAGTAATGTGTGGCTCATTCTGAATTTTAAGGTGAGAGTGCCTTAAAATTAATTCCCCTATGGCACGTCCAGTGCACATAAAATCTTATGATTGTTGGGAATATTGCAACAGTCAAGTGTTGGTCAACAGAATTGTCAATAATTTCTCTAACTTCCCATACCATGGTGATAAAGGAGGAAAAATTATTGTGTACGCAACAAAATTGAGCATGAAATGATTCATACACTCAATTTTCTCAACTATCATGTCCTCGGGACATAATGTTGCGAATTATACTACATGTAGTAGTACAATTATAGGCTAATGATATTTGGGATAACCAGGAGACTACACGAGATCTCCAGGACATCTTGGGAATAATCATCCACAAGCATATCATCATTGTAAAAGAGTCATTTTCCTTCTACAATGCCAGAATATTTTCTGGTTGTTCCTTTGAAGTTGAACTTCAATCTTATCCCATTGAACTCATTTGCCTTCTCCGATAAGGAGTTGGTGGTATGATCAATCAAATATTTGACATATTGGTAACCATTGGTATGATATTTCGTACTACCACCCCTTTGACAAACAGTATTGTCATTGCGATCATTTCTCTTAAATGATCCATTCCCTTTTGAGATATATACTTCATTTTTATTTGTCATTTTGCCTTTACTTTACATTCAACTCTCCGTGGTTTTTAACCACTAAATTGCTTAACACTAAGAGCGCAAGCATGAATTTCAGGCAATGGTATAACACCATTGAACATGACGATCCTTCATAAAAAGTCATGATATCTTCGCCTTGAAATAAAAATGGTATTCATATTTACCATCATAGGAGAATGTAAAGTGCGGTAAGGGCTTACAATCAGATATGTATCTGAAATTGCCTTATCATATGATCTCAACTAGATGTTGATTTATAGACAAATAACTTATAAGCCTCAACGAACTCGAAGTCCCGAACATGAATGAATAGTCATTGTGTGATGCTTATAACAATATATCTCCTTAAGGGGGTCCCAAAAGGGAAAATGGATATTCACCATCCATTTAAATACTCAATTTGAGAACTGAGTCATTGCGATTATGCTATCTTATAAATAGCCATATCTACATGTGGAGTTTCTGTGGCCACATGGCCACGGGTCGACAAAATCATCAATGTTCAGGACCCATGTTAAATGATTACTCCCACATAATGTCATCTCATCGCATTACCTTTCGAGAAAGGTCAGCCATATGATGCATGAAATGTTCATGCGTTAATTTACCATCAGTAAATTAAGTAGGATGAAAATGCTATGGCCGAGCATAATCATGGTCATGGTGATTCGTAGTGACCCATAGGTCAAGCCTTCCACGAAAACACCACAATGTGGTGTAGATCTTCAAATTAAAGTTAGTCACCTCAAAAGGGACAAACCTTTAATTTTCTTAAAACACATGGAGGTAGTCAACCACCTAGTGGTGCCTCACTCTTATGGACATTCTCATCGATCATAGCCTCCACAACCTTATGTTATTTATAACACATGAAGGTAATCACCACAAAATGGTGTTAAACCTCTCGGTTGTGCCTGAAAATTAATTCGTAGCTATGATGGCGTCTCATAAGTTGTGTTTGCATGGAAGGTAATCACCAAATTATGCAAGTATTTTGCATAATTCTCTTCATAGCATAACATGGCGATGTTATCGTCGCCAATGTCTTGGTTCCACATTTGATGGAGTACGTGACATTAAAGTCACAACCAATGACAAATGCTATGAAGTTGCGACGAATTTGAAAAAACTTCATCAAGGTAGTCACCAGATGTGTAGACATCATAGTTGCAAACGAAAATTATTCCGTTGCTATGATCCCATGCCATAACTATTGTGCCTTCACTTTTGCTTAAAACACATGGAGATAATCACTACTAAGTAGTATAGATCTCACTCTTATGGCGTTTCTCACAACCTTGTGTTAATTAAAACACATTGAAGGTAATCACCACATGATGGTGTAGACCTCACAGTTGTTAAAGAAATTAATTTCTCGCTTTAATGCGACCATAAGTTGCGTGCAAAGTTGAAGGGGTCATTATGTCAGTATGACATAATATAGACCTCAAGGTAATGGTGCATAATCTACGGTTAAGTAGTAGATGCCACTTATCAATTACCTTATAATTCATAAGTATAAACTTGAGATAGTTATGCAAGTGTCATACACTTTGCTACGTGATGTTTTCCAAATTTGCAAGCAAACTCCATATTCTAGTCGAATAATGGATTCAACATATTGCTTTGCAACAGTATTACTCACGTAATACATACGTCATTTTACCTCACGTAAAATGATGCATAATTAATTATTATGCAATTCAGCAGGACCAATGGTTTATTTGTGTATTTGCTCTCAAGCCTAGCAAATATTAATAACTTAATGGTCGAACTGCTGAAAACAGCAAGAGTCCAACAGGACTCGATTGCAATTTCCATAAGTCTAAGGGGTAGATCTCAAAACTAAAAAAATCTGGGCTGAACCAGAAATTTCAAGGACTTCAATGAAATTTTAACACACACAAGGCCGATTTACAAAATCGCCAACGAGATAGGAATTTCCTTCTCTTGTCCTGCGGTTACCGTTTCCCCAAAGGGAATAAAACACAACGAACCGGTTGCCACAGAGGGCGCCCCATCGGCCTCAGCGATTCAAGCGGACGAGTCAGGGACCAAGAAGAAACTGTCGCGCCGGTAGTTGCCGTCACGCCAAGTTCCACCGCGCGTTGATGGCCTCCGCTGCAGACGCTGCAGTTCTGCGTAGATAATTTATTGATCTTGATCGATTTCTTTTCTGAACGGTTGCGGCCAGCGGGCATGGTCTCCGCTGCAGTTCTTCCGTTCTAGAGAAAGCAAACAGTGCACCGATTAGTTCGCTGATCTCAACCAAAATTTATCGGAATGATCGATCGATGTGCTAGTAAATGAATGGACGCATGCGTGCTAATTGATCTATGTCAATTGATTTTTCTTCTCGGGCGTGGAGAGATCAAGAGATTGCTCCATGTCCTGATCGTTTCTATTCAAAACGAGTGCGTTCACGTGAGCGAATGTCATGCTCCGCCGGTCATCGTTCTTCAGATTAGGCCAAATGCTCTTGGCAGAATCTACGTGCTGATAACCAAACGGTGAATGACAAATGATCAATAGGAATCAACAGTTCGAGCGTGCTGTGCCTAGCCATCACCGGCAGTTATCTTTTAGTCCGACGAGAAGACGCAAGGAAACAGTGCAAAGATTAGTTCATCAATCTTAACCCAGTCTCTAGTAATCAATACGACGCACTAAAAAAAATGAAAGAGTGCATGTATGCGGATGCCAATTGATCTATGGCAATCGATTCTTTCTTCCTGAGCGTGGATAAGATGCATGCGGAGACATTGCTCCTGATGCATTTTCTCTTCCGATACGCTCGAGGAATGTTGATGAATGACTTGCTCCATTGGCCGGACAACAATTTTGCCAAAAGTGCTCACGGTAGAATCTACGTGCTGATAACGTGTTTAAGTATAGAGAAAAGAGACACAAAGGAATGGAGCAAATGATTCTCATATTTCATTGCAATGTGGGAGATCCACTTATATACAGTCTGAAGGGGTGTGTTGGGGAGACACCTCCTGGGAGGCATCCCTCCCATACATAATTGATCACATATTTTATTTCCTAACAAAGACCACGCAAATTCAGTCAGATTTCAGAGAAGAAACAACGATTGATTGCGTAAAATTTCTAAACGGGACACGACAACCTAAGTCGCCCTGCACGCTAACACGTCGGCGCGGTCAGAGCTCAAATTAACGCTGGTCGGTGGTCGGCGTCGTCTCGTCAAGACCATGTAGGACATCAGTCAACCTTCCGTGTTTCCCGGTTGAAGGCAACAAACTTTCGATTTCCAGACCAATTAAGCAGGCGACAATCGGCGTCTTTCAGGGCGGATCCTATGGAATTTGCCACTACTGTCACAGACTAAACTGTCCTTATCTTTACCTTAATAATTTCTTGGAGTACCGTTTGACTAGATTATTCTGACGCATCTTCAAAGTTCCGAATCTTGCTGACCTTCAATCAAGCTGAGGTCCGAATCCCGGAAGAATCCCTGAATTTCATCGTCCCCGTATCTTATCGGCTCCCCTGCCCTGTCTCTATTCGCATCCTCTGTCAAGAATCCCTTGGGAGCGTGGTCGGTGGGATCGAGCAGTGAGGAAGTCTGCAGCCTGGGCAGCGCTGCCTTTACTGGGCCTAACAGCCAAATGCAGCTGATCCCTAAGGACTTGGGCCAGCAGATGGAAGGAGCTTCGAGGCCTATGTTGGTGGAAACACGTGAGGAACCTGAGAGGGGTCAGGGAGACCTTGTACTCGAGACAGCGGTGGAGGAGTGTAAGGGGGAGAGCTTGGAGCTGGCCCGTATCAAGAGCTTTTGCTCCTCGATCCTCAAAACCCTAGCGCCACCACTGTTGAGCGAGTTTGAGAGGACGACGGGGCTTAGGGCGGATGCGGAACCTTTCACACCCAAGAGGGTGACGAGGAGGTCGGTGGCGGCTAAGGTTGGTACTCAAGTCAAGATGGCATCAGCAGCGGAAAGCACGCTGCTCAAGGCGTTGGGCTTTTGCCCGGAGAACCTTGCAGTGTGCGATGATGATCTGAGGCGCTTCAAGGAGTTTTTCGACTCACCGATCCGGGATGCACACCTGAGAGTGCTTGCTGCCATCTTTGGCAAGGAGCTGCCTACGAGTTTTGAGAGGGAGGTTGTTGACGTCAGAAACCCGGCGGCGTGGTAGTCAACACCGTAGAGCGGGAACAACTAGGGCTGCGGGCCCGATCCCTCGGACGACGGCCCGCAAAGCCTCTGTCGCGCGGATGCAAATTGCAGGGACCGGACCTATCGGTCGAAGGTGTGGATGATGCCTCGCTTAGTTTCTGCAGGCACACACGTACACGTTAAATACGAGCCTCGATCGGCTCTCGGGTTATCCTGTGAATCGGCTCATGGAGCCGATCCACCCATGATTCGTCCAAGGTGGCCGAATATATGGTGGTCGCTTGATCAAGATAAAGCGTATGAGATCCACGATGATCTAGGGTTTTCACCGCATAATCGGATCATCCTACTCACGATTGGGCCTCGCGCCGCGCACGGTGATCGTGAGCCAAACCTAGACAAGGCCAAAAAACCAACACGAGGTTGATCCTCGGAACGTCTGTCTAGGGCCAGCAAACTACACCCTACACGCCGCTGGATCCTCCAACCCTTTGTAAGGCCTAACTATTGCAGATATTAAACTAATCCTTGATGAATCAAGGAGCAATCGTAACGGATCAGATCTACTAAATAACGATCAAGCGGGGCCCCCGCACCCATGATGAGGTACAAGGACGGCTAGATGCGCAAGGGTTGCACTACGACGGCATATGATACTAAGAACAATGCTAACCCTAACACATCTATGATAACTACGTTGCTCGCCATCAAAAAGGCTTCAGTGCGAGCAACGCATGAACAACGTAGGCAGGCTCGTCTGCCTAGATCGCGAGATGCGATCTAGGCAGCATGTTGCTACCGAGAAACCCTTGAGACGAAGGGGTTGGCGATGCGCCGAGATTGGTTTGTGTTGAACATTGGTTGTTGTTTATTCCATAAACCCTAGATACATATTTATAGTCCAGGGGACTTTCTAATGTGGGCGTGCACCAAACCGTGCACGAGACAAACTCTAATTTCTACGTAACCTACTATATAAAGATACACGGGCTAACTAGCCCAAACTTGATACACAAGGCCGATTCACATATCTCTCCACGCATATATCTTCAAGTCCATCTTGATCGCGGCCCACCTCTGGCTTGGTCAAATTCTGTGATAACACATGCCCCCCTGGTTTTGGAAATGACATTTCCAAAAGCATTATGCTTTCTCTCGTTGGGTCATGTCGTGGCGAGCAGAAATCACCGCAGAATCCCTTATCACGATGCCTTGCCCCTTCCACTTCTCCACGCGTCCGAAAATTTTTGCTAGGCATCACCTCCTCGGAAACTGCTGTGGCATTAAATCCCCCTCACATCCCTTCTATTAAGCCGTTCTAAACAGCCTGCTCCTCCTTCGTCTTCCTAGCATTAGCACCCACAAAATCCTCCTGCATCACCATGTCTTCTTCCTCCTCCGAGCTTTCCTATGGGTCCTCCTCCTCCCGCGAGGCGCGGACGTCCGTGCCCGGAAGAATGGGACTGGAGGACCACCTCTCCGTCGTAGAGACGACCAGCCGACCGAGGATGAAAATCTTCGATTCCTTGTTGACGAGGAACTGGGCCGAGCGGGGACGACCTGCAGGAAGACGCCCCACCTCGAAGAGGAGGAAGAGGTGGATGACGACGATGACGACGACTCCCTTGAGGGCTACCCGCCGGCGAAGCGCCTTCGCATGTGGTGGGACGACGACAGCGACGATGAAGACGGGGATGAAGCCCCCGTAGAGGGCTATGGGAGTAGCGACGAAGAGCCCATCGGCAGCAGTGCCGATGAGGGTTCCGAGGACGACGACGAGGGCAGTGATGGCCCGTAGATTAGGATCTCTAGAATAGGGCCAGTAGTAGTAGATGGGGCAATGTATCCCCTAGTATTTCCTTTTGAGAGTAATTAGCTCCTTATGTAAGAAATCTCGCCTATTAATGAAGAACTTTTCCCAATTTAATTTTGCCGATTTCTTCTGAGTTTAATTGAGCCGATTCCCTCTTCTACTGATCTTGCCGATTCGTCCCTTTACCAATGCGTCGAGCGATAACACCGCATCGGTCCTTTGAAATTCGGCCTCCCCTTCTTCAACGAAGATTTTCTACATCGAAAAATGCAGGATCTTCAGGAAAACCTTTGAACTTTTCCAACCAAACCCAATAATCCTCTTCAATACTCATCATTGTGAAGAAGGCTGAAATGAAGGATCAGCCGATGGTACCCCAATCGGCTCTTTACACAGAGCAACACAGAGTATCCACCAGGCCCGATGCCCCCCGAGCCTTACTCGGCGAGAATGTCGAGAGAGAATGTGCCAAAGCCGATCCCCTTCAGATTGGAGATCCTCGACAAAAGGTTCAGGAACCCAGATCGGCTCGAAGCAGTCACCGCTGGCCTGAATTTGGTGGAGACCCACTAGAGTCGATGGCTGCGCATCGGCTATTTCTCAATTCTAAAGTCGATGCCCTTGCATCGGCTGTAAATTTTTTTTTAAATTTTTAGGCCGATTTGTGTATCGGCCCCCACACTTGATAGTATTATCTCCTATCCTCATGTTTTATCCACCTATGTGCCCCCGAGCCGATTCTGTCAAGAGAATTGATGGTATCGGCTCTTCGGTAGTCGTTGGGTCAAACGTTGATCCCAGGCGAAATAGATGGTGAGGATAATCTTGGCCGATTGCTGGAATCGGCCTCCATGTTGCTTGCTCAGTGAAGGTTGGCCGATTGCAAGGATCAGCCTCGCCATGTTTTCTTATTGACGTAGTCTCGCTATTCGTCCAGGCCGGCGGATAAAACCAGCCCAATCTCTGACCTTATCCCATTGGTGCGCTTGCTGTTGTCCATCTCGGGTGCATTGTGTAATCGTGGAGCTCTACAATTCGCCGGACGAACGAGCACCATGTTTGTGCCAGCCGATGTTTCATCATCGGCTCTCTTTGCTTGGGGCGCCACTCTTTTCTTTGCGGCAGTCCCTCCTCATCCAGGGTCCTCGGACTTTCGCGCCAATCAGGTCGTGCCTTCCTCGGCGTATGCAAGTATAACCTTTCGGCTTCCTCCACCACGCAATCGCTGAACCTGCGCTTTGTGAATGGCTGAGACCATCAGGGCACCACCTTGGACGGTGGTACTGTCTTCGTCTTCCCCCTCGTCTTCCAAATCCTCGAGATCTTCTAACCGAGGGTCTCGGTCGCTTTGTGGTGGGAGAGGCCCTAAGCGCTCAAACACGGACACGTTGGCTGCCTCATTCTTTTTCTGGTTGCATTCAGGCGATTGATTGTTGGTAATCGGCTCATTCTGAATCCCAGTGTCTGAAGAAGGGGCGTCCCAATGCCTGCCCGTGTCGTCTTGCTCCCTGGCGTGGCGCTCTGTCGCTCCTCATCGTGATTATGCCGACGATGCCTTCGTCGTTTCGGCCAGACGATCTCTTTCATCATCGTCGCCATGTCGCCGGCGTTGGTCATACCGACTCACATACTTGTTGAGGAGGTGATCAGAGAGGGGTCGTTGATATCTTATGTTCTTCACCTCCCCCTCTGTGACGTAGCGCTTGCCATCTTGACTGGGCCGATCGCATGGAGCGGCCCCCTCTGTGTCTTTGCTCTGAGAGCAGCTGTCCTCATCCCGTCCTTCTCGGAGCGGTGTCCAAACTCTACCATGCTGATGTTGGCTGAGAAATCAGGCTGGCTCCAAGGTGGGTGAACTCCACCATGTTGACGGCGGGGAAGGGTGTGTGTCGACCTTCATGGCATACTGGTTAAAAATTAGTCGCCCATTTTCTATTGCCATTTGGATCTGCCGACGCCACACCCTGCAGTCGTTAGTGGTGTGGGTGAACGTGTTATGCCACTTGCGTATGGCCTTCCATTCAGCTCTTGCACCGTAGGGACCTTGTGGCCTTCGGGTATCTTTATATGCTTCTCCGCGAGTAAGAGATCGAAAATCTGCTCGGTTTCGTCACGTCGAAGTCGAACCCTCGTGGAGGCCCTGGTGGCTTCACCCATTTGCAGTTCTGGGCCTGCAGCTCGAGTCCACTCAGCCACTGCGACCTCTTGTTCTCTCGTAGCACCTTCATCTTCGCTGCGTCAACCATGGTAACCACGCGCTTGAATTTGTCCTGGTAGACATCGGGTGGCGCTGTTCATATGCTGACAACCACCATGTGTGCTAATGAAGGGTAGTCCGCTTGGGAGGCCACGTCCTTGATCGATGATGATAGACCCACCACCGCCAACTCGATGCTTCTTTTTCGCTTACGTGAACCGAATAGCATCGGTTCCTAACGGTCCTGAAGCGCTGGATGTATTGACACTTTCCGCGCACATACTTGTGCTAGATCGGCTATGCCAGCCTCGGAAGCCTCGAGTGATCTTGCTCATGGAACCGTTCTTCCAAGCTTCCAAGTCCGGAGAGTTCGGTGGCGCGTGTACCAACCGAGCCGATCCTGAGGGATGAGAAGTACCTCACGCGCAGCTCGTCCGACGCTGAGATCATGCCCAGCTGTGCCAAATATCGGCTCACATGCTCGATGGAGCTGGAACCATCTGATCCGCTGAACTTTGTGAAGTCCGGGAGCCGATACTTGGGTGGTAGCGGGATCAATTCGTACTCGTTGGGGTACGGCTTGGTATAGCCGACCGTCTTCCTTTCGGCATCATGCCGAACTGATCTTCGAGAATCGTACAAATCTGATCCGCGGTGATGGCTGAAGGTGCCGAACCTTGCAGATTCGCCGGGGTGGCGTACTTGACCAGCCATGCTTGTTTTTCCGGTTCAGCAAGCTGCAGAGCTGGGCTCGGAGTTTTGTCGGGGTGGCGTGTAGCTAGCCACGCCGTTTCTGGGTGCCTCCGACGTTCCTCCTGTTGTTCCAGAAGTCCCCGCTGTTGCCACCTGGTTCGAGGGTGCCCAGTGCAGTCGGCACGTATGCGCATGCGTATCCGTGCGGGATCTCCTTGGCGCGTCATGTAGGAATTGGTAGTCACTGGGGTCACCACCAATCTTGTAGACGACGTAAGCCGATGAGTTCGGCGCTTCGGGCGCCGCGACGCGACGGTGGACGGGACGGAGTAGCAACTCTCCTTGGTGAGTCCCTAGAGCCGGTCCTGACGGAGAATCCGATGGCTCATGATCTCCTGGATCACGCGCAGCGACGCGCTCCAACGTATTCACCGGGCTCTCGGAATGGCGGTGCGGCGAATGAGCCACCATGAAGTTGATCTCCTGACGCGGCGACCTGGTGCGTTCTTCTGACGGGGTGGATAGGTCCACTCCATCAAGTGCGCCGTCAGGTGAGAACCCCTTCCATCTGATGCCATGGGAGCGGGTCCGTGGAAAGAGCCGATGAGGTCGGCTTCGAGGAGGACCTTGACCTCGTCATACTTCTTCTTGAGCTCGCCAGTGAGCTCCTCGTAGGTGACCGGAGTGCTTTCCGCCATCTCAGACGTAGATGGTGATGTGGTGGATGTCGAAGATTGTCCCACCGGCGTGCGAGAATGTGTTGACGTCGAAACCGGGGCGGGCAGTGGTGGTCAACACGTAGAGCCGGGAACAACTAGGGCTGCGGCTGGCCCCCCTCGGAGCGACGGCCCGCAAAGCCTCCGGTCGCGCGCGATGCAAATTGCAAGGGCGTGCCACCTGACCTATACAGTCGGGAAGGTGTGGATGATGCCTCGCTTAGTTTCCTGCAGGGCACACACGTACACGTTAAATACGAGCCTCGATCGGCTCTCAGGTTATCCTGTGACGATCTAGGGTTTTCACCGCATAATCGGATCATCCTACTCACGATTGGGCCTCGCGCTCGCGCACGGTGATCGTGAGCCAAACCTAGACAAGGCCAAAAAACCAACACGAGGTTGATCCTCGGAACGTCCTGTCTAGGGCCACAAACTACACCCTACACGCCGCTGGATCCTCCAACCCTTTGTAAGGCCTAACTATTGCAGATATTAAACTAATCCTTGATGAATCAAGGAGCAATCGTAACGGATCAGATCTACTAAATAACGATCAAGCGGGTGCCGCCCACACCCATGATGAGGTACAAGGACGGCTAGATGCGCAAGGGTTGCACTATGACAGCATATGATACTAAGAACAATGCTAACCCTAACACATCTATGATAACTACGTTGCTCGCCATCAAAAGGCTTCTACGAGCAACGCATGAACAACGTAGGCAGGCTCGTGCTGCCTAGATCGCGAGATGCGATCTAGGCAGCATGGTGCTTACCGGAGAAACCCTTGAGACGAAGGGGTTGGCGATGCGCCGAGATTGGTTTGTGTTGAACGTTGGTTGTTGTTTATTCCATAAACCCTAGATACATATTTATAGTCCAGGGGACTTTTTAATGTGGGCGTGCACCAAACCGTGCACGAGACAAACTCTAATTTCTACGTAACCTACTATATAAAGATACACGGGCTAACTAGCCCAAACTTGATACACAAGGCCGATTCACATATCTCTCCACGCATATATCTTCAAGTCCATCTTGATCGCGGCCCACCTCTGGCTTGGTCAAATTCTGGTGATAACAGAGGTGCACTGTATGAGGGCACAGCCGGTGCATTAGTGCACTGTGAGTGGAGGAGTGCTGATAGTCATCCATGGATAGTTTATTCGAGATTCTGTGCTGGAACGTTCGTGGCCTGAACGATTCAGCCAAAAGAGACGCGGTGCGAGAGTTCGTGGCTAGTCTTAGAGTTAGTATAGTGTGCCTTCAGGAGACTAAGATGAATGTAATTGATGACTTTTTAGTAATGCAATGTTTGGGGCCATCGTTTGATGGTTATGTGTATGTGCCTGCGATTGAGACGAGAGGAGGGATCCTCCTTGCCTGGAATAAGTCCTTTGTGGACATTGGGAGTGTGAGCTTCGATTCTTATGCGATCACCGGGGAAGTTATCCCCAGAGATAATGATAGATGGTGGCTCACCACTGTTTATGGGCCGCAGACGCATGAGGACAAGTTGAGTTTCCTGCATGAGTTAGCCGAGAGGAGGAGTTTGTGCCCGGGGCCATGGTTGTTGCTCGGGGACTTTAACATGACCATGTATGCGGAGGAAAAGAACAATGATCGGCTAGATAGGTTCATGATGGCGAGATTTAGATAGTTCGTACAGGAGCACGAGGTGAAAGATCTCTACCTCCATGGTAGGAGATTCACGTGGAGCAACGAGAGAGAGGCGCCAACTCTCACGCGCATTGACCGAGCTATAGTTTCTTTGGAGTGGGACCTAATGCACCCGGACTCCTTTTTACAGGCTCTATCCTCATCCGTATCGGATCATGCCTCGATCCATCTTTCGCTGAGCGCGGCTTTCAAGCCAAATAGAAGGTTAAAATTTGAGGCCTTTTGGTTAAATCTGGAGGGTTTTGAGGAGGCTCTGAAGGAGGCTTGGGTGTGCGATCCTAGCATTGTTGACCCCTTCAGACGGCTGGATGCCTTGTTCCGCAGTACGGCGGAGTTCTTTCAAGCGTGGAGTGAGAAAAAAGTAGGGAACATCAAGCTTAAGTTGGCGATGGCAAATACGCTAATCTTAAGGCTTGATGTGGCTCAAGAGTCGAGAGTTCTTTCACCGGCGGAGGGGTGGTTTAGGAGGACGTTGAAGCACGCGGTGCTAGGGATGGCATCCCTTGAGCGCACCATTGCTAGGCAGAGGTCTAGAATTCGGTGGCTCCAGGAGGGGGACGCAAACACCAAGCTCTTCCACGCCGTGGCAAATGGGAGGAGGACAAAAAACTTCATTGCTACGGTTAAAGTGGGAGAGGAGACGGTGACGGCGCAGGAGAGAAAGAACGAAGTTTTCACCGAGGCATATGAGAGGCTCATTGGGAGCATCCAGAACAGAGAGCATACTATTGATTTGGAGGCTTTAAACATTCCAGTGGCTGACCTTGGAGAGCTGGACTCCATGTTCACAGAGGAGGAGGTCTGGAACACGATACGTGAGATGCCGAGTGACCGGGCGTCGGGGCCGGATGGCTTTACTGGAGCCTTCTACCAGAGAGCATGGCCAACCATAAAGCATGATATCCTTGACGGACTCATGAAGCTGGGTGTGGGTGATGGGAGAGGCTTTGCCAGGCTCAACCGAGCGCTGATCACTTTGATTCCTAAGAAGCCGGATGCTTCGGAGATTAAGGACTATAGGCCCATTAGCCTAGTGCATAGTTTTGCAAAGTTGTTCTCGAAGATTATTGCGAATAGGCTCCGCCCTAGACTTGGAGAGCTTGTGAGCATGAACCAATCCACGTTCATTAAGCGCCGGAGTCTACATGATAACTTTGTGCTTGTAAGGCAAGTGGCCAGGAAAATTAACATGAGGAGGCGCACCGGCGTGCTTCTTAAGTTGGACATTGCGCGTGCTTTCGACTCCATATCTTGGAGTTTCCTTTTTGAGGTGTTGAGACGTATGGGTTTTGGAGAGAGATACTTGAAGTGGATAGCTCTGCTACTCTACACCGCCAACACGAGGGTGATGGTTAATGGAGTGCCAGGAGACCGTATACACCATGCTAGGGGTCTGAGGCAAGGAGATCCCACCTCTCCCATGTTGTTTGTGGCGGCCATGGAGGCCTTGACCATGATGGTCATTAAGGCTGTTGAGGATGGTTTGTTTGGGGATCTGGCATCCGTATCTCCCATGCAGCGTATCTCGGTGTACGCTGATGATGTTGTTATATTCCTCAAGCCGGTGCATGGGGAGCTTTGGGCGGTTAAACACATCTTGAGCCTCTTTGGAGAGGCGTCGGGGCTTCATGTCAACTTTGAAAAGACGACAGCCACACTAATCCGTGGAACACATGAGGAGGAGGAGGAGACGGCCAGGATTCTGGGATGCGATATAGCGGCCTTCTCGATCAGATACTTAGGGCTACAGTTGGCACTCCGTCCTCTCACCAAGGCGGAGTGGCAGCCGTTACTGGACCAGGTCACCAAGTGTGTCCCGGCGTGGCAAAGAGGGATGGTAAAGAGAGAGGGAAGACTCGTTCTGATTAACTCAGTTGTGGCGGCGAGAGCGGTACACCAAATGGTGGTCGCTGAGGCCCCAGCCTGGATGCTAGAGGAGATAAACAAGTGGATGAGGGCCTTCTTTTGGGCTGGAAAGGATGAAGTCCAGGGAGGACAGTGTCTGGTAGCTTGGAGGAGCATTTGTAAACCAAAGAAGTTTGGCGGATTGGGGGTCAAGGACCTCAGACTGCAGGGCCTCGCCCTCAGAGTGAGATGGCACTGGCTTAGACGCACGGATCCGGAGAGGCCATGGCAAGGCCTACCGGGGCTAAATGATCCAGAAGCCGCAGGTCTATTCCAGAGCCTGGCGCAGTTCACGGTGGGAGATGGGCGTTTGACCTTGTTTTGGAAGGACAGATGGATTGGTGGGCACACCGCAGAGGAGCTGGCACCGGAGGTCTTTGCCAGGATACCCACCAGGAGGAGAAACAACCGTCTAGTGGCGGAGGCGCTGCATGGGGACGGATGGATAGATGATATACAAGGAGAGATGACCGCCGAGCTCTGGATGCAATGCCTGAGCCTGTGGGAGGCCGTCGAGGAGGTGGAGAAGGATGGCAGGAGACCCGATCATATTGCCTGGAAAGGCGTGGAGTCGGGAACCTACTCGGCGAAGAGCACGTACAGGATGCTCTGTGAGGGCAGCGTCAGATGGAGCATGAGTGAGCCGGTGTGGAGCTCTTTCTCCCCCATGAAATGCAAGGTGTTTGCATGGTTGGCGTTGCGATACAGGCTGTGGACTTCAGATAGGAGAGCGAGGCATGGGCTCCAGGAGCATCCAGATACGTGCTTTACATGTCTGCAGGACGAGGATAACATTGATCACATCCTAACCCTATGCCCATACGCAAGGCAGGTGTGGTGCAAGGTCATACAGAGCGCGAATCTGCGGATCGCAGACCCGGGGTACTCGGGGAACCTACAGCGATGGTGGACGGAGGCCCGCAAGCGAGTGCGGAGGGTCGACAGGAAGCGTTTTGACTCCATGGTGATCCGTACGACTTGGACTCTCTGGAAGCAGAGGAATGCGAGGGCTTTCAGGAATGAAAGAGAGCAGAAGACGGTAGACCAAATGGTAGTACCGATTAGAGAGGAGTTCCACCTCTGGGAGAGGGCTAAGAGAGGAGGGAGACTAGGGATAGCGAGAGAGTAGGCCTAGGCGGAGGGAGGTGGTGTGTGTGGGTTTCGGCACTCTGGTGCTTTCTTGTAATTGTTTGTGCTCCTTCTTCTATAAAGATAAGGCACGTGTTTCGCGTGCTCTCGAAAAAAAAAATTAACCAATTATTATGTTGTAAATAAAAAGAACAATGAATATAATACAGTACTAAATAATTATCAGGCACGTTAATCACTTACTCTTCGAGATCGAGATCAAGCACGCACGTCCAAATCATAATCCGTCAAGTACGTCCGGACACTTACTAGTACCTCCGTTCTATATTAATTGTCAAAATACAAAAAAAATATTATGTCTGTATACATACAAATTGGAACGGAGGGATTATTTGACAACGTAGTATGGATGATATCTGCATGAGGTGTCAATTAATGCTCTTGATCACAAAAAAGTGCACCTTGGAGGGCCTTGGAGTTGAGACCACGTAAACAGAGTTCCACCATCCTGGCACTTATTTGACAACTGAGAGTGTATGTATGCTTTACAAAATGTCGTACAATATACACAAAGATTTACACGGTGTGTAATCTTTAGACCCTATATCTATATACATGCCTATATTAAAGAGTTATTTTTGTTTTCAAGATTTGGAGAATAGTGTTACAGAAACTAGGCAGGGATGATGTGCTCAGGACATACGGATATAACATAGGAGCGGAAATTCAACTCGTCTCATAGATGCATATAAACTCATTGTTTGAAAGTATATTTCAAAATGTTAAAAAACATTAGAGAAACATAATCGCATATACATTCGGATATTTTATGTTTGCACACAAGTTTTCGGAAAAATAAACGACATTTTTTATTTTCCATGTGAAAAAGATAAACTACGATGATTTATCATGACTATCTATAGATTTTTTTTGCCTTTTTGCACAACTCACACGAATTGTTGTTTTTATCCTGAAAACATGTGTGCAAACGTAAAATATCTAGATGTAAACGAGAAATTTTATTTCAGATTTTTTTTGACATTTAAATTTTTTGTTTTTATGCATTTTTATAAAGATTTCATATGCACCTAGGAGGCTAGGAGACAAAACACCACCTCCATTGAATGAGTTCAAAAGAACATATAAAAATGAACGGGAAACACCCGCTCTATTGATTCCTTTAGACTACTCATAGTGCAAGTAACTTCACTAGTAACTAAGTGTCCAACTTAGCAAATTTGCTTATGTGGCAGTGAGTTAATGAGGAGAGATGAGGATGGAGTAACATAGCTAGTTACTGTAACATCACACTTCACAAGATACAATGAGTCTACAAATTAATTAATGAAGACATCTATGTTACTACTTTAATGTTACTAACCACTATGAAGGTAGTAACATAGAGTAGTAACATGTACATGTTACTACTCTATGTTACTTCCCACTATGACTAGTCTTAGCACGAGAGCAAAGTACAAGTTGCCATCTTGTTTTTCTAGTGGAGGACCAACCTAAGGTTGGATGGGTGCTCGTGCTCCTAGCCCATTAGAGTTGAAACCTTAGGTTTGCCACCCGTGTGTCACACTAGGTGAAATATTCTTTAAGTAAGAGCCGATGTTTCCATCGACAACCTGACACATGTGATGAGTTTGTCAATCTCAAGACTCGATGCGTTGCCTCAGTCTTTCCAAGATGCTCATAGAGGTTGGTTGTGTGTACGTGTGTTCATAGAAGTGATTGTTAGCGCGTGTATATGAGCGTCTGCTTTCGTGTCGTGTGATTGAAAAGTCGTATTTTTCTAGTAGGGACTTGACAACCTTCACATATTTTGTTTTCAGATTTTCCGTGCACCATTGGACCTAGATTGAGTGGCATAAAGGGTGTGGCGCCTTGGTCACAAATCTCGCCGATTCATGCGCGTGTGGCCTCCGAAATGAAAGTGTGCCAAGCAAATATCTCTCTCTGTCGCATAGTATGAAAACTTTTCAGTAAATTTTTTTTTTTGCGAAACACAGTCAAACCAAAGACGCTCACACGTATGCGCAGTTGCGCACACACTCACCCTATGAACGCACGCACGCACACCCTATCCCTATGAGCACCTTCGAAAGACTGCGTCGAAGAAACTAATCCGACATGTCTTGAGATTGACGAAGTCACCACATGCGTCTCGCTGTCGACGGGAACGTCGCCTTTCACTGAAGAATATTCCGCATTTATGAGACACCGAAGTGTCAAATCTGAGATTTGAACTCTGTTGGGCTGGGGGTGCCAGTGCCCTCTTAACCATCCAACCACAGATTGGTTCTCACTTTTCAGCAAATTCAAATTGTTTGATGAAAGTAATGAGTATATATAGTTTGATAGGAGAGAAATTTCGTGTGGGCGAGCACAACATATTGATTCAGCATACTATGTTGCGACGCAGTGCTATTGCGCCTGTGCTGGACACCATGTAGCTTGGTCCCGCCGTGCGTGGGCGTCAACGGTCGACGCCACGAATTAACGATCCTCTCTGCGCAATGCAATGCATGCATCGACCCAGCGTGCAAAAGAAGGCACGCACCGGTGGACGCACGTATGTTTGATTTGAAAGGCCAGACTCCAGAGCCGTACGTAGCTAATTCGTGTCAGCCTAGCCAGCTACTCCAGCTACTCCATGCGTACTCCCTCCATCCACAAATAAGTGTACATCTAAGTTTTTTGATAAGTCAAACTTTATTACATTTGACCACCTTTTTAGAAAAAAGTAGTAGCATTTATGACACTAGGTTAGTATCACTAGATCCACCTTGAAATGTAGTTTTATAATATAGTAATCTAATGTCACATATGCGTATAATTTTTGATAATAAATTGGTCAAAATTAAACAAGTTTGACTTATCCAAAAACCTAGATGTACGCTTATTTGTGGACGGAGGGAGTACGGCCGTTCAGAAATGAGATGACAGAGGATACGATTCGGCCAATTGCCACAGCTACGGCGCATCCCCTCTCAGTGCCGACGCGCCTCTCAGCCTGGTCACAGATTTTATTTAGTGGCCACGCAGCACTTTGATTTGTGCATTTGGCCTAGAGCTCTTTATCCTAAATAGTTCTCAAGCAAAACATTTAGCAACTTTTTTTAATCTTTAGCGAAACATTTAATTAGTTATGGCATGTAGTAGTCGCGCCATTCTGTATTCTGCATTTCTCAAAAAATAAGGGATAAAGCTTCTGCCTCAGCATATCGGTTGATACACACAGCTTGATTATTACGAAGTTTACAGATTAAGTTGTTACAACTTAAGTGTCACATAAGATCCATGCAAAAATCAACCATCTAAAGATAATAAGTATACCTCAGCTAGATATCTCTTAATCTACTAGTATGCCGTCAACCAGCCTGGCTATAAATATTCTGAACGATCGGATCTAGTAACCATAGATTTCTGCTGACCCTCCTTGAGCAGAAAAGACATCCAATGTATATTCCTACGGATAACCTGCAAAAACTATGAAACTCCAACCTTTCTAGCAATAATTATTATTTCTACAATTCACATCAGCCACCATGAAGCAAAAAAAAAACCTCTATGCATATTCTAGCTTTATACTCCTTGACAATTCTATTTGGCCATTCCCAAACATATTTGTTATATTTGTGTGGAGAAATATTGTAGGTGAAGCAGACAATGCACCAATAATCTGAGAAAAAGGGCATAGAAGCAACATTTTTTACACCCGTTCATTTTCTTCTTATAAGATTATCTTTTGTGACGGAGGAACTACATGAAATTATTATTACTTATCTGAAGTATAGTTAGGTGTGTAAACGGTTAGGATAGTTTCCTCACCGAAACTGGCGCCCAATCTATTCTAAGATATTTGATTTTAAAAAATCCAGCGGATAAGGATATCCAAATTCGAAGTGGTGCCCTAGATACGGTATAGGATATAGTATAGCAAATAGCATGCAGATATGGATTATCTGAAATTTAATTTGAATAATCCAAAGCTTTTAAACCGGATAATCCGATTTTTTAGTCAAAACCCAAGGCCAATCTTGCAAGGTTCATAGTTATTGAGTTACCAAATTCGTTTGGCGAGCATGTTTAGCTCTAAACTTCTATCAATGCTTGAGTTTTAGCGCATCGTGTCTCTTTTTTCTTAACTACACAAGACTGAAAGTATAATTCCCTTTCAAGATTTGGAAGAACTATAATTATCTACCGATAAGAGCATATACCGATGAGAGCATATATCTGACTATTTTTGTTTCCAATCCGTGTTCGCCCCATTTTCGATTCGAATCCGTAGTTTGGGATCTCCACGTTCGAATCCGAAACCAACCAATATTTGTTCTGATCCTAATCCAAAAAATATATGATAAAAGATATGGTATGAGCAAAAATCGATCCGATCCATTTACACCCGTAAGTACAGTAGACATCAGTTGGGTTTGTTAGTGTTTCTTTAAATGTGTAATAACAAATAACTTAGTTTTTTCTGAAATGGGGATAACAAATAACTTAATTGCTCTCTTTGATTTAAAATAATTATCTAAAATAGATATATGTATATATATTTTAATGTGCGGATATATTTATTTTAAATAATTATTTTGAATTGGAGAAAACATTAGAAGTCAGGCTACATCAAATAGCGGGTCGACCTCTTTATTCGTGCGCTTAGCCTGTCTACCTTTGTCTCTTCTTGTACGTATGCACGGCCAGCAGGAGAAGCAACCGTGTCGATCGACACACATACACGGCACCCGCCTGCCTGCCTGCACCCCCTGGTCTCAAACATACGGACACTAGCGTGCCACAAATTCTCTATAGGGCTGGTCACATCGGCGCCTGATCTTGCTCTAGAACTTGATCGCTCTGTAACCCCGCCTGTTTAATAAAGTTCCAGATTTACCCGTAAAAAAAAAAGAAGCTAAAATTCTCCATCAAATTATCGTTGGTAATGGGGCTCGCCATTGTCCACGCCTAGCAATGTATATTCTGAAATCGGATCTATAGGGTTCAGATTAGCACACCGGCATGTTAAGTGGCTATGTCGGATCCAAACATCAGTCAGCTCTCCGTGTTTTCCGGTTGAACTCAAACTTTGCCTCTTTTTGGAGTGTCACTGCACTAAACACGACCAAGCGCCAGGCATATGCATATCCATGCGCATTTCCGGGCAGATCATTGATTTCTTTAAAAAAATTACGAAGAAGATGGCCGACCGACCAAAAACCTGTACAAGTACACAACTATCACATTGGGCACAACCACCAACCGACCTAGCCAAATGCCAACAATCGGCCATCCAAGGAGAGACAGCTCCGACTCGGATGAGGAGCTTCGCAAGAGAACTATGTTGGGCATGCACCGACCGAATCCTCCACAATCAACCGTTCGCTGGTCATCGTTGCTGCAGGGACACTTCCACATCCCCGACTTCACAACGACAGAGCGAAGCGCGAGAGAGCCCACCGGGCATGCCGATAACCGCTAATGAAGCCCAAGCCGCGACCGCTCGATGCATAATCGTTCCTAAACTTCCCACGTCGCCCACAAGCGAGCCGTCTCAGCAACCAACCATCCACCAGCCCGCAAGTCGAGGCCAACTCTGAGACAATGCCCCCAACGATGAGAAAAACGGTGAGACGCCTTGATCGTTCGATCTCGAGGATTTAAACTTTCCCTCAAGAGGCAATACCACAAGCTGACGAGAGGAGCCTTCAACGACACTTCCAATAAAAACAATGGCACCCGTGGGTGTCTTCGTCACCGGTCCTGGCTATCGCTAGTACTAGGATTTCTCCAACGATCCTCCGGCGCCAACCGTTCAAGTCCACCGACAACGACCTGCAACCGAACTTTCACCGCCAAGACCGCACCAACACCACCGCCTCGCTGCTGCCAAGTCCCCTTAGATCAAAGCCAACAACACATCCCCCATAGATATCACTTTCTCCTGCCAGTGATGCTGCCACTGCTGCGCTGCCAGCCCAACCAGACGCGAGCATCGAGCAGGTCCAGCACGTAGGAGACTCCTTGGGGCCACTCGTGTGGCTGAAGACGCCGTCCACCACCTGAAGGTCCACCTGGGGCCACCTCCCCCGGCATACCGCTGCTAGCAGCCGCAACACGCTCCGCTCCTCCATGGCCAGCAGCCGCCAGCCGCTGCCATGGCCAACCGTGGCGCACATGCAGGGATCCGGGCATGGAGGACCAAAGATCCGCAATCAGCAGAGCACCGCGCCCCTGTGGCCTTGCCGACTTTGCACCTCCGTCATGAATGCAGAGATGGCTACGACACCGCCACGAACGCAGAGATGGCCACTCTGCCACACATATGCGCCCGCAGAAACGCCACCACGCGAGGTCCCGCCGCCAGCTCGTTCCTCCCAACCGCCACCTTCGGAGCGGAGGGAGCCGCCGCCACCGCGGCAAGGGCCAACGTCAACAGAGGCAGAGAAGGGGCGCCGATAGAGGCCTCCTCCAGCGGCTAGGAGATTTGTGACCGTCTCTAGCCCGTAAACGTGAGCCTGAGCCGAAGATCAAGCAGTCAAGCATATCTTGTTTCGGTACTCGAGTCCCACTAACTTTTTGTTTCATATATCCTGTCAAGATCAAGAATCCCTATATTCCTTCGGCTCCGTATCGCCTCCACCGCCTGTATGTTCCCTTGCCCTGGGGCGTGCTTGCCATGTCGGACAACCTTATGCTCCAATCTCCATGGACCAATTGCTGGCCACTCGCACACGCAAGCACAAACGGCCGTGCCCGCATGGAGCTACAAGTTGTTTCATTTCGGTTTCTCTCTTGTCTCTCTCCTGGCAGCTTAGCTTAGATCAGGTTGTACGCTTCCAGAGTATGTATTTCCTAATTGGAATCCACCAACTAGTTCTTGCCACTTATTTCCAAGACATACTATGCTATGTGTAGAGTAGGGATGTTCGCGCGACTCTGGCTCTCAAATTTTCACACTTCGTGCCCCTTTAGACGTTTTTCTTCCTGCTTGACGCGCCTGTGCCTCCTTGCCCACAAACTCCAGAACATACCAAGTATCTATAGAGTAGGGATTTGTTTTGTCTCTTTCACAAAACGAAACCTAGTGCATATTCAAGAATGTTGTGAGCTCTTAGTTTTGTCGTGTAAAGCGCAAAATGATAAATAATGAAATGCGCTACCATCCTGAGGCCGCACCATGGCGTTAGGGCGCGAACGGTGGCCTCACATTTTCCCTCACATATGCGTCCTCCTCGTAGCATGCCCCTAGTTATTTCACCCTTTTTGTACCGCCGTTTTCACCTCTACCTCACCAACAACCTCTCACCTCTTTGCCCTTACCTCCTTTTCCTCGTCTAGCGACTTGCCTAATCCAATCTTGCCTCCCTTGCCCAAAACATCAAGTCTTCTAAGGTCGACAATGTGCTCATTGCGTGTGGCACTCGTCCTCAATCTTGCCGCTACCACTACCGGAAAGCGTCAAGTTGCCGATGGCCAGAAGCATAGAAAATAAAAAATTATTCTGGCACGAACCACCAAGATCTACCTATGAAGATGGAATAACGATATTAGATGTAGGTTAAGTCACTGAGCTTAAAGCGAAAGTTCTCGATGAAGACTCTGATCTGGGCGACCGCGTGGATATCTCCTCCTTGTTCCTAATGATCGAACTGACGATCTCTGCGGAGGTATCCATGCCTACAACTAATCTATCAAACAAGGTGTAGCATCATCGGCGAGAGTGGTGCAGCCGCACGGTGTATCGATGTGGAGAGAACACTGCACATGGGATAGATAGAGGAAAGCCATGAGGGAAAATATGATATCTATGATGAGATGGGATGTGGTTTTATATAGGAGGGCAAGGGAGGGGCACTTCTAGAGCCCCCTGGCACACAAGGAAAGCCTGTCGCCGCCCTCTCTAGATGGAAAGGTTGGTCGGCCCTTCCCCAATCCCTATCCGGCCGCCCCTCCCAAATATGAAGGGGTACGTGGGGGGCCTTTGCTTGACCCCTCCCTTGCATATTCGGTTGGTCCCCTTTTTTGCGGGGGGGGGGGGGGGACGCCTCGAACCCTAATTTCCTCCATATAAATATTACAAAACAATTCGATAAATCCCAATCCATATTGGGTAACTCCGAAACTCTTTTAATATTACTTCTCTCATATATAGTCTTGGAAAATTCTAGTATACCACGGAAACTATTCTGATAACACCGGAATGAATCTTATACTCCAACAAAACTATTTTTATTTCATCAGAACAATTCCGGACATTACCTCACCACAAACCATATAAAAAACTCTCACAACAGATTAATAATCCTTAAGCATGTGACCCGGCAGGATCAGTAGTACATGAAAATGGCTCCGGAACTTCTTTTGAACCATTGACCAATAGCGGTACATGGGCATCCGTAATGGCTCCCACGTATACAAGAATAAGTTCGAGTGAACCTAGTGTTAATACAAATGTTAATACTTATTGGGGCACAACCTTGGTTATATTTAGGTACCGTGGTGATGGAAACTCTTTGATAGCGTTAACATTAATCCTCGTACCGGATTCATTTATATTTACTCGTTCATGTAATGTCCTCGTGATCAATGTCACGTTTTGTCTACGCAAACGGTTTTCTCGCATCACAATACCGATAGGGCCTAGAAAGTATCTCTCCATCATCAGGAGGAGCAACATTCCAGTCTCGAACTACTTAAGTCCCGGGCACACTTTCTGATATACATGAAGCTGACCTTTATGATTACCTAGTTACGGTGGAGCGCTTGATAAGTTCAAATCATACCTTCCAATATGAGGGCACATGATATTCTCTGATGGTGTAAGTATTCATACAGAAGAAAACAATTTAATGATAGTACTAATAACGTGTGATGATTGCATCCTATAGTGTATCAAAGAATTGAATCTCTTTTTTACCCTTGTTCTATTAACAATGTACTCTCATTGTTGTTGGCATCATCATTACATTAACTATGCCCATGATCATAAAAGCCTGATCACAAAACAACACACGAGCTAGTCCTAAAAACGTGACTAGGAACAACTTTTTGTCCATCTCTACTATGCTTGTGGGCATTTTTAAAATCTCGTATTCAAGAACCACATCACTTATAGCATAAAGGGATAAATGTTAACAATGAACATGGAGTTGCAAATAATAATCATGCATTATCATTATTATTATTTTTATTATCTCTAGGGCATAACAATTTCAATGGCAGCGGCCCAATCGTGGAAGCCAACTCCAAACCCGCAAGCTTCATGTTTTTTTACTTGACAACATTTCAATATTGAAGTTGCCGATGCACATTTCAGTTGATTGTTTCCATTGTCTCTAGCTAGACATAGTGGAGTGTATTGTAGACTCGCCGTGTATCTTTTGATTAGTGGTTTACATCACATATAGCTAGACAGTTACAATTAATTAGCTATTTTTTGCCCCATATCAGCCTCAAAAATTTAGTTTTAAGCACATTAGGTGAGCCACTTTAGTTCGTTAATTCATTGCTGATGCAGATTGATTAGTTGGTCCCTTTCTTCTCTGTCGTCTACCTACATGCATATAGAGTGGAGGTGTGTCTTTTCATTATCTTAGTCAAACTCAAACATGTATATATAATGGAGGAGAAAGCCTTGCATTATCGAGTAGGATGATGAGGTCAAAAGGAATCAAGATCGCGATCATGCCCAAAGAGAGATCGCTGCAGATGAGTCTAGACGTGATGTGTGTGTGTGTTGTTCTTAATTTTAGGCAATCATGGAAAGGGAGCAGGGAGCACTCGTTCTTTCTCTTCTCCTTTTCCCTTTGTTTTTCAGGTATGCGACTACATGCTATTTTTTTAGTGGATGGTTTTTGCTTTACACGTGCACTTGACAGCACTCAAACTACACCAACTCGCATTATACCCAGCTATTTCTGAAGTGTTGTATGAATTTTTTTTAAGGATTCGTCAAAGAGTTCTATTCCATGAGGATTTTCAAAGAGAAACAAATATTCAGCAAGCAAGACGATATGGCACATGTACGGCGTGATGGGTAGTTGAAGACGTTGTGCCTCCAAGTGCAAAGTGTTGTATCAGTAGAGTATTTTTTTCACAAGGGTGACTCGAGGGTTTATATCGAACTCTCGAGAAATGACGTAAAGAGCTGTCTCTCCCTCCCTTCTTCTAGCAATCCTGCAAAATAAAAATAAAGCCTTGTGTCTCCAACTTCACCATGTGGTTGTCAAGCACAAGATTTCGTGTAAGTAAAAATAAATAAAATAGTAACCAAAGTAAAGTAAACTAAGCTACTGAAATAAACTAAATAAACCGGTAAAGATAGAACAATATTTTTGTATTTTCGGATTAAAATAGTCCTGCAAATAAAAAACACGATAAAAGTGATGAAAGATGTTTCTTATGATTAAAATTGGACCGGAGTTCATAGGTTCACTTGACTATTCTCTCTTTTAAGTTGTAGTGAACAATAACAATTAATCAATGAAATATGATGACAATAACTTTAACATGTATAAAATAAACATTCTTATGAGCATCACGTACTAACATAGAGATGATGCAACACGTCTCTCTTACACTCCACAAGATAGGAATAACTTCAAAACATTTTGTATTAAGAATTAACAGAGTATAGCTATAAGAACTTTGACACGATGTTTGAATATTAAATATGCTGCCTTAAAAAAACAAGATTATTAGTTTTTTAATGTATGAATATAGCACATGCATTCACTTTATCCCTAGTGATATAGCAAAAGAAAAGACAAAGCCATAATAGATCATGAATTTGTTGTCACTATTCAATCAATAAAACCATGCTATTCCATCTAACACACACATCACCCCACACACGTTCTTGCACACAAGTTGGATTAGAACCAATACATAATAACGAGGTCCATAATATGCATCTATCAATACATCTTACACAAAGTATATCAAAATCTCATAACATCATATCATAGAATAAAGATCCACCACATAGGGATTACAAATATGACCATAATCATGTTGGGAAGCTAATATGGTACTAAGAACTATGAAGAACATGAGACAAATATATGAAGCTACTGCCACAAAACCATATTCCAGAGGCGGACTACTCTCCCTAGCTTGATCATGGTGGTGATCAGGAAGACGCTGGAGAAGGTGGAGATCCCTCTGGTGGTTGCTCCGACAGAGTTTCCCCCTCCAATCTTTCATGCTACAGCCTCTGTTTTCGTGTTTCTATGTTTCTACGACGCTCTCCTGTCGAGAACTCTTCGAGGCCATATATATAGTGGTTTTTTTGAGTGAAAGAATCAAGCGATTTGGACGATCGACGGCCAAAAGAGCCTGGGTGGCGCTCCCTACATGTCTGGGCGCGACACCTGGTCTATTTTGGGCCTCAGGCCTATCCATGTGTGTTTCTAGGGCCCAAGTTGATTCTCCCGATGAAAACATGACCCTTCAAAAATACTAGCTCAATTTGACTCCGTATAGGTCTCTAAAACTGAAAAATACAGAAAACAGGGAATTCATGTTCTATAGAGTTATAAACCAAAGAAAGGGGATAATTGGTAAATCCCCATAAATCAATGTAAAACATGGTATTATCATCATATATGTTGTAAATATGTGGGAATTCATTCTAATAAAGGATAAATTTCATGTATGCATTTTACATGTATGAGCCGAAATCAGGGTTTTGAGTTCCGGGTTAGAAAATTTCGAGATCCACCGAAATATCTGAAATTTGGAAAGATATCAAAAGCTAGAATTGTTCCATCTAACTTTTGTCATATTTAAATGAAGTTTGACTAAATATGAATTTACGTTGATGTTTAATCTAGTTCACAATTTTCAAGATTTATATAATTATAAAACCACAAAAATTATACTCATTAATTAATTTAGAATAACCGCATAAACTAGATAGTGTAAACATATTTATGGTATACATTCTAAGCATATTAGATAAGCAAATTTATCGAAATGTCTAGAGTACCAAATTCAACATTGGCCCAACTCGCTACATCTTTTTATTATCTAATATATCGTGCGAGCAATGGGTTTGATGACGGGTGGAGAAGGTGTACTTGGTATCCAGCGAACATCTCTAACAGAAATAACAAATGAATAAAACATTTGTAATTCATTGTACTATTTTAGGATAGGTACGACTTAATTGTTTGGTATGCTGTTCTAGTCCACTTGAAATCATCTACTTTACACAAGTGCTTATGTCAAATTTTAAAATAGTCATGCACACAATTGAACTTAGCATCTAGTTAACATAAACTAGTTGCCGCTAGTTAGATTGGTTTGTTCCTAAAGTACATGGTACACACTGTTGGTCAGTGGCGTGAAATTGCTCATGCAAATTTAGCTATTTATAGTTTTGAGGAATTTTGGATAGATATTTGTGATAGTTTGTTTAAGATAATAGACAATGCACTCTTTTTGCGCGGCCTATGGGCCAGGCCTGTTCGGAAGAGAGAGAAGAGTACGGGCCAAAGGAAGGAACAGAGTAGGCGTCGTCATTCGTTTGTATACAGGGGAGCACGTTAGCCTCTTCACTCGCCACTTCCCTCGTACGCACTCCGTTTCCGCATTCTCGCCGTTTCATCTCCCGCCGCCATGGCCATCCCGCTTCAGTTGAAGAGAAAGGAGAGCGACGCCGGCATGGACGAGGAGGAGGCGGCCGCTGGCGGCGACGATAACCCTTCGGCGGCTGAGGAGCTGCGGGATCTCTGGCGGATGGCGGCGCCGATCACGGCGCTCAACTGCGTGGTGTACCTGCGCGCCATGGTGTCGGTACTCTGCCTGGGCCGCCTCGGCCCGCTCGACCTCGCCGGCGGCGCGCTCGCCATCGGGCTCACCAACATCACGGGCCACAGCGTGCTCTTCGGCCTCGCCTCCGGGCTGGAGCCGCTGTGCGCGCAGGCCTACGGGTCCCGCAACTACGACCTCCTCACGCTCTCCCTCCAGCGCGCCGTGCTCCTGCTTGCCATCGCCTCCCTCCCCATCGCGCTCCTCTGGCTGCGCGTCGGCCCCATCCTGGTGGCGCTCGGCCAGGATCCGGCCATCTCCGCCTCCGCCGCCGCCTACGCCGCGTGGGCGCTCCCCGACCTCGCCGCCGGCACAGTGCTCCAGCCGCTCCGCGTGTACCTCCGCTCCCAGGGCATCACGAAGCCCATGGCCGCCTGCTCCGCCATCGCCGTGGCGATCCACGTCCCGCTCAACATCTTGCTCGTCTTCGGCATGGGGTACGGCGTGAGGGGAGTCGCGGCGGCGCAGGCGCTCACCAACACCAACATGGTTCTCTTCCTGCTGGCCTACGTCCGCTGGGCGCGCGCCTGCGAGGACACCTGGAGGGGCTTCGCGCGCCCGGCCGCCGTGGCCAGCGGGCTGGCCGGCCTGGTCCGCCTCGCCGTGCCCAGCTGCATCGGGGTCTGCCTCGAGTGGTGGTGGTACGAGGTGGTCACCGTGCTGGCCGGGTACCTCCCGAACCCCACGGCCGCCGTGGGCGCGGCCGGCGTGCTCATCCAGACCACCAGCCTCATGTACACCGTGCCCATGGCGCTCGCCGCCTGCGTCTCCACCCGGGTAAAGCCATCATCTCACTTTCCAGCGCGCCATTGCCATCGGCTTTCCGAAAAGAAATCGTATTTTTCCGACTGATTCGGGTCGATCCAATCCAACTCACAATTCCTTCCTTTGGGCAATACATGCATACATACCTTTTCCTTTTCTTTTCTGGAATCAACATGGCCGGATTCGTGATGCGAGAGGTTGTTATTCCGCGCGCGGTGATGACGACGATGATGAGTTTGTTGTTGCCGCATCACACGTAACTTGTGCCGAGACAGCCGTTTTGCTCACACGAATTCTGGTGTCTTTCCATCTCATTTTTTGTTGCGCTCCTTGCATGACGCCGACAGATACTCCCTTCCGTTTTCAGTTGCAACGTTTGAATGCCCAAACCTAGAAAAAATCGCCTTCTTTTAAGCAAGAACTCTGGTCAGTTCTTTTTCGAGATTCAGTTTGCTTTTTTTAGTAAATAAATGATGATTTCTTTTCTCTACTGGCCGGCCTATATATGCATATCTTGTTCGTTTGGGTGCAAATTATTTTTTTATTTTTGGAGCTAAACTTTGTTAATATACTATGCAGTACTTGTATAGTATTGGGTTCTTCTACACTTTGGAGTTTTGAGTTTATATTTGGGCGACACGCAAGCCTGTCTAGCTGCTTGGGGCTACTCTTGTCAAGAAATAGTTTCATTCAATCTGAGTCAGAAAAAGTTGGATGCACTACACACTTGCTTCTAGCTAGCTAGGGCTAGCCGCACGGCAAAATAAATGTGGCAAAATGTGGCCATACCTTTGCATTGCTCCACCATGTATATGCCAATTTACCACTACACGTATGTACTTCTTGGTTCTTGCCTGCATGTACTTGCTTCTTTAGAGCATCTCCAACGGGAAGCCCCAAATCGTAGCCGGCAGAGATTTGAGGTCTTGTCGAGAGAAAGTGCTCACACCGGCGACACCCATATGAAATCCACGCCATCCCGAGCTCAGTAGAATAGCCGGTGAGTCCAACCAACTCATGTGCCAAGGGAGGCTATCGGGGTCGCCGTCCATGTCGATTTGGGGGTCTTTTTTCTATCGGGAGCGGCTATTATTTGACCGGCACTTGCTGCCGCTGACCCCAAACGTAGCCGGCATATGTGTTGCCGGCTACTATTTGATGCTCTTACCAGTAGTTGCTTGCCTACATATTTTCCTCTCTCTTCTGATGGTTTGTTTTTGTCCCATGCATACTTTCGTTCTTGATTGTGCACACGTTCAATATACTCCCTCCGTCCCATAAACGTTGTCTCGGGATTTTTAAATTCAGATGTACCTAGACCCTAAATATTGTATCTATATACATCTAAATTTTGACAAATCTAATACATGTTTCATAAGACAGAGAGACGATTTTTTTTATGTGCAATCTTTTACCTGAACAAAGAGCCATTTGCTAAGCAGCAGAGTAGTGTACACAAAACATACATCTGGATACAGTGAATCCAACATATTCTCAGCACCAAAACGACACCACTCCCACGTTCCTTTCTTTGGTAGTAGTAGATCCTAGATTCCCAGGTAGTAGCAAGGGACCTGCTTGGTTCTTTCTACCCTGCTACTTCCAGTGGTCGTAAAAAGCTAGTTACTTTCACAAGTTACAGCGACGACGCAGACACGACAAGGTCTGCAGTAAAGCTCTGCCTCGTGCTTCTTCTTCGTCCATGCATGTGGTATCTATCTGGTCTGGTCTTTTCATGGCAGCACGCACGCAATTGCACTGTTCACATATAGCACTTGACCAATCAATGGCCCCCGCCACAGCACCTCGCCGCCGGGCCACATGTGGCAACACTGCTAGCCGCACTGCTCAGTTCCAGGACAAGACAAGATTGATATCTCCCTCTACTGTCTCCCCACACCGTTTCTGCTTCTGAATACTGTTTGAATTTTTAAGTTGCGCCAAACATTTATCGAGAGCATGTTCATGGATGGATGCAGGTGGGCAACGAGCTGGGCGCCGGGAAGCCGCGGCGGGCGCGGATGGCGGCGACGGTGGCGCTGTGGTGCGCGGCGGGCGTGGGGCTGGTGCACGTGGCGTGGACGGTGGCGTTCAGCGCGCAGTGGGTGGCGCTCTTCACGCGCGACCCCTCCGTGCTCTCGCTGGCGTCGGCGGCCATGCCGGTGCTGGGCCTGTGCGAGCTGGGCAACTGCCCGCAGACCACGGGATGCGGCGTGCTGCGCGGCACGGCCAGGCCCGCCGTGGGGGCCCGGATCAACCTGCTCTCCTTCTACCTGGTCGGCACGCCGGTGGCGGTTCTTCTTGCGTTCGGGCCGGGCTCGAGGGCCGGGTTCGGGGGGCTGTGGTACGGGCTCCTGTCGGCGCAGGCGGCGTGCGTGGCGCTGGTGCTCGTCGCCGTCGTGTGGCGCACCGACTGGCGCGTCGAGGCGATGCGCGCCAGGAGGCTGACCGGCACCGGCACCGGTGGCGCCGAGATGATCGCGACGGTCACCCAGCAGGTGGAGGAGGAGACGAAGCGCCTCGTGGCCGGCAACGGCAGGGAGGTCGACGTCGCCGATGTGTAGCCGTGGCCGACCGGTGCCTTTCGCCGCACCAATCAGCGGTTGCATGCGCGCGGCCAGCCGTCACCGGGCGCTTCGATCGGTCGATTTCTTCCGGTGGCTTTTCTTCCCTGGCTTAACTACCGATCTCTCTGCGTGCCAAGCTAAAGCTAGGCCAACCTAGCCGCTCCATTCATATGGCACGGCTACCCTAAATTACCAGTAGCATATTTGTAGCGCCTAGCTTTAGTTATTGTGGTGAGCCACACACGGCTCACAGTTTGCTGATGCTTGCAAGTTGCTCGCAGCTCAGCGGTGGTGTCATGGTGTGCTGAATTCAAAGCTAGCCACCAGCGAGCTGATTATGTTCATTAGAGATTACACGCACTTCCCTTTTTTTTTCGGTTTTGTGTGTGTTCAACTTTGGGGGTTGATGGTGATGCATTCATGCCTTGAAAAGGAGAGGAGGGACCTGTCTTACTCCCTCCTCCCATCTGCTTTATGAGTCCTTCTTGCATCTATATATTTAGATTGTCAATCTAACACATATATTTAGAGTAATATAAACTATGCAACATAAAATTTATGCCACTAGAAAATATAGCATATGAAGTTTCTAATGATGCATTTGCCATTGCTTCGTGTTGCGATACGAAGTTGCTCCCTCTGTTCCATAGGGCTCCTTTGATTTGTAGAATAGGAAAAGCATAGGAATAGAAAAAATATAGGATTAGGATGTCATGCCTAGTTGAATCCTATAGAAAATTGAGTTTTCTTTTTGATTTTGCCAAAGGAATTTTTCATGAGGTATGACCTCATGTTTTTTCCTATATGATTTGCACTACAAGATTCCTATATAATTATTTTCTATATGATATGTTTCTATTAATCAAACAACTAATGTAGGAAAAAAATTCATATGATCCAAATCCTACACAATTCATATACAAATCCTATGAATCAAAAAAGACCTAATATTTCTTCTACTATATTCCCTCGGTCTTTCCGTCTTTTTTTACCCCATCTTCAGCCATTGTGAAGTTTAATTAGCCAGATAGGAGAAAATGTCAACATCTACTACCTCGAACTCTAAGTATTTGTCGGGGATTTAGCCAAACTCTATGCTAAAACATATGTCGATTCATTGAACTTGCAACATATGTAGATTCATTGAACTTGTGAGTATTTGGGGCCGAAGGTAGTGATATTACATATTTTTTGATTATTTTCCTTACGTATTTGGTCAAACTTTTTTCGAATTGTCACCGCGGGAGGGAGAAGATCCTCCAGCCGAATTTGTATTCAAAGTTACCTATAAGGCTTTACAACCTATTACAAGATGGGTGGGTTCAAGGGAACCAAAAGTTTACAAGGGGAAACAAGGAGAGAGATAAAACAAAAACCCAACACCCACAAACACACACATAGCTAGGGAGGGAAAGGGTTTCAGGTGCAACTTTGAGAAGCATTGTCGGCGTGCTTGCACGACGACCATCACCAGAGAGACATGCATATGTAGTGCCTTCAGGAGTGCCACTAACGCCATCAAAGGGTATCACATTCCCGAGATTTTGCAGATTGTAGCACCAACATCTGCTTGCATGGCGACTATCCACTAGAAGGCAGACCATGAGCATCAGAGGGCCAATGAGTGAAGCTAGCATAGCGGAAGGGCCTCACTCCGCCGAGAGAGATGCAGAAACGACGCTCACGCAGCTGACACAATGTCAGAACAGCGAGGAGTAGTCACTGCCAACGCCATCGAAGGGCATTGCAAAACCAAGATTACGCAAATTGGGTTGTTTTAGAGATTATGGCAAACATCATCGCTATTTGCACAAATATGTGATCTCCATTTATCCTTTGCCTTGAGTTGTGTCGCATTTGCCCAATGTAAAAAAAAAGGAGCTATTCTCACCATGCAACGTACATTTGCGCAAGAGTCGATCCATGTACCACTAGCACTACCACGTCCTAGTGCAAGTGAAATTGTACTAAAAGAATTAAACATGAGTGGAAAAAAAATCTAAAAGTAACGAAAACTGTCCGCCCATGTATGAGAGTCATATGATCTCCCCTACCAGGCCGACAGGGCATATGGAACAGTGCGGCAGGACTCACTATCTCATCGCACGGCAAGCTGGAGACACGACAATACGACATGCATTCCAAACCAAGCAGTATCTTTTGGGAGAAGCCCGTGAGAAAGCTATCCAGACAACACTATATAAGCAACTTTCGGAGTCTACCAACAGGCAAAGTGGAACTAAATTTCTCACCATGCCTCGCCAGTGCGAACTCCCCTGTCCACCATGTGAGATTGGCCCAAAAGCTAGCCCTGGAATTACTCCCTCGTAGTCCACTACTAAAGATTTGCACATATTTCCAGCCCATGTCTTGGTCTTTGGCCCACATCATCCATGGACGTCCGCATGTGGCAGCTAGCTGCCGGTTCGTTCTCAAAAGAAAGCTAGTAGCTGCCTATTAATTCCGGAGAGAGATAAAATAAATCTGCATGGGCGATCGGTGAGCTAAGCTAGGCCTAGTACTGTTCGGCCTTTCGTTCGGCGGCAAGATCTTCTTCCCGGCGTCAATGGTGGTGTTGAACAATCACAATTTTCTAGGTATGGGCCTTCGGATCTTGCTTCGCCAGATCGATTTTGGATCATTTGTCGTTGTTGCCGCGAGGAGGATATCCTCGCTTTTGCCCTACGTCCTCGACAATGGTGATTCGTACTCTCGGCTCTCCATCGACGACGACAAAGCTAGTCGGTTATTATTCCCGACCGGTGTTGGTACTCTTGCCGATGTTGTATGTGCTTTATGGTTGCGTGCGTGCACGCAGCCTTGGCATTGCGGCTCAAAAAATTATGGGAGAACTTTCGTCGGTATCTACAGGTTTATGGTTCGTTATCTATCTTTGTTTTTCAGAAAAGATTGTGTTTGGAAGAAGAAAGAAATTGAAGACCTCGAAGATTTGTTACTATCTTTTAGACTTTATTTATTAATCGTTGGAGTCAGTTCATGTATCTCTAACATGTACTATTTGTTGCTATGAATATATGTGGTATTGATTGTAAAAAAAAAGACATCAAAATTGCCCAAGGGATCGGACTAGCTAGGTGAAGATGGAATACATTGTTTCTATCTTCCTGGCATTTGAAAAGAGGATTTTTTTGTGAAACTTTAACTGTAAATTTGAAAAGAGAACTAGCTAGCTAGTACATTTGAATTCAAGTTAGGATTCAAAATTATTAGTTTTTACACATGTAGTCCTTCCGCTCTTGTTACCTGCCAAAACCCACCGGCGGGCAATGGTTAAGCAACACGAAGAGCCGGGAGGCTCCCAAGGCCGCTTAGTGGACCCTGGCATCTCGCGTCGTCCCGCAAGTCTTCCCCACGTCTGGCGGTTGCTAGGGCGTGCCACCTGACCTAGACCCGATCAGGAAGGTGTTAGATTGCTTCGATTGTTCCTGCATGGTAGACACGTAAACATTAAATACGAGCCTATCGGCTCTCAGGTTGCCCTGTGGATCGGCTCAAAGAGCCGATCGCCCATGGTTCACGTTGGATTTGCAATGACATGGGGATCCTACTTGATCAAACAAAGCTAAACCAATCTACGACGGTTTAGGGTTTTCACCGCATAGGAACGTCCTACGCGTAGTCGGGCCCAGCAGATACGGAAGATGATGAAAACTATCCCTACAAGAGGCCTAAAAACCAACATTACGTTAATTCCGGAACATCCTTGTAGGAACGTAAACAACACCTAACGCACTGGGATCGTCCGAGCCCGGATAAGGCCTAACTATGCAGATAAAACTAATCCTTGCGAAACAAGGAGCAACTATAACAGATCGGATCCACTAAGTAACGAACGAGCAGGATGCTGCCCTTACACCGGATAGGTGTAAGGGCAGCTAGGTGTCGAGGGACGGCATTGCCAAGAAGATATGCACGAGAAAGCATCAATGCAAGCCCCTAAACACCTAATGATAAATAGTGCTACTCGCCATCAACAACGCTTCAGCACGAGCAGCACAAGGTAGACGAATAAACGTATTGCCTAGATCGCGAGATGCGATCTAGGCAGCATAATCTTACCGGAAGAAACCCTCGAAGGAAGGGGTGGCGATGCGCCTGATTTGTGTTTGTTGTGAACGTGATTGTCCTCCTTTCTCGATAACCCTAGATACACATTTATAGTCCAAGGGACTTTCTAATTGAGGCGTGCACCTAACCGTGCACGGGCCAGACTCTATCTGTTAATTCTAAACACGATGCGATCTACTATATTAGGATACACGGGCAATTTAGCCCAAACTCTTAGCGCAAGCCGCTTCAAAGATGCTCACGTGTAATCTTCAAAGCCCATCTTCACTTGCCCTCTTGATTTGGCCAAAATATGGTGATAACACATGCCCCCTGGTTTTGGTAATGATAATTTCAAAACCACTGTTTTCTCGAGGGGTCATGTCGTGGCAGAGCGAGCATCGCAATATTCTTCATCATGACGCCTTGCCTTCACAACTTCTCTGCATGATTTGACAACTTTGGCACCACATCCTTGGAAGCTGTCCGAGCATTAAATCTCCACTATATCTTCTTTTATTTAGAACAGTTCACCTCTTCACCCCCTGCTCCAAACCAGCCGTCCGTCGAAAAATCCTCTTCCTCTGCAGCCATGTCTTCCTCTTCCTCCACTCAATCCTCTTCCTCGAGTGAAGCAGAGCCAGAGGTCAATCAGATGGCCATCTACGATGCTCTCGCGCCTGAGCATTGGGACGCGAGAGAATGGGACTTCTCCATCGAGTCAGAAGCCGACGAACCCCGCACCATCGGGGAAGAAGACCTCCGGTTCCTCGTCGACGGGGAGCTGGAAGCGGCGTGCGAAGACGACCTCTTCTCATGGGAGGTGGATCCTTCCCCCGATGAAGAGGAAGAAGAAGCGGAAGAGCCCGAAGAAGAAGACTCCTCCGACACCGGGTACCCACCGGCCAAGCGCCTTCGAGGCTGGGCTTGGTCAGATGATGATGACGACGACGAGGAAGATGAAGACGCTACGGCGGCTCCATCGGCGGACGAAGAGCTCGGCCAGCGGCTTGAATGACGACGAGGCGTGTACCCCAGAGATAGGATCCTAGAATAGGATCAGTAGTAGTAGATGGGGCAATGTACCTTCTAGCTGTTCCTTTTGAGAGCAACTAGCTCTTTGTGTAAGAAATCTGGCTATCAATGAAGAGTCCCTTTTAACTTGATTTTGCCGATTCCTTTTACGCTAATTTAGCCGATTTCCTCATTGACTTTGCCGATTGTTAGCCTGATCAACGCTCAATGAGCCGATGGCAACGCATCGGTCTCTTATGATAAATTTCGAGATAGATCAGTTCAGATCCTCAAATTCCAGTCGAACAGGACCAAATCGTAATCGTGCAAACCTTAGATCTTGGAAATCCAAATCCCTGAGCTTAATGTTAGCTTTAATCGGCAAGACTCCAGAATCGATGCCTTCAGGAGAACTCTAGGACCATTGCTGAAAATCTTGATCGCCTACAACTTTCCTTGCGATGCTCTGTTTCTTTGCAGCAACAAACTGGCCCAAAGCCTATCAATTATGATGGCTCCCTCTTCAAATTGGTGGCTCTAGCTCCCCAGAACAAAGAACCTTGAGGGCGAGCTGCCCCCCGAGCCTCAGTCAAGATGAAAACCGCAGTAAGTCATCCAAATGAGTCACCATCAGCTTCCAAGTTGTAATGCAGCAAATCAGCCGATTCCAACAAAATCGGCTTCTTAGAACAAAGAACCTACAGGGTGAGCTGCCCCCCGAGCCTCTCCAGCTCTCATCAAAAATGTGATAGGAAAGTTTACACTCAAAGAGCTGACGCACTAACAAGGCTTGGAAGAACCAGCAATTCCCTTGAACTAAGAAGCATCAAATGTAGTGGCTCTCTATCTCCTCCTAGTTCCACTCTTGTGTCTTGCTGTTCAGATCGGCCCATCATCTCTGGCAGGCTGATGCAGCTTCTGGTGAGAATGTTTGATGAAGTCGTCACCTTGGTCAAGCCCCAGGAGAAAACGTCACAGCCAATTGGATGGTCATCGGCTGTTCTCATGATCCTAACCTGATCTGCATGCTTACGCAGGCGCTGCTGATCTTGAAGATTTGCTAACGGAGTCACCAACAATTCCAGAGGATCTCCTCCAGTAGAGCCTCGCCACATAACTCGATAACTGCTCCATTAGGCTTCGCTTGTACGTCGTATCCCTTGAGTCGATGGCCATGCATCGGCTTATCCTTAAGTCGATGTGCGCATCGGTGTGATTAAAAAATTTGTAGTTTTTGCATTTTTTATGGCCGATTTATTTATGCATCCCCCATGAGCTGCTGCTGTGGGCATTTGACATCCACTCAAGCGTATCCTCGTGTCTCATCCATCTGTGCCCCCCGGATTCTGTCAAGTATTTGATGGTATCGGCTCTTCGGGCAATGCTGAACACAGACAAAACGTTTGTCGAGGATAATTTTGGCGATTGCGGGAATCGGCCTCCCTTTTCATTGCAATGCTTCGTGAAGGTTTAGCACTTCTTGGTTTTCCACTGTAGCTACGTGACTGGAGATAAGATCCTTTGCTTTTCATTTTTTGAGGGCGATCGCAGGGATCGGCCTTACCGTCTTGGACCTGCTACTCTGTCGGGATCGCGGACACCATGTTTGTATCAGCCGATGCCCTGCATCGGCATCAGCCGGCTTGCATCGGCTTTCGTCTGTTTAGGCGCCATACTTTCTTTGGCGGGCGCCTTCGTCTCCAATGTTTGTGGAATTTTCACGGCCAGATCGGGCCGCGCCTTCCTCAACGTGTACAGTGTGCCTCGGCTTCTTCCGGGTTTCGCAGCCGCGCACCCTATGCTTGAGAATGGCTGAGTCCATCGGGGCACCACCTTGGCGGTGATACCTATCTTCTTCTCCATCGACTCCTCAAAGTCTTCTTCTTGAGATGACTCAGCTCGTTTATTATGAGGTGGGAGAGGCCCTAGACGCTCGAACACGAAACTTCATTTGTCCTCCTCCTTTGCTGTTTGCATTCTGGGCGATTCTCGATTGTTGGCAATCGGCTCATTCGAGTCCCAGCAATGTTTGAAGAAAGGACAGGTCCAGTGCTTATCCATGTTGTCTTGCTCCCTTGACCTCCCTCTAGCGTGACGCTCGTACCCGTCGTTGTTTCTATCATGCTGACGATACCTCCTGTCCGCTGCATCTGACCGACGATATCCTTCGTCGTCTTCGTCGTAGCGCCGACGTCGGTCATACTGTTTCTCATACTTATTGAGGAGATGCACGGAGAGTGGGCGTTGGTACCGTATGCTTCTCACCTCCTCCTCGGTCAGGTATCGTCCATCATCATCTTGGGGCCGGTCGCGTGGAACGGCCTCCTCTTTATCTTTGCCACGAGAGTGGCCTCTCTTTATCTTTGCCACGGGGTGGCTGCTCTCTCTTTATCTTTGCCATGGCGGCTCACAAGCCCTGCCATGTTGACATCAAAAGAGAACCCTCTATGGAGTGGCTTAGGTCCACCATGTTGACGTCGGAAACGGACGCATGTCTACCTTCATGGCAAAAAAGTTAATCGGCCTGATTCTATCGCCATCTGAATTTGTGCGCGCAATACTTTGCAGTCGTTGGTAGTGTGCGTGAACGTATGATGCCATTTGCGGTATGGCCTACCGTTCATCTCTTGTGCGTAGGGATCTTGTGGCCTTCGGGTAGCTTCAACTGTTTCTCTTTCAGCAACAAATCGAAAATCTGCTCAGCTTTGCTCACATCAAAGTCAAACCCTCTTGGAGGCCCTGGTGGATTCACCCATTTGCAGGACACAGTACCCGTCCGATTCCATTCAGCTCTGCGACTTCCGATCTTCCGCAGTCTTCATCCTCATCAGCATTGACCAGGCTTATCGCGCTTGTACTTGTCTTGGTACAGTTACGGATAGCTGTTCATGCAGATCTCAGGACCATGTGCGCAGGCGTACTCCACTTGGAACGTCGGATCCTTGAATGGCGCTCAAGGCCTGCCACGGCCAGCTCGGCGCTTCTTTCTCGGATAAATGAACCGAATAACATCGGTTCTTGACAGTTCGAAAGCGAATGTATTGGACATCTCTCTCCTCGCCTTTGCCGAACTTGTGCTAGCTCGGCAATGCAGCTTGATAGCTTCCAATGATATTGTGTGTGGCGTTCCTCTAGCTGCTTCGTGATCGCTTTGAATTTGGCCACGAGGTGTACCATCCAAAAGCTGGACCGGTGAGGGATTGCGAAAGAACCTCACCCGTAGCGGATCCGATGCTGAAACCATGCCCAATGGGCCAAGTATCGGCTCACGTGCTCAATTGAGCTAGAACCTTATGATCCACTGAATTTTGTGAAGTCGGTAGCGATACTTAGGTGGTAGTGGGATCAGGTCAAACTCGTTGGGGTACGGCTTGGAATAGCCGATTATCTTCTTCTTGGCAGGATACGGAATGGTCTCTCAAGACTGCACTGATCGATCCGCGGTGGAGGTAGTAGCTGAGCTTTCATGGATTGGTGCGGTGGCATATTTAGCTAGCCACGCTGTTTCTCAGCGTACGCTCCCAAACTCCCCGCTCTTCAGCCGTCCTCCTGCCGAACAATTGCTCTGCTCCGGCAATCCCTCTGTTGGAGCTGGATCGCTGCGTCCGATTGTTGCGTCCGGCACAAACGTGCACATGTATCCGTGTGGGATCTCCTTGGGCGGCTCATATAAGAATTAGTCGCCGGATCACCTCCAACCTTGTAGACAACGTATGCCGGTGAACCTTGTTCTGTGGAGCTGCCATCGCGTACGGCAATGGTGGCCTGGTGTGGAGTTGCACCTCTCCCTGGTGAGTCCCTAGAGTCTGGGGAGTACTGATGCTTCATGATCTCTTGCACCACATGAAGCGCAACGCGCTCCAAAGTATTTACCAGGCTCTCGAATGCCGATGCAGCGAATGAGCCACCACGTAGTTGATTTCTGTCGCAGGGCTCTGGTACGTTCCTCGAAGGGAGAGACAGATCCAACCCTCGAGGACGCCTTGTGGCGTGAATCCTTTGAAACGATGCCGTGCGAACGGGTCTTCTCAAAGGAGCCGAGTTCGGCTTCAACGATGGCCTTTAGCTCATCGTACTTCTTCTTGTGTTCCGGGAGATCCTCGTATTTGATCTGTTCCTCTGCCATCTCGGATGTCGGTGTTGACGTGGATGTTGCAGAAGGGTCCCACCGGCGTGCCAGAATGTGTTACTGCCAAAACCCACCGACGGGCAATGGTTAAGCAACACGAAGAGCGGGAGGCTCCCAAGGCCGCTTAGTGGACCCGGCACCTCGCGTCGTCCGCAAGTCTTCCAGCCACGTCTTGGCGGTTGCTAGGGCGTGCCACGACCTAGACCCGATCGGGAAGGTGTTAGATTGCTTCGATTGTTCCTGCATGGTAGACACGTAAACATTAAATACGAGCCCTATGGCTCTCGGGTTGCCTGTGGATCGGCTCAAAGAGCGATCGCCCCATGGTTCACGTTGGATTTGCAATGACATGGGGATCCTACTTGATCAAACAAAGCTAAACCAATCTACGACAGTTTAGGGTTTTCACCGCATAACCGGAACGTCCTACGCGTAGTCGGGCCTAGCAGATACGGAAGATGATGAAAACTATCCCTACAAGAGGCCTAAAAACCAACATTACGTTAATTCCGGAACATCCCTTGTAGGAACGGTAAACAACACCTAACGCACTACGGATCGTCCGACCCCAGCATAAGGCCTAACTATGCGGATATTAAACTAATCCTTGCGAAACAAGGAGCAACTATAACAGATCGGATCCACTAAGTAACGAACAAGCAAGATGCTGCCCTTACACCCAGATAGGTGTAAGGGCAGCTAGGTGTCGAGGGACGGCATTGCCAAGAAGATATGCACGAGAAAGCATCAATGCAAGCCCCTAAACACCTAATGATAAATAGTGCTACTCGCCATCAACAACGCAAACACGAGCAGCACAAGGTAGACGAATAACGTATCTTTGCCTAGATCGCGAGATGCGATCTAGGCAAATCACAGGAAGAAACCCTTGAAGGAAGGGGTGGCGATGCGCCTGATTTGTGTTTGTTGTGAACGTGATTGTCCTCCTTTCTCGATAACCCCAGATACACATTTATAGTCCAAGAGACTTTTCTAATTGAGGCGTGCACCCCTAACCGTGCACGGTCCAGACTCTATCTGTTAATTCTAAACACGATGCGATCTACTATATTACAGATACACGAGCAATTTAGCCCAAACTCTTAGCGCAAGGCCGCTTCCGTGTAATCTTCAAAGCCCATCTTCACTTACGGCCCACCTCTTGATTTGGCCAAAATCTGGTGATAACAGCTCTAAAAACAAGTGTTACATATTATCTAGATTCATATGTATCTATACAATAAAACTTGTCTAGCCACATGCAAATCTTGCAAATCTACCACACTTTACATACATTTTAAATTGAGAATCCATGGTTCGCCTAGTTAATCACTCATTCAATATAGATCACCACTAGTCGAACTTCAAATGAAGCACAATGATCTAGTCGGTCATAGGATCGTCCTCCCTGCACGGGTCCATCTTCTGAGTCTGACTGTACAGTGGGCCTGGATGAATGCATAGAGCATGGACACACGCACATCAACCAGGGATATACACATACGTATAGCCGTGTACACGTTTGAATTAGCTCTTTTAATACAAGTGAACTGCCAGGTATCATCAACTTTTTTCACACTTAATTATAATTTCTCACCGATGGATGCTTCAACGCGATCATGTAACTTGCCTATAAGAAACAAAAACATCTAATCAATCACCAAAAACACACCCTAATCTATTGATTTATACAAGCATATATTTTTTTTACTGGAAATTAATTTTGTTTTGGTTTTGATGATCGAGATACGTTTTTTTTTGAAATGGGGAGTTTAACCCCGGCTTCTGCATCATGATGATGCACACCGCCTTTTATTAATAACAAGTATAATTAAGTCTTACATCTCACGTATCTCAAACATCATCTATAGTTGATACAAAAATCAACCATCGGAATAAAAAGAGCATAGTAAAACTACACATCATTGTAGCCTACTAGTATGACGCCAACCAGCCTGGCACAAGATATCCTGAGCGACCGTCAGGAGCCGTGTGCATCCAGAAACCATGGCATCCCGTAATCCCTCCGGCGAAAGGAGAGTCCATAGCTGAACCCAGTGAGCCATCATGTGAATAACCTGCAAATAATGATAAGATTGTTTTTTTTTAAGATAATATCATTTCTTGCCCTCCAAATAGACCAACATAAAGCGGAAACCCCAACACGGATAAACGCTTTAGATTGTCTATCTACTCCATTTAACCAATTACCAAACATATTTGTAATATTGGTTGGAGGTGGAAGATTAAAAATGAAATTATACGTACGCCAAAGCAGTTTAGCTAAAGGACAGTCAATGAATAGATGTTCAACGGTTTCTTGTGCACCACAAAAAACACACTTCATACAACCATTCCAATTCCGTTTAGCTAAATTGTCTTTAGTTAACAAAACCTTATTACTAAGGAACCACATAAATATCCGAATCTTCAAAGGAACTTTAACCTTCCACAAATATTTTCTCAAATAAGTGGTATGATCGCTCATAAGATCTTCATACATAGATTTTACCGTAAAATTACCATTGGATGTCAATCCCCAAACAAAACGATCCCTCTCAGCATTTAAATTTACCGTCATTAGTTTTTGGCATAACTGCAACCATACAGCCCATCTGTTCCCCAGCAGTGCCCGTCTGAAACTAATATTCAATGGGGTTTGAGCTAACACATGAGCCACTGTTACATCTTTGTGACGCACAATATTATATAATGACGGATATTGATTGTGTCGTCGTGGTGAACAGACAGATGCCATAGGATGGCTTGAGTTGGGGCCGAATGGACGCTTGAGGATTCGGGGGAGGGTTTGTGATTAGACGGGATGAACTTCCGGATGGTTTCCTCAAGAACTTGGCCAAGGCCAGAGGTTGAAGAAGAAATACACAAGAAAGAACTCGCTCAAGATCATCTTCTTTATTGATCTCCACAGGTTACAAGTTTGTGCTTACAGGATCTCTCTCTCTCTATTCCGCGAGAAAGCCCCCTCTCCTTATATAGGGGAGAGGGTGGCTTACAGGGGAAGAAACCCTAATGGCATCTTTGAACAGACAAACTACTTTACAAAGCTACTTTATAAAGCTACTTTAATCATAGATGACGCCGGGGTCTTCTTTAAACAGGGAGGCTGTCTTCCGGCTTATTTGATCGTCATCCTCCTCTTTATCGTCAGGCCTTCGTTTAAAGCTACTTTGCTTAGCTCATCTTTGTCCTCTAGCTCTGGAGAGAATCTTTGACCAGTCTGCCGACGTGCTCTTCCTTCCGGTATCCCGGTATCTTTTCTATCGGTCCCGTATACCCCTCTTGGGGATACCGGCTTAGCTTTTAGCCAAACTCTTATCTTTGTGCTCCGGTATGAACATTAAACCGGTATCTTGATGGATAAGACCATCCGGTTTGGCACGCCTTTGGCATACCGGGGTCATCCCCAACATTAGTCCCCGAAGCTAGTATAGTCTGGCGGATTCTATCCAACAGACCATGCCAGGTTCTCACGTCTTTGGATACCGGTTTAACTTATCCGGCGCTTAGCTTAGATCCGGCATCTATGCCCAGACTCATGTTTTCTCTCTTTGCAAGGCATTTTTCGGTATCTTATCCTCCGGCATCTTAGTCATTAAACACCTCCTCGGGGAAATCGGGAATCTCTCGGGCCCCGCATCTGTCAGAGACATGCGCACTGTGACTGACGCGTCAGTGTCAGGGGTCATTTCCCTTCGACTGCCGCGCGCGTATTAACTGCCTCACAGCGGATCCCAACCACCGCTCTGGATCCGTGTGTGCCTCCCTGTGGCTTTTTGCTCTTACGCGTGTATCGCCGCGCCACGTGGCGGCCCGTGGAGCGAACCGTCACGGCCCGGTGGTTTTCGGCCCACTTCTCTCTCTTTCTTTATAAGGGAAAATCGCCCCTTCTTCTTCCTCTTCTCGCATTCTCCGCTTCTTCGCACATAGTGTCCCTTGCTCTCTGCGCCTCCGCCGCTTCGCTCGCCGCTCGAGCTCCGCCGCCCGGCGAAGCTCCGCTGCTGCTCCGCCGAACGTCGCCGGACTTCGCCGCGGGAAGAACCTCCGTGGTGCTTCTCTCGCGGTCGCGGCATTGGGATTTCCTCGAGCTTCTCTCCACCTCGCCGTCGACGAACCTCCTCGCCAACCGCAGGCTCGCCAATCCATCGGCGAGCCACCTCCTGTGCGACTCCACCGCCTCAGGTTAGGCTCAATCTGCGATTACCCCTCTTTTGCTTGCTTTCTAGATCTTGAGTTGGTAGTGTATTTACTTCTCCTTTTCTTCTGCTTTTTCTTTCTCTCGTAGATCTTCGCGTGGGGGTAAATCGTGGGATTCTGGTTTCTCCGCGTCAAAACTCATGTCTAGTGAGGAGTCTTCCTCTGCCCCTTCTTCTACTTCTTCCTCCGATAGCCGGCTTAGCCAATCCTCCGACGGATTAACCGCCGATCTTGTTCAGATGGACATCGATTCCGGTAGCGACCAAGAAGCCGGTAGCTCTAGCCAAGCTTCCGGCGTAGATCCGGCCGGTTTCACACGTGGGGCCTGGATGGGCTCCAACGTTAGCCAGTACGAAATTGACTGGCTTTACCGGTCCAGGAGGATTCCGGAAGGAGTAACCTGCCGGCTCCCTGGCGACGAGATTGAACCGGTGGTCAAACCCGGAGAACGCGTTGTTTTTCTTGCTCACTTCGAGCGTGGCTTCGGCCTCCCCGTTTCTACTTTCTTCCGGAGTTTCCTTGATTTTTACCAACTCCAACCTCACCATCTCCCCGGCAACGCCGTTTTCTATCTCTCGTGCTATGCCACCTTCATGGAGGCATATATCGGCATTCGTCCCACCCGCGAGACGTTTGCCCGTTTCTTTGCTCTTCGGATCAATTCCGTTCAGAGCAAGGAAATTCCTAAACCCAAACCTTCCGTACAGTGCGGGTCTTGTATCATCGGCTCCCGTCAAGGGAGCCCTTTTTCAAGTTTTCCGGTCTTGAGTCATGCCGGTTATGGCAAGGGACCTTCTTCTACGTGAAGAACAACGGCGCCGCAGATCTCATCGATTTGCCGCCCTTTAACCAGCGCCGCCACGAGGGCCAACTGGGCTACAATCCGAAGGAATCTCATAATGAGACCAACGGTTATACGCTTCATGAAGCGGCGGATGAAGGACACCGACATCTGCTCCGACGACATTATCCGCACCTTTATCTCGCGCCGGGTGCTTCCTCTTCAGCGCCGCGCTCATAAGATGAGCGAGATGTATGGTCCCGTGATCCTACCAAGATCAGGACTTCCTCTCAGCAAGAAAGACGTTGTCCTCAAGGCTAGGCAGATCTGCCATACTGCCATGCCGGAAGACTGGGAATGGGGCCTCCGGCCTCTTAGTTCCACTAACCCTCTGACCCAAGAAGTAAGAAATTACGCGACTCGGGTCGGTTTACCGGTAGCCTTTATACTGTGACTAACCCTTTTTTATCTTTCGCTTTTCAGGCCAAGGACCGCTTTCCCAGCATTGTCTCTGACCGGCGAGGTCCTTGCCGGAAACGTGGTTTGGACAAATTTGACCCGGACCCCGTCATTCGTTGGTAGGATCTGAAGATGGGCCGGACTCCAGCCTCTCGCCTCGGCAAATCTCCACCGGAACCTTTCGGTTCGTCTAACGATTTGACCTTGCTTGAGGTAGCTCTTCTTTTGTATCTCTCATATTCCTCTGTTATTGTTCTTCTGTAGATGTTCCCTCGGCCAACATCAACCCACAGGTCCACGAGCACGTCGCCCCCCTGCAGGCCGAGGCAGGCCAAGAGTTTGTGGATAAGCTGGCACGGCAAAAGAACAAGGCTCCGACCTCGACGCCGGTTCGAGCCAAGCCCACATTCAAGCGCTTCGGACCGAACCTTTCGCGGGGAAGGTCGCAGTGTGAGCGCTACAGAGCAGCAGATGCCAACCTCTTGGGTAAGGCCCCGTTTCTCTGCTTGTTTCGTTTTACCAAGGTCCTTTCCGGTTGCTTTTTCCAACCTTTTCTATCTCTCTTTTTCAGCCGCAGCCCCAGGCCGGGGTTCTGCCGGATCCGCAGGACCTCAACTCCTCCTCCTCCTCCGCAAGCCGACACCTTCTGGTGCCGGCACCACTTCTGCCTCCGGGAGGCACCACAGGTCGGGGTGCGCGGCCCTACACCGCCAGATCACCGCGGGAGGAGGATCTTGTCTCCCCTCTCGAGAACCAAGACAGGCGCCCGCAACATCGGCGCCGGAGAAGAAGCTGTCGGGCGGGCGGAACCTCTGGTTCCTCCCGTCCTAGAAAGAAAAAGAAGAAGAAGCCCAAGACGTCTTCCCCCTCGAGCGCGCGAAACCGCGCCGGCTCCAACCCGGGTGACGCGCCTGACGCTCCCCTCTGTCCCAGGACCACGCCAACGCCGCCGCCGGAAACTCCTCGCACCTAGCCAGCTGGTGCCACTTCAACGGCGCCGCCGCCCGAGACCTTGACGCTTGCAACGGCCTCTAGCGCTCCCTCTACCGGCCAGCAGCCCCTGGCGCTACACGTTGCCCGCCGCTAGCGCTGCCGGCGGGAAGGCCACCGGCCTGCTTGGCCGGATCACCAAGTTCGCGACGGGAGGCTGGGCACTGCTGCCCTACGCGGAGAAGTGGAGCGCGCGGACATATCCAAGGCGACCCGCGGCCTGGGCAAGGACCGGCTACCGGCGACCCCGTGGTGAGCGGAGCTCAGAAGAGCACTTCATGCGGCTGCGGGCCGTCAAGGAGCTGGACGCGCGTGGTTCGATGCCACGAACAATCTGATGGTAAGCCTCACAAAGCCTGTTCTATCTTTCGATTTATCTTGGTTTCTCTTCTTCCGGCTCTTTTCTATCTTTCCTTGAACCTTCAACTTTATGCCGGTTTCTCTTTTTGCTGAATCTTGTCTATCCTCCCAGTTCCCGAGTTTCGTGTTGAGAGCGTAGCTCTTAGCGCGAAACTTCGCGCGAAACCGGCATAGCCAGTCCCGAGTTTCGGGTTAAGATCTTTGCTCTTAGCGCGAAACTTAAAGCTGAAACCGGCATAGCCAGTCCCGAGTTTCGGGTTAAGATCTTTGCTCTTAGCGCTTAACTTAACTGCATGGCCGGCATAGCCGGTCCCGAGTTTGGGTTAAGATCTTTGCTCTTAGCGCGAACTTAACTAGAAACGCGGAAACCGGCATAGCCAGTCCCCGAGTTTCGGTTAAGATCTTTGCTCTTAGCGCGAAACTTAACTAGAAGCGCGAAACCGGCATAGCCGGTCCGAGTTTCGGTTAAGATCTTGCTCTTAGCTAACATCGTTTCCTTGAACAGAGCACGGCTGACGCTCGGAAGGTCCTTTTTGAGGAGCTTCTCTGGGAGCACCGGGACCTCGCTGAGGCACACAGCAAGTGCCAAGGTAAGTCTTTACGCCTCCGGCATCTTTTACCGGAAGATTGTCTTTCTCTCAATTCTTAACACTTATGATTTTCTGCTTCAACAGTCATCCCAGAAGCTTCTATGGAGGCCCTCAGGATGCAGCTTGCCACCGCCAAAGGTACAACTTCTTGTTTGCCAGTTAACTTGCTTTCTCTAGATTGTATCAGTACAACTTTGCCAACACTCTCTTTCCGGGTTTCAGAGGAGAAGGACCAACTTATCCGGCAGCATCAGGAGGATCTGAGCGCCCAGAAAACCAGCTACCAGGAGCTCAAGGACCAGCTTATCCAGCTTGGTCTTGACCATGCCAAGGCGCTGGAGGCTGCTGAATCTGCTGCAGAGGCCAAGCTGCATGAGGCACTGGAGGATGCTGGCAATGCCAATGTGGTGGTTGCAGGCAGAGCTGGAAGAGGCCGCCAAGGCGCGGAAGGCAGCCGAGGACAAGGCCGCGCGGCTGGAGGCGGAACAGAAGGAGTACGACCTTCTGTTATGCAGACTGACGCGCTTGCCCTCCGTAAGTTTTTCTTTTTTCTTTTCCGGTTCCTGCCTATAAGCTTATCTGTTCCGGTAGCATGTTGCTTAGCTTTTCTTCTTTATCTTGCAGGGCTCTTTCCGGATTCCGACCTTGTCTTTGTAAAGAGGTTGGAGGCAAGTGCTACGGGCATACAAGAACCTGGGTGCGCTGGGATCCTGACCACTGGTTGCGGCGAGCGCGCGGGTCTCCCACATGCGCTGCGTGGATCGGAACCTCTCGATATTCGGATGTGGCCACCCAGCTCTACGGACTCTTTGGCACGGGAGCAAGTGCCGGACACCTTCTCCCTCATCGACGACCGCACGAAGGGTGCGGCCGAAGGATCGGGAGTGGCAGTGCTCATTGCCGTGCGGACGGACTCGGCGGCGTTGCCTTCTCCTGTACCCGGAGCTGGACCTGGACCTCTCACCGCGTGCGCGAAGGGGCTGAAACCGATCTGGACCTCCTCGCTAAGCGGCGGGATCGCGTACCACATCGCGAGTCGGCGGCATGCGCATTCATCCCCTCACGAAGGCGTCAAGGATTATCGAAGCGCGAGGAGGAAGATGAAGACCCTGATGAACGAGAAGCCGGTGACACGCCTCAGAGGGTCCCGATGCCAACGATGCTCCTCCGAAGCTCCTTGTGCGAATGTTGTCTGTTATTCTGACTGCCTGTGATAAGCCTGCTCAACTTGGAAACATTGCCCGTTAAATTCTACCCCGGTATGCCGGGGTCTATGATGTAAGATAATACTTTAACCTCTATTTTGGTTGTGGTACAACAGTTTATGCCGGTATGCTATACCGGTAGTTAATTAACTTATGTTTGCCTTAGCATATTTGCTTATTGATTTGCTTTTTCTTGCAGTGCAATGATTCCGAAATTGTTTCCGCATCCAATGTGATGCATACTTGGCTCTTTTGCTTTGGCTTTGCCTACCTTCTCTGGGCGTTTTTAGCGTATGAGCACAAAGTTCTTTTACCAAGCAAGCATTTTCTTGAACTTAGAAATAACTCGAAATTTTTGCAAAAAACCGGTATAACCGGGGTTAGTTAAATTTTCCGGATTGTTCTTTCCCGCTCTCCCTCTTCGTAGTTCATGTGCTTATCCCCTACCGGTTTATCTTGCTTGCCATGAAGCCAAGTTGTGGACAACAGCAAAGTCGAAGACTCCGGTAGGGTCTAGCACACTACTAAACCGGAAAGAAAAAACGTTCAATGAGCAACCGGTAAACAGAAAAAATAAACATGTTTCATATAACTTTTGTAAGGGTAGTCCCTAAGATTCATTCGAGGTTCCAACATCTTTTATTCATAGCAAATAAGGTACAAAAAGGAACTTCTTACAGCACAACTTTAAGAGTAGAAAGGACGCAACAGAGCTACATTCCATGGTCGTTTGGTCTCCTCTCCTGTCCGCCTTTCCTTTCTTCCATTCCTGTGCATCAATCGGGTAATAGGCATCATTATGGAGAGCCTTGCTCACAATGAAAGGTCCTTCCATGGGGGTGAGAGTCCTTCAGTGCGGCGCACTAGGCGTAGCACTAGGTCTCCTTCTCGAGAATACCCTCGGGTTAACCTTCGGCTGTGATAGTGTCGGAGTTTCTTTGGTAAATGGCTGTTCGCCAAAGCTAATTCTCTTGCTTCTTCTAGCAAGTCCACATCGTTTTCTCGGGCCTCCTTTACCTCTTCTTCGGTATAGAGTTGCACCCTTGGTGAATCATGGAGAATGTCGGTTGGTATGACCGCTTCTGCTCTAAACCATAAAGAATGGCGTGTATCCGGTAGACCGGTTTGGAGTTGTTCTTATACTCCACAATACGGATGGTAGCTCATCGATCCAACACCCGGCCGATTTTCCATCGCATCGATGAGTCTTGGTTTGATACCGGAAAGTACCAAAGCGTTTGTTCTTTCAACTTGGCCATTGCCTTGTGGATGCGCCACTGAGCATAAATCCAGCCGGATGTTTTTGTCTTCACAGAATCGCTTGAACTCTCCTTGAGCAAAGTTTGAGCCATTGTCAGTTATGATACTGTGTGGGTATCCATACCGCAGGATTACATCTTTTAGGAACTTCACCGCTGTGTGGCCATCCACTTTGCGATCTTCCTTCCAGCCACTTGGTGAATTTATCCACCATTACCAAGATGTGAGTCATGTTTCCCTTGCGGTTTTGAACGGTCCAACCATGTCCAGGCACCAAACAGCAAATGGCCAAGTTAGTGGTATGGTCTTTAAACCGGATGCTGAGGTATGGTTTTGCTTGGCGTACCTCTGGCACCCATTACATTTTCTTACCAGATCCTCCGCATTTTCCAAAGCCATTGGCCAATAGAACCCATGCCGGAACACTTTTGGCACGGCGCCCTTGATGAAGCGTGATGCCCACATTCTCCTCGGTGAATTTCCTCGAGCATTTCTTTTCCCTCTTCCGGTTCCACACACCTTTGGAGGACACCGGTAACACTTCTCTTGTACACCTCTCCATTGATGATGGTGTAAGCTTTGGACCTCCTCTGTATCCTTCGGACTCATTTTCGTCAACCGGCAAGGTGCCGTTGATCAGAAATTCCTTAATAGGTTTAACCCAAGATGGCGCTTCTCTAACCACAAACACCGGCACGTCTATGTCCATACTGTCCACAAGCATTGCCTCTTCCGGTATGGGCGTCGCAGTCCCCGAGCTTACCGGTGGAGTCCCAGGGTTGACTGCGGCGGTCAGTGTGGAACAGTCCCGGGTTTCCTTCGTCGATGTCCATTGGCACCACATGTGACTCCGGTACGAAAATTGATTCCGACTCCGGACTTGGTTTGATTGATGGAACTCTTAAGTGCGCCAAGGCTATTCCGGGAGGAATTTCTTGCCTAGACGAACCTAGCTTGGACAAGGCATCCGCGGCTTCATTTTCTGCACGTGGCACATGGTGAAACTCACATCCTTCGAAGAAGCCGGCAATATTTTGCACATGAAACCGGTATGAGCCCATGTTGGCATCTTTTGCATCCCAATCTCCGGAACACTGCTGTACCACAAGATCTGAGTCGCCGTAGCAAATGATCCAGAGCGCAGATTTCCTTTGCGACCTTAAGCCCATGTGGAAGCTTCGTACTCAGCAACATTGTTTGAGCGCCTGAAGTGCACTTGCAAAACATCTGGAGATGATCTCCCTTTGGTGAGGTGAGTACCACACCGGCACCGAGACCCTCCTTGAGCTTGGATCAGTCAAAGTGCATCTTCCGGTATTCTATCTTGTGTTCGCGCTGTATTTCCGCCCAATCGACCAAGAAATCAGCAGCTAAAGCTTGCGATTTTATGGCATCTCTCCTTTTACACCGGTACATATGGTGATAACTGAATTGCCCATTTTGCAATCCGGCTGCTGGCGTCCTTGTTGCCCATGATATCGGAGATGGGTGCCTCACTCACCACCTTCATAGGGTGCTCCTCAAAGTAGTGCTTTAGCTTCGTGGCGGCCATGAACACGCCATAAGTCATCTTCTGGAAGTGCGGGTAGTTCTGCTTTGAGGAGGAGAGCACTTCACTCAGATAGTATACCGGCCTTTGCACGGTTTTTCCTTCCTCTTCTCGTTCTACCACAACCACAACACTAACCACCGGTTTGTTGCCGCTATACAAAGCAACATGGGTTCCCTTTCCAAAGGTGAGGCCAAGATTGGGGCTATAGCTAGCATCGTTTTTAGCTCTTTAAACGCCGCGTCTGCCTGAGGGGTCCAGACGAAAGTATCGGATTTTTTCATTAAGGCATAAAGCGGCAAAGCCTTTTCTCCTAGCTTGCTTATGAACCAGCTTAGCGATGCCAAGCTTCCGGTAAATTTCTGTACATCTTTTAGTTCTCGTGGGATCGTCATTCTCTCGATTGCCGGATTTTTACCGGATTGACTTCAATGCCCAGCTTGACACAAGAAAGCCAAGCAGCTTACCGCGAGGACACCAAAATGCGATGTCTACAGGTGCTTCTATTCTTGTAGGCAGTGTTAGGCCTCAAGAGAGAGGTTTGTAGAACAGCAGCAAGTTTCCCTTAAGTGGATTACCCAAGGTTTATCGAACTCCGGGAGGAAGAGGTCAAAGATATCCCTCTCATGCAACAACCACAAAGCAGAAGTCTCTTGTGTCCCCAACACACCTAACGGTGCACTAGTTCGGCGAAGAGATAGTGAAATCCAAGTGGTATGAATGAATATGAAACGTAGTACGGCGCCAGAAAATAGCTTGCTGGCGTGCGGTTGATGGTAATATTGTAGGAAGTAAACAAACGATAGTACTTGCGATGAAAACATTAAACAAGACGATAGCGATATTTAGGAACAACAGGATTAGACTTTCACTAGTGGACACTCTCAACTTGATCACATAACGAATAGATAAATGCATACTCTACACTCTCTTGTTGGATGATGAACACATTACGTAGGATTACACGAACCCTCAATGCCGGAGTTAACAAGCTCCACAATTCAATGTTCATATTTAAATAACCTTAGAGTGCATGAAAGATCGATACGACTAAACCAAGTACTAACATAGCATGCACACTGTCACCTTTATGCTTATGTAGGAGGAATAATACACATCAATACTATCATAGCAATAGTTAACTTAGCAATCACAAGAGATCATGATCATAGCATAAACCAAGTACTAACACGAGTGCACACACTGTCACCATTACACAGTGTAGGAGGAATAAAACTACTTTAATAACATCACTAGAGTAGCACATAGATAAATTGTGATACAAAACACATTGCAATCATAAAGAGATATAAATAAGCACTTCACTATGCCATTCATAATAGTGAATAAGTATTCTGTGAAAGACCCACACGGTGCACACAACGTCACCTTTACACACGTGGGACAAGGAGTCTCTCCGGAGATCACATAAGTAAAACTCACTTGACTAGCACAATGACATCTAGATTACAAGCATCATCATATGAATCTCAATCATGTAAGGCAGCTCATGAGATTATTGTATTGAAGTACATAGGAGAGATGAACCACATAGCTACCGGTGGCCCGAGCCTCGATGGAGAACTACTCCTCCTCATGGGAGCGGGCGGTGATGAAGATGGCGGTGGAGATGGCAGCGGTGTCGATGGAGAAGCCTTCCGGGGCACTTCCCCGTCCGGCGGGGTGCCGGAATAGAGACTCCTGTCCCCCGAATCTGGCTCCGCGATGGCGGCGGCTCTGGAAGGTTTCGCGTACCGTGGCTTCCTTTGTAAGGGTTTTAGGTCAGGACCTTTAAATAGGCGAAAGGGGAGCCTCGGAGGGGGGGGCACGGTGCCCTCACCACCAGTGGCGCGGCCGGGCCAGGCCCGCGCCCAGGTGTGTGTGGGCCCCACAGCCCATCTCTGGCCCCTCTTCGGTGATCCATGAGCTTCCGGGAAAAATAGGAACCTGGGCGTTGATTTCGTCAATTAGAAATGTTCGTTACTAGGATTAAGCCAAAAACCGAGAGGAGCGGCACTTCGGCATCTTGTTAATAGGTTAGTTCCAGAAAAGCGTAAATACAGCATATAATGTGCATAAAACATGTAGGTATCATCAATAAAGTAGCATGGAACATAAGAAATTATCGATACGTTGGAGACGTATCAGGTACATTTTGCCGGATTAAGTTTCATCCGGAACCGTTTTAGGTTGTCAAATGTTTGCCGGATGTCATCGATTAAGGTGTCTTTTACCTTGGTTTTTATCACGATGTCATCCACATAGCTTGCACATTCTTTCCGATTTGATCAAACAAGCATTTTTGCATCCGTGGTACGTTGCACCAGCGTTGCGCAAACAAAAGGCATAGTAACATAGCAATAAGCCCCGTGCGGGTAATGAGACGCGATTTTTAGATCTTCCTTTTTCGAGGGATTTGGTGGAAACCGGAATACGCATCCAGAAAAGACAACATCTCACACCCAGGCAGTAGAATCAATCACTTGATCGATCCGGGCAAAGGGAAAGGATCTCTTGGGCAAGCCTTGTTGAGGTTGGTGTAGTCGATGCACATGCGCCACACCTTTGGAGCTTTTGCCTCCAGGGTTTTCATCTTTCTTCTTTTAGACCATCAGGATTGGCCAGCCACTCTGTATGTGTGACCTGAAGCCGGCAACCAACAACTTTGTCACCTCCTCTCCAATGATTTTTCTCCTATCTTCAGCGAACCGGCGCAAAGGTTCTCCAGGCCAGCATCCTTCCGGACGTTTAGAGTGCTCAGCCAGCTCCCTCGGAACACCCACCAAGTCATCGTAGACCAAGCAAAGATATTCGATTCTCACGGAGGAAGGCGACGAGCGCTTTCCTATGCGGGCGGGGCCGGCACCGGTACGGATGGTGCGCTCACGGGTAAGCCGGATCCGGCACAATGTCCTTTGTTTCATTCGTCGGCTTGAAACCGGCGTGCCCAGAGTTTCCACTCATTGCCGCTAAGCTCAGCTTTGAGGATTGAGCCAGCGCCACGGCGGTTTGCATCCTTTTCTTTTCCTCAGCTATCACCAGCGATTCTAGGTTTGATGGCGGGAGCGGTTTCCATTGAGACTTTATAGTTTCCACTTACAGTCAAAGGTGCGAGGTGCCGATATCTTCATCTTGAGTAACCGTTGTAGTCGTAGCCATGAAAGCTGCCAACGCCGGCCTTCCCAGCAACGCATGGTAGAGTGTCTGGGTCCACCACCTCAAATCAACGTTTTCAACCCGACAATTGTCACGTCCTCCAAGCAATCGTCCACCGAACTTTTCCTATCGAGCAAGACGGACCGGGCGATTCCGTGGAGCACGTTGTACAAGTTATTTGCAACATATTTTACGGTGTATGCCCGGTGTGCGCATGGTATGCTTGTACATGATGTTTATGCTGCTACCGTTGTCTACACCTTGCTGAATTTTACTCAGGTTTACCCCTTTCATGATTGGGTCCACAACAAGAGCGTATCCACCGGATTCGGCATGATTTTAGGGTGATCCTTGAGCGACCAGGGTGATTTCACTGATCAGACCATAGCATGTATTTGGGTACTGCCGGCATCACGCGTTCACTTCCATGGAGCGGCGATGCACGCTTTCCTGTCGGTTGGTTGATGACAAAGACAACCATGCACAAATGTGGGTCCTCGTAAACATTCCGGCCCAAAGGTGCCGGTGGAGGTGGTTGATCACGATTCTCCTCCACCGGTTAACTTCTTTACTGTTACTGTTTGGCGAGGTACATGCATTAAAGCATTTGCTCCGATGAAGTGGTGGTGGTAGTTGTTACTTTGGCCAGCATGTCTTGCGATGGTGGCGACATTGTGGAGCACCCTTGTGCTTCGCATCCTGACTGCTCCCTTTTGCATCAACTACTTGGTCCAAGAACAATCCTTCGTCGAGATGGTTCGTGCGTGATGGAGTTCTGCGACCCGACACGGTTGATCCATTGCGGCTTCCATGGTGTATTTTACAGGTTCTTGCCAATTCTTTTCTGGCCCCAGGGTTTCTTTTGACCACTGCTTTAGGACCCGCCCATGGCTGCGATCCGGTTTGTCTCAGCTGCGCTGGCATCATAATTTTCTTGCCAACACACTGCGGAGGCGTACCTTCCGATCGAGAAATCTTCCCTTCTTTTGTTGTTCGGTTGTCTCGGTATTGTTCCATCAATTTTAGAAGTGGGTTCGACTACTCCTCGCTTGTACCGCCCGGTTGCATTAGGTCTCCCAACGCATAGTTTTCCGCCACTCGCATCATCTCGGCCAATGTGTGGCATATTCCTCTGCAGCCTTTGCCACAGTGGTGATCCCCTCCGGCATCCTTGGTGAACCAAGCAATGGCTTGTGCTTCAATCACTCCTTCACATGTGTTTCTCATTGAGTTCCACCGGGTGAGATAATCCCGAGATGACATTTCACTGCACTTTTGGCACAAAGCGAGCTGCTGGGGCCAGTTGGCCTCTTGTAAGTGCTGCTTGAAGTTGCTCACAAAGGCTTCCTCAAAGTCCAACCATCCATTAATGCTTCTGCCGGCAAGTTGTTAAGCAGGATCGTAGGTCCTACCAGGTAGGACGGCATGATTCTTACGCCCAACGGCAGGTTTACTCCACCACCAGCTACGTAGCAGTGACATAGTCACTTGACCAATCTTCCGGCTTAGTGGTGCCATCATATGTTTTTATATCACGGGGAAATTGCGTATTGGTGGCTCTTCTCTCATGATTCGTGGGCCAAAGCACTTTGGGCCAGGAGGACCCTCAGTTCAATCATTTCAGAGAGATACACTCTGTCCACGTGCCTCGCATCCTGGCCTAGCAAGCATCTTTCCCCAGCCGTTCCCCCAAAGGGTTCCGGCGGGCTTTGGTTCGTTCCACCTCGGAATCTGCCTCATCATATCTTTCCGTCATGGCTCTTGCTTGCCGGTACCTTGGTGGTGGCATTTCTTCCTCAACATACGCTGCCCTTGCGGCTCGATAATTTTGCCCGGTTTCATATCTACCGGCATGATTGTTTCCGGCATAGCCTCCTTTGGCGTAGCCCCGATCTGCCCCTTGGCTTTTTCTACCGGCATCTTGTTGCCCGGCTTTTTGTTTTCCGGCAAGAACCGGATCATACACGTCATCTGTGCGTTCATCTCTCTTTCTCTTCTTAAATCGGGATGGGGGAGCGAAGCCTGCCCATGGGACTTGTTTGGCATTCTTTGTTGAGCGGATTTTGAGGCCGCCTCGTTCGCAGCCACCTGCTCGGCATTCTCTGCTCGATAGTTTCCAGCAGCTCTAACACGCTCTTCTTGTTTTGCCAGCGTCTCAGACGATTCACATAGCTCTCTGCGGCTTTAGCAGCTTTTATAGTTTTATCCGGGCCTTGTGCCAGAGCTTTTCTACAATGCTCCACGATCTGAGGCACTCTTGCGTAAGAACTTCCTTGCGCAAATCTGATCTAGATCCCGAGCCTTAAGCGGTTCTCCGGCATCCTAGCAGTCTAGTGAAGCAAAGCCATGGGCTGCGTTGTACTCACGTAGGGTTATGTTCAGCTCGCGGCCGAGCCGGATGATGTCTGCGCCACCGGTAAGGCGCCTTGCGTGTAGCCTCCGGCTCCTCGGAGCTGCCGGTCGATGTTCTGTGCGATGGGCGTTGCCGTGTGCATCGCCGCTTGGAGGGTCGCCGGTGGTGCTGAAGATGCTCCCGGTCTCGCGTCACGCTCCAGCGGTGGCTGGACGGGTCAATGCCGCACGCTCAGCTCCTTCCTCTACAGCTCCTTTGCCGGTGTTGACCGCGCCGACCATCATGACCTCCACGCGCGGCCCGGCCAGCACATAGCCACCTTGGCGGATCCGCGCCACCACCGTGAGGCTGGCGCGAGGGACGATGCGAAGTGACGCGGTGGCTGCGAACTCGATGGTGCGGCCGTTCTGCGGGAACTTGCCGCCGTTGGCAAAGCAGCCTGCGTTGTCGTTGATGAAGTCCATGTTGTAGATCGTTGCACGGCGCGGACACGTGCGCTCACGTTGATCGAGGATGCCCGCCGAGAATATGAACTCCAAGCGCACTTGATGCCCCGGTGGGCGCCAGCGTCGTCGTGGTGAACGGACGGATGCCATAGGATGGCTTGAGTTGGGGCCGAATGGACGCTTGAGGATTCGGGGAGGGTTTGTGATTAGACGGGATGAACTTCCGGATGGTTTCCTCAAGAACTTGGCCAAGGCCAGAGGTTGAAGAAGAAAGACACAAGGAAGAACTCGCTCTAGATCATCTTCTTTATTGATCTCCACAGGTTACAAGTTTGTGCTTACAGGATCTCTCTCTCTCTCTATTCCGCCGTGAAGGAGGCTGCCCCTCTCCTTATATAGGGGAGAGGGTGGCTTACAGAGGAAGAAACTCTAATGGCATCTTTGAGCAGACAAACTACTTTGCAAAGCTACTTTATAAAGCTACTTTAATCATAGATGGCGCGGTCTTCTTTGAGGGAGAGCTGCGTCTTCGGCTTCTTTGATCGTCATCCTCCTCTTTATCGTCAGGCCTTCGTTTAAAGCTACTTTGCTTAGCTCATCTTTGTCCTCTAGCTCTGGAGAGAATCTTTGACCGATCCTGCCGACATGCTCTTCCGGTATCCGGTATCTTTCTATCCGGTCTCGGTATACCCCTCTTGGGGATACCGGCTTAGCTTTACTTAGCCAAACTCTTATCTTTGTGCTCCGGTATGAACATTAAACCGGTATCTTGATGGATAAGACCATCCGGTTTGGCACGCCTTTGGCATACCGGGGGTCATTCCCCCAACAGATTGGCCAGAGGGGTTTTCCCTAACCACACATCTTCCCAGAAACGAGTACTCATTCCATTACCAATTTTAAAGAAATCTCTATTAAAAAACTCCTCTTTTACTCGCATTAAACCCTTTCAAAAGGAAGAATCTGTGGGCCTCGGTTGTATTGCCGATAAAGTCTTATTCCTTAAGTACTTATTATGTAATAATTCCTGCCACACCCCATCTTCATTAAGCAACTTAAACAACCATTTACTCAATAAGCATTTATTTTTTAGTTCAAGTACTTCAATACCTAAACCGCCTTGATCCTTAGGCCGACAAACAATATTCCATTTTGTAAGCCTATATTTTTTCTTATTTTCATCAGATTGCCAGAAAAACCTAGATCTATAATAATCCAATCTTTTCCTTACCCCGACAGGTACTTCTAAGAAGGATAACATGAACATAGGTAAACTGGTTAAAACTGAATTAATAAGTACCGATCTATCCCCATAAGATAAAAGCTTTCCTTTCCAGCATCCTAGTTTGCTTTCAAACCTAAATATCGAAAGGGGAGAGATCCAACATCACACCCAAAGATCTGTTTATATTCGTCCTCTTCATCCTTCACCTTTCCAAAGCAAAAGAGCTCACGTTTATGGAAATTAATTTTAAGTCCCGACAGTTCTTCAAATATGCATAAAATTAGCTTCATGTTCACAGCTTTAAGTAAGTCATGTTCCAAAAAAAAGGATTGTATCATCGGCGTATTGTAGTATAGAGATGCCCCCCTCAACAAGATGAGGAATTAGCCCTCCGATTTGACCATCATTTTTTGCACGTTCAATCAAGATGGCAAGCATATCTACAACAATGTTAAATAACATTGGGGACAAAGGATCCCCTTGCCGCAAACCTTTTTTTGTTTGAAAATAATGACCAATGTCATCATTTACTTTAACTCCCACACTCCCACCTTGTACAAATTTCTGAATTAAGCTACACCATTCCGTAGCAAAACCTTTCATTCTCAAGGTTTGTTGTAGGAAAGACCACTTAACCTTATCATACGCTTTCTCAAAATCAATCTTAAATAATACCCTATCCAATTTTTTAGTATGAAGTTCATGAATCATCTCATGTAAAATGACAACCCCTTCTAAAATATTTCTCCCTGGCATGAATGCGGTTTGTGTGGGTTTAATAACCTTTGGAGCAATCCCCGTTATTCTATTTGTCCCTACTTTAGTGAAAATTTTGAAACACACATTTAGTAGACAAATAGGCCTATATTGTTGGATCTGTACCGCATCCTCTTTTTTGGGTAATAAAGTAATGACCCTAAAATTAAGTTTGAAAAGAGACAACTCTCATCTACTTAACTCATTAAAAAGTGCCATTAGATCCAACTTTATTACGTCCCAAATTTTTTGATAAAACTCCGCCGGGAAACCATCAGGGCCTGGTGCTTTATTATGTTCCATTTGTGATATCGCCTCAAACACCTCCTCTTCAGTAAAAGGATTTGTTAGAATAGCATTTTCATTAACTAAAATCTGTGGAATGTCCTGCACCATTCCTTCAATTAACGAAATGTTTGTTGGTTCCGGTGGCCCAAATAATCTTTTGTAAAATTCAGTAATATACACCTTAAGGTTGTCTTCTCCAACAATTGTTCCTTCGTGTTGTTCTAACTGAAATATTTTCTTTTTTCGGTGTTTACCATTTGCAATCAAATGAAAATACCTTGTATTATTCCCCCCTTGATCGAGATACGTAAGGGTACCTCCTATTATCACTCCATGTGTAGAATTGTGTGGACTTAAAGCTCCTAAGGTGGGACCTAGCCCGATCCCCTCACTATCTCTCGAGCTCTCTCTTGCATACCGGGATACCGGAAGGAAGAGCATGTCATGTAAAGTTAGCCCGAGCCGCTTCATCCCACTATGCCGCAAGATGCAAAGTACACGAACTAAAGACAACAAAAGCATCAACGCCCACAAAACAATTGTGTTCTACTCGTGCAACCAATCTATGCATAGACACGGCTGCGATACCACTGAAGGATTCGTAGCATAGAAAACAAAAATTTTCCCACCGCAAGAACGAAAACCAAGCCAAGATCTAATCTAGTAGACGGTAGCAACGAGGAGATGATGAGACTAACCCTCGAAGATTAGTAAAGCTTAACGAGATTAGATCTCGGGGTGGATGTAGACGATCACTTGCCGCTTGCAAAAGCGCGTAGAAGATCTTGATCTCGACGGTGCCACAATCGGGCAGCACCTCCGTGCTCGGTCACAGTTCGGTGTTGATGAAGACGCGTCCTTCTCCCCATTCCAGCGGGCAGCGGAAGTAGTAGATCCTCCTCGGAATCCCGGCAGCTGACGGCGTGGTGGCGGTGGTGGTGGAGAACTCCGGCAGGGCTTCGCTAAGCGTATGCGGAGTTGCGGTGGTGGAGGAGGCGGCTAGGGTTTGGGAGAGGCTAGGGTTTGGGCGCCGGCCTCAAGGTGCGGCCAACTGTGGGTCTTAGGTTGGCGGCCCCCTCCCCTTGCCCCTCCTATATAGGTGGAAGCCCCAAGGCTTGTCTCCCAAGTCTTCGAATAAGACCCCAACACCAAACCTACCTTTGGTGGGAAACCTACCTAAGGGGGGAGTCCTACTCAAGGTGGGACTCCCACCTTTCCTTGAGGTGGGGTGGCCGGCCACCTTAGGTGGAGCCCACCTGGGACTCCTCCCTTAGGGTTTGGCCGGATAGAGTTGTGGAGTCCCTTCCATAGTGCGTTTCTTCCGGACTTTTCTAGAACCTTCTAGAACCTTCCATAAATGCACCGGATCATTTCCAAACTTGGAATATGACTTCCTATATATGAATCTTATTCTCCGGACCATTCCGGAACTCCTCGTGATGTCCTGGATCCCATCCGAGACTCGAACAAAACTTCGAACTCCATTTCCAAATTCCATATCTACTCAAACGACATCAAACCTTAAGTGTGTCACCCTACGGTTCGTGAACTATGCAGACATGGTTGAGACTTCTCTCCGACCAATAACCAATAGCGGGATCTGGAGATCCATAATGGCTCCCACATATTCAACGATGACTTATTGATCGAATGAACCATTTACATACGATACCGATTCCCTTTGTCTCACGATATATTACTTGTCCGAGTTTGATCATCGGTATCACGTACCTTGTTCAACCTCGTCTCTGACAAGTACTCTTTACTCGTACCGTGGTATGTGGTCTCTTATGAACTATTCATATGCTTGCAAGCTAATTAGACGACATTCCACCGAGAGGGCCCAGAGTATATCTATCCGTCATCGGGATGGACAAATCCCACTTTGATCCATATGCCTCAAGCTCATACTTTCCGGATACCTAATCCCACCTTTATAACCACCCATTTACGCGTGGCGTTTGATGTAATCAAAGTACCCTTCCGGCATAACTGATTTATATGATCTCATGGTCGAAAGGACTTGGTAACTATGTGAAAGCTTATAGCAAATGAACTTAATGACGTGATCTTATGCTACGCTTAATTGGGTGTGTCCATTATATCATTCACATAATGATATAACCTTGTCATTAATAACATCCAATGTTCATGATCACGAAACGATGATCATCTATTAATCAACAAGCTAGTTATACAAGAGGCTTACTAGGGACTTCTTGTTGTTTACATAACACACATGTATCAATGTTTCGGTTAATATAATTATAGCATGGTATATAAACATTTATCATAAACACAAAGATATATAATAACCAATTTATTATTGCCTCTTGGGCATATCTCCAACAGTATCCTTGCACTAGAGTCAATAATCTAGATTACATTGTAAGGTACCTAACACCCATGGCATTCTAGTGTTGGTCATGCTTTGCCCTAGGGAGAGCTTTAGTCAACGGATCTGCTACATTCAGATCAGTGTACTTTGCAAATCTTTACTTCTCCATCTTCGATGTACTCGCGAATCGAATGAAAACGCAGCTTGATATGTTTTAGCTTCTTGTGTGACCTTGGTTCTTGTGCATTGGCGATGGCACCCATGTTGTCACAATAAATGACTAGTGGGTCCAATGCACTAGGAACCACACCGAGCTCAACAATGAACCTCTTCATCCATACCGCTTGATGAAGCCTCCGAAGCTATGTATTCCGATTCTTGAAGACTTCGCCACGTGCACTGCTTGGCACCAGCTTACCGCAGCACCATTCAATATAAACACGTACCCCGAGACTTAGAGTCATCGGATCAGTGTTCCAACTTGCATCGGTGTAACTAGTTACAACGAGCTCTTGGTCACCGCCATAACAACGAAACATATCCTTAGTTCTTTTCAAGTACTTCAAGATATTCTTGACCGCTGTCCAGTGTTCCATTCTGGATCACTTTGATATCTGCTAGTCAAACTAACGGCATGTGCTATATCCGGTCTAGTACACAGCATGGCATACATGATAGAGCCTACTGCCGAGGCATAGGGGATCTGATTCATCCTCTCTCTTTCTTCTGCCGTAGCTGGACCTTGAGTCTTGCTCAAGACCTTACATGGCAACATCGGTAAGAATCCTTTCTTACTTTCATCCATTCTAAACTTCTTTAGAATCTTGTCCAGGTATGTACTCTGTGAAAGCCCTATTAGGCGTCTTGATCTATCTCGATAAATCTTGATGCCTAAAATGTATGCTGCTTCACCAAGGTCCTTCATTGAAAAACACTTATTCAAATAACCTTTTACACTGCTTAATAGTTCTATATCATTCCCAATCAATAATATGTCATCTACATATAATATCAGGAATGCTACAGAGCTCCCACTCACTTTCTTGTAAATACAGCCTCTCCATGGCACGTATAAACCCGAAGTCTTTGATCACCTTATCAAAGTCGGTTCCAACTCTGGATGCTTGCTTCAGTCCATAAATGGAACGCTGAAGTTTGCATACCATGTCAGCATTTTAGGATCGACAAAACCTTTGGGTTGTACCATATACAACTCTTCCTCAATGTCACCATTAAGGAACGCCATTTTGACATCCATCTGCCCAAATCTCATAATCGAAAAATGCAGCTATTGCTAACAAAATCCTCCAGACTTTAGCTTCGCTACAGGTGAGAAAGTCTCATCGTAGTCAACACCTTGAATTTGTCGGAAACCCTTTGCGACAAGTCGAGCTTATAGACAGTAACATTACCGTCAGCATCTGTTTTTCTTTTGAAGATCCATTTATTCTCAACAGCCTTGCGGCTATCAGTCTACCAAAGTCCACACTTTGTTATCATACATGGATCCCATTTCGGATTTCATGGCTTCTTGCCATTTGCTAGAATCTGGGCTCATCATCGCTTCTTCATACGTCGTCCGGGTCCATTGTTGTCCACAATCATGAGATTTAGACAAGGATCATACCAATCAGGAGTGGTATGTTCTCTTGTCGACCTGCGAGGTTCAGTAGCTACCTCGCTCGAAGTTTCATGATCATTATCATTAGCTTCCTCTGTTATCGGTGCGGGCGGCACAGGAACATCTTCCGGTACTGCGCTACTCTGATCAACGAGAGAAGGTTCAGTGACCTCATCGAGTTCTACTTTTCTTCCAGTCACTTCTTTAGTGAGAAATTCTTTCTCAAGAAAGGTTCCGTTCTTAGCAACAAAGATTTTGCCTTCGGATCTGTGATAGAAAGTATACCCTATAGTTTCCTTAGGGTATCCTATGAAGACGCATTTCTCGCTTTGGGTTCTAGCTTGTCCGGTTGTAACTTTTTTACATAGGCTTCGCAACCCCAAACTTTAAGGAACGACAGCTTAGGTTTCTTATTAAACCACAATTCATACGGTGTCGTTGCAACGGATTTCGATGGTGCCCTATTTAAAGTGAATGCAGCTGTCTCTAACGCATAACCCCAAAAAGATAACGGCAAATCAGTAAGAGACATCATAGAACGAACCATATCTAAGAGAGTTCGATTATGATGTTCGGACACACCATTCGTTGTGGTGTTCCCGGCGGTGTCAACTGTGAAAGTATTCCGCATTTCTTTAAATGTATGCCAAACTCATAACTCAAATATTCGCCTCCGCGATCAGAACGCAGAAACTTGATCTTCTTGTTACGTTGATTTTCTACTTCACTTTGGAATTCCTTAAACTTCTAGAAAGTCTCGGATTTATGTTTCATGAAATAGATATACCCATATCTACTCAGATCATCTGTGAAGGTTAGAACATAACGATAACCACCGCGAGGCTACACTCATTGGTCCGCACACATCGGTATGTATGATTTCCAATAAGTCTGTAGCTCGCTCCATAATACCAGAGAATGGAGTCTTAGTCATTTTTCCCATTAGACATGCTTCGCATCTGTCAAGTGACTGAAAGTCAAGTGACTCAAGTAGTCCATCTGCATGGAGTTTCTTCATGCGTTTCACTCCAATATGACCAAGACGACAGTGCCACATATAAGTAGAATTATCATTCAATTTAATTCGTTTAGCATCAATGTTATGAACATGTGTATCGCTACTATCGAGATTTAATAGAAATAAACCATTCTTCTCAGGCGCATGACCATAAAAGATATTATTCATAAAAATAGAACAACCATTATTCTCAGACTTGAATGAATAACCGTCTTGCATTAAACACGATCCAGATATAATGTTCATGCTCAACGCAGGCACCAAATAACAATTATTAAGGTCTAAAACTAATCCCGATGGTAGATGTAGAGGAAGCGTGCCGACAGCGATCACATCGACCTTGGATCTATTTCCAACGCGCATCGTCACTTCATCCTCGCTAGGCTTCGTTTATTCGTAGTTCCTGTTTTGAGTTACAAATGTGAGCAACCGAACCAGTATCAAATACCCAGGCACTAGTACGAGAACCGTGAGATAAACATCTATAACATGTATATCAGATATACCTTTCTTCTTCTTGACAAGGCCGCTCTTCAGATCAGTCAGATACTTGGAGCAATTCCGCTTCCAGTGCCCCTTCCCATTGCAGTAATAGCAGTCAGTATCAGGTTTAGGGCCACCCTTAGGCTTCTCAGGATGAGTGGCAGCTTTCTTGCCACCCTTCTTGAGGCCCTTCTTAGGTTTGCCCTGCTTCTTGAACTTGGTGGTCTTATGGACCATCAACACTTGGTGCTCTTTCTGTATCTCAACCTCAGCAGATTTCAGCATGGAGAAGAGTTCAGGTAACTCCTTATTCATGTTCTGCATATTGTAGTTCATCACGAAGTTCTTGTAACTTGGTGAAGTGATTGGAGAACACGATGAATACCCAGCTGGTTAGGGATCACAATCCCCAAGTCACTGAGCTTCCTCGCGTGTCCGGACATAGCGAACACGTGCTCACTATCGGAGCTGCCCTCTTCCATCATGCAGCCAAAGAACTGCTTCGAGGCTTCATAGCTTTCCACGGCCGCATGAGTTTCAAAGATAACTTTGAGCTCACGGATCATCTCACAAGGGTCATGGTGCTCAAAACGCTTTTGAAGCTCTGCCTCTAGGCTGCACAGGATGGCACACTGAACTTGAGAGTACACTTTGGTACGAGTCTCGAAAACATTCTTTTCTTCCTCGCATACTGCAGGGGGTGGTGGGGAACCTAGCGGTGCTTCGAGCACATATTGCAGATTTCCGCCATTGAGGAAGATCCTCACATGACGGAACCAGTCGGTGAAGTTGCTACCATTGCTTTTAAGCTTTTCTTTCTCTAGGAACTGGTTAAAATTGATTGATGGGGACGCCATGATGTACAACAGTTATTTGCAATAGTTTAGACTAGGTTTTTGACAAATTGAGTTCAAATTTTAATTTAACAAAATTAAAAACTAGGTGAACTCCCACTCAAAACAATATCCTCGCATTGTCTTAGTGATCACACGAACCAAATCCACCACACCAAGCCCGATCATCACGAACAAGATGTAATTTCAATGGCGAACACTCAAAGTGTTCATCATATCAATCATATGACTCATGCTCTACCTTTCGGTATCCCGTGTTCCGAGACCATGTCTGTACATGCTAGGCTCGTCAAGGCAACCTTAGTACCCGCGTGTACAAAACTGGCTTGTACCCGTTGTATGCACATGTTGAATCTATCACACCCGATCATCACGTGATGCTTCGAAACGACAAGTCTTAGCAACGGTGCATACTAAGGATGAACACTTTATTATCTTGATATTTAGTGAGAGGGATCATCTTATAATGCTACCGTCGCGATCTAAGCAATATAAGATGCATAAAAAGGATTAACATCACATGCAATTCATATGTGATATGATATGGCCCTTTTGTCTTTGCGCCTTTGATCTTCATCTCCAAAGCACGGGCATGATCCTCCATCATCAACGGGCATGATCTCCATCATCGTCGGCGTAGCCAAGGTCAATGGCGCCGTCTTCATGATTGTCCTCCATGTAGCAACTATTACAACCTCTTTGAAATACTACTCAACATGAAATTTAAAGACAACCATAAGGCTCTGCCGGTTGCCACAATACAATATGATCATCTCATACATATTCATCATCACATTATGGCCATATCACATCACCAAACCCTGCAAAAACAAGTTAGACGCCTCTAATTGGTTTGCATATTTTACGTGGTTTAGGGTTTTCGCATAGATCCAATCTACCTACGAACATGAACCACAACGGTGATACTAATATTGTCAATAGAAAGAGTAAATTGGATCTTCACTATAGTGGGAGAGACAGACACCCGCAAAGCCACTTATGCAATACAAGTTGCATGTCGAACGTGGGGCAAGTCTCATGAACGCGGTCATGTAAAGTTAGCCCGAGCCGCTTCATCCCACTATGCCGCAAGATGCAAAATACACGAACTAAAGACAACAAAAGCATCAACGCCCACAAAACAATTGTGTTCTACTCGTGCAACCAATCTATGCATAGACACGGCTCGATACCACTGATGGGATTCGTAGCATAGAAAACAAAAAAATTCCTACCGCAAGAACGAAAACCAAGCCAAGATCTAATCTAGTAGACGGTAGCAACGAGGAGATGATGAGACTAACCCTCGAAGATTCGCAAAGCTTAACTAGTAGATTAGATCTCGGGGTGGATGTAGACGATCACTTGCCGCTTGCAAAAGCGCGTAGAAGATCTTGATCTCGACGGTCCCACAATCGGGCAGCACCTCCGTACTCGGTCACACGTTCGGTGTTGATGAAGACGACGTCCTTCTCCCGTTCCAGCGGGCAGCGGAAGTAGTAGATCCTCCTCGGAATCCCGGCAGCACGACGGCGTGGTGGCGGTGGTGGTGGTGGTGGAGAACTCCGGCAGGGCTTCGCCTAAGCGTATGCGGAGTTGCGGTGGAGGAGGAGGCGGCTAGGGTTTGGGGAGAGGCTAGGGTTTGGGGCGCCGGCCTCAAGGGTGCGGCCAACTGTGGGTCTTAGGTTGGCCGGCCCCCTCCCCTTGCCCCTCCTTATATAGGTGGAAGCCCCAAGGCTTGACTCCCAAGTCTTCGAATAAGACCCCAACACCAAACCTACCTTTGGTGGGAAACCTACCTAAGGGGGGAGTCCTACTCAAGGTGGGACTCCCACCTTTCCTTGAGGTGGGGTGGCCGGCCACCTTTGGTGGAGCCCACCTGGGACTCCTCCCTTAGGGTTTGGCCGGCTAGGGTTGTGGAGTCCCTCCGGGACTCCACCTTCCATAGTGCGTTTCTTCCGGACTTTTCTAGAACCTTCTAGAACCTTCCATAAATGCACCGGATCATTTCCAAACTTGGAATATGACTTCCTATATATGAATCTTATTCTTCGGACCATTCCGGAACTCCTCGTGATGTCCTGGATCCCATCCGAGACTCCGAACAAAACTTCGAACTCCATTTCCAAATTCCATATCTACTCAAACGACATCAAACCTTAAGTGTGTCACCCTACGGTTCGAACTATGACATGGTTGAGACTTCTCTCCGACCAATAATCAATAGTGGGATCTGGAGATCCATAATGGCTCCCACATATTCAACGATGACTTAGTGATTGAATGAACCATTTACATACGATACCGATTCCCTTTGTCTCGCGATATATTACTTGTCCGAGGTTTGATCATCGGTATCACGATACCTTGTTCAATCTCGTCTCGACAAGTACTCTTTACTCGTACCGTGGTATGTGGTCTCTTATGAACTATTCATATGCTTGCAAGCTAATTAGACGACATTCCACCGAGAGGGCCCAGAGTATATCTATCCGTCATCGGGATGGACAAATCCCACTGTTGATCCATATGCCTCAAGCTCATACTTTTCGGATACCTAATCCCACCTTTATAACCACCCATTTACGCAGTGGCGTTTGATGTAATCAAAGTACCCTTCCGGCATAACTGATTTATATGATCTCATGGTCGAAAGGACTTGGTAACTATGTATCGAAAGCTTATAGCAAATGAACTTAATGACATGATCTTATGCTACGCTTAATTGGGTGTGTCCATTATATCATTCACATAATGATATAACCTTGTCATTAATAACATCCAATGTTCATGATCACGAAACGATTATCATCTATTAATCAACAAGCTAGTTATACAAGAGGCTTACTAGGGACTTCTTGTTGTTTACATAACACACATGTATCAATGTTTCGGTTAATATAATTATAGCATGGTATATAAACATTTATCATAAACACAAAGATATATAATAACCAATTTATTATTGCCTCTTGGGCATATCTCCAACACTCTCTTGCATACCAACCCTCGCCGGTTCCCTTTGTTCGCCATCTCTAGCCAGGTCCGCCTTCCTCTCTCTCTCTCTCTCTCTCTCTCTCTCTCTCTCTCTCTCTCTCTCTCTCTCTCTCTCTCTCTCTCTCTCTCTCTCTCTCTCTCTCTCTCTCTCTCTCTCTCTCTCTCCAAAACCCCACGCTCCGCCTACCCCACACCGGCAAGACTCCCCTGGGCGCGAGCTCTTCCTCGACCGCGGTAAGCAGTGCCTGGTCTCTAGCCTGCGGAGCACGGTTCTCTGGGAAGGAGCCATAGCTTGCACAATGCCTTGATCTGTGTCCGAATCTCGCGCGCGCTCTGCCCCGGTGAAGTCAACGTTGGCCACCTTGTGAACAGGAAAGGGTGTGGCGTGCACTTCTCTTCCACGCGCAAGACCCGCTTGGCCTTATGGCTATGTTTCATTCGGATTGCCACCTGTAGAAAATGATAAAAAAAGCCACAAATTATAAAACATATACTCCGAAAAATAATGTGATTAGTCATTCTTTTTTAAAGGTGGGGAGGGTAGAGTCACGACCTGCTGCCATAGCACCGCCGCTTTCATCAGATTCTGCATTACTTCGGCGGTGTGTGTACAATTACAGAAAGGGCCTCGTGAAATGAAAATTTAATTACAACATGGACCAACACTTTCGCCCCAAAAAAGATCGCAAAAAATCTATCAAATCCTTGCATCTTGCCGATTGGGGATTACTGATTTTAAAGAAACTAGGTTGGTGTTGGGTTCTCAAAAGTCCATACAATATCCGATTTTCGTAATTTCTAGCTCTAGCTCATTACACCGGAAGACATAAAGTTGGAAAAAATCTCGAAGACGTCCCAAACAAAACCCGGAAAACACAAAACTCACATGGCCCTTATCAAAGGCCGAGTCTGGTGAAATATATTTGGACGAAACTAGAGCCAGAGGGCCACGGCACATAACATCATCCGATCCGCAAGACAAGATCACCCACAGAAACATGCTAATAATTTGATGTCTTAATGAGCAAAATCACAATCTTCTTCGTGGTCGGCCTTGGTGAATGGGTATCTCTTGAAAAAGGTCGTCACGGTGGCCCCCAACCCCATGAAACTCAACCTCTTGCGCTGCTTAATACTACACGTAAGAGCATCTCCACGGGTGCATCCTTCATTTGGAATGGTGTTCCTACACCGGTGTCCTCCATACCGCAACCTCAATAAAAATTTAAATTTAAAATAACCACTACAGGAATGGTGACAGATGCCGACGGCCAGAGTGTACGCCGACGGCTTTTTATCGGGGCCGTCGGCGTACGGCCTTGCCGGGGCAGCTCACGAACCCGACCGTCGGCGTACAAACACCGTCGTCGTAGAGGAGGCTACGCCGAGGGCAGCCGTCGGCGTCACCTTGGCCCTCGGCGTAGCACCGGCATCGCCTCTGGCCCAGCCCGCGCCGTCGACGCCGCTCACGGCGTCAGTCAGACGCCGACGGCCACCCTCGGCATAGGGCATGGACACCCTATGCCGACGGCCACCCTCGGCATATAGTATTTTTTTATTTTTTATTTTTTTCCCTCTCTCATATTACTTTATAATATGTTTCTATTATTTATTTACTAGTATGAATTATGTAAAAAATGGTTCTATTTTTTAAGAATTCGTAGATGGCATATGTAGGTCCCATGCATGGGTGACGCTCTTCGCAGACGGGTCAACCGGAGCCACTAGGCCCAACATTTGCTATCGATGTACATATGGGTAGATCTGCGGGGTCCCCGAACCCTAACCCTAACTGTAACCCTAACTCTAACCCTAACTCTAACCCTAACCGTAACCCTAACTCTAGCCCTAACCCTAACCCTAGGGTTTCCACATACATTGCTAACTCTAACCCTAACCCTAACTCTAGCCCTAACCCTAACCCTAGGGTTTCCACATACATTGCTAACTCTAACCCTAACCTAACCCTAACTCTAACCCTAACCCTAGGGTTTCCACATACATTGCTAACCCTAACTATAACCCTAACAGATCACTTGGTAAAACCCTAACCCTAGGGGTCCCGCCCTAGGGTTTCCCAAGAAGAGATCACGGAGAATTGTTGGAAAACTTGCTTCTGCCCCTAACATACATGTACAAGTGTGATGTAAGGTTTGGCTAACCTTGGATGTACCCGGCGTTGACGATTTCCGCATAATGGGCTACCAGTTGGTAAAATCCAGGATATGTATGTGGAAACCCCCGCCGGCTCGAACGGAGCCTATTTTATGGTAAAGTATGCCCAACCTATGGTTTCCATGTACATATGTCCTAAACAAAGCAAAATAAATAAAAAAGTCCACTGGTAAACCCTCGCACGGAGAAAGCTATAGGGGTAGATGTGTGGGGTCCCCGCCCTAGGGTTTTCCAAGTTACAGACCACCGGAGCGTCGGAATCGCTGGAAAACTTGTGTGTGCCCACATGGCATGCACAAAAGTGATTTGAGATGGTTTTATATCCAAGGATACCCCCAAGGTGTGTCGGCTTCTCGGACAGGGGTTCCTACACTTGGGCAGTCTGCATGTATAGGGGGAACTCCCTCGTACGTGAACCGGAGAAACTTGATATCATATGGGATGATTTTGTTTCCACATGTACCTATGACCTAACCAAGCTCAAATGGAGGCATATGCCCATCGGGGGACCCGATGGGATGCGATCAAAGGGGTAGACCGCGCGGTCAACAGAACTAGGGTTTCGTCGGAAATCGAGCGTCGGATCTAGGGAATGGCCCCAAAACTTGTGTGTGTCCACATGGCATGCACAAAATTGATTTGAGATGGTTTTATATCCAAGGCTACCCGGTGTCCGGCTTCTCGGACGGGGGTTCCTACACTTGGGCGGATGCATGTATAGGGGGAACTCCCTCGTGAACCGGAGAGAAACTTGATATCATATGGGATGATTTTTGTTTCCACATGTACCTATGACCTAACCAAGCTCAAATGGAGGCATATGCCCACCGGGACCCCGATGGGATGCAATCAAAGGGGTAGACCGCGCGGTCAACAGAACTAGGGTTTCGTCGAAATCGAGCGTCGGATCTAGGGAATGGCCCCAGAACTTGTGTGTGTCCACATGGCATGCACAAAATTGATTTGAGATGGTTTTATATCCAAGGCTACCCCCAGGTGTGTCCGGCTTCTCGGACGGGGGTTCCTACACTTGGGCAGATTCTGCATGTATAGGGGGAACTCCTCGTACGTGAACCGGAGAGAAACTTGATATCATATGAGATGATTTTTGTTTCCACATGTACCTATGACCTAAACAAGCTCAAATGGAGGCATATGCCCACAGGGGACCCCAGATGGGATGCGATCAAAGAGGTAGACCGCGCGGTCAACAGAACTAGGGTTTCGTCGGAAATCGAGCGTCGGATCTAGGGAATGGCCCCAAAACTTGTGTGTGTCCACATGGCATGCACAAAATTGATTTGAGATGGTTTTATATCCAAGGCTACCCCCGGTGTGTCCGGCTTCTCGGACGGGGGTTCCTACACTTGGGCAGTCTGCATGTATAGGGGGAACTCCCTCGTACGTGAACCGGAGAGAAACTTGATATCATATGGGATGATTTTGTTTCCACATGTACCTATGACCTAACCAAGCTCAAATGGAGGCATATGCCCAGGACCCCCGATGGGATGCAGTCAAAGGGGTAGACCGCGCGGTCAACAGAACTAGGGTTTCGTCAGAAATCGAGCGTCGGATCTAGGGAATGGCCCCAAAACTTGTGTGTGTCCACATGGCATGCACAAAATTGATTTGAGATGGTTTTATATCCAAGGCTACCCCCAGGTGTGTCGGCTTCTCGGACGGGGGTTCCTACACTTGGGCAGTTCTGCATGTATAGGGGGAACTCCCTCGTACGTGAACCGGAGAGAAACTTGATATCATATGGGATGATTTTTGTTTCCACATGTACCTATGACCTAACCAAGCTCAAATGGAGGCATATGCCCAGGGGACCCCGATGGGATGCATCAAAGGGTAGACCGCGCGGTCAACGAACTAGGGTTTCGTCGGAAATCGAGCGTCGGATCTAGGGAATGGACCCAGAACTTGTGTGTGTCCACATGGCATGCAAAATTGATTTGAGATGGTTTTATATCCAAGGCTACCCCCCAGGTGTGTCCGGCTTCTCGGACAGGGGTTCCTACACTTAGGCAGATTCTGCATGTATAGGGGAACTCCCTCGTACGTGAACCGGAGAGAAACTTGATATCATATGGGATGATTTTGTTTCCACATGTACCTATGACCTAACCAAGCTCAAATGGAGGCATATGCCCACCGGGGGACCCCCGATGGGATGCATCAAAGGGGTAGACCGCGCGGTCAACAGAACTAGGGTTTCGTCCAAAAATCGCGTCGGATCTAGGGAATGGCCCCAAAACTTGTGTGTGTCCACATGGCATGCACAAAATTGATTTGAGATGGTTTTATATCCAAGGCTACCCCCCTTGTGTCCGGCTTCTCGGACGGGGGTTCCTACACTTGGCGATTCTGCATGTATAGGGGGAACTCCCTCGTACGTGAACCGGAGAGAAACTTATATCATATGGGATGATTTTTGTTTCCACATGTACCTATGACCTAACCAAGCTAAAATGGAGGCATATGCCCACCGGGGGACCCCCGATGGGATGCAGTCAAAGGGGTAGACCGCGCGGTCAACAGAACTAGGGTTTCGTCGGAAATCGAGCGTCGGATCTAGGGAATGGCCCCAGAACTTGTGTGTGTCCACATGGCATGCACAAAATTGATTTGAGATGGTTTTATATCCAAGGCTACCCCAGTGTGTCCGGCTTCTCGGACGGGGATTCCTACACTTGGGCAGATCTGCATGTATAGGGGAACTCCGTACGTGAACCGGAGAGAAACTTGATATCATATGGGATGATCCTTGTTTCCAAATGTACCTATGACCTAACCAAGCTCAAATGGAGGCATATGCCCACCGGGGGACCCCCGATGGGATGCAGTCAAAGGGGTAGACCGCGCGGTCAACAGAACTAGGGTTTCGTCGGAAATCGAGCATCGGATCTAGCTTGGGAATGTAGAAGATTAAAACAAATAGGAAGTAAAAGGAAAAAACAAAAGGAAAAAAATTTAGAAAATAATTTTATACCTATAATTGAGATTAAATAGGAAGTAAAAGGAAAAAAAAATAGAACCAACCTCAGGTTGGGTGGTTAGGAGGGTGGTTGTACCCCATCCCACCAGAGTTCAAACCCTAGGTTTGACATCTGTGTGTCTCATAAAGGCGGAATATTCATTCAGTGGGAGGCGACGTTCCCGTCGACAGCGAGGCGCTGTGGTGACTTCGTCAATTTCAAGATCCAATCCGTCGGCTCAGTCTTCCGGAGGTGCTCATAGGGGTAGGGTGTGCGTGTGTGCGTTCATAGGGGTGAGTGTATGCGCGTGTATGTGAGCGTCTGCGCGTGTATGTGAGCGTCTGCGTTTGTACTGTGTTTCTCAAAAAAAAAAAAAGTCTATGAGGGCCACCCTCGGCGTATGGCCCTCGGCAGGGGGGCGGGACCCATTTAGGGCACGGCCTGGTCGAGCCGGACCAGGCCCATCTCCTCTCCGCCCGCGCGCGCCCATCTCCTCCCTGCCCGCCGCCCAGCTGCCCTCGTCGCCCGGCCGCCGGCCGGCGGCCCTCGTCGCCGGCCCCCGCGCCGCCGCCCGCCCCTCCCGGCCGCCCTCTCCCCCACCTCCCCGCCCGCCAGCCTCTGCGCCGCCTGCGCCGCCCGCCCCTCCCCGTCGCCGGCCGCCCCGCCGCCGCCCGCCTGCCGCCCGCCGCCGCTCTCCGCGCCTCCCGCCTCGCCTCCCGACCCCCCCTGCCTCTCCTATGGTAAGTTTTTTTTCATTTTTTTTAACTTTTGTTTGTAATATTGTATGCTATTTAGAAATACAAATAGAATGGAAAATGTTAATTTGTGAAATGTGAAAATAGAAAATGTGAAATAGAAATACAAATAGGAAATGTGATATGTGAAATGTTTGTGAAAGGTGAAAATAGAAAATGTGAAAATGTGAAATAGAAAATGTGAAATAGAAATACAAATAGGAAATGTGATATGTGAAATAATTTGTTTTTTAATGAATGGAAATAGGTGCCGTCGTGACCGCCGACCTCGTGACCGCTCCGTCGTGACCGCTCCGTCGTGACCGCCGTGTCCGTGATTCTCTCCGGTCGCCGAGGGTGAGCTAAAACATCGCCTCCCCTTCTCCGCATTTTCTTATGTCACTAGATTCATTTTCCAAGTCCAGTTGCGTAACCTAGGTGTCACTTCCCGTCCGCGAGCGTTACGCGGATAAATATGCATTAGTGGTCCGCATATTTTGAACCGTAACGCTTGCGGCATTTACGGGACAGTCGGCGGATGCGTAGTTGTCTACGTTTTCCATGTTCTACTCCGGTCCGAGTCAGGATTTCGGCGGCGCCTCCCCGTTGTTCTCCGGATGCACATCCTCTCGGCTTTTGCCGAGACGTGTATCGGGAGAGCAGCGGGAGGCTGCCGAAATTCTGACTTGGACCGGGTAGAGCATGGAGAACTAGGATCCGGCGGCTGCTAGGAGCCCACCTAGTAGAGATGTAGGTTGATGCATGCGTTTCGCCCGATAAAATAAATAAAAATATGATGCATTTAATTTCCTATTTGATATAAATGCTATGTCTGTGGTTTGGCTCCCAATAAAGCAGAGGATGGCTGATAATGGATGGATGTACAATGAGCGTGTTAGTGCGACTGAGAAACAGATGAGTGGACAAGGAAGACCCATTTTCTAGTGAATGAGTTAGCGCGTGGTACAAAGGGGCTGGTTCGGGCACTTTGCCCTTGTGTTCGCTGCGTGAAGCGTCAACGTCGTGGGAAGGATGAAATGTATAGACACCTTCTGCAATATGGGTATATGCATGGGTACGTCGTGGGAAGATTCTTCTGCAGCTTCTACCGGAGCGCAACCCCGGGCTGCTCGTTTCGCCAACGATGTGGGCGGACACACCCCGCCCGGGTCCTTCCTCCGCTAGTCGGCATCGGGCTTCTTGCTTGCCATCATGTGCTTCCTCCTCTTGTATTTGGATGACATGGCACTCTCCTCTTGTATGGCACTCTCTTGTATGACACTCTCCTCTTGTATGTGCTACCTACTACTATGCTACTATGTGGATTTCATGCTATTTTATGTGAATTTGGATGAACTTGGATGTGTCAACTGCTGTACTGTGCAAACTGAATTTGGAACGGTGAAATTAAACTGCTGAAAACAAAAAAAAATGAAAAGGTCTATATGCCGAGGGGGTTGCCGTCGGCATACACCCCTGCATAGACCATTTGGTCAGGTCTATGCCGAGGGGGTTGCCCTCGGCGTAGGAGATGAGCTCGGCAGGCGCGCCACGTGTCCCCAGCATGCACGTGCATATGCCGAGGGGGTAGCCCTCGGCGTACACGCACAGGTGGCGCCGCCAGCTTGTGCCACGTCGCTTCGTTGGTCGCCGGTAACCTGCTGTACGCCGAGGGGATTGCCGTCGGCGTATGCCGATGCGCCGTTAACGGCGACGTCCCGCCGCCAGGAGACGCCGAGGGGCCCAGCGGGCCGTCGGCGTAGGTCGCGTACGCCGAGGGTCAACTATACGCCGACGGCGAGGCTGGCTACGCCGAGGGACCTAGACGCCGAGGGTCTACGCCGAGGGCTGCCGTCGGCGTAGCCTACGCCGAGGGCAGCCGGCCGTCGGCGTATGCGGCGATTCCTGTAGTGAACATTTAAAAACGAAATTCATACAAAAGTAATTTAAACTTAAATACAACATAAACTTAGAACCCTAATCTACTGGTCATCGGCGCGACGGGCCCGCCTCGTCATCGTTCATCACCTTTGCCGCATGCGTCCGTGCCCACCTCTCTACCCTTGCTTTGTGCATCTGGCATTGAAGCATGGCGGCCAGCATTGCATGTGCTTGTCGGCGGCGCTGTCCCCTCAACGATGCCAGCCATCGGCGAGATGCCTCGTTTTGAGCGAGCCTTGCTTGCTCGAGGGTGAACGCCTCAGCGTGGCGCTGAGCGTTCAGCTCGATGAGCTTTTGTTGCTCCGCCGCATTGAGGAGGCGTCCCGCCTCCTCCGTAGCCGTTCGCTGGCGCGAGATCTCGATGGCGTGCTCGAAGTTCGCGTCGTTGATGAACTCGCGTTGCTCCTCCTTCAGCCTCCGGAAGTGCTGCGTGTTCAAGGACGCGAGGATCGCCGCCTTCTCGGGGTCAGTAGGGACCTGCGGCTGCTCGCCCCACTGCGCCGCCTCCTCTGTCACCTCAGCTTCTGCGTCTGCGACGTACGCCTCGTCCCACTCCTCGAACCGTGGGCCGACAAAGTCGTCAGAGTTGTAGTCGATGTTGGCGTCGGGCTGTGGCTGCGGTGGTGGTTGAGGGGCCGTAGGCGGCGTGCGGCCATTGCGGCCGAGCATGGAGTACGTCGTATGGAGCCGCCACGACATTGTTATGGTAGAGAGGAGAGGATGGGGCGGCGGCGGTGGAGATGAGAGAGGATAGCGTGGCTACGGTAGTGGAGATGAGAGGATAGCGCCACGGTGATGGACGGCGTACGTACTAAATAGGGGTGCCAACTACCCGCGCCTCAGCTTCTGCGTCGCATTTTCTGCGAAGGGGTTGCCAGCGCTTATATTGGGCTTCAAATTGCGCCAACGCTTTTTGGAACGCGCTGGTTGCGAGCCTATTTTCGATGCCGGTCGCAAAATGCTATCCGGCCGCCGCTGAAGATGCCAACATCGACTACAACTCTGACACGGCAAAGCTATCAACATAGGACCTAGTCCTAACGTCGTTTATCTCTCTATCACGGCGAACCCTCTTGTGCCGACGGGATTTATTGTGCTGACGGTCACTCTCGGCACATGAAGAAGGTATGCCGACGGTGGCCATCGGCACAAAGGAGTCTGTGTCGACGGCACCATTGGTGAACTGCCATGGCTAAGTATTGTGCCGACGGCCCCGATAAAAAACAGTCTGCACAGTTTCTAGCCGTCGGCATATCGTGCGTTTCGTAGAGATGATATATTTCTTCATCTGGAGATATTACGTTACAAAAAGATGTTTTTTTTGGCTACTTCGTTACAAAAGATTGTTCTACCAAAGAAAGAAAAAAAAAGTTAATTTCAGATGGTTTGCTTAATTTGCACCGATAAGGCTGTTACTATTTAACCGGAGATAACGATTTTGTTGCAACCATGATTCTCCCACCCAATGAAATATCGCGCCCGATCGTGCACGACAAAGAAAATATCGTCGCGCGCCTCTGCCGACTGCCGAACTGCCGACTCGTATCTCTCTCTAGAAATTACCAAAAAGAGCAAAGATTCCCAAGATAGATCATGAATCCTTTGAGGGTCTCCTTCTCCCAGATCCTCCGCTACCCAACCTCCCCGCGGCGGTGGCGGCGGATTGACCTGTGCTCTTCTGTCCGGGACTTCGCCGCACTCACCCGCGTTAATAAGCCTGCTGTCTGGCCATCGTCGACCACCGTGTCAACGCCCCATCTGCAGCACGGTACCTCGTCCCCGCGGCGTTTCGTCCTACGGTGGTACCATTACCCTGGGAAGGTCGCGGCGGCCACGGCAATCACCTTGAGCGCCACGGTGATGGCAGCTTGCAGCCGCTACGACCGGGAGATCGTCCCCTGCACCTATCGCTCCCACTTAGTCGTTTACTCACATCAGGAAGAGCGCGACTTCGCCGAGTCATTTTTCGCTAAGCGTAAGGCCGAGCTTGTCGAAAAGAACATGATCGTCGACCCCCGCGACCCCAGAATCGCCCGTGTGCGTCTCATCGTCGAGAGGATCGTCCACGCTGCCCACCGTGGCCTCGGCCTCTATGACAGCAACGACGCCCCCATGCTCCGCGTCACCCAGAAGCGCCGCAGATGGGGAAAGGCGCAGCCTCACGCGAGTCATCTCGATGGGATCAAATGGGAAGTGACACTTGTTAGAGATCCTAATCCTAATGCAGGAGTCACGTCTAGTGGCCAAATTACAGTCAACACTGGATTGTTGGACTGGTTTAGGACTGATGGCGAGATTGCCGCAGTTCTTGCCCATGAGGTACGGAGCAGGCTCAATTTTTTGAATGAGGGGCCAGCTAGCTATGTTTAATTTTGGACACGTCAATCTGACATTGTCTTGTTTTTGCTAGGTTGGACACGTCATCGCAAGGCACAGCGTGGATATACACACAAACCACGGGTTCCTGCCCAATATCGTCTCACGCAGGTTCGCATTTCATGCTGTTCCTGGTGATTTATGTTACGCATGCGGTAGATGAAAATTTGTGGTGTGTGATGCCGAAATGAGTTGCATGGCCCCTACAAATTTTCATAAATTTCTTTAAATTCTATAGTGAGATGTATTTTTTTAGTGAGATATATTTGAGATGTATTTCTAGGGCAGCTAGTAGCTAGCAATTGACTGATCACTAAAGTCCTAGTTTTGGTCCATCTGTAGTACGGATGCATGGAACTCTTGCTGAGCTCTTTCAAATTATGATTATAATTACTATAGCTAGTATTTTAACGGCAGCTTTCAATTTGCCCCGTTTGTGGAGTACTTTCCCATAAAATAATGGACTGCTTTTTTAAGAATAATGACTGCTCCTTTTCCAGCATTAGTTTGTGTGCTCCATAGTTCGTCTAGTTTGTTGACATCAGACCTATGCAGCTAATTATTGTTATTCGAGGCATATCTGATAATGTTGCATGTGTATGTAGGATGGAGATAGAGGCGGATTAGAAAGAAGTCTATATGACCCCCCTAACTATCAGGTTCCGGACGGTAAACCCCCCTAAGTTTAAAATGGGGCATTTAACCCCCCTAACTATGCTATACCAGGCAATTAACCCCCTCAACACAACAACAGCGGTTTTGCTCAGCGGTATTGGTGAGGTGGACAGTGGATTGAGCCATGGAATCGTTTGACTTTTCAGACCTACTACATGCCAGGCTCCCATACTCTCTTTCCTTTCCTTGGAGCTTGGCCGCAGGAGGTAGGGAATACGGGACTCCCTCAGAACTGGGAACAAGACACGAGCTAGGAAAATCTGGGGACGGCAGCCGGCAGGGCTCAACCGGAGTTGGGAAAATCTGGGACAACGGGGCTCCCGGAGAAAGGAAAATCGGGCGACGGCGGGGCTCTCCGGAACGGGGCAAATCGGGAACGACGGGGCTCGGCCCCATCGCTGTGGAACTTCTCGTGAGATCCTCCTCGCGGACAGCCGCGGGCGCGGGCCGCCTACGCCGCCCGAGACGCCGAGCGTGTCGTCCTCGTTCCTAGTGAAGACAGGTCGATGCGGAGCAGCTCCCCGGAGTGCGCGCATTGGCGATCGACTCTATTAGGAGCGTGGTGTCCAGGAGCCTCTCCGGCAAAAAGGCAGTCAGCGGGGGAGGCCGAGGCGACGAGGTGGTCGCCGTCCTCCATCGAAAGCTCGAGCGGCGCCCCCGTGCCCTCTCCAGTCCGCCTCCCCTGGACTAGGCGGGTCCTCGCCGACAACTGCTTCAATTCCGGTAGCCGCGGCGCGGCGGGAGGAGTGGACGGCCTCGAGCTCGCCCGCGTCTATGGTGAGCTCTAGATTGTGGTGCAGCGGGGAGCTTGCGCGCTGACTGGAGCGAGGAGCTCTCGCGTAGGGAGGAGTCTCGCCGGCGGTGGGGAGTCGGGAGCGGCGGACGGCGGCGGGAGCAGTGGAAAGTTTTTTAGTCATGCGCTTCCGTGGCTCAATCAAGTCCACGTCAGCAATACCGCCGGGCTAAACCGCTGTTATTGTGCTAGGGGGTCAATTGTCTGGTATAGCATAGTTAGGGGGGTTAAGTGCCCCATTTGAAACATAGGGGGGTTTACCGTTCGGAACCTGATAGTTAGGGGGGTGATATAGACTTCTTTCAGGCGGATTATATTGGAATCCTGCTACTCGGTGCTGCTGGTTTCCATCCACAATGGGCCATCGTGTCCTTCGAGAAGATTGCAACTTTTGAAAGATTTTCTTGGGACCATCCTAATCCAAAGAAACGAATGCAGCTTTTATCAGAAACCAAAACCATGGAGGAAGCAATGGAATTGTACAGAGAAGTTACTGCCATCCATAAAGTTACTGACCGTTATTTCCGGTAACCATATTGGAGATATCCCCTCCAAGCCTCCTGTGTCCGGCCCTCCCTACCTTTCCAAATGTTAAGATGTACTCCCTCCGTTCCTTTTTAATTGACTCAGATTTAGCACAAAGTTGTACTAAATCTGAGTCAATTAAAAAAGAACGGAGGGAGTAGTGTCTTGGATGAATTCCGTGGCCTATGGAATTAGGAACAATACCTACTCTCTCATTTCCACGAAAATTATCCCCTCCAAGCCTCCTGTGTCCGGCCCTCCCTACCTTTCCAAATGTTAAGATGTAGCGTCTTGGATGAATTCCGTGGCCTATGGAATTAGGAACAATACCTACTCTCTCATTTCCACGAAAATTATCTTAGATTTGTTAATGTTTGAATGTAGCTACATAATATAATATATTAATATCTAGTACGTAGATACATATAACTTTAGACAAATCTCATACATGTTTCATGGGACAGAGGGAGTACATCATGTCAGGGCGGGCCCAGGATTTTGAGTGTGTGTATTCAAAATTTATAAGGGTAAAAAAATTACAGTCTAAAGTCTAGTTTTGGCATATATCTATATACCTAATAATAAAGCGAGGATTGTTTCCGTCGTCCAACACTTTTTTGGACAGTTTTACCCTCCCACCAAAATCGATCCAATTGGACTTCTTTGACCCGGACTCCCGATCGAATTCCATCCAACTTAGGCAGAGCCAGACCATAAAAAACACGCACGCAGACACAGACGCAAAACGCAGTAAACCCAATCCCACGATTTGGTTTGAGCGCAGGAGAGAGGATTAGGGTTCGGGGCGAGATCGCTGCCCACGACTCCGTCTAAAACCACGACCATCTGCCTTCCTCCAGTTCGCCACACCGCCGCTGATCGTCCTCCTCTGCTGTCGCTACCGCCGTTGAGAGTTTCAAAAAGTGGCCATCGTCCTGTATAGCGGCACCTACTTCTCCGGCAGCAGTATCACCCACGGCCGCCTTCGGTAGCCAATCCAGGTCAAGGAGCAGATCGGCATTTTTTTTTACTTTACCTCAACTGGGCTGCACGCAGCTGCCGGCCTGCGCGGCATCGTCCCACAACCGTCACTCATCGCCGTGCCCTTCAGCAGCCCCGAAGGCAACATCACCATGTTCATCGGCAACCAGCTGTGAGAGTCGATCCATGTTGCTGCTGATTACGATGGCGTCCACAAGTATATGAGCTAGCTCCTGGCTGCGCTGCTGCTGCGCGTGATTGGATTTCTTATCAACGCCCACTGCTCTGAAGAGTTTTATCTTGCCGACTTTTAAGCAGTAGCAATAGTAGCGAAGATTGCTTTGCATGGCACCGTTCTCTGCACATTGTGTTTGGCCAAGTCTGAATTTGCATGTTAGTAGATCGTTGCAACTGCAGTTGTTGGCCTGCTAAATTCGGTTCCTCTGACGTACTGTACGGGTCAACGATCAGTCGGTGGCTTCTTCTACGTCCTCTGCTTCCACCGGCCTGCAACGTGCAATGTGCCGTCGGCAGCTTCTGCCTCGAGCAATGTAAATTCTATAGCAGACTATCTTGATGGTTGATGCCATCTACCAACAGAGAACGCACACAAGCAAGATCGCAATGCTGCTGTGAAGCGTCGTTATGTTCTTGCCGTCCTCTGTGAGGCGATAAATTCAGAAGGGCTGCACAAGTTGGATATAAATGCGTTGTTCGAGGGTGGTCAACTCGCCGACGTTCCCAATCCCGTCACCTGATGTCACTTGGTTCATGCAGTAGTGAGGTGCCTCTCATATTTTGCTCAATTCATATTTTTAATTCTTTTATTTCTTCGATTTATTGATGAATGACCATTCCATCAAATAGAGAATAATAATAGTGTCTTGGTATGGACGAACTCTAGACTTCTTGATTTGTTTTCCGCAACTTTAAGAGACAAATTTGATATTCACATACATATATAGGTCTAAATACATTCGCCGTAGCAACACACAAGCATTTTTTTCCTATAAATAAGGGCTTTTAGTGTCCAATATTTTTTAGATAGATTTGCCTCCAACATCCTGCATATTATGGTAAAAACCACTGCCTAAGTAAAAAAAAAACCCAGTCTGTAGCTGGTTTTACAGTTCAATTGATTAGTAGAGGGGTCCTTCAGATACTTGCACTAAAACCTGGTGATTCTTTCAGATAGATGACGAATTGACGATTTAGAAACTAAGCTAGCGAGAAAAAGGTTTCGTAGGATCTAATATTTTTTAGATAGACTAGCACAAATGTCCGCACGTTGCTGCGGAAGAGCAAAAAAATATACTAAATTGTACGTAATACTTTTGCACCTGTGCGTCGCAGAGGAAATTAAACCTAGATACACGTATAAAGCATGGTCATCCTCCTCCGCGTCCTCCAACTCGATAAGCTTGTGCTTTGGCGGTGGCACCTCTTGTCCGCCGAATGGAGGCACATCGCCGTCGAGCAGGAGCGCGTCTTCGTCGACCTCGTTAGCAACGAGGAGTGAGGAGCCGACGCTCCGCCGCCACGGCACATGGCTCCGGTGAGTATCCCGGGCCACATCACAGTTGCTTTTGATGTACGTAGTTAAATTTAGGATCAATGCAAGCATGAACTCTCCGATCGAACTGTTATTCCGTCGTGCGCGCGTTTTTTTAAAAAATTTGCAATTTCATATGGCATATCTGAACTGCGTGCGTGCTTTTCGAATCACTAAGCGGATTTGAGTGAGGTTTCTCTAACTGGAGAACTCCAAAACCAAATTTTGCAATATGGCTGAATTTTTTGCCACCGATCACATGCAATACGTACCTATCTCCTCCATTATTTTCCTGACCCAAGGGAGCAGCTTCCCAATCCCATGACACAGCGGCGTGCCCGATTTGACATGGTCTCGCGGATCTGGTCTCCCCCGATTAATGGCGGCTCACAATCCCGTCGGGCGTCAGCTCCTACCTCCTCCTTTTCTCAAGCACCTCCGCGCGTCCCCCTTCTCCTACTCCGCCCGTTCCCGTCATCCTCTGATTTGCGCCGCCGTTCATCGCTCGATCGGGTCTTCTCTCCGCCCCTGGTTCAGGACGCTGCCGGCGCTCCGTCTGATTTCGAATCTGTTGTATTATTCCATCTCTCGCCATCCTTGGCTTCCGTGGTTGCCCACTGCCTTAATTCCTTTTTAATCCATATATAAACTGGCCAAACTTGTTATAATAGAGCGAGGTGGGACTATTGAGAACAACGTATTCTTGCGTGTGGGCGTGTGGCTAATTCAGCCTTGATTGATGGAACGGACATGGCCGGCGGCCCATTGATTCATGATTGATGTATGTCCGGCCCTTTGCAGCGGGACAGACGACGAACGTCAGCGCGTCCTTCCCAACAAAAAAAAAACGCCAGCACGAGGCGTACGATAGAGATTTTTCCCAGTATTGATCGGTAATCGAACCGTTATGTTACTTCACGGTGGCATCACCAGTAATTTTACTCGAAAAATAGAGGCAAATCCAAAACGGACGAAAATTTAGGGGAGAACCTTACTTCCTTTATTAGTAGGTAATAGATTTGCCTCCAACATACTGCATATTACGATCAAAACCACCGCCTAAGTAAAAAAAAAACTTAGATGATGAATTGACGATTCAGAAACCAATCTAGCGAGGGAAGTATCTGCAGCTGTTGTACTATAGCCTACGGAAATAATGGTTGGTTTAGTTAGCCTCTCGATGCATGGTAGCAACATGCAACGTGAAGGCATGGTGCCATTATAGGTGCAAGTTTTCAGTGTTTCTCTCCCGGTGCAACGCACGGGTATATTTCCTAGTAATTGATAATAGAATCATATAGTTTTAAGTGTATAATATAGAGAAGATATAATAGAATCAGAGCATAATATCCTAGATTCATATAAAATGTTGTAACTTGGAATTATTCAACAAATAAAAGTAGCAATTGTTCAACATATTACAAGCAGCAACATCTACGATATATAGAGAACATCAAACAGAAAAGGATAGGAATGCTTACAAATTACAGTATAACTTTCCGATGCTTCAAGTTTTGAAAACTTGTAATGATGTCCACATCCTTAATTTGCAAGAAGAATTCCCATATGAATGTGACCAATCAATCATTGAAGTATTTTCGGCACACAAGCAACCTATGCATTCCGCAAAAACAAAACAACACAACATTCAGGTCTCATGAATTTCAGACAAATTCCATCAGAATATTTTTCTGAATTTCGACAGCACCTTAAGTCAAGTATGAAAACTGTGGAAGGGAGGAGGAACAACGATCAGAAATTAGCTAGCCGCGGACGCAACCCTACGCGAAAGTCCTGGTCGTGGATGCGAGAGCCAGGGTCGAGTAGATTCATAATCAGAGAAGAGCACGGGCAACCCCTAGATGAGTGCCGAATGCGGCCTGCAACGTTGACGTTGGGACTCCGACGTCCCCCATCTACTTCAGCTAGGACTTGGATTGTTAGTTCCAGGTTTCGTGGTTCAGTTTGGGGATGCACGATGTGGAATTTGGGAAGGGCGAATTTCTGGAATTGATGATCCTAGAAGAGCCCTCTTTACCATTCTGTATAAAGGACTATTTTATTTGTATAGATATGGTTGAGGGGCGTATCCAAACCCTCTTTTATATACTAGTTTCACCTTTTTAGTTTAAGAGGATAAAGCAGCTTGGTAGCTCGCAGAGCTCATAACCTCGGGGTTGCGCCGTGCGAGCTACCGAGCGATGGAGCTAAATGGGCCAACTAGCTAGTTAGGCCTGATAGACGAGGGTGGTTATACGGGTGGACGAGAGACGTGAGCTTGTGTCACGAGAATATTCTGACTCCTCTCTCATTTCTGTATATTTGCATACATATGTGTACTATCTTTCATATATATCCAGTTTTTGTTCAAAAACTTTGGGTATTCAACTGAATACCCTTGAATTGAAGTGGGCCCGCCCCACTCTAACGTTGGAGCTCATGTCACCCTTTTGTCTATTCCACTTGAAAGCACGTGTAGGCTATTTCTAGGCTGCACGCTCCCCTCGTGTAGGGAGCCATCGTGTCGTGCTTCCCGTGCCGCTACACTGAAGTACTTTCGGCTAACAGGTACTTCTCAGAAGGCCGCACAGGCCGTAGACTATGATTATGGCCCAGTTAGCGCCCACACGACGAAGCGGTGAGGCAGGTGGGATTTTAGTCCCACCTCGCTACTTTGCATGCACTACGACTGGCTTAAATACCTCCGACTGAAAGAATGCTCCGAGCTCCTCTCAACATAAAACATTGTCCTCCCGTCTCGTTCGCCCTGTTGGTCCCAAGTGTTCTAGGGCTCGCAGTTTGGGATTTAATAACACTCGTTATGCCCGTATCATTCAAAACCAGCCGACCTAGTTGATGATTGGACGGACATTTTTTTTGCCAATTTTTTCTTTGTTGTAGTATATCACTCTGGAATAGAAATTTTGTGCCCTGATCTCGTTTTCTAAATAGATATAAAAAATTATATTATTGAGTTTCAGAAAATTATGAAAAAATCTACATATAGTTAATGATATGTCCCACAAACCCGCAAAATATCAATTTCAAACATTTATATTCTAAGCTACAAAAAATGTTAAAATATAGATCTGAGTAGTACATTTTCAAATCTCCAAAACATATCAGATTTTGTCTTTTTTTTTCTTGAATGAAATAAAAAAGAAAATTAGGGATTGAGATTTTGCATGATTGTGAGATGATGTGTCAGTCACAATCTCCAGAATTATTTTTCTAATTTTTTTAAATTGTAAAAATGTCTTTTAATGTTTTCGAAATGATGAGGGCACTAGAGCTCGGGAGCTAAAAGCACTTTCCGTCAGATCTATCTCTTTGTCGCGTCATCCAGACGCCAAGGAATCTATCATTTTTTGTTTGTTCATACTCCGGGTTGTCAGGCAAGTTATTTCTTTGTTTACTATTTTTTGTTCGTACAGACGCCAAGGAATTTACTCTTTTTTGTTTGTCCATACTTCGGGCTGTTAGGCTAGTTTTTTCTTCATCGCAGTATCACTTATCCTGGCTCCGGGTTTGACCTGGTCAAGTCCTTTGAACCCAACCCTAGTTGATGTTTGGGCGGGCATCTTTTTTATGCGAATTTACTATTTTTGTTCGTCCAGACGCTAAGGAATTTACTCCTTTTTGTTTGTCCATACTTTGGGCTATTAGGCCAATTTTTTCTTTGTCACGGTATCACTTACTCTGGCTCCGGGTTTGACCTAGTGAAGTCCTTTGAACCCAACCCTAGTTGATGTTTCACTAGGCATCATTTTTGACACATATTTACTCATTTTTGTTCATCCAAACATCGGGTTATCTGGCTAGTATCTTTGTCGCGGTATCACTCAGATATGGTTCGCTACTCAGTCTCTAGACTTTGTGGTGTGTAGCTCTATCCTGCCTCCTGTGGTAGAGACAGACTGACCAGGAAGATCGTCCTTGGCTCGGCGGCCTAGGCCTGGCATGAGAAAAACAATGGCAGAATTGCGGTCAAGGTCCATGTTCATCAGGTGTGTCACAATTTGCATATGCTCTAGTACGGTTATATCCAACGAGCATGCGCGCCCTACTTTATTTTATAGAATTTTATAATATCTCGGTATTGTATGTCGCCGGTGACACTGCTCTATGCTCGATGTTTGATTGTTCCTATGATGGGTCCACATATATGCCATCTAGTGAGTGCTTCATCACGCATGCCATGTCAATCCTTTTTCTTTTGCTTCCTCTTTGTTCCCACAAGTGAGTAGTACTTTTGTACTTAAGATTTTTCATTTACTGAATTATGAGAATGCTCCCTTTTTCTTTAAATTTGTCTCTGAATTTGGGAGGTTAACGACCGTGAACATTTATAAATTGCTCACTTTTATTTGAAGACGTTTAAACATATGGCCAAAGTTTGGCCGAATAAAAAAAAAATCTATAACAAACTTTTAAACGATAGATCAGTTTGGGAGATTAACCCTAAACATACATTTATATATGTCTATGGTCAATGCTGTTTTATATAATCCTTTCCAAACAGACTGTGATAATCTCTGGCTATTTGCTAGTGCTTTTTGTAGTGGTTTCCCCTGATTCTAGTGACTTTAGCTAATCCTATATAACTAAGAAGATCATCCCCACTATCCTATTTCTCTAAACATGCAGCTATGCCACATCATCATGTGTCCACTAATTTGCCATGTCATCATGTGTCCATTAGCTAGATTTTTTGTCCCACTGTTTGGCTAAACCGGGGATCCATATAATTAGTTTGGGCAACATCGCGTTGCATTTAATTTGCTGTAATTCTTTTACTGCATATGGCTGCTCGGCTCCTCTCCCCACTAAGCAGGGACGCATCATGTATCTCCCTCATCTCCTAATTAACCAAGTCTCTCCAAATCTTTCCATGCTTTATCCATTCATGAGTAGCCCGTAGTCAATGAAGGTAGCTGCAGCGATTAATCTGCCATGTCTATTCTTCTTCTCCAACGAAGCTGAACCGACTCCCTTCGTCCATGCTTATTATATTCGTCTGATCCCTGCTCTCCCCGCTACGACGGCCTCTCCTCTCCTCCACCTCCGGCCATGTCCACCATAACGCTGCCTCATATCAATGTACCGTTCTGGAAACACAGGAGTCTGTGCCCCAATGCAAGCACCAACGAGGCACGTGCTGCCATCTCTGAGATATAGTACTATGAAAGAATACATGACAGGGATTGACCCAATCTCCACCGAATAATGTTCAAGCAGTGGAGGATTCACCAATGGCTTCCCATCCCATGGAGTCTTTTCTTCCATCGTTTCCTCTGTAATTGGCTACGACCCAGCTAGATGAGTGGAGTACTGCACTACCACCAAGGCTACTCAACTGCCCAGAAAATGCTCTGTCTCGTATCCCATGAAATCTGAACCTTTCCAGGTACATATACAACTCTCTTTACTATTTATATTAGCTTGGAGCAAAAGAGAGTTTTGTCAAACTGCAGACAAGCAGCTGGTATAAGTAAGTTTTTTCATCATGCTATTCCGTATGTTTTTTCTTATTTCAGGATCTGATACATTAACAAGGTATGTTATCTTTTTCGCCCTTTCGTATTTGATATGCAGCTTTGCAAATTAACCTTAATATTTCGTGTCTTTATAATTAACTAATTAAGAGCCTTAGCTCGATTATTTAACAATTGGGCTAACAATTATGCATTCCTCTGGATCCACATTCTAATAGTGTTTGTTGTTCTAAATAGGTTCATCCTTCGGATCAGACCATAATATGGGACAGCGAGCTCAACCAGATAAGGCAACAACCGTTTGGGGTCTTTTCAGATCTTGAATAGGTTTCTTAGCTTAATATGTAATTTCCTTCCCTTTAATCTTACTGTGGATGGACAGACTTATTATTGTGAACTTTGGTTTTCCAAATTCTGTAGTTGGCCGTTCTGTTCACTTGCTTTCTACATGGATTTTTCTTGATTCCTATTGCAATTATGAAAGAAAATAAGGCCAGATTAGAAAAATAAATATTGTGTGTGTATTGCAGCTAAGTGAAGACAATTCAAGTCCGCACCTTCAACTTTCTGCCAGCATAGTCTATGTCGATAATATGAACAGAACAAGGTTGTGCTCCAGTTTATAGATTTTGCTCTCATCGTTTATCATTTTAAGAGACTAGATTGTGTTTGTATTTATTCGCTAAAACTTTCGCATTTCACGTTAATGTTTGTTGTTTCATGTGTGCTAGCTCCCGTTTATAGTCACAACTCACAGTATCATCTCTCTAAGTTCTCATTCTTAGCTGAATAGACATGTTTTGGTTTTGGGACTAAAGCACGGATGGAGTAAACTAATGTGGTGTATCACCCTCCTCTACTTGACTACTCTTTGTGTTGCTATGATTTTTATTCTATTACATGTTCTCGGAGTCATTTATCTACTCCATCTATTTTCATCTTTTTAACTGCAATGTCAAACTACGCAATTGGTTGCTCATCTATCTTTGATTGACACTTCATAAATTTCATTATATTTTCCCGCAGCAACGCGCGGGGAAGTGTCTAGTTCCTTAAATGTTGCCTGGCTGCAAAAACTAGTTACCTCCTCCGGTGCAGACTTATGGGCGTACTTAGCTTTAGGGATATTCTTAAACTTTTGCTGTAACATTTTCCTCTTTCCTTATGTTGTGCTTCTGTGCAGAAAATCTATTGTTGGCCAATTGTGAAACAAGATGTGAAGATGCAGGACAAGAACCATGGTGACCTGCCATGAGTGAAGAAGAACGGTGGAAACATCACCATGCCGCATGGATGCACATGAATGGAGATACCCAAGGTGTAGGGCTTCAGGATGCCAAGCTTCCACCTCCCTGCGCCACTGCACCTTGCTGCCTCTACGCCTACTACCTCCACCTCCTCCGCTCCTGCTAGATGGCAGGCGCACGCCGCCACCGTTCCCGTCCATGACGCGTACTACCTCCACTCCTGCTCGACGCCGCGCCACGCAGCCGCCGTGCACGCCCACACCGCCAGCGCGCACCCTTCCCCGTCCCTCTTCCTCCCACCTCGACGCCTACTGCCACCGCCTCGGCCCCTCCCCGCACGCAGCCTGCTCGACGAAATGCCTCGTGCCAAGGTCGTCTGCTTTTTTTCGATGGTCGACGTCGTCTGCTTCAACCTCCTCATCCACGCCTACTCCCGAGACGGCCAGCACGACTCTTCTCTCGAGAGTCGAGACCTCCAACTCGCGTGTGGGGCACCTGGCGGAGGGCAAGGCAGTGCACGCGCTGGCCATCCTCGAGGGGCGTGTTCGTCTCCTCGGCAGCATGCATGCCAGGTATGGCGACATGGGCCAGGCGATGCGGGTGTTTGACGCCGACAGTCCCGTGGAACTTGCTGGTCTCCGGGTACATGAGAGCCGGTGCGCGCGAGTAAGTAAGGTGCCACTTCCAAGTCTGACCAATGAACTGGATAGGAGGAGGGCACCTAAACAGCCACACACACGAAGACAGAGGGGTGGCGTACTTGATGGCCACGTCGGTGTGGCAGTGTCCTTGCTTGCTGTCGATGTCGTCCACGATGACACCACGGTACGCCCTCCCCTGCCTGCTGATGTCGATTACGTGGCCTGGGTGTCGCTGAAGTTCGCACGTTGTCGGCGTCGATTAGGTGCGCATGTGCGGCGGCCATTGCTGGACGAGCTCGCCGGAGCACGTGCAGGTGTTGGAGGGCGGGTGCGTCGCTGCACTGGCAGCTCGGGTGCGCAAGCAGCAGACACGGCAGAAGTGCGGGTGGAGTTCGCCGGAGTCCGAACCAAACGGGGGACACCAGGGACTCAGGGAGTACTTACCTCGCGGACGGCAACAAGCTCGGGCAGCTAAAGCTGGCATGGATGAAGCCAGGCACGCGCGCGCCCCTTGGCCAGGCATGCTCATCTTCGATCTACTTGGATGCGGGACATGGCAAGACATCTCCAATGTTGCGGAGTATGGTGTTTCTTTATCCTTCTATTCCATATGCTTCAATCATTATTGCATCTAATCTCACAGTAGATACTGGTTCTTAGTACTCAAGTGCATATATTGAATATGATTTCAGAGACCCAGGTGGCAGGTGTGATAACAGATGAGCGGAGTAACTTGAAAGACAGTCCTTCAAAACGTTCTAATGGTTCGGGATCGGACAAGGTACTATCTGAAATAATGTCAGCTCAGCAGCAAGGGGATGATGACAGCCATGTTCTGGATGAGCAACAAAACAGGGACATGGATAACGAAATTTCAATAGATAAAAGCTCTAAGGAAAGGTGATTTGGTAATGAGGTGCAAATTGCAAAATGATCAAGCAACAATGGAAGATTAGAGAGAGACCCAGAACCAAGGCAGATGGAGAGGGTTGATCCTGTGATATTTTCGAAGACGAAGCGATAATCAGAATCATATTATCTTTCTACAGCATCAAGGATTCATTTACACTTGAAGGTCATCTTGCGACTAGGAACCCTGATACTTATCATGTTACAAGAATATACTATGTCTCAAAATCAGTTCAAGAAGTTTGGAGTTCACTGTAGAAGTTGGTGCGCGGCTGAAGATTACCTCACTTGGCCTAAAGATATCTGTGAGTATCCCATTAATTTCTGATGTTTATTTATTCATGCTTTTCTCAGAAGAGCAAACTGTTAACAGTGTAACTCTTTTATATGTCCCCTATCTTTCAGGAAAGGCAGTGGACGAAGGAGTGTTCACCATGCACATTTAGGTTATCATCGCAGGGATTGACTCTGCTGCAAGCTTACATCACCGAACAGATTCCATATGCATCAGCAATAGACTTTCAGCATCTTCTACATTACAGAATCATTAAATTTCCTGATTTTCTGGATGCAAAATTTGGTGAGGAAGCTTCAGCTTTACTACAAGGTTGTTGTGTCGTAATCAACAAAAAAAATAGCGCGCTATTTCACGCTAATAGCGGCGCTATAGCGTATTTGCGAGTTGAACGCTAGGCTATGCATTCTAGGCACGCTATGACGCTACGCGCGCTAAAGACGCGATATTTCACGCTATTTGGTGCTATTCGCTATTCCGCATAGCACGCTATTTTGCAGAGTAGTTTTTAGTAGCTCATTCCAAATTTTCACCCACTTGCATATCCTAAATCCCTAATCTAGGCAACCCTAGACTAAGAAACTCAGATTGCGCACTCCCCAACTCATTGTCACCTGCTCTGCCCGGCAGGCGACAACGTGGCGGCGTAGCTCCGCCCCCCTTCTCCTCTATCAATCGGTGGTAAGAGACTACGCCTAGCTTCACCTTCACGCCTTCACCCCGGCGTGTCCCCTTCCTCCGGGTTCGAGGTCCGACCCGAGGGTCCGAAATCGGCGCAGCCCAAGGACACCTGGCCACGCCTAGCTTCACCTTCACGCCTTCACCCCGTGTCTCCGTTCCCCTCCTTCAATCCTTCTAGTTCGGGACAATGTGAATATGAACTATGGTTTGTGATTTTTGAGACTATGTCATATCAAGTTATGGACTATGTGAACTATCTTTGGTTGATGTTTGGCTGCAAAATATTATATCCGAGATTTTATAGCTGCAGAGTGCTATATCTATTATTATATATATGCTGAAATCCTAAATTTTCATATTTTTTTTGTTAAACACTATTTTGAAAAATAGCACGCTATTAGCACGCTGTAGCGTCTATACCTTTTTCAGAAGCCCACGTTATTTGTGTTAGCACGCTATTTTTTTCATTGGTCGTAATCAAGGAAAAACTAGCGCGCTATAAGAAAATAGCGTCGGCCGAAAAATACGCTATTAGCGTGCTATAGCACGCTATAACGCTGAAATGATGTAGCGTGGGCTGTCTAGAAACGCTATAGCGCGCTATTAGCGCCGAAATAGCGCGCTTTTTTTTCCATGGTCGTAATATTACATGAAAGTACGTTACATCCTTTTTTCCCTTTATACCCTTAAAAGAGGAATATCACAAGTTAATGACAACTTAACATCTTCATTAATAAAACACCTTTTCTTCAACTGTCGAGTTGCTCGTTCTATATGGTCAATCATTCAGATAGGTTCTACCTTATATCCCCCTCGTAGCATTGCAAACATTTTTGGCAATTGGCTCAATGAGGTGGATTCTAGGTACAAAACGATTATCAGAGTGGGAGCGATTGCAGTTGTTTGGTCGCTTTGGCTATGTGGAAATGACAAGGTTTTTAATGACAAATCTTCCTCTCTTATGCAGGTCATCTACCGGTGTACGGCTTTGCTCCGTTCATGGTCGCCACTTCAGCGTTTGGCGGATCGCGACCTCTTTATGGAGGTGTCTACACGATTGGAGAACACGGCCACGGAGTTTATTTCCCAACATGGGTGGCTGCATAATCGGAGGATTGAAGCCAACATAGCGTCTTAGTAGTTGGCTTTTCCTTTATATCGTTCTATGTATCTTTTATCGATGTTTTATGAACTCCTAAACGGCTGTGTGCATCCTAGTTATGCAGAGGCTGAGTGTAATGCTTAAAACTTTAAGTAATAAAGCACCCCTTATCGAAAAATGAGCATATAGAGTCTATAGCCATGGATCCCTCTGCAATCGCCATTGTTTGTTGGAAAGGAACGATCAATCTGTGTGGCATGGTTACTCCCCTGGATGGGAAGGAGCTGCTTATATCATTTCGCTTTGGGCTCAAAATCCCAAAAATTGATGGGATGGAAACCTGACGTGAAGCGTGATGGATCAGACGAGCAGCCTGGTGGTGGCGGTGAGACGGCAGCCTGATGATGGCGGTGAGACGGTTGATCCAGAAGGTGTGTGCCTGGAAGTAAAGCATCAGACATGGAGATTTCAGATGTACTGGAGGCCGAGTAGGTGGGGTGACATCATACAACGCGGCATGTTATTTCCGGATGATGCAGCAGAGCACTGTTACTTGGCAGCTGAGTGGGGTTGCCACTTCTTCGTTCTGGCTTCTACACCGTTTCTCCCTGTACGCGCTGCTGTTATGACATGAAAAAACACACCATACACGTGGTGCTAGATTCGGATGAAAGTGGACTTGTCCACGGAACTGCCCGCGTTTCCTGCATCAGCCGCACAAGCTAAATGCGGGCCAAGCAAATTTCTGCGTCCGCTAGTGCAAATGTCTGCAGAGCTCAGCAGGTTTCCGCGTCCGTCGTGCAGACGCCCTGAGGAGACTTCCAACGCCGTCCTGGAGCATCCGTCGCGCAGACGCCCTGGAGCATCCGTCGCGCAGACGCCGCCGCTGCCGTCCTGGAGCATCCGTCGTGCAGACGCCCTGGAGCATCCCCGCCCCGCACCTTCGTCGCCGCCGGCCGCCCCGCACCTTCTCCTCGCGTGAGGTCGTTCTTGGGTTGGAGTTGGGCAGGAGGTGGAGGAGCAGCGAGGAGCTCGAGATCCTCGAGCAGCTGGAGCCGGAGGAGGGCCGCACGACGGCATGCGGCAGGACGTGGGTGGGAGGTAGGCGGCGACTCCGGCCAGAGGAGGGGCGGCATAGTGGACTGGCGGGATCTGAGGCAGGACGGCGGGATCCGGGGCAGGGCCGGCCAGATCGTGGTGGGCGGCGGATTCGACCGCGGGCGACAACAATCTTGAGTGTGGATCTCGTCTTCTTTCCAGCCATTGACGAGAGGAGACAGCGGTGCGGGCCAAACGGGCCTAGCAGGCTACCTGCTAATTGTTTGCAAGGCCCGCATAAGCAAAGAAGGTGGTCCACGACGCCACCAATCGTTTTTTTCGCGGCGCGGCCAAACGGGCCTGTGGAAGCCTGCGTCCACCTGCATCCTGAGTGCTAGAAGAGCAAACTAGCCGTTCAAAAAAAAAGAAGAGCAAACTAGTGTAACTCCTTAGTGGTTAACGTATCCTTTGTTTTTTTCTTCCTGTGGAGGATGCGATGTGGGGCCACAACAGTGTCACATGAAACTCTGAATTGCTGAAAATTATTTGAGACATTTTTTTTTAACGAGGGCAAAAGCTTTGCCCATTCATTGATTAAGAAGGAGTTTACAAGAAAGTAAAAGGTTCGAATACAATATTAGAATTACTCTCGCGGCATCAATTGACTCAAATTCTTAGCACCGGCTAGAACCCAAAGCTTAGCTTATTTTGTGATCCTATAGAAGATGACTTGCGATGTAGCACGCTTGTTCTTGAAGACCCTATCATTTCTCTCGTTCCAAATCTTCCAAATTATTAGCATGGCAAGCGATGTCATCCCCTTGCGGTTTTGGCCCGAGGATATCAAGTTCCACCATTCCGTGAAGGTTAGACCTGCCCAAGAGTTTGTATGGATAGAAGGAATATCGAATTTCTCTTTAGCCTTGTCCCAAAGACGTAAGGAGACGTGGCAATGGACAAGAAGATGATCGACGGATTCGAGGCATTGGTTGCAAAGTGGACAATCTCCACAATTTGGCCAACCCCGCTTGGCCAAACGGCCGGCGGTCCATATTCTATTTTGGTAGACAAGCCATATGAACAACTTAATCTTGGGAGGTGCCCACATCTTCCACATTGACTTGTATAAACTTGAGTAAGTGAGTCCCTTGGATTGCAAGCAGGGGCGGAGCTAGCTATCTGGCAAGGTTTGGCGGCCGCCATACCTAAAAGTCAGCGCTAGAATTAGGTTGTCTTCTGTCGCCCGTCGCTGAACATGGCTGCAGTTTGAGGAAGACGAAATGATCGAAGACAGGGTCCAACACGCCGAACAGGTAAGTGGGTTAATCATGTGCTGGGCCTGGTGCTTTTGGGCCTGATCGGTGATGTATGGGTTGTGCGCTCGTTAGGACTTGCAGTTTACCGGAACGAAGTTTGAGATCCTGGAAACCCTCGTCAATCGTCATCCTCAACCTGAGGAGCGGAGGCGGCACCGCCGGCGCCGCAGGGCGCAGCAGCCAGCAAGCATAGAACCGTGGGTCCGTGGCCGCTGGCCGACGAGACGAGACGATTCCGCGAGCGCCGACCGGCAAGGCAGCCAGCGCGAGGATATGCCGTGGAAGAAGATCAGCATGTACCTCATGCAATGATTTTGAAACTGAAAGTGCATTTTGAATTTTAAAACCAATCTTGTTGTTGACGCATTGTTGACTGAAATAAGCTCATGTACGAGTAGGAAATCCAGTACTGTACTGCTCTACCATTGTTCAGCGATTATTAATTAGTTTTCTCTTGGGTGTCATGATGTTGTACACTCTCATTTATAGTTCAATATTTTCTCATTTATCGATTTCGGCACACCTCAAATTTATACCTGCCTCCGCCACTGATTGCAAGTTGTAGGCGGACTTGGTGGTGTAATGCCCACTCTCGGTGAGCTTCCATGAGATCTCGTCGTCAACGTTTTCATTGAGGTGGAAGTTTTGAATGAGAGTCCAAAGCTCAATGAATTGGGCTAGGTGCTCGAAAGTAAAGTCTTCCCCTAGAATCACCTTATTCACCCAAGCATTCTCATTAAGTGCTTGTGCCACCTTCCAATTTTTTAGGTTTGAAGAGGCAAAAATCAGCGGTGCAACCTCAATAGGCTTTTTCCCCTCAAGCCAAGGGGCAAACCAAAACGGTGTTTTGAACCCATTGCCAACCGTGATGGTGGTGGCGGCGTAGAAGAGCTCCATTAAAAAAATATCAGAGTTTTTCTAAATTTGGAAGTATCTATATCTATACTTCTATCCTTGGTTGAAAGGAAGTAGAAGGAAAAAAGTGCATCAGTACATGGGCAACAGCCTTGCAAGCGGACACTCACGAACGAATACGATTGCACACTGGCCTCCAACTTCCACAGTTCACTATATAAACCGGTGTCTGTCACGGTAGCTCAGCGAGGTGGGACTAAACCCCTCGGTTCCAGGAAGCGTATAACAGAGTGAGTTGAAGTCTACTGGCCCATAGAAAGGCCCAAGAAAATCATAGCCTGGGCCCTGCAGATGCACTGTGGGATTAGGTTCGACGCGAAAAGCAAACGCACGAGCTGAAGCGCCAAAGCTGTTGTTGTTCCAGCGCGATGGCTATAAATGGGACCCACGATGGCTAGAACGTTGGCGCAAGCGAACCAACAAAGAATGCTACGGAGTACGTACTGTACTTCTTTTTTCTTGCCCTCTGTTTTCTTTGCTGAAAACTTTGTCGTGGTACACCCAAACCTCATACTCCGTAGATGAGAAGAAAGTGGACGCAAAGAACATACTACCTTGTTCCAATAAAAAAAATCTTATATTTTCTCCAAAAGTCAAATAACGTAAAGTTTAACCTATTTTTTTCAAAACAATGTAAATAATATAGATATAATCCAAAATCCAAAAAAATCATTCCAAAATAAAAAAAAATCATTCCAAATAATATCAAAGTTTTTGGCAGTTTTTTTTATCAAACTTTACTTAGCTTGAATTTTAAAAATGCCTTATTCAATGGATCAAAGGGACTATGTAAAATTTTTAAAAATCACAAGAGTTACAAATCCGATACACCTACCTGGTGCTCCCGACCCCTGATCTATCTCCTAGACGGATCGGGCAATAAGATTGTTACCACCCGATTTTGGCCAAATCAGGAGGTGGGCCGTAAGCGAAGATGGGTTTAGAAGATTACAGGTGGAGCATCATCGAAGCGGCCTTGCACTGAGAGTTTGGGCTTAATTGCCCATGTATCTGTAACATATTAGATCGTATTGTAATTTAGATTAAAGAGATAGAGTCCGGCCCATGCACGGTTAGGTGCAAATTAGAAAGTCCCTTGGACTATAAATATGTATCTAGGGTTATCGGAAAAGGAGGACAATCACCGTTCAACCAAAACAAACCAATCTCGGCGCATCGCCACCCCTTTCCTACGAGGGTTCTTACCGGTAAGCATCATGCGCCTAGATCGCATCTCGCGATCTAGGCAGCGTAAAGCTTAGTATTGTTCATGCGTTGCTCGTACGAAGCCTTTTGATGGCGAGCAACGTAGTTATCTTTAGATGTGTTAGGGTTAGCATTGCTCTTCACGTAATATGCTATCGTAGTGCAACCCTTGCATATCTAGCTGCCCTTACGTCTATCCAGACGTAAGGGCGGCATCTTGCTTGGTCATGCTTAGTAGATCCGATCCGTTACGGTTGCTCCTGCATCTGCAGGGATTAGTTTAATATCTGCATAGTTAGGCCTTATGCTGGGGTCGGAGGATCCGGTGGTGCGTTAGATGCTGTTTACCGTCCCGCGAGGATGTTCCGGGATCAACGTTATGTTGGTTTTTAGGCCTCTCGTAGGGGTAGTTTGCACCGTCTCTCGTAGCTGCTAGGCCCGATCGCACGTAGGATGTTCCGATTATGCGGTGAAAACCCTAAACCGTCGTGGATCGCTGCTTTGTCCGATCAAGCAGATCCCCATGCCATTGCTAATCCATCAAGGACCATGGGGCGATCGGCTCTTTGAGCCGATCCACAGGGAAACCTGAGAGCCGACAAGGCTCGTATTTAATGTGCACGTGTCTACCATGCAGAACAATCGAAGCACTAACACCTTCCGACTGGTCTAGGTCGTGGCACGGCAACCGCCAGACGCGCCGAAGATTTGCGGGACGACGCGAGGTGCCAGGGATCCACTAAGCGGCCCTAGGAGCCTCCCGGCTCTTCGTGTTACTTAGCCAAAGCCCGCCGGGGGTTTTGGAGGGTAACACATTCTGGCACGCCGGTGGGACATCTTCTTCAACATCCATGTCAGCGTCGACATCCGAAGGGGAGGAGAAACCGATCACTTATGAGGATCTCCCCACGGAACACAAGAAGAAGTACGATGACCTGAAGGTCATCCTCGAGGCCGAACTCATCGGCTCCTTTGAGAAGACCCGGTCGCACGGCGTCAGGTTCAAAGGATTCGCACCACAAGGCATCCTCGATGGGTTGGATCTATCTCTCCCTTCGAGGAACGTACGAGCCCTGCGTCAGGAGATCAATTACGTGGTAGCCCATTCGCCGCATCGGCACTCGAGAGCCCGGAACACTGGAGCGTGTTGCGCTCCGGTGGTGCAAGAGATCATGGAGCGTCGTTACTCCCCTTCAGGGCCTGTTCTAGGGACTCACCAGGGAGAGATGCAACTCCACACCAGGCCGCCTCTGCCGTACACAATGGCGGCTCCACAGCAACAAGGCTCACCGGCATACGTCGTCTACAAGGATGGGGTGACCCGGGCGACTACCAGTTCTTACCTGACCCGCCCAAGGAAATCCCACACGGATACGTGTGTGCGTATGTGCCGGACTGCAACAACTGGACGCAGCGATCCAGGCTCCACCAGAGGGGATTGCCGGAGCAGGAGCAATCGTTCCGGCAGGAAGGACACTGCACAGCGGGGAGTCTAGGAGCAGAAGCCGAGAAGCAAGCGTGGCTAGCCAAGTACGCCACCGCACCAATCCATGAAAGTTCACTGCTACTACCTCCACAAAGATCATCATCGCAGCCTGAGAGATCAATTCGGCATTTTGCCGAAGAAGAAGATAATCGGCTATTCCAAGCCGTATCCCAATGAGTTCGACCTGATCCCACTACCGCCCAAGTACCGGCTTCCGGACTTCAACAAATTCATGAAGGGTCGAGCTCCATCGAGCACGTGAGCCGATACTGCCAGGGCATGGCTTCTGCATCGATCGCTACGGTGAGGTGCTTCTCGCAATCCCTCACCGGTCCAGCTTTTGGGTGGTACACCTCTTTGCAGCCAAATTCAGACATGGAAGCACTGGAGGAACTGCTCCACACCCAATACCATTCAGAGACTACTGAAGCTGGTATTGCCGAACTAGCACAAGTTCGGCAAAAGCGAGAGAGACAGGCTGAGTACATTCAGCTCAGAACTGTCAAGAACCGATGCTATTCGGTTCATATAATCGAGAAAGAGGCATCGAGCTAGCCGTGTGCCCGGCAGCTGCTCAAGGATCCGACGTTCCAAGTTGAGTATAACTCGCGACGCACCGGTCAACAGACCGACCTTATATGAGCAGCGCCATCCGAATTGTACCAAGACAAGTTCAAGCGCGCGATCAGCCTGGTCAATGCCGATGAAGATGAAGATTCTACGGAAGATCAGGAAATTGCAGTAGCCGAGTGGACTCGGACGCCCGTGTCCGCCAATGGGTGAATCCACCAGGGCCTCCAAGAGGGTTGGACTTTGACGTGACCAAAACCGAACAGATCTTCGATCTTCGAAAGAGAAACAGTTGAAGCTACCCGAAGGCCACAAGATCCCTACGGCACAAGAGATAAACAAGAGGCCATACGCAAGTGGCATCATACGTTCACGCACACCACATCGCAAAGTACGCGCGCACAAATTCGATGGCGATAGAAGCAGCCGATTAACTTTCGGACAATTTGCCATGAAAGTAGACATGCGTCCGTTTCCGACGTCAACATGGTGGACCTAAGCCACTCCATAAGAGAACCAGGGTTCTCTTTCGATGTCAATATGGCAGGGTTCGTGATTCACCATGGCACGGACAAAGCAGAGAGCAGCCATTCTCGTGGCAAGGATAAAGAGGAGGCCGTTCCACGCGACCGGCCCCAAGACGACGATAGACGGTACCGACCGAGAGGGTGAGAAGCATACGGTATCAGCGCCCATTATCCGTGCATCTCCTCAACAAATACGAGCAGCATACGACGTCGACGCTACGACGAAGACGATGAGAAACACCGTCGGTCGATGCGGAGGACAGGAGGTATCGTCAGAACAACAGGAACAACGACGGGTACGAACGTCGCGCCAGAGGGAGGTCAAAGGAGCAAGACAACGTGGACAAGCACTGGAGCTGTCCCTTCTTCAAACATTGCTGGGACTCAGGGATGAGCCGATTGCCAACAATCGAGAACGCCAATGCACACAGAAAGGAGAAGGACAAGCGTTTCGTGTTCGAGCGTCTAGGACCTCTCCCACATCGAACAAATGAGCTGAGTCATCTCAAGAAGAAGACTTCGAGGAGTCGGATGAAGAAGATAGGTATCACCGACCAAGGTGGTGCCCGATGGACTCACCATTCTCGAAGCGCCGGCGGCTGCAACAAAGAAGCCGAGGCACAGTACACACGTTGAGAAGAGCGCGGCCCGATCTGGCCGCTAAAATCCAGCAAATAGTGGAGACGAAGGCGCGCCCGCCAAAGAAAGTATGGCGCCCCAAACAGGCTAAAGCCGATGCACGCATCGGGATGCCGATGCGCAATCGGCACACACACAAACATGGTATCCGTGGACTGGACAGATAGCACGTCCAATACATTGGACATAGGTGGCAAGGCCGATCCCTGCGATCGGCCCTCAAAAAATGGAAAGTAAAGGATCTTATCTCCAGCACGCCACGTAGCTACGATGGAAATCCAAGAAGTTGCAAATCATCGTCAAAGCATTGCAACAAAGAAGAAGGCCGATTCCCGCAATCGGCCACAATTATCCTCAACATTCTTTTGTCTGTGTTCAGCATTGATCCAACAGATGCCTGAAGAGCCGATGCCATCAATTACTTGACAGAATCGGCTCGGGGGGCACATAGATGGATGATATACGAGGATATGGAGCTGGGAACGGATGTCAAATTTCCAGCAGAATAGCTCAAGTATGGGGGCCGATACGTAAACAAGTCGGCCGCAAAAAAATCGAAAATACAGAATAGCACCGGCCCTTCATTGAGATTGCCTGGCGACTCAGACCCTCTCTTCAAGGACTTCCAACTCCTTCGGCAAGACTTCAAGCTCGGCAGCATCGACAGAAGCATCAGTTTGGGCGTCCAAGACGGCCCCTTTTCTCATCTAAGCTGTTGGTGCTTGCCAGCAAGTTTGAGGATCGCAGCCCGGCCAACAGCAAGAACAGCATGGAGATGCAGTCAGGCTAGGATCATGAGAACAACCGACGATCGTCCAGTTGGACTGAACTTCATTCTCACCAGAGGTTGCCCCATTGGATGAAGAAGCTCGGGGGCAGTTCACGTTGAAGGTTCTCTGCTTTTGAAAAGCCGATTTGGTTAGAATCGTGATGTTGCACCACGTTGAGAAGCGATAGTGACCCAATGCCGCTGGTGCACTTTCATTCTTGCCTTGACCAAGGCTCGGGGGGCAGCTAGCCCTGGAGATTCTTCGCTCTGAGAGCCCGTGGTGTTGACATTGGCCCTCTCTGCATCGTAACCATGTGGAACAGGAAGATTCTTGCAGAGTAAAACCACCAGGGTTGACAGAGGAGTTTGAAGAAGGAGCCATCATCAGTGGGTAGGCTCTAGACCTGGTCGTTGCTGCAGAAAAAGGGAGCATCACAAGGACAGTTATGGGCGAATGGTGCCTGTTTTGCAAAGTGTTAGCTTCAGCATTCGAGTTGACCCAGCAACAGTCCTAGGGTTCTCCTGAAGGCAAAGAGGATCGAAGAGGATGCGGCAGAAGAATGTCCGAAATTTAAAGTTACTGAAGAAATTGGACATTATTTCAGGAGTTTTGCCGATAAGTCTAAACGTTCCATTCAGTTGGATCTGCATTTCCAAGATCCGGGGCTTTCACGTTTGTAGCTTGGCCCTGTTTGACGGGGAGTTTGGAGGTTCGGGTGAATCTATCTCGAAATTTATCGTGGAAGACCGATGCGTTGCCATCGGCTCATGGAACATTGACCGAATTGACAATCGGCAAGATCAATACAAGGGAGAATCGGCTAAATCAATTTGCAAGAAATCGGCAGAGTCAAATTGAGTCAAATTTGAAAGAGCTGATTGCTCTCAAAAGGAAGGCCTAGGGGGATGCATTGCCCCTCCTACTGCTACTGATCCTATGCTAGGATCCTATCTAGGGGCTATTGTTTCCCTCGTCATCGCCGTCGCCGCGCGTCGGCGCTTTCGGGAGGCTCATCGTCGCCGCCGCGACCACCTGGAGGACCCTCGTTGTCCTCATCTTCCTCGCATCGTCTTCGTCGCTGTCACTAAGGTTGCCCGGCCAAGGGCAGAGACGCTTGGCCGGCGGCTCGTCGGAGGAGGTGCTGTCCTCCTCCTCTTCTTCGTCATTCATCTCCTCGGAGGAGGTTACCCCATCCCAGGAAAAGCGGTCGTCGTCGCTTTCTTCCACCACCTCCTCATCGGCAGGGAAGCGGAGATCACTCTCCCCGTCGGTCGAGGACTTGTCATCCTCGGACCAGACGAAGAAGTCATGGTCTTCCTTGTCCCACGCTGTTGGGGCAAGGATGTTGTACGCCTGCAACCCCCTCCTGTTGATTCCCGATGGGAGAGGATATGTAGGAAAGACCGATGAACTGGGGGAGGAAGAAGAAGAGGACATGACGATGAAGAAGGGCTTTTGGGAGTACTAGTGCGAGGAGGATGAAGAGAGGAACCACAGATTGTGGCCAGATAAAAGGGGAATATATGGTTTAATGCCTAAGCAGTTCCCAAAGACGTGGTGCCAGAGCCGTCAAGTCATGCAGGGAAGTTGAGAAGGCAAGACGTCATCATGAAGCATACTGCGACGGTTCTGCTCTGCCACGACATGACCCTTCGAAGAAAGCGATGGTTTTGCAATTATCATTATCAAAACCAGGGGGGCATGTGTTACCACCCGATTTTGGCCAAATCAGGAGGTGGGCCGTAAGCGAAGATGGGTTTAGAAGATTACACGTGGAGCATCATCGAAGCGGCCTTGCACTGAGAGTTTGGGCTTAATTGCCCATGTATCTGTAACATATTAGATCGTATTGTAATTTAGATTAAAGAGATAGAGTCCGGCCCGTGCACGGTTAGGTGCACGCCTCAATTAGAAAGTCCCTTGGACTATAAATATGTATCTAGGGTTATCGGAAAAGGAGGACAATCACCGTTCAACCAAAACAAACCAATCTCGGCGCATCGCCACCCCTTTCCTACGAGGGTTCTTACCGGTAAGCATCATGCTGCCTAGATCGCATCTCGCGATCTAGGCAGCGTAAAGCTTAGTATTGTTCATGCGTTGCTCGTATCGAAGCCTTTTTGATAGCGAGCAACGTAGTTATCTTTAGATGTGTTAGGGTTAGCATTGCTCTTCACGTAATATGCTATCGTAGTGCAACCCTTGCATATCTAGCTGCCCTTACGTCTATCCGGGCGATCTTGCTTGGTCATGCTTAGTAGATCCGATCCGTTACGTTGCTCCTCGCATCTGATTAGTTTAATATCTGCATAGTTAGGCCTTATGCTGGGGTCGGAGGATCCGGTGGTGCGTTAGATGCTGTACCGTCCCTGCGAGGGATGTTCCGGGATCAACGTTATGTTGGTTTTTAGGCCTCTCGTAGGGGTAGTTTGCACCGTCTCTCGTAGCTGCTAGGCCCGATCGCACGTAGGATGTTCCGATTATGCGGTGAAAACCCTAAACCGTCGTGGATCGCTTCAGCTTTGTCCTGATCAAGCAGGATCCCCATGCCATTGCTAATCCATCAAGGACCATGGGGCGATCGGCTCTTTGAGCCGATCCACAGGAAACCTGAGAGCCGACAAGGCTCGTATTTAATGTGCACGTGTCACCATGCAGAACAATCGAAGCACTAACACCTTCGACCAGGTCTAGGTCAGGTGGCACGCCTGAACCGCCAGACGCGCGAAGATTTGCGGGACGACGCGAGGTGCCAGGGATCCACTAAGCGGCCCTAGGAGCCTCCCGGCTCTTCGTGTTACTTAGCCAAAGCCCGCCGGGGGGTTTTGGAGGGTAACAAAGATACACTGGTCGCCGCCAGGCCCCTTCCCCTCCACGACCTACCTCGTCGTCGCCGAAGGAGACCAACGGGATAAGCCCGGCCGGTGAGACCTTTTTTTCTAGCTCACACGACCCCTCGGTGGGGGAGACTCAAATCTCCAGCATGGTGCGGCTCTGTCGGGCATGTCCTTCGACATACGACATTGGAGGTGGCGGTGGAGGCAGGGTGTTTTAATTGCTTTCGGCGAGTTGGGTGAGTGGCGGCATCCCCTCTTAGCATAGGCGTCTTAGGTGTCATGATGATGGCACTGATGGACAACCTCGCTTTGGTGGTGCCTGCGTGATCAAGGCGGTCATGTTCCATGGCCAGTTTCCCGCTAATAAACCAGCCAAATGTCTTTTTAATTAATAAAAATGGCAAGGCTTTTATCTCCTTTTTCTCATTTAAAAAGTATCTGATACAAATATATACATATAGAGGATAAAATACATGCCGCCATCTTATAAAAAATTTGAAAAAATAAAGGATGAAGTGAACCAAGCTTTGTGCTTGGGAGATCGTCGCACGCCGGCCGCCATGCTTGTGTGTCGAGCTCACCACTCATATCTAGGACCGCTTGGACATCTCTAGACACCAAAACAAAAACCCCTTGTGAATTGTGATTCACTACTACAGTACACAATAGCCAATTACTGACAGGAATTTTTTTTATTTTTTACAGGTGATCTTCTCCATGGTGCATTGGATCCAACTCTGGGCTCTCCTTTCACCGCAAGGGCAACGGGATGTCATGGCTTCTGGATGCACACGGCTCCAGATGGTCGCTCAGAATATCTTGTGCCGGGCTGGCTGGCAGCATATTAGTCGACTAGAGGATGCTTAGTCACTTTGTGCTGTTTTTCTTTTTTCGCTGGTTGATTTTTGTATCAATTTTAAGCGAACCTTGAGATGTAATAAGTACTTCTGAACAAAATATGCTGGATGTTAATAAAAGGCTGTGCATCATCACGATGCAGAAGTCGGGTTTATCCCTTTTCAAAAAAAAAGAAAGCCAATTACTGACAGGAGGAGGAGATTGATCCCTCCACCTCCAGCAAGGCCGGGCCGGCAAAAAACGGGGCCCTGTGCGAAATTTTAATATGGGCCCTATCAGTTGTAAAATTAGAACTAATGAACAATTATATGGTGTGTATATACCTTCTATGAACGTTTAAGTTGAAAAGCTAATGTCTAGATTCTAAACTTGTGCCATTTAAAAAAATCTAAACTTGAGGCAAAATCTTCTTAATATCTACTTAAGAGGAACATATAATTTATAAAGCGAGTCGGTCCGACCGCCCGACCGAAAATAACTTACATCTAATGTATACAGTTGAACTGTTTGGGTTTTTTAAAAGGAAAAGAAACCTTTTAGAATGTCAAAATCTTATAGCATGGGCTATCCCAATAAGTACATGTACATAGATAAGTCTATTACTATTGGAACTATCCCCATAAAATGTAAACACCACACTAGTTGATTAGAATTTCAGAGGAATCACACGAAGAACTCAAGGGAATTCGGGGAATGTAGAGGGAAGAAGGCGCTACACGTTCCAGGCCATGGCCATCCGTTCGGTTCCAAGCCGAATCAATTAGCAAAAACCAGGAGAAAATGAACTACACGACCTGCGCAGCAACAAGCAGGATTAAAAACGTGGAATCTCCTTCAACTAAGTCAAGGCGCTGTAAGCCGCGCGGCAAAATACTCGCGCGCGCGCGCTGGCGCGAAGCTCCAGCAGACGCGGGAAAAAGGCGCGCGCGGTAAATTTTTTGCCGCGCCCGCGCGTTTGCGCCATCCCACGCGGGAAATTTGCCGCGTGCGCTGCCGCGCGCTATATAGACGACACGCGCGAACGCGCCAACTGCCTCCCCCACCTCTGAAACTTCCGCGTGTCCCTCCGCCTCTTCCCCACCGCTCTGTCTCCGCGCCACGCGCCACCGCTCTACCTCCGCCGCCTGTCCGCCTCCGCCTCCGGCGACATGCCTCCGCGGCGCCGCTCCGCCTCCGGCTACCGCGGCGTCCGCGCGCGGCCGAGCGGCCGCTTCGACGCGAGATCCGGCGGCCGCCCGGCTCCACCTCACACCGCATCGCGGCCGCGACGCCGCGTGCGGCCGCCCCCGCCGGCAGATGAACGACGTGCGTGGCGCGCGAGCGGGAGATGCTGGCGCCGCCGTCGCCGGTCACGCGCGAAGAGCAGCGCCGCCATCGGAGCTGGAAGCTCCCGTCGCCGAGCGCGACGACGCGATGCGCGTCGCTGGGCGCGACGCTCGCGCCGCCACGGAGGCCTTCTACGCGCAGAAGGAGGAGAAGAAGGCGGCGATGAAAGCGCAGAAGAAGGCGAGCCGCGAGAAGCGCCGCGCCGAGTCCGCGGCGAGGAAGAAGGCGAGGGCCGAGGCGGCGGCGAAGAGGAAGGAGGAAAAGAAGAAAGGCGCAGGGCCGTCGACCGTCGTCCTCTCGTCCTCCTCCTCCGACTTCCAGTGGACGTCGACGTCCACGCCGGTGTCGGAGACGACTCCGAGCAGCTCCGACTACGACTGGGAGTCCGACGAGTAGTCGGACGAGTAGTTTACTAGTATTTTCTATGTCGCATTTGTATCGTCGCACTTTAATATATTTGTATTTCGATCAAATTTCATAGTTTGTTTGATGAATTTAAAAAAAAAACGGTCGCGCGCGCTGCAAAATAGCGCCTCTGGCGGAGGTGCGTTTTCCGCACACCAACGCGCGCTGCAAAATGCAGCCTCTGCCGGGGGCAAATTCGCTATACCGCGCGCGAACGGTATACAGCGCACCCAATCGCCGATATAGCGCGCGAGAATTTGCAGCGCCTGTTGGAGATGCTCTAACAACCACTATTTAGGTGGGAACCAAGTAGGCTGTATTTTTTTGGTGATTGATTTCCACACTTACGCTATATAAAGAGAAACTCCAAAATTTTGGGGCCCAAAAAAATTTTGGGCCCTGTGCGGCCGCACGGGCCGCACTCCCATGGGCCCGGGCCTGCCTCCAGTGATGGGTTTGCTGGTGTGACGAGACTTGGGCCTCGGGGTTGGGCGGCCTCCAATGGCTCGGAGGTGGGTCCCTGAAGATCGTGGGCTGATATGCGAGGGGCGACAAACACGTAGAGCTCCGAGTCCGGGAAGCCCTGCACGAGCAGCGCCGCGCGCGGCCGCCGTCCGGGCCGGCTTCGGCGACCTGCATCGATCTTGCCATCCTGATGCCATTGGCCTCCACCTCCCGGTGCTCACCACGGTGGAACGAACCGGACTCTGTCACTGCGGTAGTCGCGACGCGTTTCGCGCTTTCCCGGCGTTATATATAGCTGTACCGAACTGGGCTGATCTCGTCGAGGTGTCCGAACGCGGCGGCGCCAATGTCCGCGGCGCCGCGGAGGCGTCAGAGCGTGGAGACGGCGAACTCCGTGGCCATGTCAGGCACGCGGAACATCTTCTTCACCAGCACTGTGGCGACGAGCGCGTGCCCGCGCGCGGCCTCGAGGCTGGCGTCGGCGCGCAGGACGTCGTCGAGCACGGCCGGGGCCTTCTCGCTCCTGCCTTGTCGGCGTCCACGAGGAGCTCCTCGACGACGGGCACAGACGCACAGCGCCCAGCACGGCGAAACGGGCGGCCGCACGGCCCGAGGAGGCGAGGTATTATGCCGTGAGACGGGGTTCCTGACGAGGCCAACGGGCGCATCGAATGCACCGCGCGTTCTCGACATGGTTTCGAAGGTGTGCCGGTCGGCACTCGGCAGACGAGGTGAGTTTGTGGTGGATGGTGGCAACGCTGACCCTCGCGGCGATGTCTCCGTTTGAGAGCACCGGGACAATGCAGAGGCGCAACTCACCGTCGAGCAGGAAGAACACGGTCATCGCGGCCAGGGTCTTCCCAGAGCGCCCGGTCCACGAGGAGTTCCACGACGACGGCCACAGACGCACGGCCTTGTATTTGACATTCTCATGATCATTGTGGATCTTGTGCTCCTGTAATGAGAACAAACAAACACAGAATTAATACTACTTGTCTAAGAGAAGCACATGATATGTCGAGACAAACCGAACTTTGCTGAAGCGATATAGTGAGAAGAGCAAAAGGCAGTTCTAGTCAACCGTACCTGCTTCATCTTCTTCAGAGATACTTCTGCATCAGCAATCTTCTCAGTAACGGGCTTCTCAAGCTCAGACAGAGTAACCTTGTCTTTCTTCCCTGTTTATAAAGGGTAGTTGCGTCAGAGCAAAGATCTTCCAAACAAATACTGCTTAAATGATATTCGAGTCGGAGGAAGGATCTCTCCCACGTAGCTACTGTGTAAGCATGCACTTACTTTGCAGTTCATACTGAACAATCAGTTTCTCCTTTTCAACTTCAAACTTTGAGAAGGGATCTGCACAACATGGATTGTGGACAAGTATGTAGCTAAACACAGAAAAATTTCTAAAAACATGTTATCGCAACGCAGTAACACACATAGAGAAATATATGCCATAGACTTCGGCATACCTTTGAAATTCTGTACGTGTGCAGCTTTGTCTTTGCAGAACTTGTCATGAGTGGCTTCAAACTTGGTGTACTCCGTCTTCAATGAACCTTCACACTGCATTGTATACAGTCTGATGTTAACGGAACTATGACCATATTAGATGATGGGAAGAGCAAGAACATGTCATGAGTGGCTTCAGTGAACCTTCACACTGCGATGGTAGGAAGAGCAAAAAGGCACTTGTAGTCAACCATACCTGCTTTATCTTCTTCAGAGATACTTCTGCATCAGCAATCTTCTATGCAACGGTCTTCTCAAGCTCAGACAGAGTAACCTTCTCTTTCTTCCCTGTTTATAAAGGATATAGTTGGGTCAGAGCACAGATCTTCCAAACAAGTACTCCCTCCGGTCGGATTTAATCGATGCAGAGGGAGGCATGCAGCGCATGTACTTAGGCGGGAGTGTGCGTCAATTTTTTAAGACTGGAGGTAGTACTGTTTAAATAATATTCGAGTCGGAGGAAGGATCTTTCACACGTAGCTAGTGTGTATAATCATGCACTTACTTTGCAGTTCATACTGAACAATCAATTTCTCCTTTCAACTTCAAACTTTGAGAGATCTGCACAACATGGATTGTGGATAAGTATGTAGGCAGTCACAGAAAATGTTCTACAAACATGTGACGGTAACACACGCGTAGAGAAATGTATGCTACAGACTTCAGAAGGCACTCATTTGGCATACCTTTGAAATTCTGTACGTGTGCAGCTTTGTTTTTGAAGAATTTGTCATGAGTGGCTTCAAACTTGGTGTACTCCGTCTTCAATGAACCTTCACACTGCATTGTATATGTCTGATGTTAACGAAACTATGACCATATTAGATGATCAGATCTGAAGCATTAGATCAATGCAAGTTGGAAACCTCTTTCGATGTCTTCGTTAGAGCTTTAAGGAAACTCTGTCTGCCAATGCAAACAATATACCTTTGTCAGCATTCGAGGTACATTCAACTAATATTCATATCATTTATTGCCAAGAACTTGCTTTGGTACACGCGTTCATTTCACAACGATGGCCAAAAGAGCATATCAAATCAAAAGCACAACAGAAAGCTAACGGTAAATAAAATGGCTCGGTTGTTCACCTTTCTTCTCAAACTTGGTCTTGGTGTCCTGTACCATTGACTGAATCTCTGTTGCTGCACTGAAAGTTAAGAAATTTGTTAGTAGCATAACGTTAGTAGCACCTCTGCAGATAATGCAATAGACACTCAGAAAATAGCTTGGGACAATTGGCAGACACGAAGAGCAGGACATATCAGGCCACTGACCAGACCACCCACAGTGAGATGCATGCTGTTAGGCTGTTGTTGACCGGTGGAGGCTACACCTGTTTAGTCCCACCTCGCTTACGGGAGGAGGCCACGACCAGCTTATAAGGGAGAGATTCCCTTCTCCTTTCAGTCCGGGCTTTTGGGATGGAGTGGGCTCTCCGCTGAATGTTGGGCCGTGTGCGCATAAACGTCCAGAACGTGGGCTGAGTGCTGGGCTGACCCAAGTGGACGCTGACATCTGGTATCAGAGCTAGCGATCACCATGCCTTCTTGAGGGGCTTCTCAGGGGGATGGGATGTTAAGCTGCTGTTGACCGGTGGAGGCTACACCGGTTTAGTCCCACCTCGCTTACGGGAGGAGGCCACGACCAGCTTATAAGGGAGAGATTCCCTTCTCTTTTCAGTCCGGGCTTTTGGGATGGAGTGGGCTCTCTGCTGAATGTTGGGTCGTGTGCGCATAAACGTCCATAACGTGGGCTGAGTGCTAGGCTGACCCATGGACGATGACATCTGGTATCAGAGCTAGCGATCGCCATGCCTTCCTGAGGGGCTTCTCAGGGGGATGGGATGTTAGGCTGCTGTTGACCGGTGGAGGCTACACCGGTTTAGTCCCACCTCGCTTACGGGAGGAGGCCATGACCATCTTATAAGGGAGAGATTCCCTTCTCCTTTCAGTCCAGGATTTTGGGATGGAGTGGGCTCTCCGCTGAATGTTGGGTCGTGTGCGCATAAATGTCCAGAACGTGGGTTGAGTGCTGGGCTGACCCAAGTGGACGCTGACACATGTGGTTGTATGAATTCCTTTTCATACTGGAATGCTCATGTATGCTATACTTCCTTCAGTATAGCATACACGGTGTCTACAAATATCCCTTTTTAGGCCCCAGCATCACAAAAGAGACACCAGCATTCCCAACCAAATTGCCAACCATGCTATGCTACCCTTCTAGTTTGATGATACATGCACGGATTTCTAGACTTTAAATCCGATGCAGCCGGTAGGAACAACAGGAGAAAGTGGGAAAGTGGGAGCATATAATCAATCAACAATACTAGTTATGGTTTCGCAAACAAAATGGATACATTATGTAAACCAACTGATGCACACAACACTTAGCAAGTCTTATCTTCGCATTGCATTGGTGCACACCAACAGGTCACTTATGATGAAATACTGACTACCAATCATCAAAAGGGCACCTCAACATTTCACAAGCAACATGGCACTCATAACTCCCGAATCCTGTCACCGTGTACCAGAAACCTCCCATAAGTGGCGCTACTAGAAAAAAAGTTTCAGACTAGAATGTTCAAGTCGAGATGTGGAAGCATAGGCATTGTTCAAACTGGAATGCTCATGTATGCTATGCTTCCTTTGAGTGCAGGCATACAGGCACACAAAAAGTGCCAATGTCTCTTATTGGTTTAGGATCAACTAACAACATCACAAAAAGACCCAAGCATTCAACAAAACCTGACAACCATGCTATGCTGCCCTGCTAGTTTTTAGATGCTAGCACAGATTTCTAGAGTCTAGATCAGATACAATCAATAGAGAGGCTAAGACACTCCCAAGTCTCCCCAGACTATTGTGTGAGGCAGGAAAAAATGGGGAGGTGGATGCAAATATTACATCAACAAAACTAGACATTCTTTACCAACATGTAAACTAGTCGGTACACGCAACACTTCTAAGTTCTATCATCGCAATGGTGCACGGCAACAGATCTCTGACGATGCAGTGTACATGCCATAATCATCAAAACCGCACCCAAACATTCACAAGCAACACGACACTTGTACCTCCTAAATCCTGTCGCTGTAAACAAAGTCTCTCTTAAGTGGTGCTGGCAGAAAAAAAAATTCAGACTAGAATGTTCATGTATGCTATGCTTCCTTGAGTACATCCAAAGAGAGTAAGAGACCCCAAGCATTCAACACCTAAGAGCATCTCCACCGGCAGCCCCCAAATAGGCGCCGGCAGGGGCGCCGGCACCTTCGTTTGGGGGACGCTGACACTGCATTCTCTATTTGGGGAACCTGTTCCCACACCGGTGCTCCCAAAATGGCGGCCCCGATAGATATTTTGAATTAAAATCATAAATAAATGCATAGAAAATTGAATAAGAAACATTTTATCCCACAAACTAATATGGAACGTGGTTTACATGAAGATATAGTTTGGAACATGGTTTTCCACAAACTAATACATAGTTTGAACCATGATTGACACAAATATAAAATATTGAAAAAAAATTAAACCTAACTAGGCCGGTCATCGCAGGTTTCGTGTGTTCGCTGCCAAGAAAGAACACTCGAGGGCACACCCAGTCACCCAAACTGGAAAATCCAGCTGGTGAGGGTGCCTCTGTTGGTTCTTTCGAGGAAGAACATCCAAAAACATGTGTGCCGATATTCGCTGCGAAGAAACAACACTCAGTCGTCGTCCTCCTCGGCGTTGTCGCCGTGGTAGTGTCGGCGGCTACGCATCTCGTTGAACACCTTGACGCTCATGTCCCTGTCGCCAAAGTAGGAGAACACGAGCACGAAGCCGGCTTGGAGGCGGTGGTGGCGCGCTAACTTCTCCCAGCCGATGTGGAGGTACGTCTTGCCGCGCGCGTCGTAGATCATGTCCATGATCCACCGGTAGTAGCCGCACGCAGCCTCCCACACATGCAGCGTGCCCGGGCGGTCGTCGCCGGTGACGAAGTCGGCGAAGGTGTCCGGCAGCCTCTGGATGCCGCGCGGGTCGCCCTTGAGGACGAGGACGAACTCGAACAGCACGGGCCCCTCCTCGTCCATGTCCGACGATGAAGACGACGGCGTCGCAGGCGACGGCGTGCGTGCACCTCTGCCGCAGCCACGGCCACGACCAAAGCCGCGGCCTCGGCCTCGACCAGACATGGCGTCGTCTTTTCAGATGGTGGTGGCTAGGGTTGGGGAGAGAGGCGCTAGGGTTTGTGTGTTAGAGGAACGATGAGAGGCAGCCCTTTTTATAGGCCGGAGGGAGGCGAGGGAGCGGTGGCGCTCATTAACGGCGGCACGAAGAGCAAGACGCGTGCGACGGGACGGTTCGCTGCGTGTCTGCGGAAATTGCACCGCCGCTGCGCTCCAATAACTTCCTTCGCGAGGTAGGCGACAGTTAAGTTAAAATTGAATTAGCCGCTGACACGTCGGCCCCGCCACTCCCCGCTGGCGTCGACTTTTGGGATGTGTGGCTGACAGGCGGCTCCCACGTTCAGCCTCCCGAGGCGCCGGCGTGCCCGATTCGCGTCCTTGACGAAGGGGCCGGCACAGGGTTGCCGGCGTTTCTATTGGGCTCCAAATTTGGCCGGCGCCGTTTGGGGCGCGCCGGTGCGAGCCCATTTTCGCTCCCGGCCCCCAAAAAGCTATCGGTGCCGCTATCGAGGGCGCCGGTGGAGATGCTCTAACAACCGTGTTACGATGCCCTTCTAGTTTCATGATGCAAGCACAGATTTACAGATTCTAAATCACAGCACAACCAATAGCGACACTAACATACGTCCAAGTCTCCACAGGCCATCATGTGAACCAAGATAAAATGGAAAGGTGGGTGCAAATATTACACATCAACAAAACTAGCCGTCGATGTAAACAAATCGGCGCACGCAACACTTGTAAGTCCTACCATCGCAATGGTGCACGACAACAGATCTCTGACAATGAAGTGCCTACTGCCCCCTAACATGAAAAGGCCACCCCAAACATTCGGGAACACCATGGCTTTGACAATGAAGTGCCTAATGCCCCCAAACATCAATAGACCACCGTAATAAACATTCAAAAACAGCATGGCACTGGTAACTCCTCGTTCTCATCTAATCCAGTCACAGCAAGTTAACACACACCAATAGCAGGCCCAAATCATACCAATGGTAACAACAAATCTCCCTGCCCATAACTGGCCCTCTAACAGAAATTTAGACACCGCCGGCTGCAAGATCGACCCAGCAGATGGATGGGGAGGTGGATTGGGAGCGGGAGTCACCTGGAGATGGCCTGCTGGTTCTGCACGCCGTCCTTGTGCGCCTTGTCCTTGATATGTCGCAGCATCGACACGATCTCCTTGAAGTCACTGCGTCGCAAAACCACATCGCATCAATATCCAAAAAATCGTGATCGAGAATCAGTTAAACCGCACGAAAATCCGACACGAATCGGCGAATCTCGCGCCACACGAGGATGGGGGTGCGGCAACGAAACCCTCGTTCGTTCTCTTCGACCCAAACCACGTCGCGAGACGGGAAGTGGGTAGAGCGCGGAGTAGCGGGGGGAGGGAGAGAGGAGGCGCGCGGCGAGGCACCTGTCGATCTCAGGGTCGGCGAGGTGGGCCGGTTGGCAGTGGACGAGGCCGATTGGCGCAACGAGGCGGCCCTCGGCAGCGTCGTGGACTTGCACTTGACCCCCATGGGTGCCGTTAAGGACACCGTGTTGACGACGAGGCCAACCTCCACCCGCGCAACGACGACAGCGTGAGGGACAGGCATGGGCGGACCTAGAGGGTGGACCGCGGTGGGCCGGGTGGTCCACGACTGTCAACACTAAATTTTATTGGTATCAGTCTTTCTACGAGAATTCGAATTTCACAGATTTTTAAGTCCAGATGCCTATTATGCCATACATCGCAATCCCAGGAAGATTGTTTGTGCGAGACATAACAGTTGATATCCTAGAGTCATCATTCATTACAAACCATAGTCGTCTTACAACAATAGATCACATGATCCAAAATTACAATAATAGTTGATCTAATGATCAACGAACACAACACATAGCGGAAGCGAAGTAGTAGTGGATTAGCTATTCCACAGGCAACGCTTGATGTCATAAGATGCTCCTAGTTATCGTAGACGTCCTGTTGTCCGTCGTCTTGATACTGTTGCTCCTCTTTATAGTCTGGCCATTTGAATAGCCAGGGACACAGCCATGAGTACTTTAAAGTACTCGCAAACTAATACTAGTGTAAGCTCTATCAATTTTAATAAGGGGGTGCTAGGCTCTAAGTTTATTTGCATAGAGCCAATTTTAGTTCATAAACACTTAGTAGTAAGAACTCTTCATTTTCCTAACTAACTCTAGTGGGAACATTAGTGTCATTTCCACAACTCTGTTGTGATCAATTCAAGTCACCTTTCAATTCATCATTCCTTTTTAGAAAACATCTGACAACGGAACAGTATGGCCATCCAACCGTCCATAACCACGGACACGGATATTCGAATAGGTTTACACTCTGCAGGTTGTACACTTGTGCCACAACTTTTGATTACATCCGTCAGGGATAGCCCTGAATAATCATACTCAGTATGCGGATCATCAACCATAACCTTTCACTTATATACCCTAGTATAGGCACCTCTCCCCATGAGCTTGGCCTCCCAGTGAAGACAAACCGTCAACCTGGGAACTGCACAGGGCTTGGGTAGGACATTCACCTCATTTTCACGTCATTTCACTTTCAACGGAGGCAGCCTCGGCATAACCCCTATGACGCTTGTTGCCTCCTCCTGGTATTCCTCGGTACTAGCGTCTATAAACGAATACGAGATATACAATCACCAAACAAATCTTAAGGGCTAGACTACACACACAAATGGTTCACACAAGCTATTCTAGCATCGCATCCTTATTAACATGGTGATTGAAGAAAAATAATTTCCTCTCATTTTCTATTTATTATCTTTGAGAAATAATTTCCTCTCATTGAATCTTGTTAAGATTTAATCTCCTCCAATGATAAGGTATGAATACATGTTTACTAAGGTCAACACTTCATAATTATCATTTGGGTAAATGATTTAAATGAGGTATTACACCTCATGCAATTTAACACTAACATAGTAATAAATTTAATATCACCAAGTAATACAATATGAGCTTATATAGACCAAGGTCATTACCTCATGTTGAATTACTTGAGACAAAGATTTAAATGAGAGAATACCTCTCATACTATTTAATTAATTAATTTGGGGTGATTTAAATGGACTAGAAATAGCCACATAGCCATTAATTATTCTAGCCCATGATCATAAAGCAACCATGTCATATTTTTACATATTCAGATAGACAATATGAAATGTGATTTTTGAGAGTTAGAATCAACTCAAATCATTTATGGTTGATTTTTAATAAATGTTTGAAGTTTGAAAAGACCCTGCCTTGTTATTTTTACTACATGAGTTCTACATTAAATCTAGGGTTGAGACTAGTGTAGTTGTTCAGAGAATTTCCTAAGCTTTCCAACATTATAAAATTCATGAAATTTGCCTCAGCAGATTTGATTCTATTTAATTTTGAACATAGCACCAGTATTGAATTCAAACTAAATTCATTTATTCGAATTTGAATGCTTGGGCTTGCGCGGGAAACGAACTTGGGCCAAAGGGAGAAAAGAAACGGGCCGGCCCACTGTGTGTCTAGCACGAGCAGGCCGCCTAACTGCGGGCTCCACCGGCCAGCGAGTCATAAACGCCGAATCGGTATGATCTAATGTGGGACGTTGGATTAGAGGCAGATCCTACGGCTCTCGTGCGTCGTCGTTGACGACGAGCACGGGCTCACTGGCGGCGAGCACCAGGGGGTCGGAGGCTCACCTGAGCTCCGGCGATCGTCGGCGAGGGTGCACGGCGACGTTGTGGACGACGGCAATCCTCCTGGTACAAGCGACGGCTCCAGGGGTGGTGCCAATCCTCTTCTTCTGCGGTGGCTCCGCAGCACTCCGGCGAGCAATTGGTGGTCTACGGTGTGAATTGAGGCGAGGCGAGGCTAGAGGAGGGGTTCTGAGATGAGACGAAGTGAATGGTGTGGAGATTTTGAGCTGGGGTGGCCTCCTTTTATAGCGAGCGGAGGATGGCGGCACGGTATGGTGAGGTCATCCATGGCGACGGCGTTACAGTGGCGGAGGGAGTTGGGCGATGACGCAGGGGCGTTGGCGACGTCATGGCGAGCATGGAGCGCTTGACGACGCTGAAAACGAGGCAGTGACACGAGCTGGAGGTTGATGGGAGCTCGCAGTACCGCGGCGGAAGTCGTCGATGATGACGACGGCTACCGTCCTCTCCGGCGCAGGTGAGCTTGTCTGGCGGGTAGCTGGTGTCGCGGCGATGCTACTGGCGGAGAGAGAGGTCTAGGGGAGGACGAGAGTGACGAGGGCAGGTCGTGCTCTGGCGCGCTCCGGTGACGCGAGCGTGCACGCTCTGGCGCGTCTGTGCGTCACGGGCACGTACCGTTCCGGCCAGTGTCGTTCTCTCCTTTTCCAAGGGCTGGCACGAGCGTGACCAGGGGAGTGAGAGGGAGGTCCAGGACATGCTGATGCATGGTTGAAGTGAGTGGAGAGGAGAGTGGCATGGTGGAGGGCATGACATGCTCGGCATGGTCATGTCCTTGAAGAATTGGTGCAATATTGTGTGTCTCTGGGCCTGGCATCGTGCAATGAGTGAGAGAGAGGACTAATGATGACATAGGGTTGATGGTTGGGGCAAAAACATGCTGGATAATAGGATGTGTGTAGTTGGCAGAATATTGCACACAAGGTGCTCGACCAAATGGCCGCAAGAGAATATTTTTTTAATTTTGCAAAGATTTTTGGTGGAGTTGATTCAAATATTATTTGGCACACAATGGTGGTGGTGGTGTGCAAAATTGAGTTGATTTGTGAAAAATCAAATGTGACATAATCTAGAATCTGATTTGATGTTCCTATTTTGCTTGATCATATTAACAAATGTAGAAAGAATTTGTAGGGGTGGTCTTTACCAAAGTTGTTCATCTTCATGAGGTCTTGGATGAGGTGAAAAGAGTTGAGGGGTTTTAGTTTAGAAATTTCTTAATCCAGGGGCTCAAAGTGGGTGTCATGATATAATTTACAGTTTTGACCATTATCATATGTGAGATAGTTTTGAATTTTCCTTTGACTTTATTTGGGTTTCTTTGATTCAAAAGTGGTTCTTAAGTGTTTAGTTACCTTTCCCAACCATTGGCACAAGTCAAATTGGCCTAGGTTAAGTTTTGGCAAAAATGGCCATAAGCACATATGTGAGGTTATTTGTATTTTTCTATTTTTCTTCTTTGCTTCTATTTGATCACAATCATCATGGTTTAGGGTTTTAGCAACTTTGATAAGCACACCAATAATCATCATGGCAATAACACAAGGATTAAGCATGAGCACTATGCATAGCACATGATTTAATAAAAAATTTGTTGGTTCATAATTTTGAATGTTGGAAACTCATTCTCTTATTGATTTGAAATTTGGGATGTTACAAACCCTTCCCCCTTACAAAAGATCTCGTCCCGAGATCTTAAAGAAAACTAGGTACTAAAGAGATCTGGGAATTCTGTCCTCATGTAATCTTCTCGGTCCCAAGTGACTTCTTCTTCGGTATGGTTACTCCATTGGATCTTCAGAAACTTGATACTCCTGGTGCGGGTGGTTCTGAAAGCTTCTTCCAGGATGAGGATAGGTACTTCGCGATAGGTGCTACGGCATGGAAGCAGCTTCCTTGTGACGGTAAAGCACACGTCCGTTGGGAACCCTAAGAGGAAGGTATGATGAGTACATCAGCTAGTTTTCCCTCAGTAAGAAACCAAGGTTTATCGAACCAGTAGGAGATGAAGGCCACGTGAAGGTTGTTGGTGGAGGAGTGTAATGCGGCGCAACACCAGTGATTCCGACACCAACGTGGAACCTGCACAACACAATCAAACTACTTTGCCCCAACTTAACAGTGAGGTTGTCAATCTCACCGGCTTGCTGAAAACAAAGGATTAAACGTATGGTGTGGAGAATTATGTTTGCTTGCAGAAAACAACAGAGAACAGTGATTGCAGTAGATTGTATTTCAGATGTAAAAGAAAAGGACCGGGGTCCACAGTTCACTAGTGGTGTCTCTCCAATAAGATAAATAGCATGTTGGGTGAACAAATTACACTTGGGAAATTGACAGAATAGAGATGCATATACATATCATGATGACTACTATGAGATTTACTTAGGGCATTACGACAAAGAACATAGACCGCCATCCAGCATGCATCTATGCCTAAAAAGTCCACCTTCAGGTTAGCATCCGCACCCCTTCCAGTATTAAGTTGCAAACAACAGACAATTGCATTAAGTATGGTGCGTAATGTAATCAACACAAATATCCTTAGACAAAGCATTGATGTTTTATCCCTAGTGGCAACAGCACATCCACAACCTTAGTGGTTGCTGTCACTCCCCCATATTCAATGGAGACATGAACCCACTATCTAGCATAAATACTCCCTCTTGGAGTCACAAGTATCAACTTGGCCAGAGCCTCTACTAGCAACGGAGAGCATGCAAGAACATAAATACCACATATATGATAGATCAATAACCAACTTGACATAGTATTCAATATTCATCGGATCCCAACAAACACAACTTGTAGCATTACAAATAGATGATCCTGATCATGATAGGCAGCTCACAAGATCTAAACATGATAGAACAAGAGGAGAAGACAACCATCTAGGTACTGCTATGGACCCGTAGTCCAAGGATGAACTACTCACGCATCAGTCCGGAGGCGGGCATGGTGATGTAGAGCCCTCCGGTGATGATTCCCCTCTCCGGCAAGGTGCCGAAGGCGATCTTTTGAACCCCCCGAGATAGGGTTTGACGGCGGCGGCGTCTCAGTAACTTTTCCGTATCATGGCTCTCGATACTAGGGTTTTCGCGACGGAGGGAATAAATAGGCGAAGGGGCAGCGTAGGGGGGTGCCCGGGGGGCCCACCACATAGGCCGGCGCGGCTAGAGGTGGGGCCGCGCCGCCCTATGGTGTGGCCGCCTCGTGGCCCTTCTTCGTCTCCTCTTCGGTGTTCTGGAAGGCTCCGTGGAAAATAAGACCGTGGGCTTTTGTTTCGTCCAATTCCGAGAATATTTGTAAACTAACTTTTCTGAAATCAAAAACAGGAGAAACAGGAACTGGCACTGCGGCATCTTGTTAATAGGTTAGTTCCGAAAATGCATAAAAACATTGTAAAGTATGAACAAAACATGTAGGTATTGTCATAAAACTAGCATGGAACATAAGAAATTATAGATACGTTGGAGACATATCAAGCATCCCCAAGCTTAGTTTCTACTCGCCCTCGAGTAGGTAAACGATAAAAACAATAATTTCTTAAGTGACATGCTACCAACATAATCTTGATCAATACTATTGTAAAACATATGAGATGAATGAAGTGACTCAAAGCAATAGATTGCTAACAAAAAGATAATGACTAAACAACTGAGTCATATAGCAAAAACTTTTCATGAATAGTACTTTCAAGACAAGCATCAAAAAGTCTTGCATAAGAGTTACCTCATAAAGCAATAGATTCAAAGTAAGAGGTTTTGAAGCAACACAAAAGAAGATTTAAGTTTCAGCAATTGCTTTCAACTTGTAACATGTATATCTCATGGATAATTGTCAACACAACGTAATATAATAAGTGCAATAAGTAAACATGTAAGAATCAATGCACAAAGTTGACACAAGTGTTTGCTTCTAAGATAGAAAGAAGTAGGTAAACTGACTCAACATAAAGTAAAAGAAAGGCCCTTCGCAGAGGGAAGCAGGGATTACTCATGTGCTAGAGCTTTTTATTTTGAAAACATGGAAACAATTGTGTCAACGTGATACGTCTCCAATGTATATATAATTTCTTATGTTCAATGCTAGTTTTATGACAATACCTACATGTTTTGTTTACACTTTATGATATTTTGATGCATTTTCCGGCACTAACCTATTAACAAGATGCCGCAGTGCCATTTCCTATTTTCTGCTGTTTTTGGTTTCAGAAATCCTACACAGGAAATATTCTCGGAATTGGACGAAACAAAATCCCACGGTCTTATTTTGCACGGAAGGTTCCAGGGCACCGACGAGGATACGGAGAGGGGCCACGAGGCGGCCACACCACGTGGCGGCGCGGCCTGGAAGGGGGCTGGCCGCCCTATGGGGTGGGCCCCTCCCTGCGCTGCCCCTTCGCCTACTTAATCCCTCCGTCGCGAAAACCCTAGTACCGAGAGCCACGATACGAAAAGTTACGAGACGCCGCCGCCGCCAATCCCATCTCGGGGATTCGAGAGATCGCCTCCGGCACCGGAGAGGGGAATCATCACCGGAGGGCTCTACATCACCATGCCCGCCCCGGAGTGATGCGTGAGTAGTTCATCCTTGGACTATGGGTCCATAGCAGTAGCTAGATGGTTGTCTTCTCCTCTTGTGCTATCATGTTTAGATCTTGTGAGCTGCCTAACATGATCAAGATCATCTATTTGTAATGCTACATGTTGTGTTTGGTGGGATCCGATGAATATTGAATACTATTTCAAGTTGATTATTGATCTATCATATATGTGCTATTTATGTTCTTGCATGCTCTCCGTTGCTAGTAGAGGCTCTGGCCAAGTTGATACTTGTAATTCCAAGAGGGAGTATTTATGCTCGATAGTGGGTTCATGCCTCCATTGAATCTGGGACAGTGACAGAAAGTTCTAAGGTTGTGGATGTGCTGTTGCCACTAGGGATAAAACTTTGATGCTTTGTCTAAGGATATTTGTGTTGATTACATTACGCACCATACTTGATGCAATTGTCTATTATTCGCAACTTAATAATGGAAGGGGTGAGGATGCTAACCTGAAGGTGGACTTTTTAGGCATAGATGCATGCTGGATGGCGGTCTATGTTCTTTGTCGTCATGCCCTGATTAAATCTCATAGTAGTCATCATGATATGTGTATGAATCTCTATTTGTCAATTGCCCACCTGTAAATTGTTCACCCAACATGCTATTTATCTTATTGGAGAGACACCACTAGTGAACTGTGGACCCCGTCCATTCTTTTACATCTGAAATACAATCTACTGCAATCTCTGTTCTCTGTTGTTATTCGCAAACAAACATCATTTTCCACACCATACGTTTAATCCTTTATTTTCAGCAAGCCGGTGAGATTGACAACCTCACTGTTAAGTTGGGGCAAAGTATCTTGATTGTGTTGTGCAGTTCCACGTTGGCGCCGGAATCACTGGTGTTGTGCCGCACTACACTCCTCCACCAACAACCTTCACGTGGCCTTCATCTCCTACTGGTTCGATAAACCTTGGTTTCTTACTGAGGGAAAACTTGCTGCTGTGCTCATCATACCTTCCTCTTTGGGTTCCCAACGGACGTGTGCTTTACCGTCACAAGGAAGTTGTTGCCTCCCAGCCAGCAACTCTTTTGCGCCGTTGCCGGGAGATCAAGACACGCTGCAAGGGGAGTCTCTCACATCCAATCTCTTTACTTTGTTTATTGTCTTGCTTTACTTTATTTTATTTTCTGTCTTGTTTGCTTTCTTATATCAAAAACACACAAAAAATTAGTTACTTGCATTTACTTTATTAGTTTACTTTTGTTTATTTCATCATGCTTCATCCTAAGTTTACTTTGAAAGATATATCGGTAGGAAGTGGGTCTATCATTGGAAAGGGTAATATAGAAGAATTTTTCACTCATGTTAGTAAGGTTGAAGATTTTGAAAATAGATCCTTGGTAGAACTTGCTCCTAATTATGAAATTGCTGCTGCCTCTTTAGTGCACATGTTGGAAGCTAGATTTGTTAATCTTAATCCAATAATGCAACATATGTTTCTTACACTCGGTGATATGTAAGAAGGAGAAAAGAAAGATTTTGTTTTAGAAACCCTTCTTAAAGAATTTGATGATGTAGCTAGAGAAGCTAGGAAAGTCTTTATTCGACATAAGATGTTAGGCTTTTGTACCAATTTTGCAAATATCCTTGAAAGAAGGGAAAAATATAGGCTAAGATACACTAATAAAGCCAATTGTGAGGGGGAGATTAAAATACCAATACCTTATAAACTCATAGGAATGCATGAGGCATTAGAAAAGAATTTTGATTGGATTGTTCCTGAAAATTTATTTGAGGATGATAGTAAGCCTAAAGGTAATGAAAAAGGAGTTTCTTACATAGATAAGATACAATGCATAGTTGAGAAAACTCCAAACACCCCCGTTGATGCTTCTTCTCTTGATAATACTTGATTTGCACTTTCTGCGCCTAGCTGAAAGGCGTTAAAGAAAAGCACTTCTTGGGAGATAACCCATGTTGTTTTTATTTTTACTACTGTTTTGTTGAGTCTTGGAAGTTTTTACTACTGTAGCAACCTCTCCTTATCATGTTATTGTGCCAAGTAAAGTCTCTAATGAAGGTTGATACTAGATTTGGATTTCTGCGCAGAAACAGATTTGCTGTCTGTCACGAATTCGCGTTTTTATCTCTGTAGAAGAATCAACAAAATCAGCGAAAATTCATGCGTGATCCTCAGATATGTACGCAACTTTCACTAGTTTTGAGTTTTTCCATCTGAGCAAGTTAAGTGCCTCAGAAAAATTCGTCTTTACGGACTGTTCTGTTTTGACAGATTCTGCCTTTTTATTTCGCATTGCTCTTTTACTGTGTTAAGTGGATTTCTTTGTTCCATTAACTTTTAGTAGCTTTGGATAATATCCAGAAGTGTTAAGAATGATTGTGTCCTCTCTGAACATATGAATTTTTGATTATGCACTAACCCTCTAATGAGTTTGCTTTAAGTTTGGTGTGGAGGAAGTTTTCAAGGGTCAAGAGAAGAGGATGATATAATATGATCAAGAAGAGTGAAAAGTCTAAGCTTGGGGATGCCACCGTGGTTCATCCCTGCATATTTTAAGAAGACTCAAGCATCTAAGCTTGGGGATGCCCAAGGCATCCCCTTCTTCATCGACAACTTATCAGGTGACTTCTAGTGAAACTATATTTTTATTCCTTCACATCTTATGTTCTTTACTTGGAGCGTCTGTTTGCTTTTATTTTTGTTTTGGTTTGAATAAAGTTGGATCCCAGCAATCCTTGTATTGGAGATAGACACGCTCCGCTTTTTCATTTGAACACTGGTGTTCTTAGTTTTGCTTTAATGTTCATGGCGAAGGCTGAAAACTGCTTCGTTGATTGCTATTTGGTTGGAATCAGAAAATGCTTCATATGGTTTTGAATAATTTGATACTTGGCAATTGTTTTGAGCTCTCATAGATCATGTTTAAGCTCTTGCATCATGTAGTTTAAATCTATTAGTGGAGAACTACTGTAGAGCTTGTTGAAATTTGGTTTGCATGATTGATCTCTCTAAGGTCTAGATATTTTCCGGTAAAAGTGTTTGAACAACAAGGAAGACAGTGTAGAGTCTTATAATGCTTGCAATATGTTCTTGTGTAAGTTTTTGATGTACCTGTTTATACTTGTGTTTACTTCAAACAACCTTGCTAGCCAAAGCCTTATACTGAGAGGAAATGCTTCTCGTGCATCCAAAAACCTTGAGCTAAAACCCATGCCATTTGTGTCCACCATAACTACCTATATGTGGTATTTTTCTGCCATTCCAAGTAAATTGCTTGCGTGCTTCCTTTAAAATTTCATTCTTTGTCTTTACAATACATAGCTCATGGGAAAATAGCCTTAAAAACTATTGTGGTGATGAATATGTTGCTATGTATCTTAGTTCTTATAAGTTGCTTGTTGAGCGGTAACCATGTTTCTGGGGACGCCATCAACTTTTTACACCTTTGTTGAATATCATGTGAGTTGCTATGCATGTTCGTCTTGTCTGAAGTAAGGGTGATTTATCATGATTAAATGGTTTGAGTATGCATATTGTTAGAGAAGAACATTGGGCCGCCAACCAAAGCCATGTATCATGGTGGAAGTTTCAGCTTGGACATTAATCCTCAGAATCTCTTATGAGAATATTATTTGTTGTTGAATGCTTAAGCATTAAAAAGAGGAGTCTGATACGTCTCAAACGTATCCATAATTTCTGATGTTCCATGCTTGTTTTATGACAATACCTACATGTTTTGTTCACACTTTATATCGTTTTTATGCATTTTCCGGAACTAACCTATTAACAAGATGCCGAAGTGCCAGTTCCTGTTTTCTTTTTTGGTTCCAGAAAGGCTGTTCGGGCAATATTCTCGGAATTCGACGAAATGAAGACCAAACATCATAATTCACCGAGGCGGACCAGGACACCGAAGGGGAGCCGGAGAGGGTCCAGGGGGCCCCACACCACCTGGCGGCGCGGCCAAGGAGGGGGCGCGCCAGTGTGGTGAGCCCACCTCACCCCTCGCCGCCTCTTCGCCTATTTAACCCCTCGTGACCTAAATCTTCGATACCGATTGACGAAACTCCAGAAAAGCTCCAGGGGCGCCGTCGCCATCGTGAAACTTCAATTCGGGGGACAGAAGTCTCTGTTCCGGCACCCTGCCGGGACGGGGAATTGCCCCCAGAGCCATCTCCATCGACGCCACCGCCATCTTCATCGCCATCGCTGTCTCCTATGATGAGGAGGGAGTATTTCTCCCCCGGGGCTGAGGGCTGTACCGGTAGCTATGTGGTTAATCTCTCTCTCTGTACTCCAATACAATGATCTCATGAATTGCTTTGCATAATTGAGATCCATATGATGAGCTTTGTATCGCTACTAGTCTATGTGCTACTCATGTGATGTTATTTAAGTATTCTATTCCTCCTGCATGGTGTAAAGGTGCCAGTGTGTGCACCGTGTGGTTCTTGTCGTAGGTTATGATCATGATCTCTTGTAGGTTATGGAGTTAATCATCATTATGATAGTATCGATGTGATCTATTCCTCCTTTCATAGTGTAATGTGGACAGTGTGTATGCTATGTTAGTTCTCGGTTTATTTTGCAAAGATCTATTATGCTCTAAGGTTACTTAAATATGAATACCGAATGTTGTGGCGCTTGTTAACTCCGGCTTGAGGGAGCTCTTGTAGCCCTACACAACGAATGGTGTTTGTCATCCAACAAACGAGCGTATGTAGCACAAATGAGAAGAAGTTATTATTTATTATGCGATCAATGTTGAGAGTGTCCACTAGTGAAAGTATGATCCCTAGGCCTTGTTTCCAAACATCGAATCTCCGTTTATTTACTGTTTTGTTGCATGTTTACTCGCTGCCATATTTTATTCAGATTGCTATTACCACTCATATACATCCATACTACTTGTATTTCACTATCTCTTCGCCGAACTAGTGCACCTATACATCCGACAAGTGTATTAGGTGTGTTGGGGACACAAGAGACTTCTTGTATCTTAATTGCAGGGTTGCTTGAGAGGACTATCTTTGACCTCTACCTCCCTGAGTTCGATAAACCTTGGGTGATTCACTTAAGGGAAACTTGCTGCTGTTCTACAAACCTCTGCTCTTGGAGGCCCAACACTGTCTACAGGAAAGAAGCGTGAGTAGACATCAAGCTATTTTCTGGCGCCGTTGCCGGGGAGGTAAGGTAAAAGGTATTCACATCCTCCGACTACTAAGTTATTTCTTAGCATTGTTGCCGGTGTGTGAGTGCTCGAAGCTATCTCCTTTAGACTCTGCAATTGTGACTTTTTCTTGTTTTTATTTTCACTAGTTAGGCATAATGGAAAACAACAAAAAAATTAGTGAGCTTTTTTATCTTTTTCCTGATTTAGAATTGTTTGATGCAAAAATTAAAAAACCTATGGAACCTTATTTGCATGCTAGTAGCAATGTTATTAGTACGAATGCAATTACTGCAAATGCTATGGAAATGTCTAAGCTTGGGGAAGCTAGTTTTTATGATCTTTGTAGCTTCCCAGTTTTAGGGGAGAAAATTTGCTCTGATAATACTTTATCTCCCATATGCGATAACTCTAATGATGCTTGTGATATTTTAAATCCACCTACTGAAAATATTCCTTTCAAGATACCTATGAAAATTATTGAACGTGTTATGGATAACCGCTATGAAGGGGATGGAACTGTTCATCCTGAAGATCATTTACTGTTTTTGCATGAATTATTTATTCAAGTGTGCAGGTATTTCAATGGATGAAGTTAGGAAGAAATTATTTGTTATGTCGCTATCTGGTAAAGCGGCGCATTGGTATAAACTGCTGAAGGATGGGCATTCTCTTGATTGGAAGGATATTGTGCCTCTATTTTATTCTAAGTTCTATCCTCCAAGTGAAATTCACAAAGACCGAAACCGTATATATAATTTCTGGCCTCATGATGGAGAGAGTATTGCCCAAGCATGGGAGAGATTGAAGTCCTTAATGCTCAAATGCCCCATTCATGAGCTTCCTGGTAATATTATCATGGGATTTCTATTTTCGTGCCCTCAGGTCCTTAGTTGTACTCAGTTTTCCCCAGCTGCTTAGTTTTTCCTCAGTTTTACCCAAGCGTTTGTCTGAACCGCAGAAGGAGCTCGGACGGAAGGAATCCCGTTTAGTTGACGTTGGTTGGTGCTGGCAAGTGGGGCCGCTGTTGGTGCCCCGCAGTGGACACGTCTCCACTTATCCAGATCATCTTGGGACCCACAACTTGTCCACGTTAGCACGCTGGACCCACAGCTTACCCAGGTGACCGTTGCAAAATGGGAGCCCGAGCTAGCCCCGCGCCCGTGCCCGTGCCATTGCTTCCCCTTTCTTTCTCCGCGCCCCATTGTTCTTCTTCTCCGCCAGCGGCAGCCCTTCTCCGGCACGCGGGTGATGTCTAGTTTCTCTTCGACCTCCCGTTCTTCATGGCCGCAGTATGGACCCGTGCCTTTGACAAGATGCCCTGACTGCCCACGCCAGGAGCCTCTGAAGCGGTCGATCTGTAAGACGGACGAGAACGGCAACCGTGGACGTGAGTTCGTTGCATGCGAGAGCTTGCCATATAGAGAGGGGGATAAGGTTAGATCTCGCTCCAATTTCTCTGTTTTCTCTCGATTTTCTTGTTATTCCCTCGAATTTGGGATTTAGGGTTCACGTTGTTGTTTTCAGATCTTGAAGAAATGCAGGCATTTCGAGTGGATCGATGTGTACGTTCAGAGGCTTCAGTTGCAGGAATCAATTGGCGCTATTGGGGGCGCAATTTGGGAGGGGGGACTTGCTGTAGAGAATGCGGCGAGAGAGGAGCCGTTCCGATTAGGGACCTTCCGATTATGCCTAATGCTCCCAATGCAGAACTGGTGGAAGTGAAGGGAGAACTGAAGAAAATGAACAAGCAGTTAAGGCAGCTGATCGAGTTGAAGAAGCAAGCTAATCTGATGGCTGGTTTTTTTTTGTTGTATAATTACGATCGGATTCTTATCATTGCTCACCAGGCGCTAGAAGTTGTTACAAGGGATACCTTGTTACAAATCCATTATTCAGTTACATGTACTTGTAGTTGTTTTCAAAGTTAGTGTGTGCATTCACCGAAATTACCAACTATATTCCCTAAAAGAAAAGGAAAGCTAAAGATATTTGATAATTGTTAGAGGGGTGACAAATAATGCAATCACCGAAATCCGCAAATATGTATGCCTCATGTTTATACCAAAATTATACCACTTTTAGGCCTTTCCAAAATACCAATACCATATCCCAAACTATATTCCCTAAAAGAAAAGGACAGCTAAAGATAGTTGATAATTGTTAGAGGGGTGACAAATAATGCAATCACCGAAATCCGCAAATATGTATGCCTCATGTTTATACCAAAATTATACCACTTTTAGGCCTTTCCAAAATACCAATACCATATCCCAAACTATATTCCCTAAAAGAAAAGGACAGCTCAAGATAGTTGATAATTGTTAGAGGGGTGACAAATAATGCAATCACCGAAATCCGCAAATATGTATGCCTCATGTTTATACCAAAATTATACCACTTTTAGGCCGTTCCAAAATACCAATACCATATCCCAAACTATATTCCCTAAAAGAAAAGGACAGCTCAAGATAGTTGATAATTGTTAGAGGGGTGACAAATAATGCAATCACCGAAATCCGCAAATATGTATGCCTCATGTTTATACCAAAATTATACCACTTTTAGGCCGTTTCAAAATACCAATACTATATCCCAAACTATATTCCCTAAAAGAAAAGGACAGCTCAAGATAGTTGATAATTGTTAGAGGGGTGACAAATAATGCAATCACCGAAATCCGCAAATATGTATGCCTCATGTTTATACCAAAATTATACCACTTTTAGGCCGTTTCAAAATACCAATACTATATCCCAAACTATATTCCCTAAAATAAAAGGACAGCTCAAGATAGTTGATAATTGTTAGAGGGGTGACAAATAATGCAATCACCGAAATCCGCAAATATGTATGCATCATGTTTATACCAATACTATATCCCAAACTATATTAAGTGGCAAACTCGTTATTGCATTCTCCACCGACAGAGAGAGAGAGAGAGATGGGTGGCCACGAAGAGAGAGAGAGAGAGAGTTGCCACGAAGAGACGGATAGGGGTATACTGCCCGTTAGATCAGTGGATCAACGGTTCGTGGAGTCGATCCGTGTGACAACGGCTCAACCAATCAGGATAAGTTTGGGCTTCTCAGAGCATTTGTGACAGTACTTGAGGGCAAAACTGAGTAGTACTAAGAATCCAAGGGCACATAAATAGTAAATAGACTAAGGGATTCAAACAAAAGAATTACAAAATGAAAAATGTGTGTTTTGTACAATATAATTCATATTGGGCTACATCAAATTATTTGCAATTCAAATATACATGAGTGTGACAATTATGGCATCATTTAGACAAACTATGTTTTTGGGAAAGATGTTTTGCAAAGGGGTTTGGGTGGAAAACCATGCATCTTCATAGCTACACTAGTGATTCTGAGAAGTGGCAATTTGTGGTAAAACTTGATTTATATATGTTTGTTAAGGTTTTCTAGGTGGCAGGTTGCGTAGGAAGACTCCATGAGTAGTTGCCACTATGTTTTTATTTTTTTGGATTTTTTTGCGCATGAAATGACTCAATTAGCTATGTTAATCTCATTTGTTGACTCTCTGTTGACCAGCTACTTGAGGGTAAAACTGAGTATATTGCACTTGCCGGTCTAAGTCCTCGAGGGGAAAACTGAGTACAGATAAAATTTCTGTATAAGGCCTGAGGTTATAACTGAGTACACCAAACGTCCCAGGGTTAGACTCGTGTAGCGGTGCACGCTGCAGCCGTGCATAGCGGACGCGTGTTGCGGTACACGCCACCTTCGTCTTTATAGAGCCCCTCTTTCTCTCCCTCGATGCACGTTCTCACTGGCTCACTGCAACCGCCTCTCCTGTCCCATCATCTTCTCCACAACCAAAGAAAAAACCCCGAAGAAAACCGCCGGCGATGGAGAAGAATGAGATGCCCATTGTCGGCACATCAGCCGCCGCCCCCGTCCAGGCCCCTGTCGCTGCTTCCAACGTAGCAGCCGGCGCATCGGCCGCCGCCCCCGTCCAGGCCCCTGTCGCTGCTTCCAACGTAGCAGCCGGCGCATCGGCCGCCGCCCCCGTCCAGGCCCCTGTCGCTGCTTCCAACGTAGCAGCCGGCGCATCGGCCGCCGCCACCGTCCAGTCCCCCGTCGATTGGGACCCGTACGAACCAGTGGTACGACGCGCCGGAGAACCCCTATGACACCACCATCGTCGACTACGAGCCGGAGGTAACCCTTTGTTCCCTTGTTCTTATCTCATTTCAATCATTTTGTGTTAGATCTAGCGTTATTACGGTTCGTCTGTTCCTAGTTCAATCCTTTTGTGTTAGATCTTGCGTTATTACTGTTCGTCTCTTCCTAGTTCAATCCTTTTTTGTTAGATCTTGCGTTATTACTGTTCGTCTGTTCCTAGTTCAATCCTTTTGTGTTAGATCTTGCGTTATTACTGTTCGTCTGTTCCTAGTTCAATCCTTTTGTGTTAGATCTTGCGTTATTACTGTTCGTCTGTTCCTAGTTCGATCCTTTTGTGTTAGATCTTGCGTTAATAGTGTTTGTGATTTGCTTTTGTTTAAGATTTGTGCCGATGATGATGAATATTTGGGCATCCCTAAATTGATTCAGGGTTTGGTCAGTAAACAATTGGTGTGTACAAATTTGTTGTGCATGATCTTTGGTTTACTGACTCAAATCCTGGATATAAGTGTGTCCAATGTAACTGAGGCTACCTCTTTTTTTCGAGCCCATATTATCATGCATGATTTTTTGTTCACTCTCTGTTCAATCATCGTTGCAATTGACTCCGTGTTTTTTGCACGATCTTTGGTGCTACGTGACAGGTGGAGAGCAGCGACGTCGACAGCGACGACGAGTCCTTCCACACCAAGACTCGTCACGTCCTCAGGAGGCTGCAGTCCGGCCATTACGATGGCCCCTTTGCTCGAGGCATTTACAAGTGCCCCTTCTGCAACAGGAGGCTCCGCGCCACCGACTTCAACTCCCTGGTGAACCATGCTGAATCCATTGGCAGATGTGGCGCTAGAGTTGGAAGGACCGTGAACGTGCATGCGTACATGGCCAAACACAAAGCACTTGGGATTCACCTGCGCAACCTCCAAGCGAGTCACACGCGCTACCTGGAGGCGTTGAACGTGCCTACTGCACTCTCTGTATGTGACTGCTCTATCTGTAGAGCAGCTTAAATTCATGTAAAATGTAGCTTATGTTGGATCTATCGGTACTACTTTTGGATCTGTCCTGAATATATCTATGCTATGTTGGTTGCTGTATGCAGCTTATCCTATATTTTCTCTCTGGATTTGTGCCCTAGATTTCCTACCTGATTGGGTAAAAACGAAGGCATAAAGAAATGAATGGCGTTAAAAAACAGAAGGAGAAGCTGCTCTAGATTTGCTACCAATTTGGGCTATCAAATATGAATGAGATCGAGCGATAGAGAGGAAAAAGGTACATTGAAAACTGCTAATCTGGGCGAAAGAGACAGAAACCACTCGTGCCCCCGTCCCGGACCCACACGGCTCCACACGCTACGGCCCCACACGCTACGGCCACACAAACACGGCCTCGTCCTGTCCCACGCGGTCCCTTCCTACCAGCCCCACACGACGCGGTCCCACACGACGCGACCCCACAAACGACACGACCCCACTCGTCAGCACGGAACGGTCAACTTAACGGATTCCTTCCGTCCGAGCTCCTTCTGCGGTTCAGACAAACGTTTGGGTAAAACTGAGAAAAAACTAAGGAGCTGGGGAAAACTGAGCACAACTAAGGACCCGAGGGCACGAAAATAGAAATCGCTATTATCATTGATAATTTCTATGCAAGACTTTCTTTTCAGGATAAAACCTTGCTGGATACTGCTTGTTCTAGATCATTCACACGCAACAAAGAAGAGTTTAAATGGGACCTTCTTGATCGGATTCAGGAGAATACTGAAGAATGGGAGAATGACAAAGGTAGAGAGTCAGGTATAAATTATGATTATGAATGCATTAAAACTTTTATGGATACTGATGAATTTCGAAATATGAGTGCTACTTATGGTCTTGACTCTCAAGTTGTTGCAAATTTTTATAAAGCTTTTGCTTCTCACATTGAATTGCCTAGGAAGAATTTTGATAAGTATCATGAACCTTTTAAAGACGCTTGCATGAAGGATGAAACTGTTATTAATGATTGCAATGAACATGTTGAAACTTCTGAAAATGCTATTTCCTATAAGCATGTTAATTTTTGTGGAATACATAGACCTTGTGGAATTAATCAAATCGAAAATGAATATTGTATCCATCATAGGAATGAAAAAACTAGAAAGTGGTCTAGGGCTCTAGATGATCTTGGTGAAAAATTGTGTGCCCTCTATCCTTTTATTTGTGAACTTTGCCATAGAGTTGGTCATTTTAATTTTCAATGTTCCTCCAATGATAATTCGAACCCCATGAATGCTGCAAATTTGTATTGTGATAATGAAATTACTCCTAATCAGCATGATGAACTTACTTTATTTTTGAAATGTGAAGAATTATCAAGAAAAATTTCTTTGTTAGATATTAACGATCTTGATATTGATGGTGTCCTGCATGGGTGTCTTTCTTATTGCATTAATAATTGCCATACAAATACTTACATACAGAATATTTTAGAAGATGACACTTTGCCAAAATATGATAGGACCGCTGTGTGTTTTAAACTTATTAATGAAAAGGAGGAATCCTCCCAAGTTTCTTCTATTGTTTCTGGAAATAAATCAGGTTCTGTGGAGAAGCCTCCCTTCAAGCCTCTTCCTCCTAAAGAAGGGAACGAGGAGAAGGAAGAAGAAGAAAGGAAAGAAGAAGAAGAAGAAGAAGAAGAAGAAGAAGAAGAAGAAGAAGAAGAAGAAGAAGAAGAAGAGGGGGAATAAGAAGAAAGAGGCAACGGCATATCCCCGCGTGTATGAGGTAACAATAGGTAACCGTAAGTATGTTGCTCCTAATGATTATTATGATAATGAATCTGAGTACGATGATCTTCCTATACCCTTTACCCATATTAGTGATCATGATTTGGAAGAGCACACTACCTTTGATATTGGAAATCTCTTTGGTACTGATTATGAAAGTAATGATGATAGCATTATTCATGTCCCCTCAAACGATGATATTGAAAGCTCTAAGCTTGGGGATGTTGTGCTTGAAGATCCTATATTTGAGACCTCTACTTTTAGTGAAAATGATGATATTACATATTCTGGTTTAGATAATCGCTATAGAGATGGATATGACACATGTTACAATTATCCTTATGAAACTTTTCATAGTTATAATGGGATTGCCAAAAACCATTCCCTTAGTATGCAACTTGTTTTCCATGTTCAAATTCTTGATAATGATCCTGCTCCAATTACTATTGATGAGAAGAGTTTTTCTTATGTCAAAAATGATACCTTTATGCACATGAATCATGATAAGAATGTTTTAAGTGATGGTTATATTGTGGATTTCATCAATGATGCTACTAAAAGTTATTATGAGAGAGGGAAACACGGTTGTATGCATCTTAATAATATTAAGTTTCCCCTCTTTATGTTGAGAATCTTGAAGTTACTCGTGTCTTATCCTCTTATGCTTGTCACTTTGTTCTTCATGAATTTATTTGTGTACAAGATTCCTTTTCATAGGAAGAGGGTTAGGCTTAAATTTGTTTCATACTTGCTTTTCGATGCTCTCTTTGCTTCAACTCTCATCCTTATGAGAGCATCATCATTAAAATTGTTGAGCCCATCTTAATGGCTATAAAGAAAGAACTTCTTGGGAGATAACCCATGTGTTTATTTTTCTACTGTTTTGTTGAGTCTTGGAAGTTGTTTACTACTGTAGCAACCTCTCCTTATCATGTTTTTGTGCCAAGTAAAGTCTCTATAGTAAGGTTGATACTAGATTTGGATTACTGCGCAGAAACAGATTTGTTGTCTGATACGTCTCCAACGTATCGATAATTTCTTATGTTCCATGCTACATTATTGATGATATCTACATGTTTTATGCACATTATATGTCGTATTTACGCATTTTCTGGAACTAACCTATTAACAAGATGCCGAAGAGCCATTGCTGTTTTCTGCTGTTTTTGGTTTCAGAAATCCTAGTAACGAAATATTCTCGGAATTGGACGAAATCAACGCCCACGGTCCTATTTTTGCACGAAGCTTCCAGAAGACCGAAAGGATAACGAAGTGGGGCGACGAGGCACCGCCACACCAGGGCCGCGCGGCCAGGGTGGGGCCCGCGCCGCCCTGGTGTGTGGCCCCCTCGTGCCGCCCTTGACCTACCCTTTCGCCTACTTAAAGCCTCCGTCGCGAAACCCCAGTACCGAGAGCCACGATACGGAAAACCTTCCAGAGACGCCGCCACGAATCCCATCTCGGGGGATTCAGAGATCGCCTCCGGCACCCTGCCGGAGAGGGGAATCATCTCCCGGAGGACTCTTTATCGCCATGATCGCCTCCGGAGTGATGAGTGAGTAGTTCACCCCTGGACTATGGGTCCATAGCAGTAGCTATATGGTCGTCTTCTCCTCATGTGCTTCATTGTTGGATCTTGTGAGCTGCCTAACATGATCAAGATCATCTATCCTAATACTATATGTTGTGTTTGTCGGGATCCGATGGATAGAGAATACTATGTTATGGTGATTATCAATCTATTATTTATGTGTTGTTTATGATCTTGCATGCTCTCCGTTATTAGTAGAGGCTCTGGCCAAGTTTTTACTCTTAACTCCAAGAGGGAGTATTTATGCTCGATAGTGGGTTCATGCCTTCATTGACACCTGGGACAGTGACAGAAAGTTCTAAGGTTGTGTTGTGCTGTTGCCACTAGGGATAAAACATTGTTTCTATGTCTAAGGATGTAGTTGTCGATTACATTACGCACCATACTTAATGCAATTGTCTGTTGCTTTGCAACTTAATACTGGAAGGGGTTCGGATGATAACATGAAGGTGGACTTTTTAGGCATAGATGCAGTTGGATGGCGGTCTATGTACTTTGTCGTAATGCCCAATTAAATCTCACTATATTTATCATATCATGTATATGCATTGTTATTCCCTTTTCTATTTGTCAATTGCCCGACTGTAATTTGTTCACCCAACATGCTTTTATCTTATGGGAGAGACACCTCTAGTGAACTGTGGACCCCGGTCCTATTCTTTACATCGCATACAATCTACTGCAATACTTGTTTTACTGTTTTCTTGCAAACAATCATCTTCCACACAATACGGTTAATCATTTGTTACAGCAAGCCGGTGAGATTGACAACCTCACTGTTTCGTTGGGGCAAAGTATTTTGGTTGTGTTGTGCAGGTTCCACGTTGGCGCCGGAATCCCTGGTGTTGCGCCGCATCATATTTCGCCACCATCAACCTTCAACGTGCTTCTTGGCTCCTCCTGGTTCGATAAAACTTGGTTTCTTTCTGAGGGAAACTTGCTGCTGTGCGCATCATACCTTCCTCTTGGGGTTCCCAACGAACGTGTGAGTTACACGCCATCACTGTCTGTCACGAATTCGCGCAGAACTCTCTGTAGAAGAGTCAAAAAATCTGCAAATTTACGTGCGTGATCCTCGATATGTACGCAACTTTAATTAGTTTTGAGTTTTTCCGTTTGAGCAAGTTAAGTGCCCCTGAAAAATTCGTCTTTACGGACTGTTCTGTTTTTACAGATTCTTCCTTTTATTTCGCATTGCCGCTTTTGCTATGTTGAATGAGTTTCTTTGTTCCATTAACATTCAGAAGCTTTGTGCAATGTCTAGAAGTGTTAAGAATGATTGTGTTAACTCTGAACATGTGAATTTTGATTATGCACTAACCCTCTAATGAGTTTGCTCTAAGTTTGGTGTGAAGGAAGTTTTCAAGGGTCAAGAGAGGAGGATGATATATGATCAAGAAGAGTGAAAAGCCTAAGCTTGCGGATGCCCCCGTGGTTCATCCCTGCATATTTCAAGAAGACTCAAGCGTCTAAGCTTGTGGATGCCCAAGGCATCCCCTTCTTCATCAACTTATCAGGTTTCTTCTATTGAAACTATATTTTTATTCGGTCACATCTTATATACTTTACTTGGAGCGTCTGTGTGCTTTTATTTTCGTTTTGTTATTTTCATTCTTTGAATAAATTCATGCTTGTGTGGGAGAGAGACACGCTCCGCTGTTGCATATGAACACATGTGTTCTTCGCTTTACTTTTAATGTTCATGGCGAAGGTTGAAAACTTCTTCGTTCATTGTTATATGGTTGGAAACAGGAAATGCTTCATGTGGTAAATGGTATAATGTCTTGAATAATTTGATACTTGGCAATTGTTGTGCTCATATAGATCATGTTTAATCTCTTGCATCATATACTTTGCACCAATTAATAAAGAACTACGTAGAGCTTGTTAAAATTTGGTTTGCATGATTGGTCTCTCTAAGTCTAGATATTTTCTGGTTAAGGTGTTTGAACAACAAGGAGACGATGTAAAGTCTTATAATGCTTACAATATGTTCATATGTGAGTCTTGCTGCACCGTTTTATACTTGAGTTTGCTTCAAACAACCTTGCTAGCCTAGCCTTGTATTGAGAGGGATTCTTCTCGTGCATCCAAATCCTTGAGCCAAAAACTATGCCAACTTTGTCCACCATACCTACCTACCACATGGTATTTCTCCGCCATTCCAAAGTAAATTGCTTTAGTGCTATCTTTAAACAATTGAAAAGTTATTACCTCTTATTTGTGTCAATGTTTTATAGCTCATGAGGAAGTATGTGGAGTTTATCTTTCCATCTTGTTGGGCAACTTTCACCAATGGACTAGTGGCTTCATCCGCTTATCCAATAATTTTGCAAAAAGAGCTGGCAATGGGGTTCCCAGCCCCGAATTAATTAACTTTCATAAATTTACAAATAGACACTCCTCCATGGTATGTGATTGTTGGTCGGCACCCGAGGATTCGGTTAGCCATGGCTTGAGAAAGCAAAGGTGGGGAGGAGTGTCATCTAAATAAAACTAAAATAAAAAGGCACTCCTTCATGGTATGAGATTGTTGGCAGGCACCCGAGGATTCGGTTAGCCATGGTTTGTGAAAAAGGTTGGAAGGAGTGCCACCCAAAAATAAAATTTCATGGGAGCCGCTCTTTGAAAGTCTGTCTGGCAAGGGTTAGAGTGCCCACTACCATTCGTTGACAACAACAAACACCGCTCAAAACTTTACTTTTATGCTCTCTTGTGTTTTCAAAATAAAGGCTCTAGCACAAATATAGCAATCAATGCTTCCCTCTGGACCTGATACGTCTCCAACGTATCGATAATTTCTTATGTTCCATGCTACTTTATTGATGATACCTACATGTTTTATGCACATTATATGTCATATTTATGCATTTTAACTAACCTATTAACAAGATGCCGAAGAGCCAGTTGGTTTTCTGCTGTTTTTGGTTTCAGAAATCCTAGTAAGGAAATATTCTCGGAATTGGACGAAATCTTCGCCCAGGTCCTATTTTTGCACGGAGCTTCAAGACCGAATGATAATGAAGTGGGGCGACGAGGCGCCGCACCATAGGGCCGCGCCGAGGGGGCCCGCGCCGCCCTATGGTGTGGGCCCCCGTCAGCCCCCTGACCTACCCTTCCGCCTACTTAAAGCCTCCGTCGCGAAACCCCAACCGAGAGCCACGATACGGAAAACCTTCCAGACGCCGCCGCCGCGAATCCCATCTCGGGATTCAGGAGATCGCCTCCGGCACCGGCGAGGGGATTCATCTCCCGGAGGACTCTTCATCGCCATGATCGCCTCCGGAGTGATGAGTGAGTAGTTCACCCCTGGACTATGGGTCCATAGCAGTAGCTAGATGGTCGTCTTCTCCTTGTTGTGCTTCATTGTTGGATCTTGTGAGCTGCCTAACATGATCAAGATCATCTATCTGTAATACTATATGTTGTGTTTGTCGGGATCCGATGGATAGAGAATACTATGTTATGGTGATTATCAATCTATTGTTTATGTGTTGTTTATGATCTTGCAATGTCTCCGTTATTAGTAGAGGCTCTGGCCAAGTTTGTACTCTTAACTCCAAGAGGGAGTATTTATGCTCGATAGTGGGTTCATGCCTTCATTGACACCGGGACAGTGACAGAAAGTTCTAAGGTTGTGATGTGCTGTTGCCACTAGGGATAAAACATTGATTCTATGTCTAAGGATGTAGTTGTCGATTACATTACGCACCATACTTAATGCAATTGTCTGTTGCTTAGCAACTTAATACTGAATGGGGTTCGGATGATAACCTGAAGGTGGACTTTTTAGGCATAGATGCAGTTGGATGGCGGTCTATGTACTTTGTCGTAATGCCCAATTAAATCTCACTATATTTATCATATCATGTACATGCATTGTTATGCCTTTCTCTATTTGTCAATTGCCCGACTGTAATTTGTTCACCCAACATGCTTTTATCTTATGGGAGAGACACCTCTAGTGAACTGTGGACCCCGGTCCTATTCTTTACATAGCATACAATCTACTGCAATTGTGTTTTACTATTTTCTTGCAAACAATCATCTTCCACTCGATACGTTTAATCCTTTGTTACAGCAAGCCGGTGAGATTGACAACCTCACTGTTTCGTTGGGGCAAAGTACTTTGGTTTTGTTGTGCAGATTCCACGTTGGCGCCGGAATCCCGTTGTTGCGCCGCATCACATTTCGCCACCATCAACCTTCAACGTGCTTCTTGGCTCCTACTGGTTCGATTAAACCTTGGTTTCTTTCTGAGGGAAAACTTGCTACTGTGCGCATCATACCTTCCTCTTGGGGTTCCCAACGAACGTGTGAGTTACACGCCATCAAGCTCTTTTGCGCCGTTGCCGGGGAGATCAAGACACGCTGCAAGGGGAGTCTCCACTTCTCAATCTCTTTACTTTGTTTTTGTCTTGCTTTATTTTATTTACTACTTTGTTTGCTGCACCTAAACAAAACACACAAAAATTAGTTGCTAGTTTTACTTTATTTATTGTCTTGCTCTCTATATCGAAAACACAAAAAAATTAGTTACTTGCATTTACTTTATTTGCCTAGTTTACTTTATTGCTACTAAAATGAGTAATCCTGAAGTTGAAGTTCGTTCTTTTAAGCAACAAGGTGGAGAAAGTTTTAAAGATGCTTGGTACAGAATTAGTAATGCTCATCATAGGTGCATTAAGAAACACTCCACCACTATCCTTCTTAGGAACTTTTATGTTGGTTTATCTAGTTGGAATAGGTATGTTCTTGATACTCTTTCGGGAGGCAATTTCCTAGGTACTCCCGCTTTAGAAGCTAGTTGCATCATTGAGAGTCTAGTTGAAATACCACCTGTTAATGAAGTTAAAATTGAAATCTCTCTTGAAGATGTTATGAAAAAATTGGAAACCATAGAGAAAAAAATTTCAAGTGTTGAAACTAAATTGGGAATGTTATTTGACAAAACTTATGAACTTGATAAATCCTTAGGAGGAATTGATGAAAAAATTAGTGTCCTAGGAACTTGTGTTGTCCATGATAATCAAACCAATAGGATTGATGAACTTGAAAAAGCTATGGGAACCTTGGGTTCAACCTTTTCTTCTCTCAAGTATAATGAGAAAGCTTATGTGGGTAAAGAGCAAAAATTCATGTACGCCTCTAAAGTGCCTAAACAAAAGAATTATTATAGGCCTAAAATTTCTAAAACCCCTAGCACCACCATAGAGAATTTAGATAATGGAGCACCTAAAGTACCCTCTGCAACAAGTTGTGTTTGCATGAAAAATAATAATGTTGATGCTTCTACTCTCGATGTTACTTGATTTGCACTTTCTGCGCCTAGCTGAAAGGCGTTAAAGAAAAGCGCTTATGGGAGACAACCCATGTTTTTACTACAGTACTTTGTTTTATATTTGAGTTTTGGAAGTTGTTTACTACTGTAGCAACCTCTCCTTATCATGTTTTTGTGCCAAGTAAAGTTTCTATGTCAAAGTTGATGTTATATTTGGGATCGCTGCGCAGAAACAGCATTGCTGTCTGTCACGAATCTGGGCACAGTATTCTGTAGAAAATTCGAAAAAATCTGCCAATTTACGAGCGTGATCCTCAGATATGTACGCAACTTTCATTAGTTTTGAGTTTTTCCATTTGAGCAAGTCTGTGCCAGCTTTAAATTCGTCTTTACGGACTGTTCTGTTTTTGACAGATTCTGCCTTTTATTTCGCATTGTCTCTTTTGCTATGTTGGATTTATTTCTTTGATCCATTAATGTCCAGTAGCTTTATGCAATGTCCAGAAGTGTAAAGAATGTTTGTGTCACCTCTGAATGTGTGAATTATTAATTGTGCACTAACCCTCTAATGAGTTTGCTTGAAGTTTGGTGTGAAGGAAGTTTTCAAGGGTCAAGAGAGGAGTATGATATACTATGATCAAGAGGAGTGAAAGCTCTAAGCTTGGGGATGCCCCCGTGGTTCACCCCTGCATATTTTAAGAAGACTCAAGCGTCTAAGCTTGGGGATGCCCAAGGCATCCCCTTCTTCATCGACAACATCATCAGGTTCCTCCCCTGAAACTATATTTTTATTCAATCACATCTTGTGTTCTTTACTTGGAGCGTCGGTTTGTTTTTGTTTTTGTTTTTGTTTGAATAAAATGGATCCTAGCATTCACTTTGTGGGAGAGAGACACGCTCCGCTGTTGCATATGGACAAATATGTCCTTAGGCTTTACTCATAATGTTCAAGGCGAAGTTTCTTCTTCGTTAAATTGTTATATGATTGGAATTGGAAAATGCTACATGTAGTAATTCTAAAATGTCTTGGATAATGTGATACTTGGCAATTGTTGTGCTCATGATTAAGCTCTTGCATCATATGCTTTGCACCCATTAATGAAGAAATACATAGAGCTTGCTAAAATTTGATTTGCATATTTGGTCTCTCTAAGGTCTAGATAATATCTAGTATTGAGTTTTGAACAACAAGGAAGACGGTGTGGAGTCTTATAATGTTTACAATATGTCTTTTATGTGAGTTTTGCTGCACCGGTTCATCCTTGAGTTTGCTTCAAATAACCTTGCTAGCCTAAACCTTGTATCGAGAGGGAATACTTCTCATGCATCCAAAATCCTTGAGCCAACTACTATGCCATTTGTGTCCACCATACCTACCTACTACATGGTATTTCTCCGCCATTCCAAAGTAAATTGCTTGAGTGCTACCTTTAAAATTCCATCATTCACCTTTGCAATATATAGCTCATGGGACAAAATAGCCTTAAAAACTATTGTAGTATTGAATATGTACTTATGCACTTTATCTTTTATTAAGTTGCTTGTTGTGTGATAACCATGCTTCTGGGGAACGCCATCAACTATTGTTGAATATCATGTGAGTTGCTATGCATGTCTGTCTTGTCTGAAGGATCTATCACCTTAGTGGTTGAAGCATGCAAAATTGTTAGAGAAGAACATTGGGCCGCTAACTAAAGCCATGAATCATGGTTGAAGTTTCAGTTTTGGACATATATCCTCAATCTCATATGAGAATAATAATCATTGCTACATGCTTATGCATTAAAGAGGAGTCCATTATCTGTTGTCCATGTTGTCCCGGTATGGATGTCTAAGTTGAGAATAATCAAAAGCGAGAAATCCAAAATGCGAGCTTTCTCCTTAGACCTTTGTACAGGCGGCATGGAGGTACCCCTTTGTGACACTTGGTTGAAACATGGCATGCAAAGATCCGGTAGTCCAAGCTAAGTAGGACGAGGTGCGAGCACTATTAGTATACTATGCATGAGGCTTGCAACTTGTAAGATATAATTTACATAACTCATATGCTTTATTACTACCGTTGACAAAATTGTTTCATGTTTTCAAAATAAAAGCTCTAGCACAAATACAGCAATCGATGCTTTCCTCTTTGAAGGACCATTCTTTTACTTTTATTGTTGAGTCAGTTTACCTATCTCCCTCCACCTAAGAAGCAAACACTTGTGTGAACTGTGCATTGATTCCTACATACTTGCATATTGCACTTGTTATATTACTTTATGTTGACAATATCCATGAGATATACATGTTATAAGTTGAAAGCAACCGCTGAAACTTAATCTTCCTTTGTGTTGCTTCAACACCTTTACTTTGATTTATTGCTTTATGAGTTAACTCTTATGCAAGACTTATTGATGCTTGTCTTGAAGTACTATTCATGAAAAGTCTTTGCTTTATGATTCAGTTGTTTACTCATGTCATTACCTTTGCTTTGATCGCTGCATTCATTACATATATTTACAAATAGTATGATCAAGATTATGATGGCATGTCACTTCAGAAATTATCTTTGTTATCGTTTTACCTGCTCGACGAGCAGAACTAAGCTTGGGGATGCTGATACGTCTCCAACGTATCGATAATTTCTTATGTTCCATGCTACTTTATTGATGATACCTACATGTTTTATGCACATTATATGTCATATTTATGCATTTTCTGGAACTAACCTATTAACAAGATGCCGAAGAGCCAGTTGCTGTTTTCTGTTTTTAAATCCTAGTAAGGAAATATTCTCGGAATTGGACGAAATCTTCGCCCAGGGTCCTATTTTTGCACGGAGCTTCCAGAAGACCGAAGAGATAACGAAGTGGGGCGACGAGGCGCCGCCACCATAGGGCCGCGCGGCCGAGGGGGCCCGCGCCGCCCTATGGTGTGGGCCCCTCGTCAGCCCCTGACCTACCCTTCCGCCTACTTAAAGCCTCCGTCGAAACCCCCAGCATCGAGAGCCACGATACGGAAACCTTCCAGACGCCGCCGCCGCGAATCCCATCTCGGGGATTCAGGAGATCGCCTCCCCTCCGGAGAGGGGATTCATCTCCCGGAGGACTCTTCATCGCCATGATCGCCTCCGGAGTGATGAGTGAGTAGTTCACCCCTGGACTATGGGTCCATAGCAGTAGCTAGATGGTCGTCTTCTCCTTGTTGTGCTTCATTTTTGGATCTTGTGAGCTGCCTAACATGATCAAGATCATCTATCTGTAATACTATATGTTGTGTTTGTCGGGATCCGATGGATAGAGAATACTATGTTATGGTGATTATCAATCTATTGTTTATGTGTTGTTTATGATCTTGCATGCTCTCCGTTATTAGTAGAGGCTCTGGCCAAGTTTGTACTCTTAACTCCAAGAGGGAGTATTTATGCTCGATAGTGGGTTCATGCCTTCATTGACACCTGGGACAGTGACAGAAAGTTCTAAGGTTGTGATGTGCTGTTGCCACTAGGGATAAAACATTGATTCTATGTCTAAGGATGTAGTTGTCGATTACATTACGCACCATACTTAATGCAATTGTCTGTTGCTTAGCAACTTAATACTGAATGGGGTTCGGATGATAACCTGAAGGTGGACTTTTTAGGCATAGATGCAGTTGGATGGCGGTCTATGTACTTTGTCGTAATGCCCAATTAAATCTCACTATATTTATCATATCATGTACATGCATTGTTATGCCTTTCTCTATTTGTCAATTGCCCGACTGTAATTTGTTCACCCAACATGCTTTTATCTTATGGGAGAGACACCTCTAGTGAACTGTGGACCCCGGTCCTATTCTTTACATAGCATACAATCTACTGCAATTGTGTTTTACTATTTTCTTGCAAACAATCATCTTCCACTCGATACGTTTAATCCTTTGTTACAGCAAGCCGGTGAGATTGACAACCTCACTGTTTCGTTGGGGCAAAGTACTTTGGTTTTGTTGTGCATTCCACGTTGGCGCCGGAATCCCTTGTTGCGCCGCATCACATTTCGCCACCATCAACCTTCAACGTGCTTCTTGGCTCCTACTGGTTCGATTAAACCTTGGTTTCTTTCTGAGGGAAAACTTGCTACTGTGCGCATCATACCTTCCTCTTGGGTTTCCCAACGAACGTGTGAGTTACACGCCATCAAGGACCATTCTTTTACTTTATTGTTGAGTCAGTTTACCTACTTCTTTCTATCTTAGAAGCAAACACTTGTGTAAACTGTGTGCATTGATTCTTACAATTTTACCTATTGCACTTGTTATATTACTTTGTGTTGACAATTATCCATGAGATATACATGTTGAAATTGAAAGCAACCGCTGAAACTTATATCTTCCTTTGTGTTGTTTCAAAGCTTTTTACTAAGAATTTATTGCTTATGAGTTAGCTCTTATGCAAGTCTTATTGATGCTTGTCTTGAAAGTACTATTCGTGAAAAGTCTTTGCTATATGATTCAGTTGCTTACTCATTGTCTTCATCATTGCTTCGAATCGCTGCATTCATCTCATATGCTTTACAATAATGTTGATCAAGATTATGTTGGTAGCATGTCACTTCAGAAATTATTTGTTATTATCGTTTACCTACTCGAGGGCGGGTAGGAACTAAGCTTGGGGATGCTTGATACGTCTCAAACGTATCCATAAGTTTTGATGTTCCATGCTTGTTTTATGACAATACCTACATGTTTTGTTCACACTTTATATCGTTTTTATGCATTTTCCGGAACTAACCTATTAACAAGATGCCGAAGTGCCAGTTCCTGTTTTCTGTTGTTTTTGGTTCCAGAAAGGCTGTTCGGGCAATATTCTCGGAATTCGACGAAATGAAGACCAAACATCATAATTCACCGAGACGGACCAGGACACCGAAGGGGAGCCGGAGAGGGTCCAGGGGGGCCCCACACCACCTGGCGCGGCCAAGGAGGGGGGCGCCTGGTGTGGTGAGCCCACCTGCACCGCGCCGCCTCTTCGCCTATTTAACCCCTCGTGACCTAAATCTTCGATACCGATTGACGAAACTCCGAAAAGCTCCAGGGGCGCCGTCGCCATCGTGAAACTTCAATTCGGGGGACAAGTCTCTGCCCGCACTCGCCGGGACGGGAATTGCCCCCAGCCATCTCCATCGACGCCACCGACAAAGGATTAACTTGTCAATGCCTACGGATTGTAGACTAGGGTTTTGCTAGAAGTAGAGGGCAAGTAGATCTCGAAGGTTTAGGCGAAAAGTACTCGACGATTATGAAAACTAGGGTTATGTTGACAGTAAATTCGATCCTTTCTTTGTCCCTCGACTCCCCCTTATATAGGAGGTGGAGCCGAGGGTTTCGTATTATACAAGTTACAGTCCGGGACGGTTTCTAACTCGTCCCGCCAGATTACAAAATATACTTTCTATTACAACTCTAGCTTTCCTTAATACATCTTGGGCTCCCGAATCTTCTTATTCTTCGGATAGTGGGCCTTCAGTAAATCCCGGGTACCATCTATGGCAGGCCCATTTGGGGTGCCTATGTCAGTAGCCCCCGAGATTTTGCTTGAATCGCAGAGTCAGGGAAAATCTCTCCCGTTTATTTTTGTTCGAGAACTGTTATTTATACTCCACATAAAATTCTATGTTGTACAGGGATAATGGTAGTTGGGGCTAGTTCATCTGACGGATCAGGTACTAGTTAACTCTAGTGGCAATCCGCAAAAACCTACTTCAAGATCACGTCCCTGGACATGATCTCGGGATACTGGTGTAAACTTCGACAGTGCCGCTTAAGGTCTTACCATTCTGTCAAGTCCCAGTCAAGTTTATCGGGTACCTAACGCGTCCGTTAGGATTTTTCTTCGTATCTGTTGATACGGATAAAAGTAGCAGAGCGCAGTCTTTGGCGATGCCACGCCCAGAACGGATCTGGGGTCTTACCTTCGCAAATTTGCGGCATTCAGAAATTGATCGCAACTTTGGCGTTCTGAGAATATATTGTCGAGTGCTTTTCGCCTTTGGAATAGCACATTTTATTGAGTCATATTTGATGACTTTATTTTGTCTTCCCGATGGGAGTATATGTAGAGTTATTTGTGTAACTCGAAATATACTCACTTCTTTTTCTCTATTTCTGATCAAATTCATCGGGCACGCGAACAGCGTTCCCGATGGGAGTAGCCCCCGAGGCTACAGCCAAGAACTTGTGCTTGGGTGTAGGCTCCACAGATTAGCATCCTTTGCCGCTATATTTATAATCCTTCTCGATATTTTTATATTTATCGGGTGCGCGACCAGCGCTCCCGATGGGAGTAGCCCCCGAGGCTATGAACAAATTCTTGGATTTGGTCATAGGCTCTCGCCATTTCTATATTGTCATATTCGAAATTTTCTATTTTTCCAGAGTAGCCCCCGAGCATTTGGGCAAAAACTTGTATTTGATCAAAAGCTCCAAGAGTATTCGAATATTTAACCCTGTCGCCATTCTCTTTTTATTTTTCTTGTCGACATATTTTCCCTTGTCGAATTCTCTTCATCTCTGTCAATAATTGGGATTTTATTTCTGCCTTGTGGGTCCACTATTCCCACCATGTTGACACGTCGTGCAAGTGGGGGACACACGTCCTCCGCTTTTCCTGGCGCACGTTCTGTAACCTCGTCAATGTTGAAATACTAATTTGCCCTCGTTGCCACGTGGTAATCATCTCCTGCATTCTTTCTTCATCCAACGGTTCCGTCGCTTCACCGCACCTCTATATAAGATCTCCTTCTTCTTCCTCGAGCACTTCCGCTCGCGCCGTTCTCTGCTCTCCTCTGCAAAATCTTCCCTTGCGCTCCACTGCTGCCAAAGCTCTTCTCTTCACTGCTGCTCGCCATTGCCGTTGTTGATGCCACCGCGTCGCTTAACCAGGCACAACACTCCTGATTCTTCCATGGCCGCCGCAGATCTAGGAACTGCGGAGTGGGAGAGGTCCAAGATCACAAACCAAGACCTGAACCTCCTGAAGAAACTGGGAATCACCGCGAAGCCCAAAGCGGTTTGCTTCCCCAGTGAAGAAAGCTACCCAGCCCCTCCAATGGGGTACCGGGTAAGTTTTGTCGACCATCTCATCCGTGGTTTATCCACCCCCATCCATCCTTTCCTCCGTGGATTACTCTATGTCTACGGTCTCCAGCTTCACCACCTCACGCCAAACTCAATCCTCCACATTTCTATTTTCATCACGCTTTGTGAAGCCTTCCTTGGCGTCTCACCCAATTGGGCGCTTTGGAAGCGCATTTTCTTCTGTCGCCGCAATGGCTCTCCCAATGTCGCCTATAATATAGGCGGCGTTGTTATTTCTATTCGCTCCACTGCTGATTACTTCGACGTCAAGCTCCCTGACTCCGTTCAAGGTTGGCGCAAGAGGTGGCTATACATTCGCGAAGAAAACGATGGCTGCCTCGAGGATAATATTCCTCCTTTTGACGGTGCCGAGAAAATTCTTCGTCGCCGTTCCTGGGATGCAGAGGCTACCGAGGAAGAAAGAACTTCGACTGAGTCCCTGATGGCTCGCATCCATGAGTTGCAAAATACTCGCGGCAAAGAATTGTCAGGTATCCAGATTATAGTGTATTTCCTTAAGAGTAGAGTTCAGCCTCTTCAAGCTCGCAAATTCCCTCTCTGGAAATATACTGGCAACGAAGACGTGGACCGGCTGTCGGTGGATTTGGAAGTCAAGGACCTGGAGAGGCTTGTCCGAAAAATCACGTCCCTCAGCAAAAAAGATGCCATCCCTTCTTCTTGTCGCGTAAAACCATACAGCGCCACCCATGCGCTTCCTAAGGTAATCATTGTCGCGCAATTTTTTTACTGCCTTTGCTTTTTTGCATTGTTTGCTCCGTTCTGATATCCTTCCCTCTTTTTGGACAGAATCATCCAAATCTTGTTTCACTTCCTCCTCTTCCTGAAGGTGGGGAAGTCGAAGAAAGGACCGTTATCTCTAATGATAACCAAGAGGCCTCCTCTTTTGTGAATGAACCCGCAGATTCTCGTAAATCTGCGGGATCTGCTGAAAAAGATGCTGCTTCTGAAGACACTACATCGGCCCAATCTCCTCCTCCTGCTGATTCTCCAAAGAACAAAAGGAAGAGGGGTGATGTCGAAGATTCCGGGACTTCTAAACCCGAAGAAGCTGCTCCTTTACCGCAAAAGGCAGCTTACGACCCATATCTTGCGAGTATCATCAGTTCGTAAGTTCCCTCTTTTATTTTCCTATTCGAAGAATTTTTGCTTGCCTTGCTTTTTATACTGCCACCCTTTTGCAATAGTGATGATGACGAGGAAACGCCAGCTTTGGATGTGGCTGCTCGAACGAGTATGTCACATACCCTAGTTATTTCAGAGCCACGAGTTGAAGGAGAGGAATCCTCGCCTCCTCAACAAAACATCGGCGCTTCTACTCCTCCTTCGAGCCCCCGAGCCCCTTCACCGAAAAGGGCAAGGACGGAGATTGTCTCGGAGCCTACTCTCCAATTGAGTAGCTCTTCGAACCTTCTCATGGAAGATGTAAGTTCTTTACTTTTTTGTTAGTGTCTATGTTTTCTCTGTTTGCTTCTGTGCATCACCATATTTTTCTCATACCCCCATTTTCTCTTTGTTTTCTCTTTTTGGTTAACAGCCTGTGATCAAGGATCTTCTTCGCATCGGTGCCCAATTTGTTGGGTACCGTGAATATGCGAATAAAGCTGAAGGTAATGATCTGCTCCTTCTTTTTGCCTCTGTTCTTTTGTTCCTTCTTTGTTGTCGAGATTTGTAACTATATTTATCTTCCATTGTAGAAAAACTGGCGGAAGCCAATGATCGTGCCAATACACTTGCTCAGCAATTAGAGCAAAGTGAAAAGGCTCGCAAAAAGGCTGAGTCAGATGCTATTGATGCACGAGCAGAGGCTGATAAAGCCAAGGCTGACGCTGCTGGTGTCGAAGACCTTAGAAAGAGGCTTCACACCGCTGAAACTTCCCTGAGCGATCACATAGCCGCCCAATCTGCTCGCGAGGAGGCGATCCGTAAGCGTTTAACGACGCAGAGTCGCCGCTTCGTAGGTAAGTACCACTCATTATTCTCTTGTATTTTCTTCTCTGCACTCGTTTATTGCTCAATTTTTTCTTTCTTGACAGCTAGAACAGCTCAAGAATTTCAACTTGATGAACCCGCCAATGATTCTCTTCTTGACGCCCTTTCACTCCTTGAAGTTCATGGATCAGAGGCACGCGGAGGCATTGATCAAGCTAAAGCGGGGTTGTCGCGGCTTTTTCCTTACTTCTTCCCAAAGAAAGAGGAACCCGCAACTTTCCTTGACCTCGCCAAGTGTTTCAATCCATCTGAAGATCTTGGGTTAAGGGTGCGCCATGAGAATATGAAGATTGCCGTGGAAAATACTGTCGCCTTGGTTGCTGATAGCCAACAATCTATCGACTGGTCGAAAGTTGGCGACACTGATCAGATAGAACAGTCAAGGTGGAGGTCTTTGATCAAGGCAGCTAAGCCCAACACGAGGAAAATCCTGGCTTATATCGGGATCAAGCCATCTTCGACTCCTAGCTCATCAAAGCCGGAGGTCTAGTTGAATGCCTCTGCTTTTTCTTTTTTAGCATTCCTCTTTCTTTTGGCTTTGTCGCCGTAGTGTTATTGGCGAGAACTATTTCAGTATCCCTCTAGAAGGTCCTTCTTTTGTAATAGACATGTATATATTATGGAGATGAATGAAAATCTATCTTTTGCTCAGTGATTGATGTCGAAATATTTCTTTTTCCAGTTAATTTTTGACAATTATACGCCAGCTCCTGGTTCTTCCAATATTTTGCCTTCTCCCCCAAGGAGAACTCCTGCTGATGCTTCGTCTGCCGAGGATTCCTTGTCGCAAGAATTGGACGAACTTCGACACCAACTTCAGTTCGTGAAGAAGCAATCACTTGTGCTAATGGAGAAGGCTCGTAAGTCATCTGAAGCCGAGGAAATTGCACTCCAACAAGCACAAACTGCCATTGCTGAAAAGGACTCTGCTAAGCTGACGCGGCTGCATCTCGAGAAAATTCTATGCTGCAGCTGCTAACAGATGCTAGTTTGGATATGGCGGGTAAGTTTCATTGTCCTTATCTCGCTTCTTCGTTTTCCTTTGCTGCTTGCCTCCTCATTGCCCACTGAATTGTTTTATGAAACCATAGGTGCTTTTTTGGATCCTATAACTGAAGATGAACGTGTCGAGGCTCGTTCCAATGTTCTCCTTCGGCTTGCACATGAGCACGGATCGACTTTTTGGGGTACACCTGAGCGGACCCGCCAAATCGTGAGATTTCAAGATCGTGCACTTCAGGTTCGCGAATATCTTGACTTCTGTACAAGAACTTTGTCTCTGGTGTATGGTACCATGTTTCCTCGCAATAAGATGCCAGAAACCCTTCCTGCATTGATGGACAAATTTCGAGATGCTCCTCGCATCCACGGCTTTGTACGAGCCCAACTAGCTGCTGGTGCAAGGTTTGCGATGATTATGATAAAGATTTGCTACCCGAAGTTAGATGTAGGGCAAATTGTCCCAAAGTGCCTGGAGAAGATGTCGAAGAGGAAGAGGAACTTCGGCAAATATGATGACGTAGTTACTCCTGTTGCTGAAGATATGATGGATGAACTTCTTCGGATGGATTCCGAATTCTTCGTGAAGGGTAGCTATGCTGAGCATAGTACTCGCGCTGTAAATAACGAGCGCTTAACCATAGATAATATATTGGGAAATCCTTGACATTTATTCCGAACTTTGTATCCTGTATAGACGAGCTATATTGTAAAGTCATTGTATTTTATTTTTATCGCCAAGCCCCCGGGCGTTTTGATTGCAATAACTTGTGTATTATAATGCGAGGTTGTCCCAAAGCAAGATAATATACATTGTGTACTATTTTGTACGGGTGTAAGCCCCCGAGCTTTTGTTTGATCACTATTTTGTCGATATCTCTTTTTATTTTGGCGAGGTATTTTTACCACGGCCGGGTGCTTCTTTTTGCATTTGTCGATACTGTGTTTATATATATATTGTATCATGTAGGGGAAGACCCCTGATCTTGTCGAGAAAAAGATATATAATTCCACTATCTTTATTATATTGCAGCACCACGAGCCCGCCTCATTAAAAACCTTTCCCGGCCCCACTCGGTGCCCCGAAAAAGGAAAAGAGTGCGTCTGAAAACTCGTGGGCGTTTCAGTACATTGAAGCTTTACAAAGGACTATATTTTCGACACCTAGGCGTAGAAACGCCTGAGCTGTGCCACATTCCAGGGATTTGGCTCGTCAATCCCTGTCTTCTTGTCTTTGATTCTGTATGCTCCTCCTTCGATTACTTCTGTGACGATGTAGGGTCCAAGCCATGGTGATTCGAGTTTTTCGTGACTTTTTTGGTTGAGCCGCAGAACTAGGTCACCAACTTGAAAAGACCTTGGCCGCAATCGTCGACTGTGATAGTTTTTCAGGTCCTGCTGATATTTGGCGACTCTTGACAGGACTTCGTCTCGAGCTTCATCGAGTGCATCGACATCATCCTCCAAAGCTTTTCTCGATGTTTCTTCGTCATATTCTGTGACTCTCGGAGAATCGTGCTCTATTTCTATCGGCAGGACTGCTTCGGCGCCATGAACCAGAAAGAACGGTGTTTCCTGTGTCGCCGTATTTGGTGTTGTTCGGATACTCCACAACACACTTTGTAATTCCTCCGGCCAAGTATGCCGGGCTTTTTCCAATGGTCCTAGCAGGCGTTTCTTGATGCCATTGCAGATGATGCCATTGGCCTTCTCGACTTGTCCATTGGTCTGAGGGTGTGCAACAGACGCAAAACTTAATTTAATGCCCACTTCTGCGCAGTATGCTTTGAACTCCTTGGACGTGAAATTGCTGCCGTTGTCTGTCACAATACTGTGAGGAACTCCAAATCTGAAGACAATGCTTTTCACGAACTTAATCGCCGACGCGCCGTCCGGTGAATTTATCGGCTTTGCTTCGATCCATTTTGTAAACTTGTCGACAGCAACAAGCATATACTCATAACCTCCTGGCGAAGCTTTGTGTAATTTACCTACCATGTCGAGACCCCATTGAGCGAAAGGCCAAGACAGTGGAATTGGCATAAGTTCTGCGGCAGGAGAGTGAGGTCTTGCCGCAAATCTTTGGCACGCATCGCAAGTTCGCACTATTTCCTTCGCATCCTCGATTGCTGTTAGCCAATAAAATCCTGCTCTGAAAACCTTAGCCGCGATAGCTCTGCTACTCGCGTGGTGCCCACATATTCCTTCATGCACGTCCTTTAGGATGATCCTTCCTTCTTCGGGTGTAACACACCGTTGTAGCACACCCGAAATACTGCGTTTGTACAGTTCCCCTTTTACCACAGTGAAAGCTTTTGATCGCCTAATTATTCGCCTTGCTTCGACTGGATCGTCGGGTATGACTTTCCTTAGGATGTATGATATGTAGGCCTGCATCCATGGAACTTGTACCATCATGACTAGTTCTTGCTCTTCTTCTTCTTCTTCTGCTGTGCCCTTGGTGTCAGTCGATGTTTTCTCTTTCTTCTCCTTTTTTGTTTTTGCCGGCTTTGTTGATCTCTCGCTGATCTCTTCCCAGAACACACCTGGAGGAATTGCGAGGCATTGTGACCCGATGTTTGCGAGAACGTCGGCTTCATCGTTGCTCATCCTGCTGATGTGGTTTACTTCACATCCATCGAATAGCTTCTCTAGCTCATTGTACACCTCCTTGTATGCTATCATACTTTCGTTGACGGCATCGCATTGGTTCATGACTTGCTGTACCAACTGTGAGTCGCCGAAAATTTTCAGTCGGGTTGCACCGCAAGCTTTTGCCATCTTCATCCCATGTATGAGAGCTTCATATTCTGCTTCATTGTTAGATGCGTTTGGGAACGTCATCCGCAGAACATACTTCAACTTGTCGCCTTCAGGTGAAACTAATATCACGCCTGCTCCGGCACCTTCCAATCTCTTGGACCCGTCGAAGTTCATAGTCCAAGTCCTCGATAAATCTGGGGGTCCCGTGTTTTGTAGCTCCATCCACTCTGCAATGAAATCTGGTAAGACCTGCGACTTTATTGCTTTTCTTTTCCATACGTGATGTCCCGAGGGGAAAGTTCTATTCCCCACAGGGAGACACGACCCGTAGCTCTGGATTGTTCAATATATTTGATAAGGGAGCTTCATTGACCACTATTATCGGGTGAGCCGAAAAATAATGCCGCAATTTTCTTGCTGTCGTGAATACTCCATATGCTAGCTTTTGATATTGCGGGTACCGCTGTTTTGACGGCGACAGTACTTCGCTGATGAAATATACTGGCCTTTGAACTCCATGAAGCTTACCTTCTTCTTCCCTTTCCACCACTAAGGCCGTGCTGACCACCTGAGGTGTAGCTGCAATGTACAAGAGGAGAGGTTCTTTCTCTTTTGGCGCCACCAATATTGGCGGTGTCGAAATTGCTCGCTTGAGATTCTCGAAAGCTCTGTCTGCTTCCTCGTTCCATTGAAATTTTTCTCCTTGCTTGATCAACGCATAAAACGGCAGTGCCTTTTCTCCTAGCCTGCGACGAATCGCTTAGAGCTGCGACTCGCCCCGTTAACTGTTGTATTTCCTTCAACTTTGTTGGCTTTCTCATAGTGACGATGGCCTGTATTTTTTCGGGATTAGCTTCAATCCCCTTGCTGATACTAAGAACCCGAGAAGTTCTCCTGCGGGTACTCCAAAAGAGCACTTTGTCGGGTTCAGCTTGAGGCAGAACTTGTCGAGGTTGTCGAAGGTTTCCTTCAAATCTTCAATCAGCGTTGACCCTTTCTTTGATGTTATTACGACATCGTCGATGTAGACTTGTACATTTTTCCCGATCTGTGTTGCTAGGCACTTCTGCATCATCCGATATGTTGCTCCCGCGTTTTGCCAAAGGGCATTGTTTTGTAACAAAACACGCCATAAGGTGTGATGAACGCTGTCTTGGCTTCATCTTCTTCTTTTAATCTGATCTGGTTATAACCAGAATATGCGTCCAGGAAGGAAAGACGTTCACATCCTGCCGTGGAGTCGATGATTTGATCGATCCTTGGGAGGGGAAAGTGATCCTTGGGACAATGTTTATTGAGACACGTAAAGTCGACGCACATGCGAAGGACTATTGTGTGTTTCTTCGGCACCATCACTGGGTTAGCTACCCATGTGGCTTCTGTAGATATTTCTCTGATGAACCCGGCATCTTTGAGTCGATCTATTTCTGATAACATAGCTTTGCGGCTAGGCTCTGAAAAACGCCGCAAAGGTTGCTTTACTGGTCGTGCAAGAGGATCCAAATTGAGGTGGTGCTCGGCAAGTTCCCTGGGTACTCCTGGCATGTCGGCTGGACACCATGCGAAGATTTTCCAGTGCTCACGGAGGAACTCGACGAGCGCGCTTTCCTATGCGACATCCATGTTTGCAGCAATGGACGTCGTTTTCTTTGGATCTGTCGGGTGGATCTGTACCTCTTTTGAATCTTTATTTATATTGAAAGTTGGCTCCTTAGATCTTCCTACCTCTGGCAGCACATCATAATCGGTGAGCCTAGGTGCCGCATATTCTGCTTGCATCCCGAAAGTTTCGACGGTCGATGGAAATCTTTGTCGCATTTATCGGCCAGCAAAGCTTCCTTTGATTGTGATAGGTCCCTTAGGCCCGGCAACCTCCACAACAGATATGTATAATGCGGCACTGCCATGAACCTGGCGTAAGCTGGTCGTCCCAACAAAGCGTGATATTGCGATGGGAAATCCACAACTTCAAACTCCGTGTTCTCTATTCGTAGTTTTCTCGGGTTCCAAACGAACGTCGAGGTTGATCTTGCCCAATGGGTAACTTGGCTTCTCTGGTGTGATCCCATGAAAACGTGTGTCGTTGGTTTCAAGTTTGCCAGGGATATGTTCATCTTCCTCAATGTGTCGCATACATGAGGTTTAGCTGCTGCCGCCATCTATGAAAACTCGCGACACGTCGAACCCAGCAATTACTGCGGGTAGAATAAGTGCTGATTGTCCTGGTCGAGGAACTTGCTGCGGATGATCCGCAATTGTGAAGCCTATGTCTTGCCCTGACCAATTTAGATACTCGATCGTTGGTGGAGGCATCTTTTCTGCCATAAACACTTGTCGAGATATGACCTTCTGCGCCCTGTTGGACGGCCTAGCTTTCTGAATCATCAAAACTGCGCCATTGGAATTGGGATCGACATATGGGGGTGGTTGTGGTGCTGCCGCTATTCTGAGCTGGTGTCGATTTTCTTCGGTTATTGCGGGAGGAGGTGGAAGGTGAATCTCGCTCCTTGGCTCCCGAGGATTTCTGTTATTTGCTTGGGCATTTGCGATTCCTGCGGCTCGCAACATTGCCTGAAAATTGCGGCAGTCTTTCTGGAGATGTCCTGACTGTCTCTTTCCATTGTTGTCGAGGTAAAAGTGCATTTGACACGGACCGTTCATCATCTCCTCGGGAGACACGTAAGGTCTTTGAATCCTTGGTCCACTATTTTGTCTGTTGCCGCGAAAATCACCTCTATTGTCGCCTTGTTGCTCGTTGCTCCTTTGATAATCATCTCGACTATTTCCTCCAGGGTTTCCCCGAAAACCAGCCGATATATGGCCAGGAGCATCGTTGTTGTAGAACTGGCGAGAAAATCGCCTTCTATTTTGGTAATTTCGACTACGATCCTCTTCTGGCGACCTGTGTCGTTTGTTGTATATTGCGTCTTCTCCATCTGCCCACTTGTTAGCGATTTCCATCAACGCTGAGATTGTCTTGGGATTAGTTCTTCCCAAGTCCTCGACGAAGTCTCGTCGGATTCCTGCCACGAACGCATCTATTGCCCTCTCGTCAGATATATCTTCTGCCGAGTTTTTGATAATGTTCCACCGCTGTATATATTTTCTCATCGACTCGTCATGTTTTTGTCGACACGCTCGTAATTCTTCCAACGACGCGGGTTTTTTGCAGGTGGATCGGAAGTTCTTCACGAAGATGTCCTCAAAGGTTTCCCAGCTGTCGATGGAGTTCAAGGGGAGTTTCTTTATCCAAGATCTTGCGGCACCACTCAGGTGAACTTGGATACTTTGCATAGCTGTTGCTCTGGTTCCTCCTACCAGTTTCACCATCTCGAGATAATCCACGAGCCAATCCTCGGGATCTTGCAGCCGTCGAACTTCTTGAAATTCTCGGGTAACTTGAACCCTTTTGGGACTCGAGTTTTTCGCACTCTTCTCGTAAAGCATGGGAGCCCACACATATCTTCGTCGGCAAGCTCTGGCGAGTACTGACGGTCCCTCCTTTCTTGTCGCGCTCTGTCCACCCTTACTTGGACTGCTGTGTCTCTTGCTCCACTTGCTCGTGGTGGGTCTTGAACTGCTGCGGTGTGTCGTGGACTATTTTGTCTGGGATTTTCTTCGGGAGGCGTTGTTGCAAACGCTGTTCCCATAACTCCTACTCCAGCCATCGCCATATTGAACAATGGTTCTCTCGGGTCTCCAGCAGGTGGTCTGGATGCCAAGATGTATGCTTGTGTTGCCATGTAACCTGCCTCTGGTGTTTTCGGGATGATATTTCCTCTTTCGTCGATCGACATAAAGGACATGTCGAGATTTTGGATTATGTTTCCTCTTTGCTTCAGTATGTTTTGCAGCGAGACATTGCTCTCCTCTTCTCTGTGACTATCTCCTGTATTTCCTGAAAGGCGACTTAAATCTGCCCGGCGTCGCTTGATGCGAAGCGCTTCTTTTCTCCTATTCAAGGATGCTGTCTGTTTTTCCAACTCTCTGCTTACTCGAGCAAGTCTATATTGATATGCTTGAAGTTCCTGTGCAGTAGCGGTGTTGGTCATGGGTTCTGAACCATCCATGGCTTTCGCGGCCCTATCCCACGCGCGGGAGTTGTACTCTTGCGCGAGTTGTGGATCCAGGATATTTGGTGCCTAGACCATGTCTGAGATCAGCGGGATCGACGTATGGATTTCCCAATTCGTCGAAAGCCTCTGATGTTGGCGGGTCTGATGTGCCTGCCCCTTCTACCACATAGATCTGATGATATTTTGTGCATTGATTTTTGTCGGGACTGGTGACACCATCATATAGAGTGGTGAAGACCTTTCCGATGGCAGCAGACTTGTCGATGAAGTTGAAGTCGACGCTGTCGGAGTCGCTGCTTATAAAGGAGTCCGCAGATGACTCGAAGGATGTGTTGCTGAAGATCTTGGCGAGCTTTCCGCTTGCCTTGTTGTCGACGAAGTATGTCGACGAAAACTCCTCGTCGTCGACGAAAAGTTGGAGTCGACCGCTGAAAATTCCGACGAGATCGGAACTTCGAGACGGTAGGATCCTTCCTTGTTGACGCCAAATCGGAATTCTCCGAACGTCATGACGATGGGCTCCTCCAGATAGGCACATGCATCCATACGGGAGGGCGGGTGAGGAATAAAATTGAATAGATCAGTTTTTCCCTTGTTACCTCGATCCATCGCGTTGCTTGCTGTCGATGAAGTCGAAGATCTTGAACGTGCCATCGAGATCAGATCCTTGCAGCCTCTAATTCCCACAGACGGCGCCAATTGACAAAGGATTAACTTGTCAATGCCTACGATTGTAGACTAGGGTTTTGCTAGAAGTAGAGGGCAAGTAGATCTCGAAGGTTTAGCGAAAAGTACTCGACGATTATGAAAACTAGGGTTATGTTGACAGTAAATTCGATCCTTTCTTTGTCCCTCGACTCCCCCTTATATAGGAGGTGGAGCCGAGGGTTTCGTATTATACAAGTTACAGAGTCCGGGACGGTTTCTAACTCGTCCCGCCAGATTACAAAATATACTTTCTATTACAACTCTAGCTTTCCTTAATACATCTTGGGCTCCCGAATCTTCTTATTCTTCGGATAGTGGGCCTTCAGTAAATCCCGGGTACCATCTATGGCAGGCCCATTTGGGGTGCCTATGTCAGCCACCGCCATCTTCATCGCCATCGCTGTCTCCTATGATGAGGAGGGAGTAGTTCTCCCCCGGGGCTGAGGGCTGTACCGGTAGCTATGTGGTTAATCTCTCTCTCTATACTCCAATACAATGATCTCATGAATTGCTTTGCATAATTGAGATCCATATGATGAGCTTTGTATCGCTACTAGTCTATGTGCTACTCATGTGATGTTATTTAAGTAGTCTATTCCTCCTGCATGGTGTAAAGGTGCCAGTGTGTGCACCGTGTGGTTCTTGTCGTAGGTTATGATCATGATCTCTTGTAGGTTATAGAGTTAATCATCATTATGATAGTATCGATGTGATCTATTCCTCCTTTCATAGTGTAATGTGGACAGTGTGTATGCTATGTTAGTTCTCGGTTTATTTTGCAAAGATCTATTATGCTCTAAGGTTACTTAAATATGAATACCGAATGTTGTGGCGCTTGTTAACTCCGGCTTGAGGGAGCTCTTGTAGCCCTACACAACGAATGGTGTTTGTCATCCAACAAACGAGCGTATGTAGCACAAATGAGAAGAAGTTATTATTTATTATGCGATCAATGTTGAGAGTGTCCACTAGTGAAAGTATGATCCCTAGGCCTTGTTTCCAAACATCGAATCTCCGTTTATTTACTGTTTTGTTGCATGTTTACTCGCTGCCATATTTTATTCAGATTGCTATTACCACTCATATACATCCATACTACTTGTATTTCACTATCTCTTCGCCGAACTAGTGCACCTATACATCTGACAAGTGTATTAGGTGTGTTGGGGACACAAGAGACTTCTTGTATCTTAATTGCAGGGTTGCTTGAGAGGACTATCTTTGACCTCTACCTCCCTGAGTTCGATAAACCTTGGGTGATTCACTTAAGGGAAACTTGCTGCTGTTCTACAAACCTCTGCTCTTGGAGGCCCAACACTGTCTACAGAAAAGAAGCGTGAGTAGACATCAGAGTCCATTATCTGTTTTCTATGTTGTCCCGGTATGGATGTCCTCAAGTTGAGATCTATCAAAACGAGAAATCAAATGCGATCTATCTCCTTGGACCTTTGTACAGGTGGCATAGAGGTACCCCTTTGTGACACTTGGTTGAAACATATGTAATGCAATGATAATCCATGGAAATCCGAGCTAATTAGGACAAGGTGCGAGCACTATTGGTATTCGATGCATGAGGCTTGCAACTTGTAGGAAGTTTTATGCATAACACATATGAATTATTACTACCGTTGACAAAATTGTTTCCATGTTTTCAAAATAAAAAGCTCTAGCACATGAGTAATCCCTGCTTCCCTCTGCGAAGGGCCTTTCTTTTACTTTATGTTGAGTCAGTTTACCTACTTCTTTCTATCTAAGAAGCAAACACTTGTGTCAACTGTGTGCATTGATTCTTACATATTTACTTATTGCACTTGTTATATTACTTTATGTTGACAATTATCCATGAGATATACATGTTACAAGTTGAAAGCAAATGCTGAAACTTAATCATCCTTTGTGTTGCTTCGAAACCACCTACTTTGAATCTATTGCTTTATGAGTTAGCTCTTATGCAAGTCTTTTTGATACTTGTCTTGAAAGTACTATTCATGAGAAGTTTTTGCTATATGATTCAGTTGTTTAGTCATTATCTTTTTGTTAGCAATCTATTGCTTCGAATCACTTCATTCATCTCATATGCTTTACAATAATGTTGATCAAGATTATGTTGGTAGCATGTCACTTCAGAAATTATTGTTGTTATCGTTTACCTACTCGAGGGCGAGTAGGAACTAAGCTTGGGGATGCTTGATACGTCTCCAACGTATCTATAATTTCTTATGTTCCATGCTAGTTTTATGACAATACCTAAATGTTTTGTTTACACTTTATGATGTTTTGATGCATTTTCCGGCACTAACCTATTAACAAGATGCCGCAGTGCCAGTTCCTGTTTTCTGCTGTTTTTGGTTTCAGAAATCCTACACAGGAAATTTTCTCGGAATTGGACGAAACAAAAGCCCACGGTCTTGTTTTGCACGGAAGGTTCCAGAGCACCGAAGAGGATACGGAGAGGGGCCACGAGGCGCCCACACCACGTGGCGGCGCGGCCTAGAAGGGGGGCGCGCCGCCCTATGGGGTTGGCCCCTCGGGCACCCCCCCTACGCTGCCCCTTCGCCTACTTAATCCCTCCGTCACGAAAACCCTAGTACCGAGAGCCACGATACGAGAAAAGTTACTGAGACGCCGCCGCCGCCAATCCCATCTCGGGGATTCGAGATCGCCTCCGGCACCCTGCCGAGAGGGAATCATCACCGGAGGGCTCTACATCACCATGCCCGCCTCCGGAGTGATGCGTGAGTAGTTCATCCTTGGACTATGGGTCCATAGCAGTAGCTAGATGGTTGTCTTCTCCTCTTGTGCTATCATGTTTAGATCTTGTGAGCTGCCTAACATGATCAAGATCATCTATTTGTAATGCTACATGTTGTGTTTGGTGGGATCCGATGAATATTGAATACTATGTCAAGTTGATTATTGATCTATCATATATGTGCTATTTATGTTCTTGCATGCTCTCTGTTGCTAGTAGAGGCTCTGGCCAAGTTGATACTTGTAACTCCAAGAGGGAGTATTTATGCTCGATAGTGGGTTCATGCCTCCATTGAATCTGGGACAGTGACAGAAAGTTCTAAGGTTGTGGATGTGCTGTTGCCACTAGGGATAAAACATTGATGCTTTGTCTAAGGATATTTTTGTTGATTACATTACGCACCATACTTAATGCAATTGTCTGTTGTTTGCAACTTAATACTGGAAGGGTGCGGATGCTAACCTGAAGGTGGACTATTTAGGCATAGATGCATGCTGATGGCGGTCTATGTTCTTTGTCGTAATGCCTTGATTAAATCTCATAGTAGTCATCATGATATGTGTATGAATCTCTATTTGTCAATTGCCCACCTGTAATTTGTTCACCCAACATGCTATTTATCTTATTGGAGAGACAGCACTAGTGAACTGTGGATCCCGGTCCATTCTTTTACATCTGAAATACAATATACTGCAATTTGTGTTCTCTGTTGTTCTTCGCAAACAAACATCATTTTCCACACCATACGTTTAATCCTTTGTTTTCAGCAAGCCGGTGAGATTGACAACCTCACTATTAAGTTGGGGCAAATTATCTTGATTGTGTTGTGCAGGTTCCACGTTGGCGCCGGAATCACTGGTGTTGCGCCGCACTACACTCCTCCACCAACAACCTTCACGTGGCCTTCATCTCCTACTGGTTCGATAAACCTTGGTTTCTTATTGAGGGAAAACTTGCTGCTGTGCTCATCATACCTTCCTCTTGGGGTTCCCAACGGACGTGTGCTTTACCGTCACAAGGAAGTTGTTGCCTCCCAGCCAACACAACTGTAGTAATAATTCATATGAGTTATGCATAAAACTTCCTATAAGTTGCAAGCCTCATGCATCGAATACTAATAGTGCCCGCACCTTGTCCTAATTAGCTCGGATTTCCATGGATTGTCATTGCATTACATATGTTTCAACCAAGTGTCACAAAGGGGTACCTCTATGCCACCTGTACAAAGGTCCATGGAGATAAATCGCATTTGATTTCTCTATTTTGATAGATCTCAACTTGAGGACATCCATATCGGGACAACATAGAAAACAGATAATGGACTCCTCTTTTTAATGCTTTAAGCATTCAACAACAATAATATTCTCATAAGAGATTCTGATGATTAATGTCCAAGCTGAAACTTCCACTATGATACATGGCTTTGGTTGGCGGCCCAATGTTCTTCTCTAACAACATGCATACTCAAACTATTCAACTCATGGCAAATCTCCCTTACTTCACACAAGACGAACATGCATAGCAACTCACATGATATTCAACAAAGGTGTGACAAGTTGATGGCGTGCCCAGAAACATGGTTACCGCTCAACAAGCAACTTATAAGAACTAAGATACATAGCAACATATTCATTACCACAATAGTTTTTAGGCTACTTTCCCATGAGCTATGTATTGCAAAGACAAGGAATGAAATTTTAAAGGTATCATGCAAGCAATTTACTTTGGAATGGCAGAAAAATACCATATATAGGTAGTTATGGTGGACACAAATGGCATAGGTTTTGGCTCAAGGTTTTGGATGCACGAGAAGCATTTCCTCTCAGTACAAGGCTTTGGCTAGCAAGGTTGTTTGAAGCAAACACAAGTATGAACTGGTATAGAAAAACTTACACAAGAACATATTGCATGCATTATAAGACTCTACACTGTCTTCCTTGTTGTTCAAACACTTTCGCCAGAAAATATCTAGACCTTAGAGAGACCAATCATGCAAACCAAATTTCAACAAGCTCTACGGTAGTTCTCCACTAATAGATTTAAACTACATGATGCAAGAGCTTAAACATGATCTACTTGAGAGCTCAACACAATTGCCAAGTATCAAATTATTCAAGACAATATAAGGCATTTTCTGTTTCCAACCAAATAAATAAGTGTTGCGGCTTTCAGCTTTCGCCATGAATATTAAAGATAAAATGAAGAACACTAGTGTTCAAATGAAAAAGCGGAGCGTGTCTCTCTCCAACACAAGGATTGTTGGGATCTGAATTTATTCAAACATAAACAAAAATAAAAACAAACATACGCTCCAAATAAAGCGCATAAGATGTGACGGAATTAAAATATAGTTTCACTAGAGGTGACCTGATAAATTTTGTTGATGAAGAAGGGGATGCCTTGGGCATCCCCAAGCTTAGACGCTTGAGTCTTCTTGAAATATGTAGGGATGAACCACGGGGGCATCCCCAAACTTAGACTTTTCACTCTTCTTGATCATATCATATCATCCTCCTCTCTTGATCCTTGAAAACTTCCTCCACACCAAACTCAAAGCAATATCATTAGAGGGTTAGTGCATAATCAAAAATTCACTTGTTCAGCAAGGACACAATCATTCTACCCAAGGCTACTGAAATTTAATGGAGCCAAGAAATCCAATCAAACACAGTAAAAGAGGCAATGTGAAATAAAAGGCAGAATCTGTCAAAACAGAACAGTCCGTAAAGATTTCGTGACAGAACTTGCTGAGATGGAAAAACTCAAAACTAATGAAAGTTGCGTACATATCTGAGGATCACGCATGAATTTTCGAAGATTTTTGATTTTTCTACAGAGATAAAAACGAATTCGTGACAGATAAGAAATCTGTTTCGCAAATCCAAATCTAGTATCAACTTCCTATTAGAGACTTTACTTGGCACAACAATGCATGAAAATAAAGATACAAAGGTATTGCTACAGTAGTAACAAGCACCTTGACTCAAATATAAAACAAAAATTGCAGAAATAAAATAATGGGTTGTCTCCCATAAGCGTTTTCTTTAACGCCTTTCAGCTAGGCGCAGAAAGTGCAAATCAAGTAATATCAAGAGATGAAGCATCAACAGAGGTGTTTGGAGTTTTCTCAACTATGCATTGTATCTTATCTATGTAAGAAACTCTTTTTTCATTACCTTTAGGCTTACTATCTTCCTCAAATAAATTTTCAGGAACAATCCAATCAAAATTCTTTTCTAATGCCTCATGCATTCCTATGAGTTTATAAGGTATTGGTATTTTAATCTCCCCCTCACAATTGGCTTTATTAGTGTATCTTAGCCTATCTTTTTCCCTTCTTTCAAGGATATTTGCAAAATTGGTACAAAATCCTAACATCTTATGTCGAATAAAGACTTTCCTAGCTTCTCTAGCTACATCACCAAATTCTTTAAGAAGGGTTTCTAAAACAAAATATTTCTTCTCTCCTTCTTCCATATCACCAAGTGTAAGAAACATATGTTGCATTATTGGATTAAGATCAACAAATCTAGCTTCCAACATGTGCACTAAATAGGCAGTAGCAATTTCATAATTAGGAGCAAGTTCTACCAAGGATATATCTTCAAAATCTTTAACCCTACTAACATGAGTGAAAAAAATTATATATTATCTCTTCCAATGATAGACCCACTTCCTACCGATATATCTTTCAAAGTGAACTTAGGGTGAAGCATGATGAAATAAGCAAAAGTAAACTGATAAAGTAAATGCAAGTAACTAATTTTTTTGTGTTTTTGATATAAAGAAAGCAAACAAGACAGAAAATAAACTAAACAAGACAATAAACAAAGTAAAGAGATTGGATGTGAGAGACTCCCCTTGCAGTGTGTCTTGATCTCCCCGGCAACGGCGCCAGAAAATAAGCTTGCTACGGCGTGGAAGCAGCTTCCTTGTGACGGTAAAGCACACGTCCGTTGGGAACCCCAAGAGGAAGGTATGATGAGTACATCAGCTAGTTTTCCCTCAGTAAGAAACCAAGGTTTATCGAACCAGTAGGAGATGAAGGCCACGTGAAGGTTGTTGGTGGAGGAGTGTAGTGCGGCGCAACACCAATTCTGGCGCCAACGTGGAACCTGCACAACACAATCAAACTACTTTGCCCCAACTTAACAGTGAGGTTGTAAATCTCACCGGCTTGCTGAAAACAAAGGATTAAACGTATGGTGTGGAGAATTATGTTTGCTTGCAGAAAACAACAGAGAACAGTGATTGCAGTAGATTGTATTTAAGATGTAAAAGAGAAGGACCGAGGTCCACAGTTCACTAGTGGCGTCTCTCCAATAAGATAAATAGCATGTTGGGTGAACAAATTACAGTTGGGCAATAGACAGAATAGAGATGCATATACATATCATGATGATTACTATGAGATTTACTTAGGACATTACGACAAAGAACATAGACCGCCATCCAGCATGCATCTATGCCTAAAACATCCACCTTCAGGTTAGCATCCGCACCCCTTCCAGTATTAAGTTGCAAACAACAGACAATTGCATTAAGTACTGCACGTAATGTAATCAACACAAATATCCTTAGACAAAGCATTGATGTTTTATCCCTAGTGGCAACAGCACATCCACAACCTTAGGGGTTGCTGTCACTCCCAGATTCAATGGAGACATGAACCCACTATCTAGCATAAATACTCCCTCTTGGAGTCACAAGTATCAACTTGGCCAGAGCCTCTACTAGCAACGGAGAGCATGCAAGAACATAAATAGCACATATATGATAGATCAATAATCAACTTGACATAGTATTCAATATTCATCGGATCCCAACAAACACAACATGTAGCATTACAAATAGATGATCCTGATCATGATAGGCAGCTCACAAGATCTAAACATGATAGCACAAGAGGAGAAGACAACCATCTAGCTACTGCTATGGACCCGTAGTCCAAGGATGAACTACTCACGCATCAGTCCGGAGGTGGGCATGGTGATGTAGAGCCCTCCGGTGATGATTCCCCTCTCCGCAGGGTGCCGGAGGCGATCTTCTGAACCCCCCGAGATAGGGTTTGACGGCGGCGGTGTCTGAGTAACTTTTCCGTATCGTGGCTCTCGGTACTAGGGTTTTCACGACGGAGGGAATAAATAGGCGAAGGGGCAGCGTAGGGGGCGCCCGAGGGCCCACCCCATAGGCCGGCGCGGCCAGAGGTGGGGCCGCGCCGCCCTAAGGTGTGGCCGCCTCGTGGCCCTTCTCCGTCTCCTCTTCGGTGTTCTGGAAGGCTCCGTGGAAAATAAGACCGTGGGCTTTTGTTTCGTCCAATTCCGAGAATATTTGTAAACTAACTTTTCTGAAATCAAAAACAGCAGAAAATAGGAACTGACACTGCAGCATCTTGTTAATAGGTTACTTCCGGAAAATGCATAAAAACATTATAAAGTATGAATAAAACATGTAGGTATTGTCATAAAACTAGCATGGAACATAAGAAATTATAGATACGTTGGAGACGTATCAATAGTTCAAGTCCTTGTTGATATCCACAGCTTTGTGATCGATGTTTTTGAAAACCTCGGTCTTCTCAGGAACTTCCAAACACTTCCAAAGTAACGAGATGTGAAACACATCATGCACCGCTGACATTTCCTCTGGTAGTTCCAGTTGATATGATACTTCTCCTCGGCGGCTCAGAACTTTGAAAGGTCCAACATATCTAGGTGCAAGCTGTCCTCCAAGTTGGAATCTCTGCATTCCTTTAAGGGGTATACTTTGAGATACACAAAATCTCCGATATCGAAGGTCATCTCTCGGCATCTCTTGTCAACATAACTCTTCTGTCTTGATTGGGCCGTCTTGAGTTATTCACGGATCTTGTGAACCTTCCCTTCAGCTTCTCAGAGAATATCTGGTCCAAAGACTTGGCTATCTCCGACTTCTGACCAATTCAGAGGGGTACGACACTTCCTTCCGTACAGTGCTTCAAAGGGGACCATTTGCAAACTGGCTTGATAACTGTTGTTGGATGAGAATTCTGCGTAAGGCAGGCAGTCTTCCCACTTAGAACCATATTCTAGCACACATGCTCTCAACATATCCTCAAGTATCTGGTTGACTCTTTCAGTCTGTCCATCAGTCTGTGGTTGATACGCTGTACTAAAATTCAGCTGGGTTCCTAGTCCTTCGTGTACTTTCTGCCAGAATCTTGAGGTGAATTGGGATTCTCTATCTGACACAATTGACTTTGGGGTTCCATGCATGCTAACTATTCTTGAGATGTACAACTCAGGTAGCTTAGGGCCTTGGTAGGTGGTCTTTACGGGAATGAAATGGGCTACCTTGGTTAATCTATCGACCACTACCCAAACAGAATCATTTCCTTTACTTGATTTGGGCAATCCAGTTATGAAATCCATTCCTACAGAATCCCACTTCCATTCAGGAATCTGTAAGGGTTGCAGCAATCCGGCGGGTCGCTGATGTTCTGCTTTGACTCTCTGACAGATATCACATTTGGCTATGTAGCTTCCAATCTCTCTCTTCATTCCATGCCACCAAAATTGTTCCTTCAAATCTTGGTACATCTTGGTTCCTCCGGGATGAATGGAGTATAGGGTGTCATGGGCTTCCTTCAAAATGACTTGCTTCAACTCTGAATCTGCTGGCACACATAGGCGTCCGTTGTACCAAAGAACTCCTTCTTCATCTTCGGTAAATCCAGGTGCCTTTCCTGCAGCTATTTGGCTCTTGATTCCATCAATACTAGCATTTCCTTTCTGTGCTTCTTTGATCTGGCTAACCAAAGTAGGCTGGAGCTCTATACTTGCTAGGAATCCTTCGCTAACTAGCTCCAGTCTAAACTGCTCAAATTCTTGATACAAACTAGGTTGCTCTTCTGCGATCATGGAGTTCAACTGACACGGCTGTCTACTCAAAGCATCCGCTACCACATTGGCCTTGCTGGGGTGGTAGTGAATTTCTAGGTCATAATCCTTAATCAATTCTATCCATCTTCTCTGCCTCATGTTCAGCTCCTTCTGAGTAAAAATGTACTTCAGGCTCTTGTGATCCGAATAGATCTCGCATCGATTACCCATTAGGTAATGACGCCAAACTTTCAGGTCTAAAACTACAGCTGCAAGCTCTAAGTCATGGGTTGGATAATTCTGCTCATGTTGCTTCAGTTGCCTAGACAAATATGATATCACTTTGCCTTCTTGCATCAACACACATCCAAGACCCATCTTGGATGCATCACAATAGACGTCAAATGGCTTGGTGATGTCCGGCATGATCAGGATTGGGGCTGTGGTTAATCTTTCCTTGAGCTTCTCAAAGCTGTCTTCACATTTCTCCGTCCATTCAAACTTCTTGTCTTTCTTCAATAGTTGAGTCATGGGTCTGGCTATGCTTGAAAATCCTTCCACAAACCTGCGGTAGTATCCCGCTAATCCAAGAAATGCACGGACCTCGGTCTGAGTGGTTGGGGCTTTCCATTCTTCCACGGTCTTGATCTTGGCGGGATCTACGGCAATTCCTCCTGCAGACAAAATATGTCCCAGTAATCCTACTTCCTTCAACCAAAACTCACATTTGTGAACTTGGCATATACAACTGATGATGTCTAAGGGTTTCTAGAATAATCTCCAAGTGTTGCTCATGCTCTTCTTCTGATTTGGAGTAGATTAGAATGTCGTCGATGAAGACAACGGCAAACTTATCCAAAAAGTTTATAAAGATCTTATTCATGAGGTTCATGAAATAAGTTGGGGCATTGGTTAATCCAAATGACATGACGTTGTACTCATACAACCCATATCTAGTGGTGAAGGCAGTCTTGGGGATATCCGTTGCACGAATCTTCAGCTGGTGATAACCAGTCCTAAGATCAATCTTAGAGAACACTCTGGCAACGGTCAACTGGTCAAACAGGTCTTTTGTCTTGGGTAAAGGATACTTGTTCTTGATGGTGACATCGTTAAGCTTACGGTAATCCGTACATAAACGAGTGGCACCGTCCTTCTTATCCACGAACAAAACTGGGGATCTCCAGGGTGATGCACTTGGTTGGATCAAACCTTTGGCTAGCCTATCATCCAGTTGCTTCTTCAGTTCCACTAGCTCTGTCGGTTCATACTATAGGCTCTCTGGGCTATGGGTCCTGTTCCAGGGATTAACTCAATGATAAACTCGATATCCCGATCGGGGGGCATACTGGGTAGATCATCAGGAAACACATCGGGGTATCTACAGACGACCCTGATTTGATCCAAAGTGGGCTTGGCTAAACTCTGGTTGCAGGTGAATTTCCTGGGCAGCCTTTCAGACACACGTTCTACTAACACACCAGTGCTACTAGTCATGGTGATGGCCTTCTTGGCACAATCAATCAATCCATGATGTTTTGACATCCAATCCATACCCAGTACTACTTCCAAACCTTTTGTTCCCAGAACAATCAAATTTGCATAAAAATCTATTTCATGAATTCTGATAGGCACATCTTTGCAAATTTTTCTAGCTTTTGTTGTTGAACCAGGTATTTGAACTATCATAACATGCTTCAAACTGATTGGTTGAATCTTACTAGTGCATGCAAAATCTTCAGTAACAAAAGAATGCGATGCTCGAATCAAACAACACTCTTGCAGGTACTGAATTAACAGAAAACATACCCAGCACGACATCTGGCGCCTCCTCGGCTTCTTCAGCATTCATGTGGAAGAGACGGCCGCTGCGGTTGTTAGGGTTATTTGTGGTAAACTTCTTTCCTGTGGAGACACGGCGTTGCTGCTGAGCAGGTGCAGCGGTGTTGGGGGTGGTCTTGGCAAGCTTCTTGGGGCATTCATTTGAGTAGTGACCCACAATTCCACATTCATAATGACTTGTCTTTGGGGGTGACGGGGACAGCGTTGCTCCCAGTCCTCGGAGCAGTGTTGGTGTTGTTGTGATTGCCGGGGGCTCTCATCGGGGCACGGTTGAAGTTGTTGTTGTTGGCATGGTGGTTGTTGTTGTTGTGGCCTCCTGGCCTTGGGTGTCCTCCACTCCGATTCTGGAAACTCGGACGTGACATCTGCATCGGGGGCTGGTTGTTTCTCGGAGCAAATCCTCCGCTTGAGCTGGGGCGATACCTTGGGGTATTGTTGGGCCCACTCTGGTGCATCATGCGGCGTTTGCGGTTCTCTTTAGCTTGATGGAGCTTTCCCTCCATCTGGATGGCTGAGTCCACCATGGTGAGTCCACCATGGCTTCTAGGTCAGCAAAGGGGATGTTGACCAGCACAGTCTGCATCTCATCATGCAGTCCGTTCAGGAATCTTTCCTTCCTTTTCTCACTGGTGTCGGTCTCATCCGGGGCGTACCTTGACAGAGTGAGAAACCTGTCACGGTATTCCACCATGGACATCCTGCCTTGTTTGAGTTCCCTGAACTCATCCCTCATCTTCTTAATCAGACCCGGGGGCACATGGTACTTGCTAAACTTGAGCTTGAAATCTGCCCAAGTCATTATCTGTCCCGCATTCATTGCACGGGTGCTTGTCCACCATGCTCTGGCAGGTCCTGCTAGGTAATGGGTGGCGAACAGTACTTTTTCTGCGGCTTCTACTCCCGTAACTTCCAAGTTGTTCTCCATTGTCTGGAGCCAGTCATCAGCATCTAGTGGCTCTTCGGTCTTGCTAAACATAGGAGGGTTGGTGTTCTGAAAATTCTTGAGTTTTAGATCCAGGATGATCATGGTTTCCATGGCCTTGGTTGTTGTTAGCAATCTGTTGCAGTGCAGTGATATTGGCTTGTCTTTCAGCTCTCTCATCTTCTCGATCTGCCATCAGTGTTTGCAAGAGTTGCATCATTGCATCTTGACTGCTGTTACGAGTTGGAGGGGCCATCTGAACATTGAGATAGATCATGAGATAAGAGGGAATTTTCTATGGCTTGTTTTGGGTAAGTTCAAAAGTTAAAAACTTGAGTTCTTGTTATGTTGAATTCAAACAACACTTTCATTCATTCAAACAGCACACATTACAAACTAACACATCAATGGTTTTAAGAACCATTTTACTCGCGCTACGATACAAGGGGTTGGATACAAACTCACACCTACACAAGTGCTCAAGTGAAACTACTACTCATCATCCACATCTATCGGGATGAAGTCATCCTCTCCGGCGTCCATGAACTCGTAACCATCCACATCATTGTCCTCATCTTCCTCGAAATCATCATCATCACTCAAGTAGGCTGCTCCTCCCTGAATGTCTTCACCTTCTTCTTCCAGATCCCTCAGTTGATCCTCTTAGGCCTTGACAGTTGCCTCCAAGGACACTATCTTCGCGCGGAGGCTTAATGGTAGCATCCTTCTTGGCACGCTGCTAGCGGAGTGACCGGCGATCCTTCGCAAGCATCTTGATGGCATCAGTCTGCTGGGACAAGTGGAGGTGGGTCTGGTTGGCGTAGACACGAGAGTTGTCCAGCTCCTTCTGGGTCTCGTGCAGCATAAAGTCCAGGTGCTCCACGTGATACTTCAGCTCCGGGTGGGGTGACAGTGCCATGGGTCCTCCAATGGACTCATGCCTTGCAAGGTGAGCAAAGCGAGTCCCATGAAGCTCAGTCACATTCTGCCCACACAGACGGGCAAGTGCTTCCTGCAGGGCTCTAGCTAGTCCATCTAGCCAGTTGCTTTCCCTGACAGAAAAGTGGATCCTCTCAAAAGTAGGAGGCTCCATCTTGCCTCTCAGATCTTCAACTACAACCCACTGTAGTTCTCCTCCGGGCTGGTCATCGACTTGAGTTCCAAAGAACTCCGGGTGCGGGCGTCCGAGATGCTCAGACAAAGCGTCCAAGTCCCTCTCGAAGATCAGGTTCCCTCCATTGCCCAACTGGTAAAACTTGGTGTTGTTGAGCTGCTCCATCTGTAAGTGAATTGGATGAGTAAGTTAGAGAAGTGAGCAAGTGTGTCAAAATTTTATGTAGAATTACAAGGAAAAGTAGAGCATGTCTTCCTTATTTTTAAAAGATCTCAAAGAGAAGAGAGTGAATAATTTTTCAGAAATATTCACTTCATTTGTTTTTGAAACTAAGTTTTTCAGACGTCCATTCTAACTAGGGTCTCCTAAGGTCAAACAATGGCTCTGATACCAACTTGTCAACACCCGGATTTTTAAGTCCAGATGCCTATTATGCCATACATCGCAATCCCAGGAAGATTGTTTTTGCGAGACATAACAGTTGATATCATAGAGTCATCATTCATTACAAACCATAGTCGTCTTATAACAATAGATCACATGATCCAAAATTACAATAATAGTTGATCTAATGATCAACGAACACAACACATAGCGGAAGCGAAGTAGTAGTGGACTAGCTATTCCACAGGCAACGCTTGACGTCAGAAGATGCTCCTAGTTATCGTAGACGTCCTGTTGTCTGTCGTCTTGATACTGTTGCTCATCTTCATAGTATGGTCATTTTAATAGCCAGGGACACAGCCATGAGTACTTTAAAGTACTCGCAAAATAATACTACTGTAAGCTCTATCAATTTTAATAAGGGGGTGCTAGCTCTATGTTTATTTGCATAAAGCCAATTTTAGTTCATAAGCACTTAGTAGTAAGAACTCTTCATTTGCCTGACTAACTCAAGTGGGAACATTAATTAGTGTCATTCCCACAACTCTGTTGTGATCAATTCAAGTCACCTTTCAATTCATCATTCCTTTTTAGAAAACATCTGACAACGGAACAGTATGGCCATCCAACCGTCCATAACCACTGACACGACTATTCGAATAGGTTTACACTCTGCAGAGGTTGTACACTTGTGCCACAACTTTTGATTACATCCGTCAGGGATAGCCCTGAATAATCATACTCAGTATGCGGATCATCAACCATAACCTTTCACTTATATACCCTAGTATAGGCACCTCTCCCCATGAGCTTGGCCTCCCAGTGAAGACAAACCGTCAACCTGTGAACTGCACAGGGCTTGGGTAGGACATTCACCTCATATTCATGTCATTTCACTTTCAACGGAGGAAGCCTCAGCATAACCCCTATGACGCTTGTTTAGAGGGAACCCATACTAAAATACATAAACTTCCATTTAAGCCCTACCCATAATCAGGTATTGTGGGGGTACTTGTAAAATTGGAATGGTATCGCATCCAAACCCAATCATCAATTTTTATTAAATTCATCATGTCATTCAGGTCACATTCACCTTCAAAATCTTTCAATAGAATGACTCATCATTCCAAGGTTTTCAAAGTCATTTGATTCACATGTTCCCATCTAGAGTAGTTAATTTTAGTTTTTAGCACTAGCAACTAGTCCTGAAGGGTGCTAACTAACTTGTATTTCTCTAGGCTAAATTTGATGCTCTTGTACTACTCCATATCTAGACCAAGTGAATCATGAATCAAAAATAAACTTTGATGAACCAAAGTCAAAAACTTGTAAGGTAAAAACTTGGGTTGGGATCAATAAACACAAAGTAATATGTAATGGTGCCTTGCTCTAGTAGAGCCTTGCATTAGGGTAGCTTGCAAGAGTATAGCTTGCCTTGATTGGTACAGTGATCAAAGTTCTCTTCTTCTTCCTCGAAGTAGACCTCCTCCTCCTAGTATACCTTGGTACTAGCGTCTATAAACGAATACGAGGTATACAATCACCAAACAAATCTTAAGGGCTATACTACACACACAAATGGTTCACACAAGCTATTCTAGCATCGCATCCTTATTAACATGGTGGTTGACTTTGTTTTCTTTTTAAGAAAAATAATTTCCTCTCATTGAAATATTTATTAGGTTTTCTATTTATTATCTTTGAAATAATTTCCTCTCGTTGAATCTTGTTAAGATTTAATCTCCTCCAATGATAAGGTATGAATACATGTTAACTAAGGTCAACACTTCATAATTATCATTTGGTAAAATGATTTAAATGAGGTATTACACCTCATGCAATTTAACACTAACATAGTAATAATTTAATATCACCAAGTAATACAATATGAGCTTATATAGACCAAGGTCATTACCTCATGTTGAATTACTTGAGACAAAGATTTAAATGAGAGAATACCTCTCATACTATTTAAATAATTAATTTGGGGTGATTTAAATGGACTAGAAATAGCCACATAGCCATTATTTATTCTAGCCCATGATCATATGAAGCAACCATGTCATATTTTTACACATTCAGATAGACAATATGAAATGTGATTTTTGAGAGTTAGAATCAACTCAAAATAATTTATGGTTGATTTTTAATAAATATTTGAAGTTTGAAAAGACCCTGCCTTGTTATTTTTACTACATGAGTTCTACATTAAATCTAGGGTTGAGACCAGTGTAGTTGTTTAGAGAATTTCCTAAGCTTTCCAACAATATAAAATTCATGAAATTTGGCTCAGTAGATTTTATTCTATTTAATTTTGAACATAGCACCAGTATTGAATTCAAACTAAATTCATTTATTCGAATTTGAATGCTTGTGCTTGCCCGGGAAACGAACTTGGGCCAAAGGGAGAAAAGAAACGGGCCGGCCCACTGCGTGTCTAGCACGAGCAAGCCGCCTGACAGCGGGCTCCACCGGTCAGCGAGTCATAAACGCCGAATCGGTATGATCTAACATGGGACGTTGGATTTGAGGCAGATCCTAGGGCTCTCGTGCGTCGTCATCGACGACGAGCACGGGCTCACTGGCGGAGAGCACCAGGGGGTCGGAGGCTCACCTGAGCTCCGACGATCATCGGTGAGGGTGCACGGCGACGTTGTGGACGACAACGATCATCCTGGTACAAGCGGCGGCTCCAGGGGTGGCGCCAATCTTCTACTTCTTCTGCGGCGGCTCCGCAGCACTCCGGCGAGCAATTGGTCACTAGTGGAAAACGGGCATGTAGTCCCGGTTCGTTTGGGCCTTTAGTCCCGGTTTCCAAACCGGGACTAATTAGGCGGGACTAAAGGTCCTCCCTTTTAGTCCCGGTTGTAAAACAAACCGGGACTAATGGTCCCGCCACGTGGGCTGCTGGCGCGCGTCGAGGAAAATAACCTTTAGTCCCGGTTTGTAACACGACCCGGGACTAAAGGTTATTTCGTTATTTTTTTAATCCATTTGGTTATGTCCAATTATTTTTCGCTCCTCTTTTTTTTCTATTTTTTCAGAATTTCTAGTATTTCAGTTATTTAACTAGTTTAGTTTCTAACTACACTTAATCTCTAACTACGCTTAATCAATAGTCAAATTACTTACCTGTGATCCAACTTCCCGCTCGGTCACCCATCCTCCCACTACTCCAGCACTAGCACGCTTAACTTTCAAGTTCCTTTCCCATCCCGCTTCCAAGTGCTTCGCGCGCATGTTGTGATACTAGTATCATATCAATTCTATTAACATGTTGAACGATGTCACACTTATTTATTATTCGAATTACAAATAATTATTTTAATAAACAAAACTAATGACGTAATAACATGTTGTGGTAATGGTATTATAATTTTAATTTTTTTATTTTGTATTATAATATTTTTTAATTTATAACTTTTTAATATTTTTTTGCCAAACTTGAAAATTTTAAAATCTAAAAATTGGCTAACTTTATGGTTAAGTAATAGTAATCTTTATGCATGATTTAATTATTATTTTAAAAAATTTTAAAATATAAAATTCCGAATTTCTGGCAAAAACTAAAATCTTCCAGCTTTCATATTTTCATTTGGAATTTTGAGAATCTAAAAATTGGCTAACCGGGTAAACCCAGGTGAATTCGGATGTAACTTTTTCCCACGATGATTTTGATATATTATACGTTTTTTTTCGACGTCGTATGCAAAAGTTAATGCGGTTTTACCATTTTTCAAACATTTTTTGCAAAAAAAAATGAAAACTCAAATTTGTTAATTTTCCCTAATAGTAGGTTGCATAACATACAAGAATCTGAAAAGATTTTAGTTTTTAAATTTTCTATCATTTTCTTTTATATTTTACAGTGTTAAAAAAGGCGATCCACGGGGGAGGTGCATGGGGAGGCAAAAAACCCTTTAGTCCCCCTTCGTATTACGAACCGGGACTAAAGGGTAGACCTTTAGTCCCGGTTGGTAATACGAAGGGGGACTAAAGGGTTTTGCCCCATAGACCACCCTTTAGTCCCGGTTCGTAATACGAAGGGGGACTAAAGGGTCCAAACGAACCGGGACTAAAGGGTTTTCATGATGAACCGGGACCAATGCCCCCATTAGTCCCGGTTTGGTTCAAAACGGGGACATTTGCTTGGGACGAAAGGCCTCTTTTCCACTAGTGGGTGGTCTACGGTGTGAATTGAGGCGAGGCGAGGCTAGAGGAGGGGTTCTGAGATGAGAGGAAGCGAATGGTGTGGAGATTTTGAGCTGGGGTGGCCTCCTTTTATAGCGAGCGGAGGAGGGCGGCACGGTATGGTGAGGTCATCCATGGCGACGGCGTTACAGTGGCGGAGGGAGTTGGGCGATGACGCAGGGGCGTGGGCGACGTCATGGTGAGCATGGAGCGCTTGATGGTGCTGAAAACGAGGCAGTGACGCGAGCTGGAGGTTGACGGGAGCTCGCCATACCGCGGCGGAAGTCGTCGATGATGACGACGGCTACCATCCTCTCCGGCGCAGGTGAGCTTGTCTGGCGGCTAGCTGGTGTCGCGGCGATGCTACTGGCGGAGAGAGAGGTCAAGGGGAGGACGAGAGTGACGAGGGCAAGCCGTGCTCTGGCGCACTCCGGTGACGCGAGCGTGTACGCTCTGGCGCGTCTGTGCGTCACGGGCACGTACCGTTCCGGCCAGTGTCGTGCTCTCCTTTGCCAAGGGCTGGCACGAGCATGACCAGGGGAGTGAGAGGGAGGTCCAGGACATGCTGATGCATGGTTGAAGTGAGTGGAGAGGAGAGTGGCATGGTGGAGGGCATGACATGCTCGGCATGGTCATGTCCTTGAAGAATTGGTGCAATATTGTGTGTCTCTGGGCCTGGCATCGTGCAATGAGTGAGAGAGAGGACTAATGGTGACATAGGGTTGATGGTTGGGGCAAAAACATGCTGGATAATAGGATGTGTGTAGTTGGCAGAATATTGCACACAAGGTGCTCGACCAAATGTCCGCAAGAGAATAATTTTTTGAATTTTGCAAATATTTTTGGTGGAGTTGATTCAAATATTATTTGGCACACAATGGTGGTGGTGGTGTGCAAAATTGAGTTGATTTGTGAAAAATCAAATGTGACATAATCTAGAATCTGATTTGATGTTGCTACTTTGCTTGATCATATTAAGAAATGTAGAAAGAATTTGCAGGGGTGGTCTTTACCAAAGTTGTTCATCTTCATGAGGTCTTGGATGAGGTGCAAAGGGTTGGGGGGTTTTAGTTTAGAAATTTCTTAATCCAGGGGCTCAAAGTGGGTGTCATGATATAATTTGCAGTTTTGGCCATTATCATATGTGAGATAGTTTTGAATTTTCCTTTGATTTTATTTGGGTTTCTTTGATTCAAAAGTGGTTCTTAAGTGTTTAATTACCTTTCCCAACCATTGGCACAAGTCAAATTGGCCTAGGTTAAGTTTTGGAAAAAATGGCCATAAGCACATATGTGAGGTTATTTGTATTTTTCTATTTTTCTTCTTTGCTTCTATTTGATCACAATCATCATGGTTTAGGGTTTTAGCAACTTTGATAAGCACACCAACAATCATCATGGAAATAACACAAGGATTAAGCATGAGCACTATGCATAGCACATGATTTAATAAAAGTTTTTGTTGGTTCATAATTTTGAATGTTGGAAACTCATTCTCTTATTGATTTGAAATTTGGGATGTTACAACGACTCACCCTGAATTTTCAAAAAATGACTACCATATCAACATTTAGGAAGCATTCGATCAAAAATGACCTTTGTACAATTCATTGGGGTGACCCCTGCACTTTCTCTCTCGTCCTAGGTTCATTCTACACCTCTACTCGTGACAGGAATGTGATTGAGCGGAGACAACTCTACTCCGGTGGCCGGCGGGTGATGTACGCGAGGATGCAACATGTACATGCTCTTTCACTCGGTGAAATCTCATATGATCGCAATGAAAGAAGGAAGGAAATCAGCCATGGCTCGGATGGGCCATGGTAGGGTGGGCGCACGATTGCGACCCGAGCACCCCAAGCACAAGTCAGTTTTCGTTTTGGTTTATTGTTGTAATTGCATAATCGATCATGGAGATGAATAGTGATATTATGTCCCTTTTCCGAAATCAATTTTACTCATTCATGTTATTACCTATTTATATCTATACCGCATGTGATAGATTCTCTTGTTTAATTTCGTACAAAAAAGTTTATCTAAAAAACTTGCTGGAGCACTTGCATACACTATATGATCACTAACCACATTTAAAACAACATATCTAGTCATTTTATGTCCATATATTATTATAGTATATACGCGTCCAATACCATGTGTAGAGCACGCACATGTTGTGAACTTACTACGAAATCTAACTTGCAAGAAAAATTTGTCAATGGTTAGAAATGTCTATAAGTATACGTACCTAACAATAAACCAAAACGAGAACTAAGATATTTATTTGATTGTACGATTTGTAGATCTGTATCATGGTAATTATGGATATTAGTATATATATGCACCAACACACACACAATACATATATAAATACACAATATAATTTTAAAAACATGTTATAAAAAATTAAGTAAAACTTTATTTCAACATAAATTTAAATTATCAGAAATAACTATGCGTTGTATTTATTACATAAAAGAGAGAACTAATATCCGGAAATAATGTATTGTTGTTAGTTAAGCAATCTAGTAATCTAAAATTATACTCATTTTGACTATAATATGATTAAGATAGTTTAATACAAGTATAAAAGTTCTGTATAAAATATCTTGCCATTTTAAAACATATTTGAAGCCCCACAGATCGATGCCACGGAAGTCACCGCGGACGAGCATGTGCGGACTCGCGGAGGCCCTCTGCTCGCCACTCCTCGAGTTCCATGCTTTCCAAGCCCTCTCAAGGTGTTTCGGGTCTCGCAAAGCATCCTTCACAGCGTCGATGAGGACGTACCGCATTCGGTAAAGCTCCTTGGCTATGGCGGCAGCCGGGCTGAGGGGGACGGGGATGCCGGGGAGTCGGCGTGGACGAAAACTTTATTATCTTGATTTTTAGTGAGAGGGATCATCTTATAATGCTACCATCGCGATCCAAGCAATACAAGATGCATAAAAAGGATTAACATCAATTCATAATGTGATATTATATGGCCCTTTTATCTCGCGCCTTTGATCTTCATCTCCAAAGCACGGGCATGATCTCCATCATCGTCGGCGGGGCGTCAAGGTCCATGGCGCCGTCTTCATGGTTGTCCACCACGTGTACTAACTATTACAACTACTTTTAAATAAAACTTACTACGTGAAATATAAAGACAACCATAAGGCTCATGTCGGTTGCCACAGTACAATAAGGATCATCTCATACATCAAATATATTCATTATCACATCATGGCCATGTCACATCACCAAACCCAGCAAAAACAAGTTAGACCCCTCTAATTTTATTTGCATATTTTACGTGGTTTAGCATTTTTCGAGTAAGATCCGATATACCTACGAACATGAACCACATCGCTGATACAAGTGTTGTCAATTCCAAATTGTAAACTGGATCTTAACTATGGTGAGAGAAACTGACACCCGCAAAGCCACTTATGAAATACAAGTTGCATGTCAAGCGTGGAGCAAGTATCATGAACACGTCATGTAAGGTTAGCCTGGGACGCTTCATCCCACCATGCCGCAATATGCAAAGTACACGATAAGCAGAGACAACAAAAGCATCAACGCCCACAAAACCATTGTGATCTACTCGTGCAACCAATCTATGGATAGACACGGCTCAGATACCACTCTAGGGATTCGTAGCACAGAAAATAAAAAAATTCCTACAGCAAGTACGAATAACAAGCCATGGTCTAATTTAGTAGATGGTAGCAACGAGGTGAAGATCAACGTACCCTCGAAGATCGCTAAGCGTTAACGAGATAAATCTCTAGGTTGATGTAATCGATCACTTGCCGCTTTCAAAAGTGCGTAGAAGATCTTGACGGTACCAGAATCGGGCAGCACCTCCGCACTCGGTCACACGTACGGTGTTGATAACGACGTCCTTCTCTCCGTTCCAGCAGGCAGCGGATGTAGTAGATCCTCCACAGAATCCCGCCAGCATGACGGCGTAGTGACGGTGGTGGTGGAGATCTCCGGCACGCTTCGCCGTAAGCACCGCGGGAGAAATAGGAGGAGGGAGTAGCTAGGGTTTGGGAGAGGGGGCACTTGGCGCGCCGGCCTAGGAGCCCCTTGGTGGTGCGGCTGGATTGGTGTGTTCAGACCCCTCCCTCTCCTCCTCTATATATAGGTGAACCTAGGGTTCCCCCAAAAACCACTTTGGAGTCCAACTCCCAAACTTACCAAAATAGGAAACCTAGATGGAAAGAGATTTCTCCTTTTCCTTCTTCTATGGCCAGCCAAAAAGGTGGAGTCCACCATGGACTCCAACTTCCCAGTTGGTGGGTTGGCTAGGGATGGTGGAGTCCCTCCGGGGCTCTACCTGCCATAGTGATTTATTCCGGACGATTCTAGAATCTTCTACAACCTTCCATAAATGCATCGGACCATTCCCAAACTTGGAATGTGACTTCTTATTTATGAATCTTATTCTCCAGACTATTTCGGAACTCCTCGTGATGTCCTGGATCCCATCCGAGACTCTGAATAATATTCGAACTCCATTCCATATTCCATATCTACTTAAAACGACATCGAACCTTAAGTGTGTCACCCTACGGTTCGTGACATGATCGAGACTCTTCTCCGAGCAATAACTAATAGCGGGACCTGGAGATCCATAATAGCTCCCACATATTCAACGATGATTTCGTGATCGAAAGAACCATTTACATACGATATCGATTCCCTTTGTCTCGCGACATTTGACTTATCCGAAGTTTGATCGTCAGTATCTCTATGCCTAGTTCAACTTCGTTACCGATAAGTACTCTTTACTTGTACCGTGATATGACATCCCTTGTGAGCCAGTCACATGTTTGCAAGCTAATTGCATGACATTCCACCGAGTGGGCCCATAGTATATCTATCCGTCATTTGGATGGACAAATCCTACTATTGATCCACGTGTTTCAACCTATGCTTTCCGGACACTTAATTCCATCTTTATAACTACCCATTTACGAAATCGTGTTTGATGTCATGAAAGCATCCATCCAGTGTAGGTGATTAACATGATCTCATGATTGAAGGATTAGGTTACTATGTATCTTAAAGCTTGAAGCAAAACGAACTTAATGACTTGATCATATGCTACGCTTACTATGGGTGTATGTCCATCACATCATTCACCTAATGATATGATCTTGTTATTAATAACATCCAATGTTCATGATCAGAAAACCATGATCCTCTATTAATCAACAAGTTAGTTTAACAAGAGGCTTACTAGGGACTCCTTTATGTTTACAAAGCACACAAGTATTAATGTTTCCGGTTAATACAATTATAGTATGGGATGTAAAATTTTATCATGAACACTAAGATATAACAATAAATACTTTTATTATTGCCTCTCGGGCATATCTCCAACAAATGCGTGGAACCAAAATTGGCTGTTAAGGGATGAACGGTTGTGGACAGTGGTGCCAAGGAAAGAGCAAGCTCCGAAACTGGTCAGCAGCTAAATTGATCACACAGCAGCCTCCTGGCGAGTGGACAAGCTGGAGGAATTATTTTTACCGATAGACTATGAAGTGATCAAGGGCATACCGCTTTGTACCCGGAACCAGCGGAATTTCTGGGTGTGGCATCATGAACGAATTGGGCTCTTTTCCATCAGATCGGCATACCGCATGTTGGCGCTGACCAAGAGAACCCTGGAGGCTTGGTTGGATGGACGACCAGCCTCGTCTAGTTCTGCAGATGAGGGGAAAGAATGGGCGAAGTTGTGGAAGGTGCAGGTTCCATCAAAGATAAGGATTTTCTTATGGCATTTAGCTCAACACTCTCTTCATACGGGCAACGTGCGACACCACATGAACATGGCGACATCGCCAATCTGCTCTCTATGTGGGCAGGAAGATTCTTGGAGGCATTCATTGATTTAATGCAATATGTCTCGTTGACAGTAGAGGAGATTACCGAGCACATCTCCCCTTCGGCGAAGCAGTGGCTCTTTTCAATGCTTGATACAATGGCAAAGGGAGACTTGACCATGATGTTGGTTACCCTCTGGGCGATATGGCATGCTATGCGTAAAGCAATCCACGAAGATGTGTTCCAGAGCCCGATGGTGACGATGCAGTTTGTTGATCGCTTTATCAATGAACTAGATGCGAGCAAACCTAAGGTGCGGGTGCCTACGGGAGGGAGGCCAAGGCAGAAGGCATCAGGTCGATGGATACCGCCATCTGAAGGGCGGGTGAAGATAATCATCGATGCAGCTATGGCGAAGACTTCAAAAAAAAGGAGCAGTGGCGAATGTTTCCCGGTCTGCGCAAGGGGAGTACCTGGGAGCGACGGCTTTGGTTTTTGATGGCATCACCCACCCAGGGTGCCTTGAAGCGATGGCGTGCAGGGAGGCTTTCGAACTGGCTGCTGATTTGCAGATGGCGAGGATTCATGTCGCCTCGGACTGCATGGAGGTGATACAAGCTCTACGAGTTCCATGTGTATACGTCCTAAACAAACCTAAAACAATGAAAAAGTACATTGGTGGAACCTCGCGCGGAGAAATCTAGGGGGTAGACCCGTCGTGGCACACATACCACTATTTTTTTGGGGGGGAGGGGGAGAATGATCGCCGGAGCACCAGAATCCCACCAAACCTTGCATGTGGATCTATGATATGTGTGAAAGTGTGGTGGAAGGTGTAATGGTGTAAAAATAGCTCCCCGGTGTGACCTTCCTCACATTTGGGCGATAACACTTAGCAGATTTTTCAAATCGCGGATTGCTCTGAAACCCTGATATATGTGGGGGATGAACATGGAGAGTACTTTTGTATTGCAAATAGTATGGGTATATACACATTGTCTTAGGTAACACTAATAAATAGTCATAAAAAAGTAAAACTTATTTAAAAAATAAATATAAGCATTAGATGAAATAAAATAGAAAGAAAAACAAAGGAAAATGTCATATGGCGCATGGCAAAGGCTGCGTTGCTGTGCATTCCAGCTGCGCGCACGGCAAAGGGTGTGGCACGGCAATGCCCAACGCCTTTGCCGTGCATCTGATCTTTGCCGTGCGGTGTGTTGAGTCATTGCCGTGAAGATTTCTTTGTTGTGCGCTCTCTTCAGACGTTGCCGTGCATTGTTTCTTTGCCGTGCGCTCTCCTCCGACGTTGTCGTGCACCTTTTTTTTGCCGTGCGTTCTGCTTGGTGCTCATGGCAAAAAAATCTTTGCTGTACCAGCCGGTCTCACGACAATGATTTGATGCACGGCTGCGCCTATTTTTCCCTGTACCTACGGGAACACACCGAGGTGCCGACGGCCAGATCCTTTGCCGACGGCAAAATATCGGGGCCGTCGGCACAGGACCCGTTCCGGCCAGGCCAGCAGGTAAGCCGTCGGCATACGAAAACCGTCGGCACGGGAAGGTCTATGCCGACGGCACAGTTTCAGCCGTCGGCACAACCTCTCCGCCGTGACGGCGAGGTAACAGTGTCAAGCCTGTGCCGTCGGCACATATTTTAGCCCTGTGCCGTCGGCACATATTTCAGCCCTGTGCCGAAGCCGTCGGCATAGCTATTTTTCATTTTACCACATTAATCTTCCAAAAATCATAACTAAATCATTATAACTCAGAAAAATACAAATAATATATCAAAATTTTCAGAAAAATAAGATCTATCTTGGAAAAATATCAAACACGGAATATTGCAAATATCTCAAAAACCTTCTCAAAAATGAGCTATCAGGTCCGATGTTTCATGGTTTTTTTTGACACCTCTACCGTAGGGGAATCCCCTACGGTGTCATTTTTTTATATATATTGAAAAGGAGAATACAACTGTTTCATAGCTAGGATAATGTGTCCATATTATGCACACATGTGCATCTTGGAATGTCTTACGATGTTGCAGTAGGAAGTTTTCCATTTTATCGCACGAAAAAACATTTTCCATTTTTGAGGTGTCGAAAACGGGGTGTTTTGTGAAGCAACCACCAAATTAAAGTTTCACATTGGTAGCAACATATTTTTCAAAAATAGTAGACCACCTAAGATGGACAATTTCTCAACCGGTGTATCTGGAACCTTTCCGTCCACCCCTCATGAAAAAGACAAATTCCTGCTGAATCGGAAGGAGGCCGACAAGATTTGAACTACGGGTACATGATATAATGCTCAAGATTTTTTGTAAAAATCACTTTTAGGTTCACAACATGCTATTTCATCATAGATCCAGTGCAAGTTTAGCGAGCCTCAGCTCCGGACAAAAGATCTTCATGCCCGCCATTTTGAATATTGTTTGAAATGGGCATAACAAAATCCAAAACGATCCAAACAATGTGAAACCTTCACGTGGTGTCATATTATGTGTCATATTTGCAAGAAAAATATTAAAGTTGGAGAATTGCAAACATCACAATAAATCCTTCACTAAATGAGCTATCATGTTCGAGGTTTCATGACATTTAGGTCAAACGACCAATGTTATGGATAGAATCATGGCATATTTTGTGATAATGTACCCATATTATGCACACATGTGCATCTTGGGATGTCTTACGATGTTGCAGGAGGAAGTTTTCCATTTTATCGCACGAAAAAGTCATTTTCCATTTTTGAGGTGTCGAAAACGGGGTGTTTTGTGAAGCAGCCACCAAATTAAAATTTCACATTGGTACCAATACATTTTTCAAAAATACTAGACCCCATAATATGGACAATTTCTCAACCCGTGTATCTGAAACCTTTCCGTCCACCCCTCATAAAAAAGACAAATTTCTGCCGAATCAGTAGGAGGCCGACCAGATTTGAACTACAGGTACATGATATAATGCTCAAGATTTTTTATTAAAATCATTTTTAGGTTCACAACAAGCTATTTCATTAGAGATCCAACACAAGTTTAGCGAGCCTCAGCCCCGGACAAATGATCTTCATACCCGCCGTTTTGAATATAGTTTGAAAAGGGCATAACAAATTCGAAAACGATCCAAACAATGTGAAACCTTCGCGTGGTGTCATATTATATGTCATAGTTGCAAGGAAAAATTTTAAAGTTGGAGAATAGCAAACATCACAAAAAATCCTTCACTAAATGAGCTATCACGTTCGAGGTTTCATGACATTTAAGTCAAACGAGCAATGTTATGGATAGAATCGCAGCAAAGTTTGTGATAATGTGCCCATATTATGCACACATGTGCATCTTCGGATGTGTTACGATGTTGCAGGAGGAAGTTTTCCATTTCATCGCACAAAAAAGCCATTTTTCATTTTTGAGGTGTCGAAAATGGGGTGTTTTGTGAAGCAACCACCAAATTAAAGTTTCACATTGGTACCAACACATTTTTCAAAAATACTAGACCACATAATATGGATAATTTTTTAACCGGTGTATCTGAAACCTTTTCGTCTACTTCTCATGAAAAAGACAAATTCCTGCCGAATCGGTAGGAGGCCGACCAGATTTGAACTACAGGTACATGATATAATGCTCAAACTTTTTTGTAAAAATCATATTTAGGTTCAAAATATGATTTAGATGTCAAAGCGCACGCGAGGGGAAAGAGCGCACGAAAGCACTAAAATACAGTCAAATTTTCCTGAATAAAAAACTGAAGCAGAATCTCCAAAAACTCAAATATCTGCTAACCTTTACCTTTACTTTCGGGGTTATCAATTTTTCATGTAATTATGCCATCTATTGGCATCATTCAGAAGAACCTTGCACCTACACCCCTGCTTCTCAGCCGACTTACCACAACCATAAGCAAGTAAGTTGGCTAGTGGCATCTGCACCTTCTTTTCCTATACAATTCAAACCGCTTGATCTGTCACCACCCTCAGTAATAATGTTGCCTCCACTTTGCGTATGACCGATATCAGATCCAGCGGCACAGTTCTCCTGGTTGAGGACAAGCACTTGTGCCACCGCTGCTTGTAAGAGGGAGAGGGGTCGGAGAAGTGAGGGTAAGGGAGGGGGATGGAACAGGTCGAAGAACCGACTACATTCATCCACCGACCGTAGCACTGGGCCCACATAGAGTCAACAGGGAAATCTTACACAATAGCCAATTCAGTTAATTTCGAGTACACACAGCAACACACCATGGCCTAATATACCCCCAGAACCAGCACATGAACGTGGCTAGGTTGCCATGTCTGGAAGTGATTTTAGCCCATTGCACAAATAAGACTGGACTCTACTTCCAAGCATAAAGGGTTCATATATGATATATGTGGTATAATCTATGCATTCTGGGAAAGAACATCTAGAATCTGAACTGGTAGCCAATGGATGAAAGGCTGGAGAGAACCAAAGCACAACCACAGAAATGATGTCTTACCACGTAAACACTTGTACAACAAAATGGCAAACTTTTCACACATAACAAAAATATTTATCACCAGCATGAGCAACAAAAAATAGCCATCTACTAGGTGTTATTGCACATACATGTGCATAAATTTTACAGCTATGTAGAAACAAATAAACTTACAGTAAGGAACATAAGAAGCTGTAGTTTAATAGAACTATAAACTCAAACAGGAGGATCAAGGAAAAGAATAAAAATGTTACAAAAAATCAAAACTATGGTGCTAACTATTAACCTGTGCTAGTCATAATAAGGATCTGCACAAGGATGTACCCTGTTCCAAAAATACATCGCCACCGAAGAGATCCTTAATTGAGCAATCCTCAGATGTTCTGAATTTTTGGCCTTGATGCTCACTCGTCCAGTTAATTTGTTGTTCATATCAACATGAACTGCGATGCTTGAAGTCCTTCCCACAGAGAACTGGGAATCCATGTTTGCAGCCAGTGTCCATTCTTTATGCCACCTTAACAGGAATGTACCTATGTGATAGTCTTTTTCAAGAAGGTTATCACCTTTCATGGACACAGCAACAGCATTTTCTATTAGTGTAAACCAACTACCAACTGAAACCTTGACTTCAAACTTCGCTCCAGTCACGATGGTGTTCCCCATAAAAGACATGGATAAACCTCCAGTAGTGGCATTTTTCTTGGTATTATTAAAATTTGATTCCCCTCTGAGAGTTAAGCAAGCTGGTCCATCATGGTTTGTATGTCAAAGACAGAAAGACTGCAAGGGTTGAATTATACTCGTTAGGCTTACATGATATTGAGGATTCCAAAGTAATGCTGAATTCACTCTTGCCAATCTTTTTGCAGGGAAATTCACTTTTGTCTTTGTTAACTTGGAACCATAAAGCTGGAAATGAATTGGCAACATCATGGCTGTATTGGAGGCTCACACTGTTAAACACACCTTCAGTGTTGGTAACGGCACGTACTAGAAGGTTCGCTGTAACTCAAGGCACCAATAACAGTATATCATCAGAATCAAATTAAGATGGTAAGGCCCAGTCTGGCATAAGAGATCTAGCGTTGCCATACTCACCATCATGACGATCATCGTCCTCAGGTACATCATGACTATTGCACTCACTCTTCTTCATTTCTTTTAATCCTCTGCGTTGTTCCTTCATCTGTTTCTTCTGAAGAAGCTTGGTTCGGTAGTCGTACTCATCAAAATATAACTCTGTTGCTCTTTGGAGAGTTTTGCAACCTGTGATTTACTTAACGGCTTAAAGGGAGGAAGTTGATCATAGTCATATTTTTCATCCTCTTGATCCTCGTCAAGCAATTCATCAATATCAACATCTGAGTCCACACTCTCAACCTTCCCTTTACTTGCACGCCTAGTGCTCTCTTGAACTGACTTTGTAAATTTGTTTGAAGGATTAGCACCCCCTGAACTGATGTTCAGACACTCCCAATGGTCGAGCAGTAGAACCACCATACGTCCCAGAAGCACTACCAGATGCAGAAAATTTCGTACCAGAATTTGATTGCTGCTGGAATTGATACCCACCACTGTAGTTGAAGCCATCTCCCTGACCAAAACCTCACTGCACTGTCGGCCGCTGCTCCGGCGGTTAGAACTGAGCACCATATCCATAGCCCTGAAAGGGTTGCCCTGCTCCCGGACCGACGAACCCCTGACCAACCTGTCCACCGCCGACGCGACCGCCGCCGGAACCGCCGAAACCCTGCCCCATCTGACCTCCTCCCGGTTCAGCGAACTGATTGGCCGGCGACTGCGTGCGCAAGACCAACATCGAAACCACCACCACGCCCCGCCCCTCTCCAATCGCCACGCCCCGCCATAACAGCATACACGACGCCGCCATCTTCCTCCTCCAATCCGCTCCCGGCGCCCGCATCGAACACGTCGACGGCGGCGGCCGCGGCAAAGCCCTCTCCATAAGAGCCCTCGCCCGCGCCAACGTACGCGCTGTCCCCGTACGCGGAGCCGCTCCCGCTCGCCGCCGGCGCGAGCGCCTCGTCGCCGGAGGAGATCGGGCCCTCATCACCGCTGGAGGGGGACGGCGGCCGCGGGGGCACCCCGGCGACGCGGAAGAAGCCGTTGTAAACCTCCTCCAGGACCTCATCCCCGGAGACGGCGGCGTCGTCGAACAGGTCGCCCTCATTCTCGCCGTCCGTCGCCTAGGACCAGAGCTGCGCGGCCGGATGAGGAGCGCCATGCCGCGGTTGGGCGAACGTGGGGCCACTTCTAGCAGTTTAAGTCTTTTAAAAAAAAGTCAAACCAAATAAAATCTAACTAAATTTTTATAAAATATATCAACAAATATAATATTTTAAAGATACCATATGAAATTATATATTATTATCTATCTAATGATATTGATTATGTATTTTAAATGTTAATAATTTTGATAAAAATTTAGTTAAACTTGACATATTTTAACTTTCTACGCATAATAGAAGCATTAAGTTTTGGAATGAAGGTAGTACTATATATCGTTGCTTTTCACAGGGAACAAACCAATGTGGCAATGTCCCATTTTTAGAGTTTGCGAAAGCATTTCGTATTTTTATATAAGGCAGAATGTATTTACAAGAGCATCTTGTATGAAACCATGCAACGATTTCAACTTTGAAAGAAAGAAAAGAAACGGGAAGGGTGTTTCTGCACAGGGGGTATATGCAACCTTTATTGAAATGCATTATAAGTATATTTAAATTTAAAAAAATACAAAAGAAAAATGTCTTGTGTATATCTTGACATGTTACATGCTCACAAAGTTGTTTCACCCAAAACCAACATGTTTTGTGCCATTTGTTGATCTTTTTTACACAAGGCATAAAAAATGTCGGTTTTATGTGGAACTTTACGTGCGCACATAGAACATATCCTTCTACGTGGGAAAAAATTCTTAGATTTTTAACTTTTTAAAATATGTTTTACACATACCGGGTGTATATGCACCCGGGTTCCGTTTTGATTTCCCGGAAAAGAAACTATTTCTCTTTTAGCTGTTATCGATTACTCATAATCCCTGCCTCGCGGACCTCATCATTCTAAACTCCTCCATGATATACACTGCCGCCAGAGAACTGATGTTGTGCATTATTGAAGCACCAGATGTTTCTTTGCTTTCATACTATGTGGCTGACCGTGGAAATAAATGAGAACTAACATGTGGTTGGATGGTTAGAAGGCAGTGACACCCCAGCATAGCAGAGTTTAAATCCCAGATTTGACACTTCAGTGTCTCATGCATAAAGGCGGAATATTATTTAGTGGGAGACGACATTTCCGTCGACAGCGAGGTGCCTAGGGTGACTTTGTCAATCTCAGGACCCACCGGATCAAGTTTTTTGGACACAGTCTCTCGAGGGTGCTCATTGGGATAGGGTGTGCGTGTGTGCTTTCATAGGACGAGTGTATGTGCGTATTGTGAGCGTTTGCGTCTGTAATGTGTTTCGCAAAAAAAAACCGTGGAAACAAACAGGGGCGGGACTGGGGAGAAATTTTTCCGCATGCACTATCAAGCTTGCAACCTTGCTAGTTCAAAATTTTCCTCCATATTGTTAAACTCACAAATAGTACTAAAATTTTATTTTTACCCTGCATGTGCATCAGGGTTAGCCAATACAGATTTGCTCCTGGTCTCAAACAAAGTCGAACTAGCACCTCTCCTTATGACTGAATCTTCTCCTCTGCTCTATCCACCAAATGTGGATTGAGCTGTCCTCCGAACATGTTTAAACTTTTTATCCAACAAACTAATGTACATTAACTTGCTGCAGTGCGAGATTCGGAAGACACCAAAACACTTTGCTTCGTCTGTGACAGAATCCGACCATATACTCACTTCTTTCACCAATATAAGATGTTTAAGCTTTTTTTAGATTCATTTATATTGATACGTATCTAGTCTACTTTTAACGTCTAGATTCACTCAACTATGGAATATACCTAATTTATTTTGAAATAATTAAAAATGTCTTATATTTATAAACGGAAAGAGTAGATCGATAGAAGGCTTGATTATTTGGGACATTCAACGCTCACTTGGATGCTCGTCACTTCCCACACGGTAGAACCATAAATTCATTCAAGACAAGTTTTGGCTTCAATATGCGTTGTATCAATAGACTCTTTGATATTATAAATATTTACTAGTGAAAAATAGTGATTTATGCACATTATTAATATGTGGCGGGGTCCTTACACACTACAAGAAATCTGCCATAAGTTGACAAAATAGAGGTGTCACTGAAACGTCAATAATGGCTACTTGTGACGTTACTGTGACGCCTTTCAAAACGTCGAAAGCTGGGAGTCAGCAGTGAGTGCTTAAGACGTTCCACTTGAAAACGTCGTAGCGCTTTGTGACGTTTTAAAATGTCACTGCCGGCATGACGTTCTCAAAATGTCATGGGCACCTGCCCCTCCAGCGTGGCAATCCGACGTGGCAAAATTGTGACGAATTAGAAACGTCGTTATCTGAATTCAGCCCGGTCCATTCAGCTCCTTATGTGGGCTGAGCCCATTAGTTTTGATTATTTTTTTCAGCTTTGTTGGGCCTTAGCCCGTAACAGTTTGGACCATTATTTTCTGACAATTGGCCTTTCACAAAGCATTTTTATTTTATTTTTGGCCTTTTTTATTTTGATTTGATCACCAGTCAGTGGGTTCCAATTGTCAGAGTAGAACCAACATTTAACAATAAATTACAAAATCGAAAATACATGAAATTGAAGAATTTTTTGATAACAGTCATAGTCAACGTATATTACAACATTTCCGGTCTCAATTTACATCACGGTAACTTACAACACAATAATATAAGGTTAAAACGAAACAAACAGAGTGCACAGTATCCTTCCATCGAGGGAACAGACTTTGCTCGGAACCTCCAGGTCGGTTCTTGCTGTTGCACCATCCAAGGCCCCTTGCTGCTACATCGCCCCAGAAACTTCGCCCAGAACTAGACACAATAGTGTGCCATCGCCCAGGAACGCTAGAACTGCCCTAAGCAACGCCTCACCGCGGAGGTGCACAAGATTGCACCGCGCCATCTGTACCTCACCACCGCGGGAAATAGTCTTTGCACCATCAGGAAATAATGCTGCTGCAGGTTAAACCAATTAAAAATAAGGCCCAATAGATTCATGTCAACGAAAATTAACAAGTGTGGATCTGGTGCAAACAGATTTGGATAAACCAATACAGTCCTAGTTGCTAGTTATAAATTTGAAGAACAAATACGTTTATATGAGACTAGGTGAACTTTGAGAGCTTCACAGTTCTCGCTCTAAATATCCTTTATAGTTGTCTTGCTAGAATGACACAAGAACCTATGCATGAATGAATAGCACTGCATAGTAGGCATACAAAAAAGTGTATCTTAAAGACACCAGTTCCCCTTTCTCTATTTACTTGCAAGGTAAGCTATGTCGTTAATATTACTCAAGAAACTCTAGAAAGTGTTGATCTTGTAAACTTAAGTGTATGATTGATCTTTGTAATGTTCATCCTTTTCGTAACCAGGCCTTGGACCAATGTTGACATTAGGGAAGCCATATCTTGCTGGCTCTATCTATAAGAATTCTAATCAGCTGATGCTAGCATTAGAATGCCAGAGAAAAAAGGTAAAAAAGTTGGGATCGTGAAAATGAAGCAAGCTAGGATCTCAAATTTTTCTGCTGATATTTATTAGTTCGTCTGAATGAAACCAACATAATCGGCAATCTACAAATCTTGTCATATATGTTTCAGGATGAGTAGTTAAGTGTGATACAGGGATAAATTCAGAACTACTGATAGTTAGCCAAACAGAAGATTTGACACATGGCTCAAAAATAAAAAATTTGCTTAAGACAATGGGCATACTAATTTTTGACACACAGAAGATTTCAGGAGCTATTTGATAGAATATATGCACAAAACTGAGGTAGCTCAAGGTGGAATATATTTATACATCATCAGCATGTCTGATGCAATTGGGTAGTATTATTTCCAAGGCCTGATGCAATAAAAAAGATAGCGCTATGTGGTGATAACACATGGAGTTTTGCAAGTGGGAATTACAGCAAATAAAGATCATGAGCTTGTACGTCTATTTAAATTAAACTGATATACAACCGCAAAGCTAAGTAATCAGAGGTAAGTTTGCATATGTAGTTGTTAATATTTTGATGATAGTATGATTAAAATACAACTGATAAGTCAGTCCAAAACAGAGATAAATTAGGGGCACTGTTCATAGTAGACTCGATGCTTCAGAAATAAAACACCCTTGGAATTGTTCTAAATTGCAGAAAATTGTTCAAAATTGAAATGAGACAATCAACACACCACATGACATAAATTTGAGAGAGGATAGTAGCATAAAACACCCTTGGAATTGTTGAAACATCAACGGTACAACTACCACAGACCTGTAAAACAAAGTGAAACAAAGTATAATCTAAACACCAAACATTGTAGACTATTTTTATTAAAAAAATAGTAACATGAAAGGATTTAAGCTATGCGCTAAAATACTATAGTGCCAAAGTATTGATTTTTTTGTCCACATCTCACATATTGGAAGACCTGTTGTTAAATATGAAATAGGTTGCTAGCTAGCTTCACCAGAAGGCAATCTATAATTTACTATTGGAATATCACTTAAAAGTTGAAAGCATGACATGTTATTTGACAATAGAGTGGTAAGAAAATCTTAAGAACAGGTCACCCTAAAATATGAATTGAGCTGCATATTTGAAACGTGCATGTACTAATGCAGATTGGCATGACTTCCACATGACAGAGATGATTAGCTAAACCCAAATTATGAGAATAATACATGACCCACAGTTGGTATCGTGAAAGCACAGCCAAACATAATGCCACAACTTTTGCATAGCAAGCGCATCAAATTGTATCGTTATTGATACTCCTATAATTGTGAATCCAAAGGCAGCTTTACGTCTTCACACCCATAACCTAAGGACGTGCACCCAAATCTTGAATACTGACACAACAAAAAATAAACGAGAGCAACGCCATGATTGAATCATGGCAGTACACGACCCAATAAGAAATCTCAATCGTTTATCAGAGAGGCATTCCCGAATCCCATTTAGACGACCATTTCGCCAGATAAAATCCCCTACCGAGCCTTCACGGATCCTTAACCCAAACAATCGTGAACAGACAGAACCATAACGGAGCCATACATTTCGCAGGTTCCACAGGCGAACACGATCTACACGAATCTCGCATCCGAGGGGCCATCTTCCGTTTGACCAAGAACACGTGGAACGTGGCTACTCGCCTACGGAAAGATCAGATCCGTAGACAGGCCCGGCGGATCTCTAGGGAACGAGTGGTATAAGGGGAGGCGGATCGATAAGGGAGAAGGAGTAAATCGATAGGGATCTTACGGCTGGGGGGCCGGCGGGTAGCGCGCAGCCATGGATGCAGCAACCTGGGAGGGAGCAGAGAAGAGGGCCTGACTCCCCTTGCGTCGAAGTGTCGCCGCCATCGCCATCGCTGGTGGCGCTGTTCCTCTGTGCTTCTTGCGGATTCGAGGTTGCAAATGGTGTTGGGTGCGTCTGTTTCGCCGCCCGCATCCTTCGCCCGTGCCGCAGCGTCGGGCCCGCCTTGAGCCGCCGGTACGCCAAGTCGCCGCGAGACACCGACGCCGTCGTCTCCGCTGCAGGAACGGGAACGAATGACGTGAGACGGTGAGATGGGGAGCAGGACGCGCGGATGGGGAGACGGGGAGTCTTATCCCGTACCTGTGGCCTCGAGAGAGCGGGCGGCGACGGCGAATAATAGGGAGGTGGTGGGGGCGCCAGATCTAGGGGAAGGAGGGAGGGATTTGGATTTAGGGTTTGGAGGTGGTGACCGGTTCGGGTGAGGCCGAATAATAGGGAGGAGCGACGGATGCGCGGCAATTTTTCCCTATCGCGCGCTAGTTTCCCAATTTTTCCCTATGGCGCGCTAGTTTCTCAATTTTTTCCTATCGCGCGCTGGTTTTCGAATTTTTTCCTCCGCGTGTCTCACTTTTTTCTTACACTCTTTCGTAATTCGTACCTATGGCTGCAGCTGGGACCTATGTCAGGTTGGCCCCACTGTACAGTCTCTTGCTAGGTGGTTTTGGTAGTAGGTATAAACTAATTTTCAGGTAGTCATATATTATCTGCTAAAATTTCATTTTCTCTATGAGTTCAGCCCTACTACAAATAGCGATGTGGTAGACACGTGGACATGACATGTATGCAAGACAGCTGAGGTGGCATCTAGTCATTCGACAAATATCATAAAAAACAAATATGACGATCTTAATTGGTCGTTATCGTCGTGGAAAAACGTCGTAGGCCACTTAATTTTGCTAATGACGTTTTGGCCTAAATTTCCAATGACGTTTTTGCCCAATAACGTCACGATTTTCTAGGATTTTGCCCCCCCGAGTGGCCAAGGACGGTCAAAGCTAGGAACGTCATAAATCTATGACATTTTGATTTCCAGTCATAAAAAAAACGTCATATTATGGCAGATTTCTTGTAGTGACAACATGAGCCCGGGGCAGTCACATAGTTTCCCTAGCCTATGGGCTAACTCGCAACGGAGGAGGTGACGGCAACGACGATCACCAACACATCTTGGTACCTCTTGGCCTCACCTTCCACTTTCGTCTCCTCCCCCTCTCCGGCACCTTCGGCTTCCCCTCCTCCCTTGGCATGCCGTCCCACATCAATGCCCCCGCCCTCCTCTTTCGTCACTACCCCATGCTCTATGGGGAGGGGCGGTACCACTTGGTCTCATAGCTGCATGTGTGTGAGGAGCCTTGTGCGCCGGCGCCCGGGGAAGGACTTCACATCCTCCTCGAGAATGCGGTGGGGTGGTGTCCTAGGCCAACCTTGACCTCAACTTCATTTCAGCTACTTGACTATCACCGAGCTTTCTAATTGTTCGTGATGCAAATTACTTGTTGAGGCTTTGTTGCATGTCACCTCGCTTTTTTGGATGAAAACGACAATATTTCTTAGATGTTTCGCAACTATTGAATAATATTTTTCATATTCACCACATGCAAAGGTTCATAGTGGTGATCGGTTAAGTGAGATAATTTACATTTATAGCGATTGTTCAAGATAAGCGGTACGTAAACTGGGAGACAAGCAGTGAAAAAACACATTGGAATAAGAGACGTGATAGCATGGGATCGGAGTTAGAAAGTGGCAGATATACTAAGGAAAATTTCGAGGAAAACAACTACTCCGTAAAAATATCTTTTCAAGTATAAAAAAAAAGTAATAATACTAGAGGGTGTCGATAGAGTGAAGGTGGCCTCCCTAAATAAAAGAAAACTAGAAGCCCCTGCGGCCCTGCCTCTCTCATCTCACCTCCAACGCCGAGCCTTCTCTCTCTATCTCTCTCCTCACGCACAACACCAAAGAAAGCAAGATCGCGCAAGCAAACCCTCGCGGCCGGCCTCGCCAAAACCATGGCCGCCAGCCGCGCCAGCCGCTTCTCCGTGGAAGTCGCCTCCCTGTTTGGCCCCATGCCATCCCCCTATGAGCTTGCCCGCCGGGTGAGGGCCCGCGACGTCCTCGTGGACTGGCGGCTTATCAAGGCCAACATCGAGCGCTTCAACAGCCCAAGCCCCGCACTCGGCACCCGCCGCATCCTGCTCCGACGACGAGATGGAGCCGCGGCTTGGGAGTTCGACATCCACGCGCTGGTGGAGCGGATCCTGCGCTTCGTGCGCCAGGAAGAGTTCGGGAGGACCATGATCTCCTGGGCGCCGACGAGCATGGCGGGGCTCCTGCTCGTTTTGGTCGCGGTCGCGGCAGCGGTAGCTGTCGTGGTTCGCCTCGTCCGAGCCGGTCGCGTACAAGATGAGGAGGAGGAGGAGGACGACGACGGAGATCATCGCATCCTCCTCAACCAGGTGCTGCTCGAGTACCACTTCCCTCCTCTCGCGCCTCTTCAGCGACTCGGCCTTCCTCCCCTCCGCCCCCGCGCCGTCCCGCCGCCGCGCTGCACCACGTATTCCACTCCCGGGACCCCCCCGAGCTGGACTCGGCGTTCTGATGTGGGAGGAGGCGTTTGCGGTCGCGCAGCCGGTATGGCAACCCCCGGCGCGGGCCGAAGGACTTCGCGTCGCGCTCGCTGATGATGCCGCTGCGGCGGTGGCTTAGGCCCGTACATCTACTTTCTTCGAACACACTGGTACATTGCTGTCTAAGCATTGTACTCCGTAGTTCTTATGTGCGATTTATGGCATTCTTTAGAACTTGAGGTCTGCAGGTTACTCGCCTTTTGTTGACAAAGAGTTGCACGATTTCTCTTGATATTTCAAAATGAAACAACAATTCTGCGGTAGTGTTATGGTATTATCCATGACCCGTGCCTGATCATCATCTGCATTTACATGTGGCAAAATGACCACGCATATTACCAAAATTTAGTACTATATATGATTGGAAATTCCACAGGCAACTCATGTTCTATATTCATTTTCAGAATAGGGAGGAGGGATAGCAAAAGGCTTTGATGACAAGAGTCCAAGACTCAAAAAAGATCGGACTGATATGATATTCAGAAGTTACTGAAGATTTCAATGTTGTTCTATAGTTTGCTACCCGGATTTGAATGTTAACATCCCTTAGTGTTTCAAATCTCCGCATACGTACGTACTGCTTTGGTGTGGAAGTGGAACTCGATCCTCCGTGGATGGTTGACGTTGAACTTTTCTTGCTATGGGCCTTAAGCCCACCTCTAGGGGCAGCGGCAGTTTTTTGGTTGTGTGCCTGGGTGTGTTCTGGCTTCATCAATGAATACAGGCTGTTGTTTTTCTGTTGGGTCCCGGAACGTGCGTGGGCTGGGAGACCCAGACAAATGCGACCAAGTCCGGGCCGACCTCACCTCCTTCTCTCCCAAACTTCTTGGGCTCCAAGAATCGAAACTTGGGCCCATCTCTAGCGTTAAAGCCCACTCCTTCCTCCCCCCCTCTGCGCGGTCCTTTGAAACTGTCGACTCTGTTGGTGCCTCTGGTGGGCTCGTTTCCGCTTGGGACCCCCACACCTTTAGCCTCTCGTCCGTCAACGCTTCGCGCCACGTTCTCTCGCTCGACCTTACTGTCAACGATGACGGCTCTATCCTCCGGTTCTCTAATGTCTACGCTCCGTGCGATCACCAAGCCAAGTCTGATTTTCTTCAATCTCTTTCGACTCATGACCCTGGGGACTCTGTCCCTTGGCTCATTGTTGGAGATTTTAACCTCACGCGTGACCCCTTTGATCGTAATAACGACAACTTCTCGGCCTCGGAGGCGGATCTGTTCAACGACACCATCCACGACCTCTGCCTCATCGAGCTTCCTCTTAAAGGGAGGCGTTTTACGTGGTCAAACAATAGGCGGAGTCCAACCCTCGTCCGTCTGGATAGGGCTTTTATCAGCCAGTCCTGGAGTGATCGCTTCCCCTCTTCGTCCCTTTCGGCTCTCGCTCGAGACACCTCCGACCACGTCCCCCTTGTTGTTAAAGTCTCTACCTCTATTCCCCGTCGTGGCTCCTTCCGATATGAGCCCTCTTGGGCGCTCCATGCGTCCTTTCGAGCTGCCATCAAGTCTGCCTGGAAGTCCTCCTTCCGGTCAGATCCCACTGCGCGGATTGTGGCCCGCCTCAAGCTTTGTCGGATTACCTGCAAAAAATGGGCCAAAAAAATCTCCCCCAGTGCCCAGAGAGAGAAGGATTGTCGCATCCTCGTTAACCTCCTAGACTTGCTTGAGGAAGGGCGCCCTCTCACTGTGGGGGAAAGTCTCCTTCGCACCCTCACAATTGAAGCCCTCCATCTTTCCATTCGCGAGCGTTCTCTCTACTGGCGGGCTAGAGCAAAAGTTAAGTATGCCCTGGAAGGTGATGAAAACACTAAGTTTTTCCACACCTCGGCTACTTGCCGAATGCGGAGAAATACCAACCCCACCCTTTCCATTAGCGGCGTCGAGATCTCTGACCATAACGGTAAAGCTGATGTCCTCAAGAATTTCTTTATCGGGCTCTTGGGGACAGTCTCCAACACTTCTTGGGCGTTCGACCTTGCTACCCTCTACCCTAGTCCTCCTCCCATGGCCTCCAGCCTTAGCACGCCCTTCACTGCGGAGGAGGTGAAAAATGCCTTCCTTTCTATGAACAAACTCTCGAGCCCTGGACCCGACGGCTTCGGTCCTGGCTTCTTCTCTACCTTTTGGGATGTGGTGTCCCCTGACATTCTTGGCGTGTTCTCATCCTTCTTCGATGGCTCCATTGATCTTACCCGTATTAACAGGGCTTTCCTTGTTCTCCTCCCGAAAACGGACTCTGCTAACCACCCCTCTCTCTTTCGCCCCATCTCCCTGCAGAACTGTATCGTGAAGGCCATCACCAAAGTTCTGACCACCAGGCTTCAAAAAGCTATCCACTCCCTCGTTGATGCGGACCAGACTGGGTTCCTCTCTGGGAGACGGATCTCTGAGAACATTGTGTATGCCGCTGATCTTCTTAGGGTGTGCCATGCCAGGAAAAAGCCCACCATTGTTTTTAAAATCGACTTCCGTAAAGCCTTCGACTCGGTCAACTGGGCAAGCCTTCTCGCTATCCTCCGGGCCCGGGGGTTCGATGACAAATGGTGCTTGTGGATGGAGAGGATCCTCAGCACCGGGCACACTGCTATTCTCCTAAATGGAGTCCCTGGTGACTGGATACGGTGCAAGAATGGGCTGCGTCAAGGTGACCCCCTTTCCCCTTACCTTTTCATCATTGTGGCGGACGTCCTCCAGCGGCTAATTCGGTCTGCTTGGACCCTGGGGGCCTTGGTGAATCCCGTCGACCACAACTCCCCATGCCCTGTTCTCCAATACGCTGATGACACCCTCATACTCTGTAGGGCCGACCTCCCAGCTGTGGTCTGCCTGAAGAAGGTTCTTAGCGACTTCGCTGACGCTACTGGGCTTGCCATCAACTTCCATAAGTCGTGTTTTGTCCCTATGCACGTGAACGCTGCCGCCGCCAGCGCCATAGCGTTGGAGCTGGGGTGCGCCGTCTCCTCCTTCCCCCAACCGTATCTTGGGCTGCCTCTCTCTCCTACAAAACTTCCGTCTTCGGCCTTTGCTCTGCTTATCCTTTCCTTCGACCGTCGTCTCTCTGGTTGGCACGCACAACTTTTGTCCTCGGGGGGTAGGCTTGTTTTATGTAATGCTGTTCTGGATAACCTTGCTACCTACTACATGTGCTCGTATTTGCTTCCACAGGGTGTTATTGAGCGTCTGGATAAGAGGCGCCGGGCTTTCTTCTGGACTGGGAAAGACTCCTGTTCTGGGGCTCGCTGTCTTATTGCTTGGGACAAAGTTCAGTTGTCTAAGCAGGAGGGTGGTTTCGGCATGGAGGATCTTCGCCGGCAGAATCGGAGTCTGTTGCTAAATTTTATCCATAAACTCCACCAGCCTAACCCACTGCCCTGGAAGAGCTGGTTTTTCTCACATGCAGGTTGCGACCTTGGGGAATCTTCCTCATCCCCCTCCTTCCTGGAGAGGATCGTCGAGGAGTGCCTCCCGCTGTACCGGACTATCACCAGGGTGACGGTGGTTTCCGGGACCGCTACCTCCTTTTGGTTCGACAGGTGGCTCCCAGGCGAACCGCTGGCGAAGCGGTTCGCTGCGCTCTTCTCCCACTGCACTCGGCCCCAGGCTACGGTTGCCGCCCACGACATCGACTTGCAGCCACGGCTCTCCTCCGTCGCAGAGGGGGAGCTCCGCCTGGCTCTGCAGCTTCTCCACGCCACTCCCCTCCGGGAGGGACCGGACCTTCGGTCCATGGACACTCCGGCAGCACCTCCTTTCAGCACCCGGGCGGCGTACCGGCTTCTCTCTCCCGTTCACCCCCGCGATGTCTCTGCTTGCTGCTCATGGGCTCTGCGCCTCCCCACGAAGCTCAGGATCTTCGCCTACCTCGCCGACATCGACCGTCTGAGTACCAGGGCCAACCTGTTCTACAAAAGCTGTGCGCCCTCGGATGTGTGCGCGGCTTGCCCACAGGTTGAGACCCGCCGACACCTCTTCTTCGACTGCTGCCTTCCGAGCGAGACTTGGCGCTGCCTTGGTGTCCGGATCCCCACAGGGGCCTTCTCTGTGTGGGAACTCCCGTCCCCTCTCCCCATCCCTACTTCGCTATGGCACGCCGGGCTGGCTACCGTTCTATGGGGGATGTGGAAGGCCCGGAACGATCTTGTCTTCAACTCTCGCTCTGCCACGTCTGCCTTGGTGCTTAGGAAGGTTTACGACGACCTCGCCCTATGGAGATGGCGGTACAGGATTGAGGATAGGGGTCATCTTGACCAGCTACGAGTTTTTTTTCATTTCATGTATTCGTGATGTTTGATGGCGGATGTGCTCTCTCTCTCTCTCTCCCCCCCCCCATGTTTTCACATGATGTACATATAGACTGGCTGCGTAGCCTCTTCAAGTTATGAATAACAAACGGTGGGGTTTTTTGCCCCCCCCCCCCCGTCATCCTCGAAAAAAAAAACTTTTCTTGCTATGTTAATGTCTGCATGCTCACAGCTTGGTTACTTGTCAGTTGTGAAGCAAGTGTGCACTTCTATAGATGGTTTGTGTCGACATGAACTGCCATGTGCAGAATTCTAATTTGCTTGTCATGTTCACCAAGTATCGTTGCATTAGTTAACCTCATTTCTTGTTTGTTCTGGATCACTTTAGAGATGATTGAGGAAGGGTTGCAAATGCATTCACATTTTGTTTTTGTATCTTATCAGCTTAATTTTTCTCTTGCTGGGGCGTTGGGCTTGTGAACAATTGAGAGCACTATTTTGAGTCCATGGGAAGTTGGGAACTACGTATGCAATTCAGAAATCTGCAGATCACTATACTTGCATGGTGGTATTGTATGGCCGACCGGGCTGTGTTGATTGAAAAAGCACACCAGTCAAGCCACTTGCTCTATTATTTTGGTGAGGAGGTTTTACTTCAGGTCACTAGCAGGAGGACTAATGCAAATGACCTAAATACACGGGGAAGAAAAATGTAAAAGTACTACTCGATCATTAATATGTTCAGAGTCTTTATCGAGAAAAATAATATGTTCAAAATATTGTTGGTATCATTTCTTAAATTTTCGATTTGTTCGGTCGATTTTTATTAATATACATTTTAAGAGCTCGCTGCAAGGCACGGCGGTCAACTAGTGTTTTCAGTTTGTGGTGATTGGCAATTTGGCATTACCCGTGGTCAGGAGTCCAGCTTAGATGCGTGCATAACCTAAAACGAACTCTCTCTCGCGTGCACATTTGCATCCTCCTGTAGGTGGCCACTAGTGGAAAATAGGCTATCTGTGGCGCACCAAAATCAAATTCTGTGGCGCATATCCAAGTCGCCACAGTTGCTATGCGACTAGTATTTGAATTCTGTGGCGCACATATACATGCGCCACAGAAATTTTAAATTCTGTGGCGCACTAGGTCAATATGCGCCACGAATTGTCTGCCAAACTTCGTGGCGCACCATGGCAATATGCGCCACGAATTTTTTTTGAATTTCAAAAAAAGTGGCGGCCAGATCTAGATCTAGATCTAGATCTGGGGCCGCCGGAATTTGGCCGAATTTTTTTTGGTGGTGGTGGTGGTGGTTGTGGTGGAGGTGGAGGAGGAGGAAGAGGAGGAGGAGGAGGAGGAGGAGGAGGTGGTGGTGGTTGTGGTTGTGTTGGCCGGAGGAGTAGGTGGTGTTGGTGGTGGTGGTGGTGGTGGTGGTGGTGGTGGTGGTGGTGGTGGTGGTGGTGGCCGGAGGAGGAGGAGGTGGTGGTGGTGGCCGGAGTTGGTGGTCGCCGGAGTTGGTGGTCGCCGGAGGTGGTGGTGCTCGTCGGAGGAGGTGGTGGTGGTCGTCGGAGGAGGTGGTGGTGGTCGCCGGAGAAGGTGGTGGTGGTGGTCGCCGGAGAAGGGAGGTGGTGGTGGTGGTGGTGGTGGTGGGAGAAGAAGTGAGGAGATTGAGAAGTGAGAGGAGAAGTGAGAGGAGAGGTGGTGGAGGAGAAAAGAAGTAGGATATTGGCGCCGGCCAAATTCAAAATTTTCGGGCCAAACTTCTGTGGCGCACGGACCAGTGGTGCGCCACAGAATTTTTTTTTCAATTTTTCTATTTTGCAGGAAAAAACTTTAACTGGCCGTAACTTTTTACTCTTTTCGAATTCGGATGTAGAATTTTCGTGGGAACATTTTGATATATTGTGCGTTTTTTTTCGAGTTCGTATGCGACCAGAAATCCAGTTCGATGATTTTCCCACGCAATTTTGCAAAAAGTCGAAATTCATATTTGTTAAATTGTAGTGGTGCTAGAAGACATAATATATGGGAATCTTGAAGGATTATATTTTTTGAAATTTCTATCTATTTCTTTTATTTTGTACAAAGGTAAAAAGGCGATCCACGGGGGTGGAGTTGCGGGGAGAAAAATCCTGAATTCGTGGCGCATATTTTTGGTGCGCCACGGAAATATGAACTTCGGCGCACATGCCACCATGCGCGAAGTTTAAACTTGTGCGCATGCCACCATGCGCCATAATTCTCTTCGCCCATGCGCTGGACCCCACGTGGGCCCCACAAACTTTCGTGGCGCACAGCCACGGTGCGCCAAATCTCCATCTTCGTGGCGCATGAGCGGCAAATGCGCCAGAAACTTCCAATTTTTTATGGCGCATTATAGTGGTGCGCCACAGAAATATTTTTGCGGCGCATGGGCCCTTTGGTGCGCCACAGTTGTGGTTTCCACCTATAATGGTTTTCCTACTAGTGGGCCCGATAACAAGTTTACAAGACGAATGCAATGGTACGTAGGGTAGTATCAATTTAACCACGTAATTAATGGGAGAGACCTTTGGTGAGGAAAAAAAATAGCGCGCTATAACAAAATAGCGTGGGTCTAAAAATACGCTATTAGCATGCTATAGCATGCTATTAACGCGAATAGCATGCTATAGCGCCGAAATAGCGTAGCGTCGGCTCTCCAGATATGCTATAGCGTGCTATTAGCGTTGGAATAGCGCGCTATTTTTTTCCATGACTCTGGTTATGTAAATGCCAAATGTCACATGCTTAAGCATTAATTTGCGGTACATGCATGCCATGGACAGTCGAACTCTCACGTTTTATGCTTCTGTGATCTATTCGAGATGTGCTAGCTCCTGCATGCGTGACGCAATATTGACCGGCATTCTTCCCATTGTTCATGAAGTGGGGTGAGTCATGTCATATTTTCTCTCACTTGTCTGTTGGGTGCATGCCATGCATCCGCTGCACGTCCCGCGGCGTTTGTCAATGTTTTGTGCATGTAAAGTAGAATTTAAGTGCGCCCGCACACACCCATACAAACATATATATGCATGGGTGCACATGTACTATACTTATGTTGAAGATTTATGGCTTGATGCGTACATGATTTTGAAAATGGTGGTTGGGCCCTAGCTAGGAACATGGTGTTTTGGCTCATAGGCGTAGATGCACCTATTATGAAAATTGTATTTTAAATTTATTTTAAAATGTTTAAAAATTTCGAAATAAAATCCTGAGTGTGCATCTTCACATTCTATGTTAGCTTACAAAAGTTTGGCACGAAAAAACATTTTGTTTGCACTATGTAAAAAGGACAAAAACATATGTCTCGTTAAAAGCTATTTTGAAGCATCAAAAATTATTTTTTTACACTTGCCACAAAAAATAATATTTTCTGTGCAACTTCTTGCGCGAACATAGAATGTCTAGATGTACACCCTGATATTTTTTTCAAAACTTTCAGACATTTTAAAATATGATTTTGAATAATAGGTGCGTCTACACCTATGAGCTAAAGAGGATTTCCCCCTAGCTAGGGTGTGTCACATCTAGGATGAACCATGCAAATGCTATTGCCGTGTTTTGGTTCCGGTAAACCATCCATGCAAGCTTTCGAAGGTTCAATTTAGGCTGTTTGGTTACCTCAGTTGCATGATAAAATTGGCCCGCGCTATACTCAAAGCACACCGGAGATTCCGCGGAGCGATGCTCCACAAGCGCAAAAAAGGCCCCACTTTCGTACATGGTTGCTCCGATGTCACGATGGGACTTGGTTAACCATTTACTTTTTAGATTCAAACCTATTTAACCATTTTGTAAGAATGGGTAATTAGGTTAACCATTAAGTTATTTGGTTGGAAATGGTTAACCTTTGGTTATTAAGGTTCGAACCATTTTTCATACTCCGTAGCTAGCTTCCATAGTAAGACATGTTACAGCGCGCGCACGGACAGCTAGCTAGCAACGCACCATCCGGCGAGCGTGGGGCGTGGTGATCCGCTGCTGCTAAATCTCTCGAGGCGGCGAGCCATGTCTCCCAGCTCAGCTTTTGTAGCAAAGCATCAGCCCGTGAGCACGGAACGGCCGGCGAGAGCTTGGCTGCGACATGTTACGCAACCGTGCTCACCTGGAATTCCGGAACTCGTCGAGCACTCAAGCCGACGGAGATGCTTCTCATGTTTGTCTGCTGCACCACTTGTGTCTGCCACCCTCATCGCAGCTCCTCGTCATGCCAGCAGCAGCACTGCCAGCACACGCACGCGCAGGCGCGGCGGAGCTATATCGCAAAACTAATGTGCACGCACGCGGAGCTAGCTTGCACCAACGCACTAGCTAGCAGAAACGTATTAGCGGACGACTGTGGTGATAAATCGTACAAGCGCGGGAGCAGGGCGACCTAGCCAAACGGGACAGTCGGCGAGTGCGGCAAGCTGATGCTGGCAAGCCTCTGGCGCGGCGAGCAAGCATGCGCGTGCAGCCGAGTAGGCGGGTGGGCGGTACAACGATCTGACAGAGTGGAACGGCCGTCGTCGATTCGTCAGCCTTATACAAGGCCGCTGCAGGCAAATCCGCATTAGGTGGTAGGTGCAAACCTGAATAACCATTGGTAAAAGAGGGACGAACCTAAATAACCAAAAGTTTTCTTAGGTTAACCACTTGGCCCATTGGGCTATTTTTTAGGTTAGGTTAACCTAACCAATGGTTAAACGGGAACCAAGTCCCATTTCTACTCCGATGGAGCGGCTAGTATATATATAGCCTTTGCAATTAGTTAGTTCTACTCACCTTGCTTAATCTCCTTCCCCTAATTATTTCTAATCAACACAACAATGCTTTGATTTTGAGATAAGACCTACATGGAAAAGATGCACATTAACAATGTGATTCCATTCCCATGATCGGTTCATATTTTCATTGAATGTTAATATTCAATTTTTTTATTATAAGAACCTTTTAGGATCATATTTTCAAATTCAACGCATATGGTCCACTATTAAAATTTTCTTTGACGAGGAGCTTCATCTCGCCGTTTCGCACAACTTTCGTGTTGTAAGTTTTCTATTTGATGAATAAATCTATATCTCTCTAATTATTGTATCATAAGTTCATAACCCATAACATGTTCCTGTGCGTATTGTGTGAACTTGTTTTCTCCAAAATCTCACTCTCCCTCTCTCTCACGTACCTTCTTGATCATATATTTGTCAGTAATCGGTATCATGATGTGGTCTACATTAATTTTTTTTTTTGGATCAACAATGTGATTCCATTCCGCCAATCCACGCAGTGTGGAGATTTTGGCTTTAGACTGCGAGGAAAACAGATCCTCAACATAAGCACACACTTCAAAAGAGTGCTCGAGACCGAAGACCTTCGCAAGGATATCATGATCCATTGATTTGAGCAAATATCCCACAACTCTATCGAAAAAAGTTCCCATGACTTGTTGATCCCGTGCAAGCCAGGAGCCATAGGCTACGTTGGGCACAACCAGCTTCTTGTTTTCATCCTCAACATCCCAAACTTTTGTCGGTGCGACGTTAGAGCCGTCCAGTAGCCTCATGAAAATCACGCCTCATAGATCGGGAAAGGCTCGTGCCTTCCAAAATAGGTGATTTTTTGGGGTGAGCTTCTCCTATGGTAGGGGCACCAAGGGTAGCCATCAGACTTGTGAAGACGAATCCATCAGAGGGGAGGGGAAGTGATTTCTGCGATAGTGGATCACAACGAGGTGTTAGGGTTGGTGATCAACGTTGGGAAGATTTCTGGTGATCAAGAATCTAGTAGTTTGGGAAAGATCTGATCTAGGATACACGTCTAGGAAGAGGGTGCTACGGTACCATGTCGGTGAATAGACAAGGAAGATGAGACTGCATATATGGAACATGGGGGCATGTGAATCCACTTTTTGAAAAGTTCTGTTTGTGATGTCAAAACATGTTTTAAAAATCGAAACTCAAAATGATTTCTTAGATGATCTCAAATATGTGCCCTGGACATGAGTTTCGTGACAAAAAACTTTTTATTTTGTCTCGGCAAAAAAGTGAAATTTTGCAGGGCTATATAGCAGTATATATGTGACGTATTTTGTCTTTTTTAGATTCTGAAACAAAAAAGTGGTTTCTCCGCGAAAACTTTCTACGCACACATGGAACATGCGTACGTACCAGAATATTTTTATTTCAGAATTTTTTAACATTTGGAAAATGCATTTCCAACTAGGGTTCACATGCACCCAGGTTCAAACCGGACTTTTCCCAAGGAAGATGTGATAAAATCCCCCACCAGCATATACATGAAGATACAATATAGGTTGGAGTACTACCCCATACTTGTCCGTATAGGAAACATATAGCATCTAACAAGTTTGTGTGCACAAACAGACACTAGTGGAGAAGAGGCCTTTGGTCCTCAGCAAATAACCCAGTGCAGAACCAAACCGGGACCATTGGGGGCATTAGGCCCGGTTCGTTTTGCCCAGGACGGCCCCACTGGTTCAGAGCCTGTCCTGTAGTGGCCTTTGGACCCGGTTTGTATTACAAACCGGGCCTAAAGGGTGGCCGGCAGGGCGCGGCAGAGCGTGTCAGGCGTGGGAACCCTTTAGTACCGGTTTGTAATACAAAGGCCCCACCTCTGGACCCGGTTTGTATTACAAACCGGGACAAAGTCCCCAATCTGGCTATATGATCTTGCCCCTGCCCAAATGTGAGCCACACTTGGCCATTTTTTCACTTTCTTCACAAGAGGGGTGTATTGCTCTCCTCTCTTCTTCACATGCACATGAGGTGTTCGATGAAATGCTTAAGAGGATTTGACACTTGAGTTTACACAAATCAAGCCACACTTAACTTGCTTTTTCTTCTTCATCGAGGTTAACAACTTTATCCTTTTCATCTGTAATTGATAAAATGTAATGGTTTTTCATATAATGTTAATTATATCATGCAGATGAATCGGCAATGGATGTACATTGACCGACGGTTTGACGAGTTCACTTCGGGCCTGGAGAATTTCATCGCCGTGGCTGAGGCAAACAAACATGGTGGCTTCATGTATTGTCCATGTGTCGACTGCAAGAATATCGTAAATTACGCTCACTCGAGTGTCATTCACAGCCACCTTCTGCGGGCAGGTTTCATGCCCAGCTACTATTGTTGGACCAAGCACGGAGAAAGAGGGGTTATGATGGAAGACAATGAAGAAGAGGAAGAGGATGATGACGGTTATCCCAATTTCCCTGAATACGATGATACTGCAGAAGGCAATGAAGACAATGAAGTAGAAGATCAAGAGGCACCAGATGAGCCTGCTGATGATGATCTTGGTCGGGCCATTTCAGATGCAAGGAGAGAATGTGAAACTGAAAAGGAAAGGTTGGCCTTCGACAAGATGATAGAAGACCACAACAAATTGTTATACCCAACTTGCGAAGATGGCCATAAAAAGCTAGGCAGCACACTGGAATTGTTGCAATGGAAGTCACTGACTCAGGATTTGGAAAGTTGCTGACAATAATTAAGAGGAAGCTTCCAAGGGGTAACGAATTGCCCGCCAGTACGTACGAAGCGAAGAAGATTGTCTGCCCTCTAGGATTAGATGTGCAAAAGATACATGCATGCATTAATGTCCTCTACCGCGGTGAGTACGAGAATTTGGATGCATGTCCGGTGTGCACTGCATTGCGGTATAAGATCAGACGAGATGACCCTGGTGATGTTGAGGGCGAGCGCCCCAGGAAGAGGGTTCTGCCAAGGTTATGTGGTATGCTCCTATAATACCACGGCTGAAACGCTTGTTCAGAAATAAAGAGCATGCTAGGTTGTTGCGATGGCACAAAGAAGACCGTAAGAAAGACGAGATGTTGAGGCACCCTGCTGATGGCTCCCAATGGAGAAAAATCGATAGAGAGTTCCCAAACTTTGCACAGGATGCAAGGAACTTAAGGTTTGGTCTAAGTACAGATGGCATGAATCCTTTTGGAGAGCAGAGCTGCAGCCATAGCACCTGGCCTGTGACTCTTTGTATATATAACCTTCCTCCTTGGTTGTGCATGAAGCGGAAATTCATTATGATGCCATGCTCATACAAGGCCCGAAGCAACCGGGAACGACATTGATGTGTACCGAAGCCATTAGTCGAAGAACTTCTACAGCTGTGGTCCCTAGCAGGTGTACGTGTGTGGGACGAGCACAAGCAGGAGGAATTTGACCTAAGAGCGCTGCTTTTCGTAACCATCAATGACTGGCCTGCTCTTGGTAACATTTCAGGACAGTCAAACAAGGGATACAATGCATGCACGCACTGTTTACATGACCTCGAAGGTGATTATTTGGAAAAAGGTCAGAAGGTCGTGTACCGGGGCATCGTCGATTTCTTAGGATTACCCATCCCGTAAGAAAGAAAGGCAAGCATTACACGGTGAGGCTGATCACCGGAGGAAGCCTCCCCATCGTGATGGTGTTGATATATTTGGTATGGTCAAGGATCTAGATGTAATATTTGGAAAGGGTCCTGGCGGACGGTCTGTTCCGAATGACGATGCCGGACACGCGCCCATGTGGAAGAAGAAATCTATATTTTGGGATCTACCCTATTGGAAAGTCTTAGAGGTCCGCTCTTCAATCGATGTGATGCACGTGACGAAGAATCTTTGCGTGAACCTGCTAGGCTTTCTGGGCGTGTACGGGAAGACAAAAGATACACCAGAAGCACGGGAGGACCAGCAACGTTGGAAAGACCCCAAAAATCTGCATGAGAGAGTTAAAGGACGTCATTTATCCAGCTACGCTCTTACAAAAGCAGAGAAATATTTTTTGAATGTCTGAGAAGTATCAAGGTCCCGTCTGGCTTCTCCTCCAATATAAAGGGAATAATAAATATGGAGAAGAAAACATTCCAGAACCTGAAGTCTCATGACTGTCACGTGATAATGACACAGTTGCTTCCGATTGCATTGAGGGGGCTTCTACCGGAAAATGTTCGACTGCCCATTGTGAAGCTATGTGCATTCCTCAATGCAATTTCTCGAAGGTAATAAATCCAGAAATTCTACCGAGGTTGCAGAATGATGTGGTCCAATGTCTGTTAGTTTTGAGCTGGTGTTCCCACCATCCTTCTTCAATATTATGACACATCTCCTCGTTCACCTGGTCGATGAGATTTCCATTCTCGGTCTGTATTTCTACACAATATGTTCCCCTTCGAGAGGTTCATGGGAGTCTTAAAGAAATATGTTCATAACCGTGCTAGGCCAGAAGGAAGCATCTCCAAGGGCTATGGAACAGAGGAGGTCATTGAATTCTGTGTTGACTTTATTCCTGACCTTAAGCCGATTGGTGTTCCTGAATCGCGGCATGAAGGGAGACTAAGTGGAAAAGGCACGCTAGGAAGGAAATCAATGATATGTAGGGACGGAATTTCTTTGACTCAAGCACACTACACAGTTCTACAAAGTTCCACCTTGGTGGCTCCGTATATCGGTGACCACAAGAACTTTCTACGCTCCCAGAACCCGGGGCAGTCGAACGATTGGATTAGACGTGAACACATGTCGACTTTCGGCGGTTGGTTGCAAAAACATCTCCTGAATAACGAAGATATTGATGATCAGCTGTACTTGCTGGCCCAGACACCATCTTCGACTGTAGTGACTTTCCAAGGGTACGAGATAAATGGGAATACATTTTACACGATCGCCCAAGATAAAAAGAGCACCAACCAAAACAGTGGTGTCCGATTTGATGCAATAATGAATGAAGGCCCAAATGACACATATTATGGTTACATAGAGGATATATGGGAACTTGACTATGGACCTTCTTTTAAGGTCCCTTTGTTTAGGTGCAAATGGGTCAACAAAACAGGAGGCGGGGTTCAGGTAGACAAGTTGTATGGAATGACAACAGTGGATCTCAACAATCTTGGGTATAGAGACGAACCATTCGTCCTAGCCAAGGATGTGGCCCAGGTTTTCTATGTGAAGGACATGTCTACCAAACCAAGAAAAAGGAAACATAAGGAAACAAATACATCAAACGATGAGCCAAAGCGCCACATAGTTCTTTCTGGAAAAAGAAACATCGTGGGAGTGGAGGACAAGACAGACATGTCAGAAGATTATAATAAGTTTGATGAAATTCCACCCTTCAGAGTGAACATTGATCCAAGCATCAAGTTAAATGATGAAGATGCTCCATAGTTAAGGCTGAAGAAGATTAAATGATGAAGATGCTCCATCATCAAGTTAATTGTAGAATGTTCATGGCACAAATGAGTATCTCAACATGGCAATCAATTTAACTGTATGTAAGATATTAAAAGTGGAGATGTCCCAACCATTTCCCCAACAGTTAGAGGAGATGTAGTCGTTCGGGGGCTTGCAGGGAAAAATTCCGAGGAGCAACTTCCGAAGATGCCGTAGGGCGTGTGCACCAACGACATCTTCGAGAAGCTGCGCCACGGGAGATTTCCCCAACCTTTCCCCAACACTGTTAGAGGAGATGTAGTCGTTCACGGGCTTGCCGGGAAATTTTTCCGAGGCACAGCCTCCGAAGATGCCGTAGGGCGCGTGTGCACCAACGACATCTTCGAGAAGCTGTGTCACGGGAGATTTCCCAACCCTTTCCTTCATCCATGGGAATGAAACTCTGCTTGGCTTGTTGATCTGCTTGGCAAGGCATATCGATGCTCCTTTTATAGGCACTGCACCTCTTCTACTTTGTCTTGTTCTTCGACAGGGCGTCGTGCGCTACATGCTTTATCTCATCGAGCAGTGCGTCCACCCATGCGTTCTTATCCTGCCGACATCTTTAGTCCCGGTTGTACCCACCAGCCGGGGTTACCCACACGTCCTTATCCCACCGACAGTTTTGTTAGATGACAAAAAGGATCTTTCGTCCCGGTTGTACCCACCAGCCGGGACTAAAGGGTTATCCCATCGACAGTTTTGTTAGATGACAAAAAAATGATCTTTAGCCCCGGTTGTACCCACCAGCCGGGACTAATGTTTTCGGCGTGCGTTCCCGCCTATTTTTCTTCCCGCGCTTTCCACTGCTTCCCGCCTCCGTCCTCCCGCCATTTTTTCACTATATATATGATGGCTTGGCCTCCATTTACATATCACATCTACACTCATTTCTGCAAACCTCATCACTCTCCCCATGGCTTCCATCGTATCTCTAACCCTCCGGGAGGCGGAGGCGCTTTGCGCGTCGAACTACCCCTGCCCGCCGAGCTACCGCGTCCCGACCGGCTGGTTGCTGAGCGTCGGAGGCGTACCGGTCCCTCCTGTCCCTCTAGGTGTGGCGCGTGAGATGGCCATCACGAACCACTACTACTTCGAGCTCACGCCAGAGCAGCGGAGGAATCCCCAGTGGCATCCCGACTACTTCCCAACTTGGGAAAGCTTCTTCATCAATCGACGTGAGAGGGCGCTTGCCAGGCACGAGGAGGGCCCGCCTCCTTCGGACTTCAACGAGGCCGGCCGTCGGCTGTGGTGGCGCGGCCGGACTCTCCAGGGCGTCATGGCCCACCGTGGCCCCCGCCTGTGCTACCCTCAGTCCCAGCCCACGCGTGCTCTCCCGCCGAGGTTCGACTACCGCGACCCGATGCCGCGACGATGATGACGGCGACTACGACGACTACAGTGGCGAGTACTATCGGGCTAGGCACGAGTATGACTGAATGACTCGAACAGTCGAATCTGGCCATATGTATCTTAATTAATTTTCGGTTGAGCTCTGTACTTTAATTCTATGTATCTGGCGGGAAACTTTTCTCATCATCAGCGTCTGCCACAACGACTTTATTGAAAATACAATTAAAATATATAAACAACTAGTGGCCTGTACATGGCGGTGGCGCGGTGGTGGCACATGGCGGTGACGGTGGTGGCGTACAACGGTGGCGGCTGGCGGCGGTGACTGTACATGGCGGTGGCGGCGGTGGTGGCGTACATGGCGGTGACGGTGGTGGCATACAGGTGGCGACGGTGGCCTGTACATGTGGTGGCGGTGGCGGTGGCCATACACGGTGGCGGCGGTGCGATACATGGCGGCGGCGTGGTGGCACGTGTGGCGTGCGGTACGGAAAAGACGGCGGTGGTGGCATACAGCGGTGGCGCGGTGGCGTACATGGCGGCGCGCACGGTGGACACGTGTGGCGTGCGGTGGCGGGGAAAGGACGGCGGTGGTGGCGTGCACGACGGTGGCGACGGTGGCCTGTACATGGCGGTGGCGGCGGTGGTGGCAGTACATGGCGATGACGGTGGTGGCCAGTACATGGCGGTGGCGCGGTGGTGGCGTACATGGCGGGGGTGGTGGCAGTACACGACGGTGGCGACGGTGGCCTGTACATGGCGGTGGCGGCGGTGGTGGCAGTACATGGCGGTGACGGTGGTGGCCATACACGACGGTGGCGACGGTGGCCTGTACATGGCGGTGGCGGCGGTGGTGGCGTACATGGCGATGACGGTGGTGGCGTACATGGCGGTGGCGCGGTGGTGGCGACATGGCGGTGACGGTGGTGGCCGTACACGCGGTGACGACGGTGGCATGTATGGCGGTGGCGGCGGTGGCGTACATGGCGGTGGCGGCGGTGGTGGCTACATGGCGGTGACGGTGGTGGCGACACGGTGGCGCGGTGGTGTACATGGGTGGCGGTGGCCGTACACGCGGTGGCGGCGTGGCGATACATGGCGGCGGCGGCGGTGGACACGTGTGGCGGTGCGGTGGCACGGGAAAGGACGGCGGTGGTGAGATACAGTGGCGACGGTGGTACATGCATGGCGGCGGCGGCGGTGGTGGCCACACGGCGGTGGCGGTGGCGTACATGGCGGCGGCGGTGGACACGTGTGGCGTGCGGTGGCAAGTGGTTTTGATTTGAAATAAGGCGGGAACGAAATTTTTTAAAAAAATGGTCATTGGACCCGGTTTGTAATACAAACCGGGCCTAAAGGCCTTTTTGCGCGCAGCGAAACCGCAGCAAAAAAGGCCTTTAGGCCCGGTTTGTAGGTTTGTATTACAAACCGGGCCCAAAGGGGGGCCTTTGGTCCCGGTTGGTGCCACGAACCGGGACCAAAGGGGGTCACCACTATAACTGTTGCCCCTTCGTCTCCGCGGAGATCAATCCCGCGGAGACGAAGGCCCGCGCCGCGCCGCGCCGCGCCTCGCCGCGCCTCCGCCGCCGCCGCGCCGTTCGCCACGCCACGCGCCCGCGCCGCCACGCCGTGCCGAGCGCCGCGCGCACGCCGCCCGCCCGCACGCCGCCCGCGCCGTCTCCGCCGCCCGCCGTCGCCGCGCCCGCCCGCCCCGCCCGCGCGTCTTCCCGCCGCGCCAACCGCCCGCCGCCGCCCTTCGCCGGCCGCCCGTCGCCCCAGCCCCGTTTGTTATTGATATTTGTATATTAGTTTTTTTTTGAACTTGATATTTGTATATTAGTTGTTAATTAGTATAGTTAGAAAATAGTAGTTAGAAATATTAGTTAATTAGAAATAAGTTAGAAATATTAGTTTAGAAATAAGTTATGAATATTAGTTAGAAATAAGTTAGAAATATTAGTTAGAAATAAGTTAGAAATATTAGTTACAAATATAGTACGCCCACCCCTTTTTTTATTTTTTTTGTTAATCCGGTAGTGCGGGCGCCCCTGCCGGTGCCGAGTCCGTGGCGGTGCCCCTACCGGCGCCCGTGTGTGTGCCGAGTCCGTGGCGGTGCCGCCGCGACATAGTGCCGACGCCCCTGCCGGCGCCCCCAAAATAGAGTATATATGTAGTGCCGGCGCCCCCCAAACGGTAGTGCCGGCGCCGACTAACATATAGTGAAGTTATTTTTAATTTATGTTAACGTTGGTACATATATATATGATTTGTTTTCGTAGCTACGATGCCGCGACAGCCGCCGCGCCGTGGTCTGACTCTTCTAGAGGAGATGCAGCAGCTGGGCTCCGCCGGGGTGGCACTGGGAGGTCTTAGCTTCCGGGTCGCGCACCTTGGTGCGGAATCCGGGTCCCGTCGTCGACCCGGATATTCTTTGGTGGAGGTCTTATGGGCCACGGTCGTTTCAGAGGGAGCCGGCCCCGCCGGAGGAGGTAGCTCAGCGCATTGCGGCGGAGGACGAGCACGTTCGCCGTTACATGTATGCGTTAGACAACATGTATAGGACCGGATGGAGCGTTATGCAGGGATCTCATGTTAGCTATGCTCCCGTGACTGTTCCGTGGCTTTGGGTGTTCACCCGGCGCGGCTCAGGTCCCGGTCGGCGCGGTCGTTGAGAGGTTGTAGTATTGATTGACGTATTAGGGTTAAATAAACATGAACCCGATCTATGTATGCATGTAACTGCACTATCTGCTTTCAGCACTATATTATCGATCCTTAGTTAAGAACTACATATGTAACTCCATTTTCAGTTTTCTGCATTATCCTCAATTTGATCATATGATGGTTTCTATATATAGCTTGCAGGTCGTTGTAGAAAGCATGGAGAGAGATGAAACTCAAGAAAATTTCATGGCTGACCTCATAGCCAACGGTACTCTGGATGATCGCGACGACGTCGTTATTCCAGATGATGGCGGTGACGATGTCACAGCAACTTTTTTGAATGACTCCGGTGAGGGAGCGGAGAATATTGAGGAAGAAGATCCTAATGGCGCCGGTGAGGAAGAAGATCATCATAATGGCTCCGGAACCGTAGTTATCACCCAGGTATATAAATTAATTAAGCCGTTGTTGATCGACTAGATGCATTAACCAATTAAATTGTACTGACTATGAATTATTTCTTTTTTAGCCCTCCGGATCGAGCACTTCTTCTGTAAAGTCGAGGAAGCGAGGCCCGGCCAAAAAGTTGGACGACGGTGTTAGGCACGACATCACCCACATCGCTAAGGATGGTAAACCGATTGCTCCAGAGAAAGGTGCAAAGGCATTCACAGCTCAATGCGGAGTGCTTGTTAGGGACCACGTCCCGATCACCGTTCGAGAATGGAACAAGCCAAAGGGACTAGTGCTGTCTGCAGAGGAAGAAGCTCAAGGTCTTTATATCGATGATGTAGCCAAAAACAGCATTCTGACCAAGCTCATGTCACATTTCAACATAGTACCCGAAGAGGGGGGTGCCGCTGAAAAGGCCAAGATGGAGCATGCCGTCACCGAGTTTGCCAAGAAGAAGATGGCCGAACTATTCAAGAACCACAAGAAAAGATTGCGCGGCCTTATCAAGAAAAAGAAGACTCCGGACAGTGAGAAGGTAAAAAATCACTGGGACGAATTCGTGAAGTACAGCACGGAGTCAGAAGAATTTAAGAAAAGGTCGGAAACAAATAAGGCAAATGCTGCGTTGAAGAAATATCACCAAATTCGGGTCCAGGTGGATACAGGGCTAACCGTCCTAAGTGGGAGGCAGCTGAGGCGGAACTGACCAGGAAAGGGATCAGATTAGGGACACACGGTTGGATCGAACGGTGCAAGGAGTGGTTCTACGGGATTGGGGGAACGTTGCATCCAGAAACAGGGAAGTGCATCTATAAGAAAGCTCATCTGAAGTTTCCCATTGAAGCCCTGGAAAAAGCACATAAGGACGTGGAGGAGGGGAGGTTCCAGCCCGATAGAGAGAACGATGAGCTGACACGCGCCCTTGGGAACAAAGAACACGGCGGACGAACACGAGGCACAGAAGGCTCCGTTCCGTGGAACATTGGCTTTCCTGCGGAAAGGAAGAGATTTCCTGATAAAAGCCATGAGAGGAGAAAGGCAAGGGAAACAGACCGCTTAGCGACCTTAGAGGGCCGTTTTACCACCATGCAAGCCCAATTAACCATGGTAACCCAAGTACTTACATCCCAGATGGCTCAGGGGCAGGCTGTAGATCCTGCGCCATTGCTCGATGCCCTCGTCCCGCTGCAATCTCAACAACACCGGAGAAGCAGCGTAGCTTCCTCTCAGCAGGCCGATCATATTAATGATGAGGTGGTCGAGCCTCCTCGCTACCCCCCCGTGGATGATCTCACTGAGAGCCGTCCTTGTGAGCTGCATGTTAAAGTTTTCAACCTATCCTTCAAGGCGGCGGTCGGCATCTTCTTACCTACAAGGTCTTACCATTGCCGTCCGGTCCAAGACGACTTTGCTGTTGTGATGGTGGATGAAGTGTTGAGAGATTATGAGGGGATGGTGCTTGAGCACCCTGCAGGTGAAGATGGGGAAATCAAAGAACTGGGAGAAGCCCGTAGAACCACCGTGCAATGGCGGAAGGAGAACATTGTGTTTCCAGGTGAGAAGCCACCAAGCAGGCCACCTCCTCCGCCTCCTCCGCCACCTGCAGGGTCTCCTCCGCGTGATGAGTCTCCTCCGCGTGATGATTCTCCTATGCGCGATGATGATTCCCCTGCATGAGCAGTCTCCTCCGCGTGAAAACACTCCGGCGCCGCCTCCTCCTCCTCGTCGGGAGACTCCGCCGCCTCCACCTAAGCAAAAGAGGAAGCTAACCGGGGCACCTCCTACAGCTCCGAAGAGATCATCAACTCCGATGAGGGCACAGACTCCAGAGTTGTTACCACATCAGCAGACTGAAGAGCAAAAGGCGTTTCTTGCGCCGAAGAAGATGTTTATTAAACCGCAAACAATGAAGCACTTTGCCGAGACGAGAATGAAGAGACCTGAGCTGAGATCTGATCATGACCGCTCTCTTGGACAGTCCTATAGAGCGAGCAAAGAAGCAAAAAAAGTCGCCCAGCTTGGACAGCAGGACAATCAGACCATACCCCACTTCGTCGTGCAGCCCTATGATGATCCAGAGACGGCATCGATGATCGAACGGGAGGCTAGAGCTCAGGGAGCATCAGTTGATTACGAAGATTACTATCCCACGGCTCAAGTGGTAAACACGTATAGATACGGAAAAGATCTCGTCAAACCTGGCGAGCTCGTGCGTCTAGGTACTCAGATGCGAAGGTTGCATGACTGGTACCTGAAAGCCTGTCGAAGAGGTGATCGCTACGTCACGGTGTATCTTAGAGATGAGCATTACTTCCGGGGGAACGAGGAGATAAACCTTGAGTTAGAAGAACTGTTTCAGTTATTCAATCAAGACGCCCTCGACAAAGCTGTCATCAGTTGCTACTGCCTAAGTGATTTATTTATGTAATTAAGTCTGTAGCTCAGCGCTCATTCATTTGCACTAACAATTATCCTCACTATATTCTTTGTGTACGCTATATATTTAATTATGCAGAATGAAGAAGCTCGAATGCAAAAGAGGCAAGCTCCTACCGCTGGGGTTCATAGACCCAGACACAGTTCATGAAGTTACGGTTCGAGACTTCGCCAAGGACACAGAGGACAACATGGTAATGTTTTTAGTGAAGCAAGCAGACAAAGAGGAAATATTTTTTCCCTACAACTTCAAGTGAGTGTTATATATAACATACATTATGCTTGTGCAGCTTCCACTTTATTCTCCTAATCATTGAGCTATGCTTGTGCAGTTTCTACTTTATTCTCCTTATCATTGATCTTCACAAAGGAGTCGTAAAGGTCATGGACTCGAAACGTAAAGAACATGCGGAATGGGCGGACATGGCTGTCATCCTTCAGAGGTAATTTCAATCAATTTCGTATTGGCATCTTCATCTGTTCTAATTCGACGATATCATCAACTAATCAATAACTCATTTACTCATTATTTTTTGCCGGGCAGGGCTTGGAAACGGTTCATCACTACTGTTCCGGGTAAATGGAAACCGGAGCTTACATTTGAAGATTACCCTGTAAGTAGTACTATATATATAGCTATGTCCGTGAAACTCTATGTATGATATTTACTTTCAATACGATGCTTGATTAATTATTAGTTTGATCGAACTATTTTTTCGTAAAGTGTATGTGGCAGGAACGCGGGAATAACTTATGTGGATACTACGTCTGCACCTTCATTCGTGACATGACCTGTCCCAAGGGTGGGGATGCCCAAATACATGCCACTCGTGTATGATAACAAATTCTCACAATTATCTTAATTAGTACCATCTATTGTATGATTTCCATTCATATATTGATCTCCTTTTTTAAATATAGATGATACGCCTGCGGGACAGTCTCATAACGGCGGATCAAATACGAGCAATTCAAGAGGAAATCGCGGGATTCTTTCTTACCGAGTGCATAACCCCAGGTGGAGAGCACTATGCGAAGGTCATAGCTAGGTGTTGAGCAACTTTGTAGAAGCTAATACATTTAGTAAAGAGATCCGACTTGATATGCATGCATTACGTGTACTGTTGACGATGTCTATATATATTCACGACGATTTGTTTGTGGTTTCTTGAATGATATATATGCATTGCTGAAATTCAGCCGCGGCACGAAACGCCCTGTTTTTCTGCCGCGGCAGAGAAACGCTGCTGCACCCTAAACTGTGCCGCGGCAGAGAAATATGAATTCTCTGCCGCGGCAGAGTACCAGGCCCGGTTCGTACCACGAACCGGGACCAAACCTTCCACCGCGAGCTCCTGGCGCACCACGTGGCGCAGCTTTTAGGCCTGCCTTTTGAACCGGGACTAAAGGGCCTTTAGTCGCGAATTGGTCCGGTTTGGGACTGAAGGCCCAAACGGACCGGGCATGTAGCCCCGTTTTCCACTAGTGAGACCAGATGCGGTGTCGCTTTGGCGACATGAATTGTGTGAGCACCTCTTTTCAGAGGGAATTGAGCAGGTAGGACAAGATATGTTGATCCCGTGTAACCCATGAGACCTACGCTAGGTTGTCAATCTCGTAAGCCACCTTATCGCCTTGTCCTTTTATTGCCCTGGCATCTTCCACGGTGGTGCTGTGGACATGTCGTCAAGCCAACCGAAGAGACGAGCAGGGCAAACAAGGACAGAGCAACGGAAAATATTTGAGGGAACCCGATCAAAGAAAACATTGCACTAATTTTTTTAGGGAGGGCCTTAGCACTAAAATAAATTAAAATTAAGGATACCTTAGCATAGAAAAGCAGGGGTCCAACAAACGTTCCATGTCGGGGGCAAGCCAAGGCCTTCTTGGCCCCCTATCTCTCTATCCTTGAGCCTTCCGGAGGATGTAGTTCTCCTCCATGAGCTTCACGGCGGTGGATATGTTGAGCAGAGCTGATGGTGAGGTTGAGGAAGAAGCCATGTTTGGAAAGAAGTGATTAATCTTTCTTTAGATGCGAATGTGTCTAAACATTTCAGTGCGTAGATACATCCGTATCTAGAAAAAGTTGACTTACATGGAGGTTGTAGATGACGAAGAGGTGCTCTCATACTATTTTGCATATTTGTTAAGGACGCTTTAAATCCTTCTTTATGGGTCGTACTCCTATCTGCATGGCAATTGATTAATGGACCGAATCGGGTATTACAGGGAGACAACAAACGTGTTTTCTCCACCAAATTGTTTTGGTTAACATACTCCTCCTTCGCCTCAAAATAGGATGCATATTGTTTTTTTAATTAAAGTTTAGATATTTGAAATTTGATGAACTATATAGAAAAAAGGCATAAACGTCTACATACCAAATGCACACAATATAAAAGTATATTTCATGATGGTTCTAACAATATTGGTTTGAGATTATAAATTTTGACACTTATTTCCATATGATTATCAAATTTTAAAAAGTTCAACTTTGAAAAAAAATGTATGCATCATAGTCACTCGGTTACAAGTATATTTTTACTTGTGGAAAAATATATAAGCCTTATTCATAGGAACTGATGTATTCCATTTCAATCCAAAATAATTACCCAAAAATAGATGTATCTACGCACTAAAAATTATCTAGATATATCCATATTTAGGCAATTATTTTAAACCAGACGGAGTAGTATTTTGGAAAGGAAGAGAGTACTAACCGAAGTCATATCTAGAATATTCTACAGCTATTAGCCTTACTGTGTAACAAGCGAGTAAATTACAAAAGAAAACTATCACAATTCGGCTAGATTAAGGGGTCGGTGCCTATTTTGCATTTTTTTTTCAAAAAACTATCACTACTCGGACAACTTGTGCATGGCTGACATCGAAGGGGCCACCCGTCAGTGCTGAGCTGGTCAGTTAAAACCGGTCCGGCCTGGCCCAAACCGGGTTATTTCTCTTTTCCACATATGGAAGCGGTGGATTCTCAATTTCTGAGAGGCAACCACGGTTCCTGCCAGTCACATACAACTGCACAAGTGCGCTCGAGGAGCCAACAGGGTTGTGTTGTGCATGGACGCGCGTCTGCATGGTTTGCGTGTTGTGCTTGGCTCTGTTTTTTTGTTCTTTCCTTGTGGGGCCCATGACGCATGCTTGCATGCATGGCCTGAGTGTGTTGAGCTTGAGCATGTATCGAGTTCACCAGCCAAAGCTGTGCACCGGCTGCACCAATATCTGTTTTGTCGTCAGATGGAGAAACGATGACCCAGATCTGTTGGCTGCTGTCATATGTACGAGAAGAACCTTTGCCATTTGTTTGAATCATTCCGCACTCCAGTTTATTTAGATTTGACTAACACTATCCTAAGCTTGACGTGACCACCCGGGACTTGGACATGAACTGCGCGTTGATAAAGACAAACTATAGTCGTGTTCTGGAAAACATGGCAGCACACAAAAGAGCACCAGATCGTAGTGCGGGTCAATTCATAAGAAGCATAAGGTTGTGTTTGCAAATATGCTAGAGCATAGTACTTCTCAGTGCATAAATTGGGTCGGTGCAGGGGATACGTTCTCTGTTGAGCTTGACTCAGCAAGAGGAGCGTCGCCGAGAACAGCGCGCATTCATATGCCTAGCTAGAGCAGCGAAACGGGTCGGCAGCAAGCTCTCAACAATATTTTTAGCCACACTTCTTTCAATTGACTACACATTTTTAGCCACATTTTGGATATTTGTCTCCATACAATTTTAGCCGCATCTTGGATATTTGGCTCTACACATTTTTAGCAACACTTCAAGAAATTGCCTCTATACATTACCCACTGGCTCCACATAACTAAACAAGCAACACAGCCTCAAGGAGAACCAAACATTCTTCAATCGAGAATAATTATCTTCAGAAATGGTGATGTATGAACGAAACATTCAATTTTCGTGATAGGTTTTGCGTTCTTTGACCCCTTATTTGGCTTCTTTTTTAGCACCTTTTGTGTCCAGCACTTCCCAGGATAATCATCTGATTACCTTGTTGTCAAGAAGCAAGGCTATGCGCAAAGCATTTGCAAGGTCTTCAAAACTTCATGTAGATGGTATATGCTATATCAAGTGCCAACAGATCATCAGGGGCAGGGTGGAATCTGCAATTCAAAATGGAGACAAGACAAAGTATTAACACAAGTTATTTAAAATTCGAAAATAAATTGTTCTGAAGCTATAGCCAGGGTATCTCCGCAAAGTTCGGTACAAGCAAATAACTCATGAGAATGCATTGTAATAAGAGAGAAAGGGTACATTAAGGTACTATAACTGAATGTATACCTAGACATACTAGTAAGATACAAGCAAAGCCCTTTTATAGTTTGTAGAGTCAACATGCTCAACGAGCAAATCAAGGTCTTCAACCTGAAAAAACAAGAAATACCATGTATCAGTATTAGTGGATAACTACAGGTAATGTATTCTGGTCAAAATGGTACAAAATAAAAGTACCTCCATCAGAAGATCTACAGCTTCAGGCTTAGGATTGAGCTATTATACAAACTAGACCATGTATGCTGCGCCCGCCCATCTTGCCAAATATGGTACCAATATGTGAGAAAATCTTGCCATTGTAAATACTCAAGAAAATATATATGATGTGAGTTATGAGGATACTGTGAGAAAATTCCACAGTTTGAACTAACATTCAATAATTTTGAAGCGCCAGTTCAACAGGATGACACCGATGCTAGATACACTCTCATCGTGTTTAAAACTAATGTAAAAGAAATTGGGGATATTATGATATCTCACAAATTCCGTGTACTACCATGGCTTTTCGACCTCACTGGAAGAACCTTGTACATGCCCACACACTGACTTCATGTCATCTCGGCATGAGCTTATTGCTAAGAATAATCAAAGGGTTGAATTTAGGTCCTTCATCTGCTCCATTTCCTTTCAAAATTGTTTGATTACCTGTTCAAGTTTGCTCTCTCGGTTGTTCCTAGGGAAATTTACACCTTGACCAACACAGTGAAAGTTTTCAAAAACAAATTAGGAGTAGATTTCCGAGAACATTGCTCTACTATGAAAGTTTCAAGTTTGCTTGCTGCTAGATTTGAGAAGACAGAAAATAAACACAAACATAAATAGTTGGAATTTGGAAATGAACACTCACAAAATGGATACACTGATAGAAGCCTCATGATTTAATGGCAGCATCTTGTATTTGTTTCTCCTTGCCAAAATAGATGTTTCCGTGAAAATAATCTAGCTTATCCTTAGTATATCCAAAACCAACTTCTAACAGAGCCTCAACACATCCTAGGCCGACTTGATGTTTGAATGAAGGTATTTACACCAGAGGAAAGAATGAACCATTTTTCTTGCTCAGCGGCTAAGGTCATTTTCCACTGTAAAGGGGAAAAACAAATATATGCTAAGCTTATGGGTTTGCATATCCTCAATCCCCTAAACCTGTTCCTCCATGCAGCTCCATCTCATTGAAATTGCGAGGATGAACGGAATAATTCAAACTATTGTATTTTCTCATTTGTTCAAAGAGATAGTGAGATACTAATCGAATTGGATCATTTTTTATGTGGCAGGGAAATCTATGTGGTTGTTTGATAAAGAGAAAAAACCATACTCCCTCGGTTCCAAATTAATTGACTTAGCTTTGATTTGTCTAGATAAGCATGTATCTACACACTAAAATGCGTCTATATACATGCGTATCTAGATAAATTTGGTCAATTAATGTGTAACGGAGGGAGTATGTTCTTATAGTGTAATACAAAATACAATTACCTCAAGAAAGCTCAACCTAACTAAAAGATAAACCATGAGGAAGGAAAAACACGCTAGAGTAAGTTGTTTCATTGAAGTTTTACTTTTGAAATGAGAGGTGCAGTAATTAGCTAGTAATAGCCCCATAATTGTAAGATCAAATGACTACATTGTTTGTATAGTATACATAAATATAAATACAGTTTATTCATAGTAACAAAAAAGTGTGAAAAGGCACCACATATCTTAACTCTTTCGTGTCAGTCTTTGAAGTTGCTTGCATATCGGACATTGCTTCATCAACTTAATATCAAACAGAAAAACTGTAGTATGTGTATAGCATGACCTACACAAATCTGGAAATGTTGTGGAATATTAGATATCTTGGAGGTTTTGGGTCATATCATATGCAATTTTCCAAATCAAAGACATAAAAATATATTGTCAGGATGGTTTATGATCAGCTTTCATGTAAAATTAAGTGCTAATGCATGATACTAAAAAATTGATGTAGAAAGATCTACATTATGGAACAGACTTGAAGAGATTCAGGGTGAAAAATGCCCAACAGGACTAAAAGTTCTGTATTGTTTAATTTTTAGGAATGTTCTGTTCATCAGGAAAACAAAACACAGTATAAGGAAGCTATATAAAATGTGACGTGTTGCTGCGCCCATTATTTTTAAGATAGAATGATAGGAATTTTAAAAATATATAGGGCATTAAACATGGGAATGAAATACGTAATTTTACACATAAATTGGTTAGTTATTAAAAGGGGAAACTTCAGTATCAACTATCAAAAAAATGGAGTGGAACTTTACAGCTTCTAACGTAATAATGTGGTGGCAGAGGACCATATACCTAAGTAGACAGGAAGAGGGGAGCAAAAACTGATTGGTAAATAATTCTATTAAACAATATATGCAATAACAAATGGTAAGTTCATGTTAAAACAAATATAAAGTGTGAAAAGTTTCTCAAGATTTGCACAGACAAAGAGAGGCGTCTCATTATTAGAAAAGAAGACAGTTGCATATATACTAGAAAATTGATGAAGTACGAATGTACAACATGATTGAAAAGCTATAATCCCTTCGATGATGTCGAATGAGTCATCCCTTTTTAAAGCAGAGATTATGAACCAATCTTATCAAATAGAGTACATACAGAAATGGCTGCCACGTGTCAGTGGGTTCATGCTCCACACATCCTAGCAGTCGGTTCGGAGGTAAAAGCAATCTTAGTGAAGACCACCATGGATAATAGTAACGTTTTCACATGATAAATGGAATTGATACCTTTAGCTTTCATAATTATAGTTTTGTTGGGCTTTAAGGATATTATTGTTATCACAACATAAATTAGTTGTCAAAGTTGCATACTGTAAAATGACAGAGAAGCTGAAGGGGGAGGATATAGTGCAATCTGAACTACTCAAACAATCAACTATAGGAGTCCGCATACATGTGATATATATGTCCGCTAGCATGACCAGTAGGTAACTTAATAGATGGAATAAGTAGTAGCTCCTAGTGTCAATTAAAAGAGTACAGATAAAAGGGTATATATTTGTCAAAATGTATGTCATTGGTATCGAAGATATGGTGGGAAATCAATTAACAAAGGATTATCACAATCAGATCAAATAAGTAAAAGAATGAAACCACTGTCAAAGCAAGGTAGAAGCTCCATGTAGTAAATAAATAACAAGAGGTTAAGATAAAACTCAAGTTATTACCATTAAAAAATGAAGGAGCTGTAACCTGGCGCTTTTGGAATTCCTGAGCAATTTCACCAGCAAGGTTCCTGTCATGAGAAAAATCAGAAGAATCAAACAATCAGAAGGATCCGTGTCCTGCGGCCGCACCACGTAGAGCTCGAGCTGCTCCTTTAGCGCCTGGTCCTCCTCCGACATGGCGGGATTCGCCGACGGAGCTGGGCTAGGGTTCGGTGGAGCAACCGCGTCGCGAGCTGCAGCCGGAAGCTAGCCGAGACGGGATGTGGATATGGGCCGGCGGGGCAATCGCCTGTGGAAGTGAGTCCAGGATCGGTGCGGTTGGGAAGATGGGCCTATACATGCCAGTATTTCGGGCTGCAGGGACGAGTCGTGCACGCACTAAAGCTGGGTGGTTGGGATGTCCTATTCCCGGGAGGTGCTTTGCACCAAGTTGGTCGGTGCCAGTGGACTCACCGCACACCTAGGCGGGAGTATTGGGTCGGCCTAGTAACTTTTCTCTCCTTCTTTTCTTTTTTCCTCTGCTGTTTCATTTATCTTTTGCTGAATATGAACAAATTTTGAATCTAAACTTTCTAAAAATTTAAACAAATTTTAAATCTGAACATTTTTCGAATTTCAGTATTTTCGCATTTGAAATATTTTGAACATATTTTAAATTTAAATGGTTTTCAAATTTGAACGGTTTTCAGATTTGAACGGTTTTCAAATTTGAACAGTTTTGAATTTAAACATTTTCTCAATTTAAACAATTTTTAAAAATTAAAATTCTGGAATCTGAAAAAAATATAAACAAAACCGAAACATAAAAGAAAACCAAAAAAGAAACCAGAAAAAAGAAAAGAAAAAGAAAACCAAACTACTACATGCTAAACAGAAACAAATGGGCCTGGCCCAAACCCGATCAAGGGATGTGCGGTGGCCGGTAGCCACCTACTTGGTCGGTGTATAGGTTTTGCCCTATTCCCCACCCTTAGCGTTTTGTATCTCACACTCTGCCTGAAGAAAATTTCTTGGGCCGGGCCCAAAAACTCTCTCACTAGCGCGTGCACTTGCGAGTGATACGTCTCAAACGTATCTATAATTTCTTATGTTCCATGCTAGTTTTATGACAATACTCATATGTTTTATATACACTTTACATCATTTTGATGCATTTTCCGCACTAACCTATTAACAAGATGCCGAAGCGGTTCTGTTTTCTTGTTTTTGGTTTCAGAAATCCTACACGAAATATTCTCGGAATGGACGAAACAAAAGCCCACGGTCTTATTTTGGCACGGAGCCTTCCAGAAGTCCGAAGAGGAGACGAAGGGGCGACGAGGCGGCCACACCCTAGGGGCGCGGCCCCCCCTTGGCGCGCCGCCTATGGGGTGGGCCCCTCGAGCGTCCCCCGACTCTGCCCCTTCGCCTATATATTCTCTCCGTCGCGAAAACCCTAGTACCGAGAGCCATGATATGGAAAATGTTCCAAAGACGCCGCCGCCGTCAATCCCATCTCGGGGGATTCAGGAGATCGCCTCCGGCACCCTGCCGGAGAGGGGAATCATCACCGGAGGGCTCTACATCACCATGCCCGCCTCCGGACTGATGCGTGAGTAGTTCATCCTTGGACTACGGGTCCATAGCAGTAGCTAGATGCTTGTCTTCTCCTCTTGTGCTATCATGTTTACATCTTGTGAGCTGCCTATCATGATTAGGATCATCTATTTGTAATGCTACATGTTGTGTTTGTTGGGATCCGATGAATATTGAATACTATGTCAAGTTGATTAATTGATCTATCATATATGTGTTGTTTATGTTCTTGCATGCTCTCCGTTGCTAGTAGAGGCTCTGGCCAAGTTGATACTTGTAACTCCAAGAGGGAGTATTTATGCTCGATAGTGGGTTCATGCCTCCATTGAATCTGGGACAGTGACAGAAAGTTCTAAGGTTGTGGATGTCTTGTTGCCACTAGGGATAAAACATCGATGCTTTGTCTAAGGATATTTGTGTTGATTACATTACGCACCATACTTAATGCAATTGTCTTGTTTCCAACTTAATACTGGAAGGTGCGGATGCTAACCTAAAGGTGGACTTTTTAGGCATAGATGCATGCTGGATGGCGGTCTATGTTCTTTGTCGTAATGCCCTAATTAAATCTCATACTAGTCATCATGATATGTATGTGCATCTCTATTCTGTCAATTGCCCAACTGTAATTTGTTCACCCAACATGCTATTTATCTTATTGGAGAGACACCACTAGTGAACTGTGGACCCCGGTCCATTCTTTTACATCTGAAATACAATCTACTGCAATCTCTTCTCTGTTGTTCTTCGCAAACAAACATCATTCTCCACACCATACGTTTAATCCTTTGTTTTCAGCAAGCCGGTGAGATTGACAACCTCACTGTTAAGTTGGGGCAAAGTATTTTGATTGTGTTGTGCAGGTTCCACGTTGGCGCCGGAATCCCTTGTGTTGCGCCGCACTACACTCCTCCACCAACAACTTTCACGTGGCCTTCATCTCCTACTGGTTCGATAACCTTGGTTTCTTTGAGGGAAAACTTGATGTGCGCATCACACCTTCCTCTTGGGGTTCCCAACGGACGTGTGCATCACGCGCCATCAAGACTATTTTCTGGCGCCGTTGCGGGAGATCAAGACACGCTGCAAGGAGTCTCTCACATCCAATCTCTTTACTTTGTTTATTGTCTTTCTTTACTCTATTTTATTTTCTGTTTTGTTTGCTTTCTTATATCAAAAACACACAAAAATTAGTTACTTGTTTTTACTTTATTTAATTATGTTTGCTTAGTTTATTTTTATTACTGTTAAAATGAATACTCCTGAGAACACTAAGTTGTGTGATTTCACTAGCACCAATAATAATGATTTTATATGCACTCCTATTGCTCCACCTGCTACTACAGCAGAATTTTATGAAATTAAACCTGCTTTACTAAATCTTGTTATGAGAGAGCAATTTTCTGGTGTTAGTACTGATGATGCTGCTGCCATCTTAATAATTTTGTTGAACTTTGTGAAATGCAAAAGTATAAGGATATAGATGGGGATATTATAAAACTGAAACTATTTCCTTTATCCTTAAGAGGAAGAGCTAAAGATTGGTTGCTATCTTTGCCTAAGAATAGTATTAATTCATGGACTAAATGTAAAGATGCTTTCATTGGTAGATATTATCCTCCTGCTAACATTATATCTTTGAGAAGTAGCATTATGAATTTTAAGCAATTGGATAATGAACATGTTGCCCAAGCATGGGAGAGAATGAAATCTTTGGTAAAGAATTGCCCTACCCATGGACTAACTACTTGGATGATCATCCAAACCTTTTATGCAGGATTGAATTTTTCTTTGAGGAACCTATTGGATTCAGCTGCTGGAGGTACTTTTATGTCCATTACTTTGGGTGCTGCAACAAAGCTTCTTGATGATATGATGATCAATTACTCTAAATGGCATCCTGAAAGAACTCCTCAAGGTAAGAAGGTAAATTCTGTTGAAGAAACCTCTTCTTTGAGTGATAAGATTGATGTTATTATGTCTATGCTTGTTAATGGTAGATCTCATGTTGATCCTAATAATGTTCCTTTAGCTTCATTGGTTGCTCAAGAAGAGCATGTTGATGTGAACTTCATTAGAAATAATAATTTCAACAACAATGCTTATAGGAATTAAAAAAAATTGACACCTCTACCGTAGGGGAAGCCCCTACGGTGTATTATATATATATATATGAAAGGAACATAATGTACAACTATACAGCTTGCCCTAAGGCAAGTCTGGTTACATCAAGGGGGGAAGAAAACTAAAGGGAGCTGTAAGAAAATTACAAGAAAATGGAGGCAATCCATTCAACAAGAGGTTGAACACAAGGAGTTTTCACTCTGTAGCGGTGAAGAAGTAGATCACTTTGGAAGCAGACTCTCCATCTGTCGCAGTCAGCCGGCACATTGTTAAAGATTAGATCATTCCTGACTTTCCAGATGTTCCAAGTAGCACATGCTATTATTTCAAAGAAACAGGGCCGACGAAACTTGCTTTGGTGACAGTATAATTAAGAGCAAAAGGCCTGCTGAAGTCCTAATGAATATAGGAATAATTTTGGTAACAACTATAGGCCATATCCTTCTAATAATGGTAATTCTTACAACAATAGTAGGAGTACACCCTCTGGTCTTGAAGTCATGCTTAAAGAATTTATTAGTACACAAACTGCTTTTAATAAATCTGTTGAAGAAAAGCTTGGTAAAATTGATGTTCTTGCTTCTAAGGTTGATAGTCTTGATGCTGATGTTGATCTTTTAAAATTGAAAGTTATGCCTAATGTAGATAAAGATATTAAGTCGTTTGCTACAGCAAACGCTATCCAAGAATTAATGAAAATATTAGAATGATGGCTGAATTGCATGCTAGGTGGGAAAGAGAAGAAAAAGAAAAACTTGCTAAAGAGAATAATGTAGCTAAAGTTTGTACTATTAACACCACTAGTAATGTTGATGCTTCACATGTTGCTAAACCTCCTACTATAAATGGTAAAATAATTGGTGTTGGCAATGTTTCTACTCCTAGTACAAAGCGTGCAAAATTGCCTGAAACTGCTGAAACTGTTTGTGATAAAAGTGCTGAAATTTTTCAGAATGTTGTAGATCATAATGGTTTAGATTTTGATAGTTGTCATATTTCTGAAGTTATTAAGTTCTTACAAAAACTTGCTAGAAATCCTAATGCTAGTGCTATAAATTTAGCCTTTACAAAACATATTACAAATGCTCTCATTAAAGCTAGGGAAGAGAAATTAAAACTTGAAGTTTCCATTCCTAGGAAGTTGGAAGATGGTTGGGAGCCCATCATTAAGATGAAAGTCAATGATTTTGATTGTAATGCTTTATGTGATCTTGGTGCAAGTATTTGTTATGCCTAAGAAACTTTATGATATGCTTGACTTGCCACCACTGAAAAATTGTTATTTGGATGTTAATCTTGCTGATAATTCTATAAAGAGACCTTTAGGGAGGATTGATAATGTTCAAATTACGGTTAACAATGACCTTGTTCCTGTTGATTTTTTTGTCTTGGATATTGAATGCAATGCATCTTGTCCTATTGTTTTGGAAAGACCCTTTCTTCGAACTGTTGGTGCTATTATCGATATGAAAGAAGGAAATATTAAGTATCAATTCCCTCTTAAGAAAGGTATGGAACACTTCCCTAGAAAGAGAATGAAGATGCCTTTTGATTCTATTATTAGAACAAATTATGATGTTGATGCTTCTTCTCTCGATGTTACTTGATTTGCACTTTCTGCGCCTAGCTGAAAGGCGTTAAAGAAAAGCACTTCTTGGGAGATAACCCATGTTGTTTTTATTTTTACTACTGTTTTGTTGAGTCTTGGAAGTTGTTACTACTGTAGCAACCTCTCCTTATCATTTTGTTGTGCCAAGTAAAGTCTCTAATAGAAGGTTGATACTAGATTTGGATTTCTGCGCAGAAACAGATTTCTTGTCTATCACGAATTCACGTTTTTCTCTCTGTAGAAGAATCAAAAAAATCAGCGAAAATTCATGCATGATCCTCAGATATGTACGCAACTTTCATTAGTTTTGAGTTTTTCCATCTGATCAAGTTAAGTGCCTCAGAAAAATTCGTCTTTATGGAATGTTCTGTTTTGACAGATTCTCCCTTTTTTATTTCGCATTGCCTCTTTTACTGTGTTGAGTGGATTTCTTTGTTCCATTAACTTTCAGTAGCCTTGGGTAATGTCCAAAAGTGTTAAGAATGATTGTGTCCTCTCTGAACATGTGAATTTTTGATTATGCACTAACCCTCTAATGAGTTTGCTTTAAGTTTGGTGTGGAGGAAGTTTTCGAGGGTCAAGAGAGGAGGATGATATAATATGATCAAGAAGAGTGAAAAGTCTAAGCTTGGGGATGCCCCGTGGTTCATCCCTGCATATTTCAAGAAGACTCAAGCATCTAAGCTTGGGGATGCCCAAGGCATCCCATTCTTCATCGACAACTTATCAGGTCACCTCTAGTGAAACTATATTTTTATTCCGTCACATCTTATGTGCTTTACTTGGAGCGTCTGTTTGTTTTTATTTTTGTTTTTGTTTGAATAAAATCGGATCCTAGCATTCCTTGTATTGGAGAAAGACACGCTCCGCTTTTTCATTGAACACTGGTGTTCTTAGCTTTACTTTAATGTTCATGGCGAAGTTGAAAACCGCTTCGTTGATTGCTATTTGGTTGGAAACAGAAAATGCTTCATGTGGTAAATGGTATATTATCTTGAATAATTTGATACTTGGCAATTGTTTTGAGCTCTCAAGTAGATCATGTTTAAGCTTTTGCATCATGTAGTTTAAACCTATTAGTTGAAATTTGGAGTGCATGATTGATCTCTCTAAGGTCTAGATATTTTCTGGTAAAAGTGTTTGAGCAACAAGGAGACAATGTAGAGTCTTATAATGCTTGCAATATGTTTTTATGTAAGTTTTGTTGTACCGGTTCATACTTGTGTTTGCTTCAAACAACCTTGCTAGCCAAAGCCTTGTACTGAGAGGGAATGCTTCTCGTGCATCCAAAATCTTGAGCCAAAACTCATGCCATTTGTGTCCACCATAACTACCTACTATGTGGTATTTTTCTGCCATTCCAAAGTAAATTGCTTGCGTGCTACCTTTAAAAATTTCATTCTTTGTCTTTGCAATACATAGCTCATGGGAAAATAGCCTAAAAAACTATTGTGGTGATGAATATGTTGCTATGTATCTTAGTTCTTATAAGTTGCTTGTTGAGCGGTAACCATGTTTGTGGGGACGCCATCAACTGTTACACCTTTGTTGAATATCATGTGAGTTGCTATGCATGTTCGATTTGTCTGAAGTAAGGGTGATTTATCATGATTAAATGGTTTGAGTATGCATAATGTTAGAGAAGAACATTGGGCCGCCAACCAAAGCCATGTATCATGGTGGAAGTTTCAGCTTGGACATTAATCCTCAATCTCTTATGAGAATATTATCTGTTGTATGCTTAAGCATTAAAAGAGAGTCCATTATCTGTTTTCTATGTTGTCCCGGTATGGATGTCCTCAAGTTGAGATCTATCAAAATGAGAAATCAAATGCGATCTATCTCCTTGGACCTTTGTACAGGTGGCATAGAGGTACCCCTTTGTGACACTTGGTTGAAACATATGTAATGCAATGATAATCCATGGAAATCCGAGCTAATTAGGACAAGGTGCGTACACTATTGGTATTCGATGCATGAGGCTTGCAACTTATAGGAAGTTTTATGCATAACACATATGAATTATTACTACCGTTGACAAAATTGTTTCCATGTTTTCAAAATAAAAAGCCCTAGCACATGAGTAATCCCTGCTTCCCTCTGCGAAGGGCCTTTTTTTACTTTATGTTGAGTCAGTTTACCTACTTCTTTCTATCTTAGAAGCAAACACTTGTGTCAACTGTGTGCATTGATTCTTACATACTTGCTTATTTGCATTCATCATATTACTTTGTGTTGACAATTATCCATGAGATATACATGTTACAAGTTAAAAACAACTGCTGAAACTTATATCTTCCTTTGTGTTGCTTCAAAACCTTCTATTAAGAATCTATTGCTTTATGAGTTAGCTCTTATGCAAGTCTTATTGATGCTTGTCTTGAAAGTACTATTCATGAAAAGTTTTTGCTATATGATTCAGTTGTTTAGTCATTATCTTTTTGTTAGCAAACCATTGCTTTGAATCACTTCATTCATCTCATATGCTTTACAATAGTATTGATCAAGATTATGATAGTAGCATGTCACTTCAGAAATTATCCTTGTTATCGTTTACCTACTCGAGGGTGATACGTCTCCAACGTATCGATAATTTCTTATGTTCCATACTACTTTATTGATGATACCTACATGTTTTATGCACATTATATGTCATATTTATGCATTTTCTGGAACTAACCTATTAACAAGATGCCGAAGAGCCAGTTGCTGTTTTCTGCTGTTTTTGGTTTCAGAAATCCTAGTAAAGAAATATTCTCGGAATTGGACGAAACTTTCGCCCGGGGTCCTATTTTGCACGAAGCTTCCAGAAGACCGAAGACCTAACGAAGTGGGGCCACGAGGCGGCCAGGAGGGAGGCCGGCGCGGCCCAGGCCCGGCCGCGCCGACCTACCTCCTGGGCCCTCGTGTGGCCCCCGCGTTGACCCTCCGCCTACTTAAAGCTTTCGTCGCGAAACCCCCACCGAGAGCCACGATACGGAAAACCTTGAGACGCCGCCGCGAATCCCATCTCGGGGATTCGGAGATCGCCTCCGGCACCTGCCGGAGGGGATTCATCTCCCGGAGGACTCTACACCGCCATGGTCGCCTCCGGAGTGATGAGTGAGTATTTCACCCCTGGACCATGGGTCCATAGCAGTAGCTAGATGGTTGTCTTCTCCTTGTTGTGCTTCATTGTTGGATCTTGTGAGCTGCCTAACATGATCAAGATCATCTATCTGTAATACTATATGTTGTGTTTGTCGGGATCCGATGGATAGAGAGTACTATGATTATGGTGATTATCAATCTATTGTTTATGTGTTGTTTATGATCTTGCATGCTCTCCGTTATTAGTAGAGGCTCTGGCCAAGTTTTTACTCTTAACTCCAAGAGGGAGTATTTATGCTCGATAGTGGGTTCATGCCTCCATTGAATCTGGGACAGTGACAGAAAGTTCTAAGGTTGTGGATGTGTTGTTGCCACTAGGGATAAAACATTGATGCTATGTCTAAGGATGTAGTTGTTGATTACATTACGCACCATACTTAATGCAATTGTCTGTTTGCAACTTAATACTGGAGGGGGTTCGGATGATAACCGAAGGTGGACTTTTTAGGCATAGATGCAGTTGGATGGCGGTCTATGTACTTTGTCATAATGCCCAATTAAATCTCACTATATTTATCATATCATGTATATGCATTGTTATGCCTTTCTCTATTTGTCAATTGCCACTGTAATTTGTTCACCCAACATGCTTTATCTTATGGGAGAGACACCTCTAGTGAACTGTGGACCCGGTCCTATTCTTTACATAGCATACAATCTATTTGTTTTACTGTTTTCTTTGCAAACATCTTCCACTCGATACGTTTAATCCTTTGTTACAGCAAGCCGGTGAGATTGACAACCTCACTGTTTCGTTGGGGCAAAGTACTTTGGTTGTGTTGTGCAGGTTCGCGTTGGCGCCGGAATCCCTGGTGTTGCGCCGCATCATATTTCGCGACCATCAACCTTCAACGTGCTTCTTGGCTCCTACTGTTCGATTAAACCTTGGTTTCTTTCTGAGGGAAAACTTGCTCTGTGCGCATCATACCTTCCTCTTGGGGTTCCCAACGAACGTGTGAGTTACACGCCATCAAGCTCTTTTGGCGCCGTTGCCGGGAGATCAAGACACGCTGCAAGGGAGTCTCCACTTCTCAATCTCTTTACTTTGTTTTTGTCTTGCTTTATTTTATTTACTACTTTGTTTGCTGCACCTAAACAAAACACAAAAAAATTAGTTGCTAGTTTTACTTTATTTACTGTCTTGCTCTCTATATCAAAAACACAAAAAAATTAGTTACTTGCATTTACTTTATCTAGTTTGTTTTATTTACCGTTGCTAAAATGAATACCCCTGAAAATACTAAGTTGTGTGACTTCACAAATGCAAATAATAATGATTTCCTATGCACACCTATTGCTCCACCTGCTACTACAGCAGAATTCTTTGAAATTAAACCTGCTTTACTGAATTTGGTTATGAGAGAACAATTGTTAGTTCTGATGATGCTGCTGCCCATCTCAATAATTTTGTTGAACTTTGTGAAATGCAAAAGTATAAAGATGTAGATGGTGATATTATTAAATTGAAAGTGTTTCCTTTCTCATTAAGAGGAAGAGCTAAAGATTGGTTGCTATCTTTGCCTAAGAATAGTATTGATTCATGGACTAAATGCAAGGATGCTTTTATTGGTAGATATTATCCTCCCGCTAAAATTATTTCTTTGAGAAGTAGCATAATGAATTTTAAGCAATTAGATACTGAACATGTTGCTCAAGCTTGGGAGAGAATGAAAACTTTGGTAAAGAATTGCCCAACCCATGGACTGACTACTTGGATGATCATCCAAACCTTCTATGCAGGACTAAATTTTTCTTCGCGGAATTTATTGGATTCAGCTGCTGGAGGTACCTTTATGTCCATCACATTGGGGGCGGCTACAAAACTTCTTGATGATATGATGATAAATTACTCTGAATGGCACACGGAAAGAGCTCCACAAGGAAAGAAGGTAAATTCTGTTGAGGAAACCTCTTCCTTGAGTGATAAGATTGATGTGATTATGTCTATGCTTGTGAACGGTAGATCTAATGTTGATCCAAATAATGTTCCTTTAGCTTCATTGGTTGCTCAAGAAGAAAATTTTGATGTGAATTTCATTAAAAATAATAATTTCAACAACAATGCTTATAGGAACAACTCTGGTAATAACTATAGGCCATATCCTTCTGCTAATGGTAATGGTTATGGTAATTCTTATGGGAATTCTTACAACAATAATAGGAATGTACCCTCTGGCCTTGAAGCCATGCTTAAAGAATTTATTAGTACACAAACTGCTTTTAACAAATCTGTTGAGGAAAAGCTTGATAAAATTGATATTATTGCTTCTAGAGTTGATAGACTTGCCTCTGATGTTAATCTTTTAAAATTGAAAGTTATGCCTAATAATGATATTGATAATAAGATCACTACTACAGCAAATGCCATCCAAGTTAGAATTAATGAGAATATAAGATTAATGGCTGAACTGTGGGATAGAGAAGAAAATGAAAAACTAGCTAAAGAGAATAATGTAGCTAAAGTTTGGACTATTACCACCACTAGTAATGCTAATTCTCCACATGTTGCTGCACCTCCTACTATCAATGGTAATATAATTGGTGTTGGCAATGTTTCTACTCCTAGTGCAAAGCGTACAAAACTGCTAAAATTGAAACTGCTTGTGATAAAACTGCTGAAATTTTTCCAACCTTGGGAACAATGATCCCATTGCTGTAGCTCATAATGATTTAGATTTTGATGATTGCCACATCTCTGAAGTTATAAAGTTCTTACAAAAACTTGCTAAAAGTCCTAATGCTAGTGCTATAAATTTAGCCTTTACAAAACATATTACAAATGCTCTCATAAAACCTAGAGAAGAGAAACTAAAACTTGAAACTTCTATTCCTAGAAAGTTAGAGGATGGTTGGGAGCCCATCATTAAAATGAAATTCAATGACTTTGAATGTAATGCTTTATGTGATCTTGGTGCAAGTATTTCTGTTATGCCTAAAAAGATTTATGATATGCTTGACTTGCCACCATTGAAGAATTGTTATTTGGATGTTAATCTTGCCGATAATGTTAAAAAGAAACCTTTGGGGAGGATTGATAATGTGCATATTACGGTTAACAATAACCTTGTCCCCGTTGATTTTGTTGTCTTGGATATCGAATGCAATGCATCTTGTCCAATTGTGTTGGGAAGACCTTTTCTTCGAACTGTTGGTGCTGTTATTGATATGAGGGAAGGTAATATTAAATATCAATTTCCTCTCAAGAAAGGTATGGAACACTTCCCTAGAAAGAGAATGAAGTTGCCTTTTGATTCTATTATTAGAACAAGCTATGATGTTGATGCTTCTACTCTCGATGTTACTTGATTTGCACTTTCTGCGCCTAGCTGAAAGGCGTTAAAGAAAAGCGCTTATGGGAGACAACCCATGTTTTTACCTACAGCAATTTTTTGTTTTGTTGAGTCTTGGAAGTTGTTTACTACTGTAGCAACCTCTCCTTATCAAGTTTTTGTGCCAAGTAAAGTTTCTATGTCAAAGTTGATGTTATATTTGGGATCGCTGCGAAACAGCATTGCTGTCTGTCACGAATCTGGGCACAGTTCTCTGTAGAAAATTCGAAAAAAATCTGCCAATTTACGAGCGTGATCCTCAGATATGTACGCAACTTTCATTAGTTTTGAGTTTTTCCATTTGAGCAAGTTAGGTGCCATTTTAAAATTCGTCTTTACGGACTGTTCTGTTTTTGACAGATTCTGCCTTTTATTTCGCATTGCCGCTTTTGTTAAGTTGAATGAGTTTCTTTGTTCCATTAACTTTCAGAAGTTATGTGCAATGTCCAGAAGTGTTAAGAATGATTGTGTCACCTCTGAATGAGTGAATTATTAATTGTGCACTAACCCTCTAATGAGTTTGCTTGAAGTTTGGTGTGAAGGAAGTTTTCAGGGGTCAAGAGAGGAGAATGATATACTATGATCAAGAGGAGTGAAAGCTCTAAGCTTGGGGATGCCCCGTGGTTCACCCCTGCATATTTTAAGAAGACTCAAGCATCTAAGCTTGGGGATGCCCAAGGCATCCCCTTCTTCATCGACAACATCATCAGGTTCCTCCCCGAAACTATATTTTTATTCAATCACATCTTGTGTTCTTTACTTGGAGCGTCGGTTTGTTTCGTTTTTGTTTTTGTTTGAATAAGATGGATCCTAGCATTCACTTTGTGGGAGAGACACGCTCCGCTGTTGCATATGGACACATGTGTCCTTAGGTTTTACTCATAATGTTCATGGCGAAGTTTCTTCTTCGTTAAATTGTTATATGGTTGGAATTGGAAAATGCTACATGTAGTAATTCTAAAATGTCTTGGATAATGTGATACTTGGCAATTGTTGTGCTCATGTTTAAGCTCTTGCATCATATGCTTTGCACCCATTAATGAAGAAATACATAGAGCTTGCTAAAATTTGATTTGCATATTTGGTCTCTCTAAGGTCTAGATAATATCTAGTATTGAGTTTTGAACAACAAGGAAGAGAGTGTAGAGTCTTATAATGTTTACAATATGTCTTTTATGTGAGTCTTGCTGCACTTGTTCATCCTTGAGTTTGCTTCAAATAACCTTGCTAGCCTAAACCTTGTATCGAGAGGGAATACTTCTCATGCATCCAAAATCCTTGAGCCAACTACTATGCCATTTGTGTCCACCATACCTACCTACTACATGGTATTTCTCTGCCATTCCAAAGTAAATTGCTTGAGTGCTACCTTTAAAATTCCATCATTCACCTTTGCAATATATAGCTCATGGGACAAAATAGCCTTAAAAACTATCGTAGTATTGAATATGTACTTATGCACTTTATATTTTATTAAGTTGCTGTTGTGCGATAACCATGCTTCTGGGGAACGCCATCAACTATTGTTGAATATCATGTGAGTTGCTATGCATGTCCGTCTTGTCTGAAGGTCTATCATTTTAGTGGTTGGAGCATGCAAAATTGTTAGAGAAGAACATTGGGCCGCTAACTAAAGCCATGAACCATGGTTGAAGTTTCAGTTTTGGACATATATCCTCAATCTCATATGAGAATAATAACTTTGCTACATGCTTATGCATTTAAGAGGAGTCCATTATCTGTTGTCCATGTTGTCCCGGTATGGATGTCTAAGTTGAGAATAATCAAAAGCGAGAAATCCGAAATGCGAGCATTCTCCTTAGACCTTTGTACAGGCGGCATGGAGGTACCCCTTTGTGACACTTGGTTGAAACATGGCATGCAAAGATCCGGTAGTCCAAGCTAAGTAGGACGAGGTGCGGGCACTATTAGTATACTATGCGTGAGGCTTGCAACTTGTAAGATATAATTTTCATAACTCATATGCTTTATTACTACCGTTGACAAAATTGTTTCATGTTTTCAAAATAAAAGCTCTAGCACAAATACAGCAATCGATGCTTTCCTCTTTGAAGGACCATTCTTTTACTTTTATTGTTGAGTCAGTTTACCTATCTTCCTCCACCTTAAGAAGCAAACACTTGTGTGAATTGTGCATTGATTCCTACATACTTGCATATTGCACTTGTTATATTACTTTATGTTGACAATATCCATGAGATATACATGTTATAAGTTGAAAGCAACCGCTGAAACTTAATCTTCCTATGTGTTGCTTCAACACCTTTACTTTGATTTATTGCTTTATGAGTTAACTCTTATGCAAGACTTATTGATGCTTGTCTTGAAGTACTATTCATGAAAAGTCTTTGCTTTATGATTCAGTTGTTTACTCATGTCATTACCTTTGTTTTGATCGCTGCATTCATTACATATGTTTACAAATAGTATGATCAAGATTATGATGGCATGTCACTTCAGAAATTATCTTTGTTATCGTTTTGCTCGGGACGAGAGAACTAAGCTTGGGGATGCTGATACGTCTCCAACGTATCGATAATTTCTTATGTTCCATACTACTTTATTGATGATACCTACATGTTTTATGCATTATATGTCATATTTATGCATTTTGGAACTAACCTATTAACAAGATGCCGAAGAGCCAGTTGCTGTTTTCTGCTGTTTTTGGTTTCAGAAATCCTAGTAAAGAAATATTCTCGGAATTGGACGAAACTTTCGGCCAGGGTCCTATTTTTGCACGAAGCTTCCAGAAGACCGAAGACCTAACGAAGTGGGGCCACGAGGCGGCCGGAGGGAGGCCGGCGCGGCCAGGGCCTGGCCGCGCCGACCTACCTCCTGGGCCTCGTGTGGCCCCCGCGTTGACCCTCCGCCTACTTAAAGCTTCCGTCGCGAAACCCCCATCGAGAGCCACGATACGGAAAACCTTACGGAGACGCCGCCGCCGCGAATCCCATCTCGGGATTCGGAGATCGCCTCCGGCACCCTGCCGGAGGGGATTCATCTCCGGAGGACTCTACACCGCCATGGTCGCCTCCGGAGTGATGAGTGAGTAGTTCACCCTGGACCATGGGTCCATAGCAGTAGCTAGATGGTTGTCTTCTCCTTGTTGTGCTTCATTGTTGGATCTTGTGAGCTGCCTAACATGATCAAGATCATCTATCTGTAATACTATATGTTGTGTTTGTCGGGATCCGATGGATAGAGAGTACTATGATTATGGTGATTATCAATCTATTGTTTATGTGTTGTTTATGATCTTGCATGCTCTCCGTTATTAGTAGAGGCTCTGGCCAAGTTTTTACTCTTAACTCCAAGAGGGAGTATTTATGCTCGATAGTGGGTTCATGCCTCCATTGAATCTGGGACAGTGACAGAAAGTTCTAAGGTTGTGGATGTGCTGTTGCCACTAGGGATAAAACATTGATGCTATGTCTAAGGATGTAGTTGTTGATTACATTACGCACCATACTTAATGCAATTGTCTGTTGCTTTGCAACTTAATTGGAGGGGGTTCGGATGATAACCTGAAGGTGGACTTTTTAGGCATAGATGCATTGGATGGCGGTCTATGTACTTTGTCGTAATGCCCAATTAAATCTCACTATATTTATCATATCATGTATATGCATTGTTATGCCTTTCTCTATTTGTCAATTGCCCGACTGTAATTTGTTCACCCAACATGCTTTATCTTATGGGAGAGACACCTCTAGTGAACTGTGGACCCCGGTCCTATTCTTTACATAGCATACAATCTATTTGTTTTACTGTTTTCTTTGCAAACATCTTCCACTCGATACGTTTAATCCTTTGTTACAGCAAGCCGGTGAGATTGACAACCTCACTGTTTCGTTGGGGCAAAGTACTTTGGTTGTGTTGTGCAGGTTCCACGTTGGCGCCGGAATCCCTGTGTTGCGCCGCATCATATTTCGACCATCAACCTTCAACGTGCTTCTTGGCTCCCTACTGGTTCGATTAAACCTTGGTTTCTTTCTGAGGGAAAACTTGCTACTGTGCGCATCATACCTTCCTCTTGGGGTTCCCAACGAACGTGTGAGTTACACGCCATCAAGGGCGAGTAGGAACTAAGCTTGGGGATGCTTGATACGTCTCAAACGTATCTATAATTTCTTATGTTCCATGCTAGTTTTATGACAATACTCACATGTTTTATATACACTTTACATCATTTTGATGCATTTCCCGGCACTAACCTATTAACAAGATGCCGAAGTCCGTTCCTGTTTTTTGTTTCAGAAATCCTACACGAAATATTCTCGAAATTGGACGAAACAAAAGCCCACGGTCTTATTTTGCACGGAGCCTTCCAGAAGTCCGAAGAGGAGACGAAGAGGGGCGACGAGGCGGCACACCCTAGGAGGCGCGGCCCCACCCTGGCCGCGCCGCCCTATGGGGGGGCCCTCGTCCGACTCTGCCCCTTCGCCTATATATTCTCTCCGTCGCGAAAACCCTAGTACCGAGAGCCACGATGCGGAAAAAGTTCCAGAGACGCCGCCGCCGTCAATCCCATCTTGGGGGATGATGACCCATAAGTATAGGGGATCGCAACAGTCTTCGAGGGAAGTAAAACCCAATTTATTGATTCGACACAAGGGGAGCCAAAGAATATTTGTAAGCCTTAACAGCGGAGTTGTCAATTCAGCTGCACTGGAAGCAGACTTGCTCGTAGTTTATCGTAGCAACAGTTTTATAGCAGAGTAGTGAAATATAAGCAGCAGTGTAATAAGGATAGCAGTAGTGATTTTAGTAAACAGCAGGATTAAAATACTGTAGGCATAGGGATGGACGAACGGGCGCTGCATGGATAAGATAACTCATGTAATAATCAAGGCTAGGCATTTGCAGATAATAATAAAACGGTATCCAAGTACTAAACAACCATAGGCATGTGTTCCGTATATAGTCGTACGTGCTCGCAATGAGAAACTTGCACAACATCTTTTGTCCTACCAGCCGGTGGCAGCCGAGCCTCTAGGGAAACTACTGGTAGTTAAGGTACTCCTTTTAATAGAGTACCGGAGCAAAGCATTAACACTCCGTGAACACATGTGATCCTCATATCACAGCCTTCCCCTCCGGTTGTCCCAATTTCTGTCACTTTGGGGCCTCGGGTTCCGGACAGCAATATGTGTATACAACTTGCAGGTAAGATCATAAAACAATGAATATCCTCATGAATCAATAACATGTTCGGATCTGAAATCATGGCACTCGGGCCCTAGTGACAAGCATTAAGCATAACAAGTTGCAACAATATCATAAAAGTACCAACAACGGATACTAGGCACTATGCCCTAACAATCTTATGGCTATTACATGACAAATCTCATCCAATCCCTACCATCCCCTTCAGCCTACAGCGGGGAATTACTCACACATGGATGGGGGAATCATGGATGGTCGATGGAGAGGCGTCGGTGGTGATGATGGCGATGATCTCCTCCAATTCCCCGTCCCGGCAGGGTTCCAGAACGGAGTTTCTGATCCCGAGATTGGGTTTCGCGATGGCGGCGGAGTTCTGGATGTCTTCTGGAAAAGTGGTCGAACCCCCTCGCGTTTTTAGGTCAGAGGCCTTAAGTAGTCGAGGGGGCGTCGGGTGGCCGAGGCGCCCTCACCATAAGGCGGCGCGCCCCCCTCCTTAGCCGCACCGGCCTATGGTGTGGGGGCCGTGGGCCTCCCCCTGGCCTGCCCTTCTGGCTTTGTATGTCTTCTATAAAAAGAGGCCCTTTGCAATTATTTCCGGGGATTTTCCTGAAAGTTGATTTTCTGCACAAAAATAAGACACCAGGCAATTCTGCTGAAAACAGCGTTAGTCCGTGTTAGTTGTATCCAAAATACACAAATTAGAGGCAAAACAATAGCAAAGGGTTCGGGAAAGTAGATACGTTTTGGACGTATCAACTCCCCCAAGCTTAGCTTATTGCTTGTCCTCAAGCAATTCAGTTAACAACTGAGTGCGATAAAAGAACTTTCATGAACACATTTGCTCATATGATGTAAATATTCTCATTATATGGACTAGTACTTAGGCAATTCATAATAAGATAAATGCAAATAAAGTCATCTAATAGCTTGTGATACGTCCATTTTGCATCAGTATTTTATATCATAATTTACTATTATTCATTGATATATTTCATATTTATAGATGATACTTATGTTATTTCACCTATTTTGCATGTTTCATGATTATTGGAGAATTATTCACCGGAGTCAGAATTCTGCTGGAAAAAGCACCGCCAGGATACAATATTTCTGAAGATCGACAATTGACGGAAAATACACCGAAGCTCCTATTCTCCCAAATGATGTAGCCAGCCAAAAGGGGAGGCCGAGGAGGGCCGCCAAGGCCCCCCCCATAGGCCGGCGCGGGCTCCACCCTGGCCGCGCCGCCATGTGGGGAGGGGGCCCATGACCCCCCTCGGCCATATCTCCTTCGCGTACTTCATCTCCCGAGAACCCTAAGGTACAGGGAGGCATCGAGGATAGACACAGCCGCCTCTGCGGGGCGGAAAAATACCAGAGAGAAAAGAGCTCTCCGGTGGGCAGAAATCCGCCGGGGAAATTTCCTCCCGGAGGGGGAAATCGTCGCCATCGTCACCATCATCGAGCTGGACTTCATTGGGATCATCATCATCATCATCATCTCCACCATCGACACCGCCATCTCCACCGCTGCACCTCGTCTCCGCTGTAACATCTTGGGTTGAATCTTGATTATTTCATAGGGGAAACTCTCCCGGTGTTGATTACTCCTTGTTATTGATGCTATTGAGTGAAACCATTGGATCAAGGTTTATGTTCAGATTGTTACCTATCATCATATCACCTCTGATCATGTTCCATATTATGTCTCGTGAGTAGTTCGTTTAGTTCTTGAGGACATGGGTGAAGTCTAAATGTTAGTAGTGAACTATGTTGAGTAATATTTAATGGTTTGATATTTAAGTTGTGGTGTCATTCTTCTAGTGGTGTCATGTGAACGTCGACTACATGATACTTCACCTTTATGGGCCTAGGGGAATACATCTTGTATTCGTTTGCTAATTGTGGGGTTGCCGGAGTGACAGCAACCTGAACCCCCGTTGGTATATCGATGCAGGAGGGATAGCAGGATCTCAGAGTTTAAGGCTGTGGTTAGATTTATCTTAATTACTTTCTTGTATTTGCGGATGCTTGCAAGGGGTTTAATCACAAGTATGTATTAGTCCTAGGAAGGGCGGTGCATTAGCATAGGTTCACCCACACAACACTTATCGAAACAATGAAGATTAATCAACTATATTAAGCGAAAGCACTAGACTAAATTCCCGTGTGTCCTCAAGAATGTTTGGTCATTATAAGTAAACAAACCGGCTTGTCCTTTGTGCTAAAAAGGATTGGGCCACTCGCTGCAATTATTACTCTCGCATTTTACTTACTTGTATTTTATTTATCTGCTATATCAAAACCCCCTGAAAACTTGTCTGTGAGCATTTACAGTGAATCCTTCATCGAAACTACTTGTCAACACCTTCTGCTCCTCGTTGGGTTCGACACTCTTATTTATCAAAAGTACTACGATACACCCCCTATACTTGTGGGTCATCAAGACTATTTTCTGGCGCCGTTGCCGGGGAGTGAAGCGCTATTGGTAAGTGGAATTGGTAAGGAAAACTTTTACTGTACGTGTTGTTTTTGTTTCTGCTGCTATAATTAATTATGGAGAGATCTTCTCTTGAATTCATATTTGGGAAATCTACTACTACAAAGGTAGTGGATGAGGCGCCAGGTGAGGAAGTAATTCCATATAAAATACCTATGAAAATTATTGAACGTGTTGTGGATAACCGCTATGAAGGGGATGGAACTGTTCATCCTGGAGATCATTTAATGTTTTTACATGAATTATGCGGGTTATTCAAGTGTGCAGGTATTTCAATGGATGAAGTTAGGAAGAAATTATTCTCTATGTCGCTGTCTGGTAAAGCGGCGCATTGGTATAAACTGCTGAAGGATGGGCATTCTCTTGATTGGAAGGATATTGTGCCTCTATTTTATTCTAAATTCTATCCTCCAAGTGAAATTCACAAAGACCGAAACCGCATATATAATTTCTGGCCTCATGATGGAGAGAGTATTGCCCAAGCAGGGGGAGATTGAAGTCTTTAATGCTCAAGTGCCCCATTCATGAGCTTCCTGGTAATATCATCGTTGATAATTTCTATGCAAGACTTTCTTTTCAAGATAAAACCTTGCTGGATACTACTTGTTCTGGATCATTCACACGCAGCAAAGAAGAGTTTAAATGGGACCTTCTTGATCGGATTCAAGAGAATACTGAAGGATGGGAGAACGACAAAGGTAGAGAGTCAGGTATAAATTATGATTATGAATGCATTGAAACTTTTATGGATACTGATAAATTTCGTAATATGAGTGCTACTTATGGTCTTGACTCTCAAGTTGTTGCAAATTTTTATAAAGCTTTTGCCTCTCATTTTGAATTGCCTAGGAAGAATTTTAATAAGTATCATGAACCTTACAAAGATAAAACTGATTCACCTATAGGTAAATGTATTGAAGTTAAAATTGTTGATAACATTCTTCCTGAAGCCTATATTGAAAAAATCTCCTTTCCCTGCTAAAATGAAGGAGTATTCTTTTATAACTAGTGTGGTTAATAAAAGTGCAAAGAAACCTATAGAACCTGAGGAGCAAATAAATGTTGAACCTGCTGTTGCAATAGTTAAAGATCTTGTAACTGAAAATGTAGAAGATGGTCACATCATTTTCTGTGAAGATGCTTCTAATATTGTTTCACATCCTAGTAAGTCTAGGAAAGCTAGTGTTCCTATGCTCTCTGTTAGAATTGGTGATCATTGCTATTATGGTTTATGCGATATTGGTGCAAGTATTAGTGTCATTCCTTATGAGCTTTACAGGGAAATCATGCATGAAATTGGTTCTTGTGAACTCGAAGATATTGATGTGGTTATTCGGCTAGCTAATAGAGAAACTATCTCTCCTATTGGTATTGTTCGAGATGTTGAAGTTTTATGTGGTAAGATTAAATATCCTGCTGACTTTTTGGTACTTGGTTCTGCTGCTAGTAAGACTTGTCCTGTCATTTTTGGTAGACCTTTTCTAAATACTTGTGGAGCTATTATAGATTGTAAGAAAGAAAAAGTTGTGACTAAATTTGCTGGTGAATCTTATGAGTTTAATTTCTCTAAATTTGCCAAAGCTCCTTATGAAGCTGAATTGCCAAATGATGACTTTAGAGTTGAACAACTTGCGTCTATTGCTCTTGCTCCTACTAATCCTTTGCAGCAATATTTGGAGGATCACGAGAGTGAAGTATTTAGGGAAGAAAGGAATGAGCTTGATGAAATCTTCCTTCGTCAACCCATTCTTAAGCATGATTTACCGGTCGAAGATCTAGGTATGACACCACCACCAAAGGAAGATCCTGTTTTTGATTTGAAACCATTACCTGATAATCTTAAGTATGCTTATATTGATGATAATAAAACATATCCTGTTATTATTAGTGCTAAGCTTTCAGATTTTGAGGAAGAAAGATTATTGGAAATATTGAAGAAACACCGAGGAGCTATTGGCTACACTCTTGATGACTTGAAGGGGATTTCTCCCTCTATTTGCCAACATGCCATCAACATGGAAGATGATGCAAAGCCTGTTGTTGAACATCAGCGTCGTCTAATTCCTAAGATGAAGGATGTGGTAAGGAATGAGGTATTGAAACTTCTTGAAGCTGGTATTATATATCCTATTGCTGATAGTAGATGGGTTAGTCCTGTACATTGTGTTCCTAAGAAAGGAGGAATAACTGTTGTACCTAATGATAATGATAAGCTCATTCCTCAAAGAGTAGTTGTAGGGTATAGAATGTGCATTGATTTTCGTAAGGTTAATACAGTTACTAAGAAAGATCATTACCCTTTACCATTTATTGATCAAATGCTAGAAAGGTTATCTAAAAACACTCATTTCTGCTTTCTTGATGGTTATTCTGGTTTTCACAAATTGCTGTTAGACCTAAAGATCAAGAGAAAAGCACTTTCACTTGTCCCTATGGAACTTATGCTTATAGGCGTATGCCTTTTGGTTTATGTATTGCTCCTGCTACTTTTCAAAGATGCATGTCTGCTATTTTTCATGGTTTTTGTGAAAAGATTGTAGAGGTTTTCATGGATGATTTTTTTGTCTATGGGAATTCTTTTGATAATTGTTTGCGAAACCTTGATAAAGTTTTGCAGAGATGTGAAGAAACTAACCTTGTTCTTAATTGGGAGAAATGCCACTTTATGGTTAATGAAGGAATTGTATTGGGACATAAAATTTCGAGAGAGGTATTGAAGTTGATAGAGCTAAAGTTGAAGCAATTGAGAAGATGCCCTATCCTAGGGATGTTAAAGGTATTCGTAGTTTTCTTGGTCATGCTGATTTTTATAGGAGATTTATTAAAGATTTCTCTAAAATTTCAAAGCCTCTTACTAATCTTCTTCAAAAGGATGTACCTTTTGTTTTTGATGATGATTGTAAGGAAGCCTTTGAAACTCTAAAGAAAGCCTTAACAACTGCTCCTGTAGTTGAACCTCCTGATTGGAATTTCCCTTTTGAAATTATGTGTGATGCTAGTGATTTTGCTGTAGGTGTTGTTCTTGGACAGCGAGTAGATAAAAAATTGAATGTTATTCATTATGCTAGTAAGACTCTAGATGCTGCTCAAAGAAATTATGCTACAACTGAAAAAGAGTTATTAGCCGTAGTTTTTGCTTGTGACAAGTTTAGACCTTATATTGTTGATTCAAAAGTCACAGTTCATACTGATCATGCTGCAATTAGGTACCTTATGGAAAAGAAAGGTGACACGCGTGAATGCACACGTCCGTTGGGAACCCCAAGTGGAAGGTGTGATGCATATAGAAGCAAGTTTCCCTCAGTATGAAACCAAGGTTATCGAACCAGTAGGAGCCAAGAAGCACGTGAAGGTTGTTGGTGGAGGAGTGTAGTGCGGCGCAACACCAGTGAAACCGGCGCCAACGTGGAACCTGCACAACACAATCAAGATACTTTGCCCCAACGTAACAGTGAGGTTGTCAATCTCACCGTTACCACCCGATTTTGGCCAAATCAGGAGATGGGCCGTAAGTGAAGATGGGCTTGAAGGACGTACACGTGGAGCATCAAGCGGCCTTGCGCTAAGAGTTTGGGCTAAGTGGCCCGTGTATCTGTAATATAGTAGATCGCATTGTAATTTAGATTAAAGAGATAGAGTCTGGCCCGTGCACGGTTAGGTGCACGCCTCAATTAGAAAGTCCATTGGACTATAAATATGTATCTAGGGTTATCGGAAAAGGAGGACAATCATCGTTCAACCAACACAAATCAGGCGCATCGCCACCCCTTTCTTCGAGGGTTTCTCCCGGGTAAGCACCATGCTGCCTAGATCGCATCTAGCGATCTAGGCATACGTTTATTCGTTAACCTTGTACTGCTCGTGCTGAAGCCTTGTTGATGGCGAGCAGTACTATTTATCCTTAGGTGTTTAGGGGCTTGCATTGATGCTTTGACGTGCATATCTGCGTGGCAATGCCGTCCCTCGACACCTAGCTGCCCTTACGTCTATCCAGACGTAAGGGCAGCATCTTGCTTGTTCGTTACTTAGTAGATCCGATCCGTTATAGTTGCTCCTTGCTCCGCAAGGATTAGTTTAATATCTGCATAGTTAGGCCTTACGCTGGGGTCGGAGGATCCGGTAGTGCGCTAGATGTTGTTCATCGTCCCTGCGAGGGATGTTCCGGAATCGACGTTATGTTGGTTTTTAGGCCTCTCGTATGGATGGTTTGCATCGTCTTCCGTAGCTGCTAGGCCCGATCGCACGTAGGACGTTCCGGTTATGCGGTGAAAACCCTAAACTGTCGTGGATCGTTTTAGCTTTGTCCTGATCAAGCAGGATCCCCATGCCATTGTAAATCCAACGTGAAACATGGGGCGATCGGCTCTTTGAGCCGATCCACAGGGAAACCTGAGAGCCGATAGGGCTCGTATTTAATGTTTACGTGTCTACCATGCAGGAACAATCGAAGCACTAACACCTTCCTGATCGGGTCTAGGTCAAGTGGCACGCCCTAGCAACCGCCAGGATGTTGGCCAGAAGATTTGCGGGACGACGCGAGGTGCCAGGGATCCACTAAGCGGCCCTGGGAGCTTCCCGGATCTTCGTGTTGCTCAGCCATTGCCCGTCGGTGGGTTTTGGAGGGGCACGCCCGGTGGGACACTCTTCTGCATACATCCACGTCAACATCGGCATCCGAGATGGCGGAGGAACCGATCACGTACGAGGATCTCCCCACGGAACACAAGAAGAAGTACGATGACCTGAAGGCCATCCTGGAGGCCGAACTCATCGGCTCCTTTGAGAAGACCCGGTCGCACGGCGTCAGGTTCAAAGGATTCGCACCACAAGGCATCCTCGATGGGTTGGATCTGTCTCTCCCTTCAGAGGAACGTACCAGAGCCCTGCGACAGGAGATCAACTACGTGGTGGCTCATTCACTGCATCGGCACTCTGAGAGCCTGGTGAACACTTTGGAGCGCGTTGCGCTCCGTGTGGTGCAAGAGATCATGGAGCGTCGGTACTCCCCTTCAGGACCTGTTCTAGGGACTCACCAGGGAGAGATGCAACTCCACACCAGGCCACCTCTGCCGTACGCAATGGCGGCTCCACAGCAACAAGGCTCACCGGCATACGTCGTCTACAAAGTTGGGGGTGACCCGGGCGACTATCAGTTCTTGCATGACCCGCCCAAGGAAATCCCACACGGATACGTGTGCACGTATGTGCCGGACTGCAACAACTGGACGCAGGCGATCCAGGCTCCACCGGAGGGATTGCCGGAGCAGGAGCAATTGTTCCGGCAGGAAGAACGCTGCAGCAGCGGGGAGTTTAGGAGCAGAAGCTGAGAAACAAGCGTGGCTAGCCAAGTATACCACTGCACCAGTCCAGGAAAGCTCAGCTGCCACTACCTCCACCGCAGATCAGATCAGCGTCCTGAGAGATCAGTTCGGCATCTTGCCGAAGAAGAAGATAATCGGCTATTCCAAGCCGTACCCCAATGAGTTCGACCTGATCCCACTACCACCCAAGTACCGGCTTCCGGACTTCAACAAATTCAGTGGGTCAGAAGGATCTAGCTCCATCGAGCACGTGAGCCGATACTTGGCCCAGCTGGGCATGGCTTCGGCATCGGATCAGCTACGGGTGAGGTGCTTCTCGCAATCCCTCACCGGTCCAGCTTTTGGATGGTACACCTCGTTGCAGCCAAATTCAGTGCGATCATGGAAGCAGATGGAGGAACTATTCCACACCCAATACCATTCAGAAACTACCGAAGCTGGTATTGCCGAACTAGCACAGGTTCGGCAAAAGCGAGGAGAGACAGTGGCTGAGTACATTCAGCGTTTCAGAACTGTCAAGAACCGATGCTATTCGGTTTATATAACTGAGAAAGAAGCAGTCGAGCTGGCCGTGGCAGGACTTGCAGCGTCATTCAAAGATCTGACGTTCCAAGTGGAGTACAACTCGTTGACGCACCTGGTCAGTAGGCTGACCTTATATGAACAGCGTCATCCAGAACTGTACCAGGACAAGTTCAAACGCGCGATAACCCTGGTCAATGCTGATGAGGATGAAGATTCTGCGGAAGATCAGGAAGTTGCGGTAGCCGAGTGGACTCGGACGCCAGTACTGTGTCCTGCAAATGGGTGAACCCGCCAGGGCCTCCAAGAGGGTTGGACTTTGACGTGACCAAGACTGAACAGATCTTCGATCTGCTACTGAAAGAGAAGCAGTTGAAGCTACCCGAAGGCCACAAGATCCCTACGGCGCAGGAGATGAACAAAAGGCCATACTGCAAATGGCATCATACGTTCACACACGCCACCAACGACTGCAAAGTATTGCGCGCACAAATTCAGATGGCGATAGAATCAGGCCGATTAACTTTCGGACAGTTTGCCATGAAGGTAGACATGCGTCCGTTTCCGGACGTCAACATGGTGGACCTAAGCCACTCCATAAGAGAGCCAGGGTTCTCTTTCGATGTCAATATGGCAGGGTTTGTGATCCGCCATGGCGTGGACAAAGCAGAGCAGCCACTCTCGTGGCAAAGATAAAGAGGAGGCCGTTCCACGCGACCGGCCCCAAGACGACGATAGACGGTACCTAACCGAGGAGGAGGTGAGAAGCATACGGTATCAACGCCCATTATCCGTGCATCTCCTCAACAAATATGAGCAGCAGTACGACCGACGTCGCCGCTACGACGACGATGATGGAGGATATCGTCGGTCTGATGCAAACAGGTATCGTCAGCGACAGGAACAACGACGGGTACGAACGTCACGCTGGAGGGAGGTCAAGGGAGCAAGACAACGTGGATAAGCACTGGAACTGTCCCTTCTTCAAACATTGCTGGGACTCAGGAATGAGCCGATTGCCAACAATCGAGAACTGCCCAGAGTGCAAACAGCAAAGGAAGAGGACAAATGTAGATTCAGTGTTCGAGCGTCTAGGGCCTCTCCCACCTCATAACAAGCGAGCTGAGTCATCTCAAGAAGAAGACTTCGAGGAGTCAGATGGAGAAGAAGATAGGTATCACCGACCAAGGTGGTGCCCTGATGGACTCAGCCATTCTCAGAAGCGTAGGGTGCAGCGGCTGCGAAACCTGGAAGAAGCCGAGGCACAGTACCTGTACACGTTGAGAAGAGCACGGCCCGATCTGGCCGTGAAAATCCAGCAAACATTGGAGACAAAGGCGCGCCCACCAAAGAAAGTATGGCGCCCAAAACAGGCGAAAGCCGATGCACAGGCATCGGCTGATGCCGATGCAGAGGCATCGGCTGATACAAACATGATATCCGTGACCCGGACGGAGTAGCAAGTCCAAGACATTGGACATACGTGGCAAGGCCGATCCCTGAGATCGGCCCTCAAAAAATGAAAAGCAAAGGGTCTCATCTCCAACATGCCACGTAGCTATAGTGGAAATCCGAGAAGTTGCAAATCATCGCCAAAGTATTGCAACGGAAAGGGAGGCCGATTCCCGCAATCGGCCATAAAAAATTATCCTCAACATACCTTGTCTGTGTTCAGCATTGATCCAACAGATGCCTGAAGAGCCGATGCCATCAATTACTTGACAGAATCGGCTCGGGGGGCACATAGATGGATGAGATACGAGGATACGGAGCTGGGAACGGATGTCAAATGTCCAACAGAGCAGCTCAAGCATGGGGGCCGATACATAAGCAAATCGGCAATAAAAAATTGAAATTTTTTAAGCACAGCCGATGCGTAGACATCGACTTAAGAATAAGAAAAAGCCGATGCATGGCCATCGAGACTCAAGGTGTACAACTGCTACAAGCAAGCCAAACAGAGCAGTAACATCTACTGGAGGAACCCCTCATTGGAATTGCTTGGCGATTCAGGCCCTCCCTTCAAGGACTTCCAACTCCTTCTGCAAGACTTCAAGCTCGGCAGCACCAGCAGAAACATCAGTTCAAGCTGCTGATATTGGCCGGTAAGTTTAAGGGATCACGACCCTGATCAACCGTGGGAGCAGCACAAACATGCAGTTCAGGGTAAGGGTGAGCCCGACGAAGGAGCATGTCTGGAAATGTTGTGGAATATTAGATATCTTGGAGGTTTTGGGTCATATCATATGCAATTTTCCAAATCAAAGACATAAAAATATATTGTCAGGATGGTTTATGATCAGCTTTCATGTAAAATTAAGTGCTAATGCATGATACTAAAAAATTGATGTAGAAAGATCTACATTATGGAACAGACTTGAAGAGATTCAGGGTGAAAATGCCCAACAGGACTAAAAGTTCTGTATTGTTTAATTTTTAGGAATGTTCTGTTCATCAGGAAAACAAAACACAGTATAAGGAAGCTATATAAAATGTGACGTGTTGCTGCGCCCATTATTTTTAAGATAGAATGATAGGAATTTTAAAAATATATAGGGCATTAAACATGGGAATGAAATACGTAATTTTACACATAAATTGGTTAGTTATTAAAAGGGGAAACTTCAGTATCAACTATCAAAAAAATGGAGTGGAACTTTACAGCTTCTAACGTAATAATGTGGTGGCAGAGGACCATATACCTAAGTAGACAGGAAGAGGGGAGCAAAAACTGATTGGTAAATAATTCTATTAAACAATATATGCAATAACAAATGGTAAGTTCATGTTAAAACAAATATAAAGTGTGAAAAGTTTCTCAAGATTTGCACAGACAAAGAGAGGCGTCTCATTATTAGAAAAGAAGACAGTTGCATATATACCAGAAAATTGATGAAGTACGAATGTACAACATGATTGAAAAGCTATAATCCCTTCGATGATGTCGAATGAGTCATCCCTTTTTAAAGCAGAGATTATGAACCAATCTTATCAAATAGAGTACATACAGAAATGGCTGCCACGTGTCAGTGGGTTCATGCTCCACACATCCTAGCAGTCGGTTCGGAGGTAAAAGCAATCTTAGTGAAGACCACCATGGATAATAGTAACGTTTTCACATGATAAATGGAATTGATACCTTTAGCTTTCATAATTATAGTTTTGTTGGGCTTTAAGGATATTATTGTTATCACAACATAAATTAGTTGTCAAAGTTGCATACTGTAAAATGACAGAGAAGCTGAAGGGGGAGGATATAGTGCAATCTGAACTACTCAAACAATCAACTATAGGAGTCCGCATACATGTGATATATATGTCCGCTAGCATGACCAGTAGGTAACTTAATAGATGGAATAAGTAGTAGCTCCTAGTGTCAATTAAAAGAGTACAGATAAAAGGGTATATATTTGTCAAAATGTATGTCATTGGTATCGAAGATATGGTGGGAAATCAATTAACAAAGGATTATCACAATCAGATCAAATAAGTAAAAGAATGAAACCACTGTCAAAGCAAGGTAGAAGCTCCATGTAGTAAATAAATAACAAGAGGTTAAGATAAAACTCAAGTTATTACCATTAAAAAATGAAGGAGCTGTAACCTGGCGCTTTTGGAATTCCTGAGCAATTTCACCAGCAAGGTTCCTGTCATGAGAAAAATCAGAAGAATCAAACAATCAGAAGGATCCGTGTCCTGCGGCCGCACCACGTAGAGCTCGAGCTGCTCCTTTAGCGCCTGGTCCTCCTCCGACATGGCGGGATTCGCCGACGGAGCTGGGCTAGGGTTCGGTGGAGCAACCGCGTCGCGAGCTGCAGCCGGAAGCTAGCCGAGACGGGATGTGGATATGGGCCGGCGGGGCAATCGCCTGTGGAAGTGAGTCCAGGATCGGTGCGGTTGGGAAGATGGGCCTATACATGCCAGTATTTCGGGCTGCAGGGACGAGTCGTGCACGCACTAAAGCTGGGTGGTTGGGATGTCCTATTCCCGGGAGGTGCTTTGCACCAAGTTGGTCGGTGCCAGTGGACTCACCGCACACCTAGGCGGGAGTATTGGGTCGGCCTAGTAACTTTTCTCTCCTTCTTTTCTTTTTTCCTCTGCTGTTTCATTTATCTTTTGCTGAATATGAACAAATTTTGAATCTAAACTTTCTAAAAATTTAAACAAATTTTAAATCTGAACATTTTTCGAATTTCAGTATTTTCGCATTTGAAATATTTTGAACATATTTTAAATTTAAATGGTTTTCAAATTTGAACGGTTTTCAGATTTGAACGGTTTTCAAATTTGAACAGTTTTGAATTTAAACATTTTCTCAATTTAAACAATTTTTAAAAATTAAAATTCTGGAATCTGAAAAAAATATAAACAAAACCGAAACATAAAAGAAAGGGATTTCTATTTTCGTGCCCTCGGGTCGTTAGTTGTACTCAGTTTTCCCCAGCCCCTTAGTTTTTCCTCAGTTTTCCCCAAGCCTATGTTTGAAACCCGCAGAACGAGCTCAGACGGAAGGAATCCGTTTATTTGGACGTTCTGTGCTGACGTGTTGCGCCGCGTCGTCTGTGGGGCCGCGACGTGTGGGGCCGCGTCGCGTGGGGCTGGTAGAAAGGGACCGCGTGGGACAGGAGAGAAGCGTTTGGTTGCACGTGAGCAGGAGCTGGGTTTTGTCTCTCTCGGCCCAAATTGGCATTTTTAAGAGCACCTTTTCCCCTCTTTCTCTCTCTGTCTTTTTCACCAAATTAGTATCAAATCTAGAGAAGCTTCTATTTCTGTCTTTCTTCAATATGGCAGCAAATCTAGTAGCAAATCTCTAGGGTTATTTATGCCTTTTGGCTCTCGTTTTTTGCCCAATATGGCAGCAAATCTAGTAGCAAATCTAGAAGCTAGTATATGATAAATTGACAACTGCATAATCAGAAAGCTAAGTATAATACATAGGGAAACTGCATACAGCAGCCAAAAGCAGCCAATAACGTTGTAATATACAAGACGCACGCAATGTATGGACAACAAGAAGATTAGGATGAATGAATTTGTTCTTCATTCCTCCTCATATATTTCGGCGTCGGTCCAGCCGTGCATTACCCCAAGGAAATATTGATTGAACTCCTTCCGTCTGCAGTGTGAGGCCAATACATCCTCCAAACGGTATGGCCTGTGTTCATTTCTCAGACCGGAGTTTCCTATTCTATCCACACGTTCTGGCCACTCCTCCCAGGCCTTTGTATCATGAGAGTACTCTCTGATATAACCCAAATCCGTGTAGTAGATGCAGCCAGGTCGAAGTGTCGGGTACACTCTGGTGTCGACGGAGATACACCGGGTATAATTCACAAAGAAGGCATTACTGCCAATGTTACTGACCGGATGGAGAGAGCGGCTCTGAGTGTCCACACGGTACACCAATGGTCTGCCCGCCAAAGCCACGCTGACCAACAACACAAGCAGCAGATCACCATCCGACTTCACGAGGTAGAACTTCTGATGTCCAAGTTCTGGAAATGAAATTAGTGTCTCCATCTTGACAGTGCTCGCGCGCTGCTGCAACTGTACATTGGTGCACACTATTCTTCCATGCTCTAAATTGTCCACAGCTAGTGCATACAGTTCACCATTGAACGGTGTAATGCAACGCAGACAATGGTTCTTGATCGAAAATCTGTTTTCCCAACCTTTATCTATATCCTTAGTTGGAGTGCTCTCATCGACCCAACCAATTTCCGACGGGTAATGTGCGGTAACGAAGACCATAGTCGGGGATTTGATCACATCGACTGATTTCAGGAGAACAGATGGCATCTGCGCCTCAAACATAGTGTATTTCTTTGTGAGTGGGTTCAGAAGCCGTATCTTGTGCGGCGGGTACTTCTGGGCAAGCACGATGACGCCACGGCAAAATCCGACGAAGTAGTATCTGGGCAAGCACGATAACATTCAGCACTAAGATGTTTAAGATTGAAAATAAAGAGGTAGATATGGAGGAAGTTGAACCTTGTATGAACTTCCGATAGATCTATGGTGACGTAGCGTGATGTGCCGAGTTGGAGGAAGGTGAACTCAGCGACGTGTGGAAGGGCGTGGTGTAGCATGATCCATTCGTCCAGGTGCACGTCGGGCTCAGGCAAACCTGAGCGCCAATTTCTACAGACTTGCCTCATGGCAGAGTACGTGTCGGCGTACTCCTCGTTCGCCAGCAAGCATTCGCCGATCTGGTGAAGTGGTCCATCAGCCAAGAGAGAGGCCCAGTTCACGGAGGAGCCGCGCTTGGATGCGCCGCCCTCGGAGGCGACTGATGTCTACGTTCCCCCTCTGTAGACAGTGTTGGGCCTCCAAGTGCAGAGGTTTGTAGAACAGCAGCAAGTTTTCCCTTAAGTGGATCACCCAAGGTTTATCGAACTCAGGGAGGAAGAGGTCAAAGATATCCCTCTCATGCAACCCTGCAACCACAAAGCAAGAAGTCTCTTGTGTCCCCAACACACCTAATAGGTGCACTAGTTCGGCGAAGAGATAGTGAAATACAGGTGGTATGAATATATATGAGCAGTAGCAACGGTGCCAGAAAATAGCTTGCGGCGTGTAGTTGATGGTGGTAGTATTGCAGCAGTAGTAACACAGTAAAACAGTAAACAAGCAGTAGTAACTCAGCAGTATTTAGGAACAAGGCCTAGGGATTACACTTTCACTAGTGGACACTCTCAACATTGATCACATAACAGAATAGATAAATGCATACTCTACACTTTCGTTGGATGATGAACACATTGCGTAGGATTACACGAACCCTCAATGCCGGAGTTAACAAGCTCCACAATAATGCTCATATTTTAGTAACCTTTAGTGTAAGATAGATCAAAAGACTAAACCAAGTACTAGCATAGCATGCACACTGTCACCTTCATGCATATGTAGGAGGAATAGATCACATCAATATTATCATAGCAATAGTTAACTTCGCAATCTACAAGAGATCATGATCATAGCATAAACCAAGTACTAACACGGTGCACGCACTGTCACCTTTGCACACATGCAGGAGGAATAAAACTACTTTAATAACACATCACTAGAGTAGCACATAGATAAATTGTGATACGATGCACATTGCAATCATAAAGAGATATAAATAAGCACTTCACTACACTCTTCAACAGTGAATAAGTACTTCGTGAAATATAGCCTAAGAGACCCACACGGTGCACACACTGTCACCTTTACACACGTGGGACAAGGAGTCTCCGGAGATCACATAAGTAAAACCCACTTGACTAGCATAATGACATCTAGATTACAAGCATCATCATATGAATCTCAATCATGTAAGGCAGCTCATGAGATTATTGTATTGAACTACATAGGAGAGAGATGAACCACATAGCTACCGGTACAGCCCCGAGCCTCGATGGAGAACTACTCCCTCCTCATGGGAGCAGCAGCGGTGATGAAGATGGCGGTGAAGATGGCAGCGGTGTCGATGGAGAAGCCTTCCGGGGGCACTTCCCCGCTCCGGTACCGGAACAGAGACTCTGTCCCCGATCTTGGCTTCGCGACGACGGCGGCTCGGAAGGTTTCGTGGGTTTCGTCCTCCGTATTAGGGTTTTCGCGATGGAGGCTTTATATAGGCGAAGAGGCGGCGCGGAGGGACGAGGGGGCCACACCATAGGGCGGCGCGGCCCCCTGCCGCGCCAAGGTATCATCCTGGGCCCCGTGGCCCCTCTCTGGCGGTTCTCGTGTGTTCTGGATGGTTCCGGGAAAAATAGGAATCGGGTCTTGATTTCGTCCGATTCCGAGAATATTTCGTTACTAGGATTTCGAAACCAAAAACAGCAGAAAACAGGAACTGGCACTTCGGCATCTTGTTAATAGGTTAGTTCCGAAAATGCATAAATATGACATATAATGTGCATAAAACATGTAGGTATCATCAATAAAATAGCATGGAACATAAGAAATTATCGATACGTTGGAGACGTATCAGCGCCGCGCTTAGCTCGGAGGCGACGGCTCGGCGGCGACTGGCTCGGCGCGACGGGCTCGGCGGCGGCTCGGCGGCGACGGGCGCGGAGGCGACGGGCTCGGAGGCGACGGGCTCGGAGGCGACGGCCGCCGGCGCATTCTTCTTCTCCATCGCCGGCAGGGTAGCGTGCGTACGGCGGTTGGGGTTTTTTCGATTTGGAGAAGTTGATGGGACGTGAGAGGGGTGGTTTCGTGCGTGAGCGAGAATGAGACGACTGTGTGCAGAGGGAGGGAGGGAGGGGCTTACGCGTCCTAAATGCGACCCGCGTCCTACGCGTCCACTATTTGCACGTCTGCACCGCGACACGCGTCAACAATGGCACGTCTTCCACTTCTGCACCGCAACACGCGTCCTCGAGTCTAACCCTGGAAATTTAGATATACTCAGGTATACCCTCGAGTCATATACTAGCATTTTTTGTGTGCTCAGTTTTCTCCTCGAGTGCTAATACTGGCTAGTGCAATATACTCAGTTTTACCCTCAAGTGGCTGGTCAACAGAGAGTCAACAAATGGGATTAACTAGTTAAATGAGTTATTTAATGTGCAAAAAAATCCGAAAAAGAGTGGCACTTACTCATGGAGTCTTTACCACAAATTGCCACTTCTCAAATCATAGATAAATCATAGATAAATCAAGTTTCACCACAAATTGCCACTTCTCAAATCACCTAGTAGCTATGAAGGTGCATGGTTTTCCATAATAAGCCCTACCCAAAACAGCTTTCCCCAAAACATACTTTGTCTAAATGAGGCCACAATTCTCACACTGATGTATATTGGTATTGCAAATAGTTTGAGGTAGGCCAAGATGGGTTTCATTGTACAAAACACGCATTTTCCATTTTTTAAATCTCATATTTGAATCCCTTAGTCTGTTTACTACTCACTTGCCCTTGGTTTCTTGATACTACTCAGTTTTGCCCTCTCCCTTCACAAACTCTCACAGACGCCCAACATTGCCCTGATTGGTCTAGCCCATGTCACGCGGATCTTGCCCGCCGACCGTTGATCGTATGATCTAACGGGCAGGATAACCCCTATCTCTCTCTCTGGTCGGGGCCACCACCCTCTCTCTCTCTGTCGTCGGTTAGCTTCCACACTCTATGTATGCGAAAGGGCGGTTACCTAGTACGCTAAAGTTTGGTTTTCTGCATTATTTTTCACGAGCTAAATTATAAACTCTTTTTAGGCATTACTTTTCACGCAAAAAATGATAAACCACCACCGATTTGTTGTAGCCATTACTTTTCACGCAAACAATGATACACCATCACCCATTTCTTGTAGCCATTACTTTTCACGCAAAAAATGATAACCATCACCGATTTTGTTGTAGCCATTACTTTTCACGCAAAAAATGATACACCATCACCCATTTCTTGTAGCCATTACTTTCAACGCAAAAAACGATAAACCATCACCGATTTTGTTGTAGCCATTACTTATCACGCAAAAAACGATAAACCATCACCGATTTTGTTGTAGCCATTACTTTTCACGCAAAAAATGATACACCATCACCCATTTCTTGTACCCATTACTTTTCACGCAAAAAACGATAAACCATCACCGATTTCTTGTAGCCATTACTTTTCTTTTAGACTAGTCATAGTGGAGAGTAACATAGAGTAGTAACATGCACATGTTACTACTCTATGTTACTACCTTCATAGTGGGAAGTAACATATGTGTAGTGTCATGCAAAGCCATATTAATTAGGTTGTAGACTCATCTAATCTTGGAAAATGTGATGTTATGGTAACATAGCTAGTTACCACAATGCTCTCTTTCCTCAATTAATGATGTGCCATGTCATCAAATTGCTTAGTTGGCGTTGCATGTAGCTCTATGTTACTACCCAAGTTACTCCCACTATGAGTAGTCTTAGGCATTACTTTTCACGGTAAAATGATAAACTAGTCAACATAGTCCGCATTACTTTTTTTGTTGAGATATATACCCCCACAACGGTCGTCTCCTCCTTAATTTATTGTGTATAAACCCCCACAACGGTCATCTCCTCCTTATTTTATTGTGTAAACCCCTACAACGGTCATCTCTCCCTTATAAACACCCACACGGCCATCCCTTGTGTCAATAGGTTCTGCCTCTCTCTTCTTCGTTCACATACACTTTATCCATTGCCATGGCTTCCACGTCTCGGACGCGGACCGGAAGGGGAAGGGGAAGGGGAAGGGGAAGGGGAAGTGGATCATCATCATTGCCACCACCACCGTCAACACTGCCATTGATCATAGAGGAGTTCTTCATCGTCGTCTATGAAGACCCTTTGGTCAAGAAGGTACGTACGCGTTCCCACATATATGATGCATGTGATTAATTATGGGCATGTTCTAAAAAACCTTTAATTTCAAGGGTTCCCTAATTTCAAACGATCGGCGCTCGATCTCTTTGCAGGAACTCCCAAAAAAATTTGCGGACTATCTTGACGGCAAGGAGCCAGCTAAGGTGTATCTGCGAGCAGCTGACTGCGGTCCTCGTCTCTGGACCGTGGAGGTCCTATTTGACGGACAAGGCCGGATGTACCTCGACAAGGGCTGGGAGAAATTCGCCATCGCGCACGGTGTGGATTTCGGCTGGTTCGTACACTTCAAATATGAAGGCGATGATGTGCTCACAGTGAAGGTGTTTGACGGAACAATGTGCAGGAGGTACTACTACTCAGACGACGAAGATACTGATGATGAAAGCGACGACGACGTGAAGCCATGCATCCATCCCCTTTAGATAATTAAGGGGATCATGACCAAGAATATATATGTAGCTTCATATGCATCGATTTAGAGATCTAGCTATTTTCTATATATTATGCATGTAAAAAATAATATCGCATTTCCACTATTATTCGAGCACCACATCCTCGCCGCCACTGCTAGGTCAACGCCGGGATGCACAATGTTTAGCATAAAAGTCACTTTAGATTAAGCTGCGAAAATAGTCACCTGCCATGGGCTGAGGCGGCCCCTACAGAGCGGCTCTATATTATATTCTCTAAATAAAATAGACGACCACAGCGGTCATTGACTGCGGAGGCCCCACAGAGCGGCAATATATAATTTTCTATAAATAAATAGACGACCCACTGGTCATTGGCTGCGGCAGCCCCATAGAGCGGCCCCATTTGTCATTGGCAGCACCGCGTATACAATCAGTAAATAAAACGGCCCACGCGTCAGCGGTAGATGGATCCACCCGTCAGCACGAGACGGTCAGCGAGGAACTGACCTCACGGTAACGGTAAGGCCTCTGACCTGACGGCAACCCGCGTCTTCGATGGGTTTCAAACTAGAGGGAGGGGAAAACTGAGGAAAAACTAACGAGCTGGGGAAAACTGAGTACAACTAACGAAGCAGGGGCACGAAAATAGAAATCCCTAAAAGAAAAAAAAGAAACCAGAAAAAAGAAAAGAAAAACTACTACACTAAACAGAAACAAATGGGCCTGGCCCAAACCCGATCAAGGGATGTGTGGTGGCCGATAGCCACCGACTTGGTCGGTGTATAGGTTTTGCCCTATTCCCCACCCTTAGCGTTTTGTATCTCACACTCTGCTGAAGAAAATTTCTTGGGCCGGGCCCAAAAACTCTCTCACTAGCGCGTGCACTTGCGAGTGATACGTCTCAAACGTATCTATAATTTCTTATGTTCCATGCTAGTTTTATGACAATACTCATATGTTTTATATACACTTTACATCATTTTGATGCATTTTCCGGCACTAACCTATTAACAAGATGCCGAAGCGCCAGTTCCTGTTTTCTGCTGTTTTTGGTTTCAGAAATCCTACACAGGAAATATTCTCGGAATTGGAAGAAACAAAAGCCCACGGTCTTATTTTGCACGGAGCCTTCCAGAAGTCCGAAGAGGAGACGAAGAGGGGCGACGGCGGCCACACCCTAGGGGGGCGCGGCCCCACCCTTGGCTGCGCCGCCCTATGGGGTGGGCCCCTCGAGCGTCCCCCGACTCTGCCCCTTCGCCTATATATTCTCTCCGTCGCGAAAACCCTAGTACCGAGAGCCATGATATGGAAAATGTTCCAAAGACGCCGCCGCCAATACCATCTCGGGGATTCAGGAGATCGCCTCCGGCACCCTGCCAGAGAGGGAATCATCACCGGAGGGCTCTACATCACCATGCCCGCCTCCGGACTGATGCGTGAGTAGTTCATCCTTGGACTACGGGTCCATAGCAGTAGCTAGATGCTTGTCTTCTCCTCTTGTGCTATCATGTTTACATCTTGTGAGCTGCCTATCATGATCAGGATCATCTATTTGTAATGCTACATGTTGTGTTTGTTGGGATCCGATGAATATTGAATACTATGTCAAGTTGATTAATTGATCTATCATATATGTGTTGTTTATGTTCTTGCATGCTCTCCGTTGCTAGTAGAGGCTCTGGCCAAGTTGATACTTGTAACTCCAAGAGGGAGTATTTATGCTCGATAGTGGGTTCATGCCTCCATTGAATCTGGGACAGTGACAGAAAGTTCTAAGGTTGTGGATGTGCTGTTGCCACTAGGGATAAAACATCGATGCTTTGTCTAAGGATATTTGTGTTGATTACATTACGCACCATACTTAATGCAATTGTCTGTTGTTTCCAACTTAATACTGGAAGGGGTGCGGATGCTAACCTAAAGGTGGACTTTTTAGGCATAGATGCATGCTGGATGGCGGTCTATGTTCTTTGTCGTAATGCCCTAATTAAATCTCATACTAGTCATCATGATATGTATGTGCATCTCTATTCTGTCAATTGCCCAACTGTAATTTGTTCACCCAACATGCTATTTATCTTATTGGAGAGACACCACTAGTGAACTGTGGACCCCGGTCCATTCTTTTACATCTGAAATACAATCTACTACAATCTCTGTTCTCTGTTGTTCTTCGCAAACAAACATCATTCTCCACACCATACGTTTAATCCTTTGTTTTCAGCAAGCCGGTGAGATTGACAACCTCACTGTTAAGTTGGGGCAAAGTATTTTGATTGTGTTGTGCAGGTTCCACGTTGGCGCCGGAATCCCTTGTGTTGCGCCGCACTACACTCCTCCACCAACAACCTTCACGTGGCCTTCATCTCCTACTGGTTCGATAACCTTGGTTTCTTTCTGAGGGAAAACTTACTGATGTGCGCATCACACCTTCCTCTTGGGGTTCCCAACGGACGTGTGCATCACGCGCCATCAAGACTATTTTCTGGCGCCGTTGCCGGGGAGATCAAGACACGCTGCAAGGGGAGTCTCTCACATCCAATCTCTTTACTTTGTTTATTGTCTTTCTTTACTCTATTTTATTTTCTGTTTTGTTTGCTTTCTTATATCAAAAACACAAAAAAATTAGTTACTTGTTTTTACTTTATTTAATTATGTTTGCTTAGTTTATTTTTATTACTGTTAAAATGAATACTCCTGAGAACACTAAGTTGTGTGATTTCACTAGCACCAATAATAATGATTTTATATGCACTCCTATTGCTCCACCTGCTACTACAACAGAATTTTATGAAATTAAACCTGCTTTACTAAATCTTGTTATGAGAGAGCAATTTTCTGGTGTTAGTACTGATGATGCTGCTGCCCATCTTAATAATTTTGTTGAACTTTGTGAAATGCAAAAGTATAAGGATATAGATGGGGATATTATAAAACTGAAACTATTTCCTTTCTCCTTAAGAGGAAGAGCTAAAGATTGGTTGCTATCTTTGCCTAAGAATAGTATTGATTCATGGACTAAATGTAAAGATGCTTTCATTGGTAGATATTATCCTCCCGCTAAAATTATATCTTTGAGAAGTAGCATTATGAATTTTAAGCAATTGGATAATGAACATGTTGCCCAAGCATGGGAGAGAATGAAATCTTTGGTAAAGAATTGCCCTACCCATGGACTAACTACTTGGATGATCATCCAAACCTTTTATGCAGGATTGAATTTTTCTTTGAGGAACCTATTGGATTCAGCTGCTGGAGGTACTTTTATGTCCATTACTTTGGGTGCTGCAACAAAGCTTCTTGATGATATGATGATCAATTACTCTAAATGGCACACTGAAAGAACTCCTCAAGGTAAGAAGGTAAATTCTGTTGAAGAAACCTCTTCTTTGAGTGATAAGATTGATGTTATTATGTCTATGCTTGTTAATGGTAGATCTCATGTTGATCCTAATAATGTTCCTTTAGCTTCATTGGTTGCTCAAGAAGAGCATGTTGATGTGAACTTCATTAGAAATAATAATTTCAACAACAATGCTTATAGGAATAATTATGGTAACACCTCTACCGTAGGGGAAGCCCCTACGGTGTATTATATATATATATATATATATATATGAAAGGAACATAATGTACAACTATACAGCTTGCCCTAAGGCAAGTCTGGTTACATCAAGGGGGGAAGAAAACTAAAGGGAGCTGTAAGAAAATTACAAGAAAATGGAGGCAATCCATTCAACAAGAGGTTGAACACAAGGAGTTTTCACTCGTAGCGGTGAAGAAGTAGATCACTTTGGAAGCAGACTCTCCATCTGTCGCAGTCAGCCGGCACATTGTTAAAGATTAGATCATTCCTGACTTTCCAGATGTTCCAAGTAGCACATGCTATTATTTCAAAGAAACAGGGCCGACGAAACTTGCTTTGGTGACAGTATAATTAAGAGTAAAAGGCCTGCTGAAGTCCTAATGAATATAGGAATAATTTTGGTAACAACTATAGGCCATATCCTTCTAATAATGGTAATTCTTACAACAATAGTAGGAGTACACCCTCTGGTCTTGAAGTCATGCTTAAAGAATTTATTAGTACACAAACTGCTTTTAATAAATCTGTTGAAGAAAAGCTTGGTAAAATTGATGTTCTTGCTTCTAAGGTTGATAGTCTTGCTGCTTGATGTTGATCTTTTAAAATTGAAAGTTATGCCTAATGAAGATAAAGATATTAAGTCGTTTGCTACAGCAAACGCTATCCAAGTTCGAATTAATGAAAATATTAGAATGATGGCTGAATTGCATGCTAGGTGGGAAAGAGAAGAAAAAGAAAAACTTGCTAAAGAGAATAATGTAGCTAAAGTTTGTACTATTAACACCACTAGTAATGTTGATGCTTCACATGTTGCTAAACCTCCTACTATAAATGGTAAAATAATTGGTGTTGGCAATGTTTCTACTCCTAGTACAAAGCGTGCAAAATTGCCTGAAACTGCTGAAACTGTTTGTGATAAAAGTGCTGAAATTTTTCAGAATGTTGTAGATCATAATGGTTTAGATTTTGATAGTTGTCATATTTCTGAAGTTATTAAGTTCTTACAAAAACTTGCTAGAAATCCTAATGCTAGTGCTATAAATTTAGCCTTTACAAAACATATTACAAATGCTCTCATTAAAGCTAGGGAAGAGAAATTAAAACTTGAAGCTTCTATTCCTAGGAAGTTGGAAGATGGTTGGGAGCCCATCATTAAGATGAAAGTCAATGATTTTGATTGTAATGCTTTATGTGATCTTGGTGCAAGTATTTCTGTTATGCCTAAGAAACTTTATGATATGCTTGACTTGCCACCACTGAAAAATTGTTATTTAGATGTTAATCTTGCTGATAATTCTATAAAGAGACCTTTAGGGAGGATTGATAATGTTCAAATTACGGTTAACAATAACCTTGTTCCTGTTGATTTTTTTGTCTTGGATATTGAATGCAATGCATCTTGTCCTATTGTTTTGGGAAGACCCTTTCTTCGAACTGTTGGTGCTATTATCGATATGAAAGAAGGAAATATTAAGTATCAATTCCCTCTTAAGAAAGGTATGGAACACTTCCCTAGAAAGAGAATGAAGATGCCTTTTGATTCTATTATTAGAACAAATTATGATGTTGATGCTTCTTCTCTCGATGTTACTTGATTTGCACTTTCTGCGCCTAGCTGAAAGGCGTTAAAGAAAAGCACTTCTTGGGAGATAACCCATGTTGTTTTTATTTTTACTACTGTTTTGTTGAGTCTTGGAAGTTGTTACTACTGTAGCAACCTCTCCTTATCATGTTGTTGTGCCAAGTAAAGTCTCTAATAGAAGGTTGATACTAGATTTGGATTTCTGCGCAGAAACAGATTTCTTGTCTGTCACGAATTCACGTTTTTCTCTCTGTAGAAGAATCAAAAAAATCAGCAAAAATTCATGCATGATCCTCAGATATGTACGCAACTTTCATTAGTTTTGAGTTTTTCCATCTGAGCAAGTTAAGTGCCTCAGAAAAATTCGTCTTTATGGAATGTTCTGTTTTGACAGATTCTCCCTTTTTTATTTCGCATTGCCTCTTTTACTGTGTTGAGTGGATTTCTTTGTTCCATTAACTTTCAGTAGCCTTGGGTAATGTCCAGAAGTGTTAAGAATGATTTTGTCCTCTCTGAACATGTGAATTTTTGATTATGCACTAACCCTCTAATGAGTTTGCTTTAAGTTTGGTGTGGAGGAAGTTTTCAAGAGAGGAGGATGATATAATATGATCAAGAAGAGTGAAAAGTCTAGGCTTGGGGATGCCCCCGTGGTTCATCCCTGCATATTTCAAGAAGACTCAAGCATCTAAGCTTGGGGATGCCCAAGGCATCCCATTCTTCATCGACAACTTATCAGGTCACCTCTAGTGAAACTATATTTTTATTCCGTCACATCTTATGTGCTTTACTTGGAGCGTCTGTTTGTTTTTATTTTTGTTTTTGTTTGAATAAAATCGGATCCTAGCATTCCTTGTATTGGAGAAAGACACGCTCCGCTTTTTCATATTGAACACTGGTGTTCTTAGCTTTACTTTAATGTTCATGGCGAAGTTGAAAACCGCTTCGTTGATTGCTATTTGGTTGGAAACAGAAAATGCTTCATGTGGTAAATGGTATATTATCTTGAATAATTTGATACTTGGCAATTGTTTTGAGCTCTCAAGTAGATCATGTTTAAGCTTTTGCATCATGTAGTTTAAACCTATTAGTGGAGAACTACCGTAGAGCTTGTTGAAATTTGGAGTGCATGATTGATCTCTCTAAGGTCTAGATATTTTCTGGTAAAAGTGTTTGAGCAACAAGGAGACAATGTAGAGTCTTATAATGCTTGCAATATGTTTTTATGTAAGTTTTGTTGTACCGGTTCATACTTGTGTTTGCTTCAAACAACCTTGCTAGCCAAAGCCTTGTACTGAGAGGGAATGCTTCTCGTGCATCCAAAATCTTGAGCCAAAACTCATGCCATTTGTGTCCACCATAACTACCTACTATGTGGTATTTTTCTGCCATTCCAAAGTAAATTGCTTGCGTGCTACCTTTAAAATTTCATTCTTTGTCTTTGCAATACATAGCTCATGGGAAAATAGCCTAAAAAACTATTGTGGTGATGAATATGTTGCTATGTATCTTAGTTCTTATAAGTTGCTTGTTGAGCGGTAACCATGTTTCTGGGGACGTCATCAACTATTACACCTTTGTTGAATATCATGTGAGTTGCTATGCATGTTCGATTTGTCTGAAGTAAGGGTGATTTATCATGATTAAATGGTTTGAGTATGCATAATGTTAGAGAAGAACATTGGGCCGCCAAAAAGCCATGTATCATGGTGGAAGTTTCAGCTTGGACATTAATCCTCAATCTCTTATGAGAATATTATCTGTTGTTGAATGCTTAAGCATTAAAAGAGGAATCCATTATCTGTTTTCTATGTTGTCCCGGTATGGATGTCCTCAAGTTGAGATCTATCAAAACGAGAAATCAAATGCGATCTATCTCCTTGGACCTTTGTACAGGTGGCATAGAGGTACCCCTTTGTGACACTTGGTTGAAACATATGTAATGCAATGATAATCCATGGAAATCCGAGCTAATTAGGACAAGGTGCGTACACTATTGGTATTCGATGCATGAGGCTTGCAACTTATAGGAAGTTTTATGCATAACACATATGAATTATTACTACCGTTGACAAAATTGTTTCCATGTTTTCAAAATAAAAAGCTCTAGCACATGAGTAATCCCTGCTTCCCTCTGCGAAGGGCCTTTTTTTACTTTATGTTGAGTCAGTTTACCTACTTCTTTCTATCTTAGAAGCAAACACTTGTGTCAACTGTGTGCATTGATTCTTACATACTTGCTTATTTGCATTCATCATATTACTTTGTGTTGACAATTATCCATGAGATATACATGTTACAAGTTGAAAGCAACTGCTGAAACTTATATCTTCCTTTGTGTTGCTTCAAAACTTTCTATTAAGAATCTATTGCTTTATGAGTTAGCTCTTATGCAAGTCTTATTGATGCTTGTCTTGAAAGTACTATTCATGAAAAGTTTTGCTATATGATTCAGTTGTTTAGTCATTATCTTTTTGTTAGCAAACCATTGCTTTGAATCACTTCATTCATCTCATATGCTTTACAATAGTATTGATCAAGATTATGATAGTAGCATGTCACTTCAGAAATTATCCTTGTTATCGTTTACCTACTCGAGGGCGAGTAGGAACTAAGCTTGGGGATGCTTGATACGTCTCAAACGTATCTATAATTTCTTATGTTCCATGCTAGTTTTATGACAATACTCACATGTTTTATATACACTTTACATCATTTTGATGCATTTCCCGGCACTAACCTATTAACAAGATGCCGAAGCGTCAGTTCCCGTTTTCTGCTGTTTTTTGTTTCAGAAATCCTACACAGGAAATATTCTCGGAATTGGACGAAACAAAAGCCCACGGTCTTATTTTGCACGGAGCCTTCCAGAAGTCCGAAGAGGAGACGAAGAGGGGCGACGAGGCGGCCACACCCTAGGAGGCGCGGCCCCACCCCTGGCCGCGCCGCCTATGGGGTGGGCCCCTCGAGCGTCCCCCGACTCTGCCCCTTCGCCTATATATTCTCTCCGTCGCGAAAACCCTAGTACCGAGAGCCACGATGCGGAAAAAGTTCCAGAGACGCCGCCGCCGTCAATCCCATCTTGGGGGATGATGACCCATAAGTATAGGGGATCGCAACAGTCTTCGAGGGAAGTAAAACCCAATTTATTGATTCGACACAAGGGGAGCCAAAGAATATTTGTAAGCCTTAACAGCGGAGTTGTCAATTCAGCTGCACCAAAGCAGACTTGCTCGCAGAGTTTATCGTAGCAACAGTTTTATAGCAGTAGCAGTAGTGAAATCTAAGCAGCAGTGTAATAAGGATAGCAGTAGTGATTTTAGTAAACAGCAGGATTAAAATACTGTAGGCATAGGGATGGACGAACGGGCGCTGCATGGATAAGATAACTCATGTAATAATCAAGGCTAGGCATTTGCAGATAATAGTAAAACTGTATCCAAGTACTAAACAACCATAGGCATGTGTTCCGTATATAGTCGTACATGCTCGCAATGAGAAACTTGCACAACATCTTTTGTCCTACCAGCCGGTGGCAGCCGAGCCTCTAGGGAAACTACTGGTAGTTAAGGTACTCCTTTTAATAGAGTACCGGAGCAAAGCATTAACACTCCGTGAACACATGTGATCCTCATATCACAGCCTTCCCCTCCGGTTGTCCCAATTTCTGTCACTTTGGGGCCTCGGGTTCCGACAGCAATATGTGTATACAACTTGCAGGTAAGATCATAAAACAATGAATATCCTCATGAATCAATAACATGTTCAGATCTGAAATCATGGCACTCGGGCCCTAGTGACAAGCATTAAGCATAACAAGTTGCAACAATATCATAAAAGTACCAACAACGGATACTAGGCACTATGCCCTAACAATCTTATGGCTATTACATGACAAATCTCATCCAATCCCTACCATCCCCTTCAGCCTACAGCGGGAGAATTACTCACACATGGATGGGGGAATCATGGATGGTCGATGGAGAGGCGTCGGTGGTGATGATGGCGATGATCTCCTCCAATTCCCCGTCCCGGCAGGGTTCCAGAACGGAGTTTCTGATCCCGAGATTGGGTTTCGCGATGGCGGCGGAGTTCTGGATGTCTTCTGGAAAAGTGGTCGAACCCCCTCGCGTTTTTAGGTCAGAGGCCTTAAGTAGTCGAGAGGAGAGCGTCGGGGGCCGAGGCGCCCTCACCATAAGGCGGCGCGCCCCCCTCCTTGGCCGCGCCGGCCTATGGTGTGGGGGCCGTGGGCCTCCCCCTGGCCTGCCCTTCTGGCTCCGTATGTCTTCTATAAAAATAGGCCCTTTGCAATTATTTCCGGGGATTTTCCTGAAAGTTGATTTTCTGCACAAAAATAAGACACCAGGGCAATTCTGCTGAAAACAGCGTTAGTCCGTGTTAGTTGTATCCAAAATACACAAATTAGAGGCAAAACAATAGCAAAAGTGTTCGGGAAAGTAGATACGTTTTGGACGTATCAACTCCCCCAAGCTTAGCTTATTGCTTGTCCTCAAGCAATTCAGTTAACAACTGAGTGCGATAAAAGAACTTTCATGAACACATTTGCTCATATGATGTAAATATTCTCATTATATGGACTAGTACTTAGGCAATTCATAATAAGATAAATGCAAATAAAGTCATCTAATAGCTGTGATACGTCCATTTTGCATCAGTATTTTATATCATAATTTACTATTATTCATTGATATATTTCATATTTATAGATGATACTTATGTTATTTCACCTATTTTGCATGTTTCATGATTATTGGAGAATTATTCACCGGAGTCAGATTCTGCTGGAAAAAGCACCTCAGGATACAATATTTCGAAGATCGACAATTGACGGAAAATACACCGAAGCTCCTATTCTCCCAAATGATGTAGCCAGCCAAAAGGGAGGCCGAGGAGGGCCGACAAGGCCCCCCCCCCCATAGGCCGGCGCGGGCTCCACCCTGGCCGCGCCGCCATGTGGGGAGGGGGCCCATGACCCCCCTCGGCCATATCTCCTTCGCGTACTTCATCTCCCGAGAACCCTAAGGTACAGGGAGGCATCGAGGATAGACACAGCCGCCTCTGCGGGCGGAAAAATACCAGAGAGAAAAGAGCTCTCCGGTGGGCAGAAATTCGCCGGGGAAATTTCCTCCCGGAGGGGGAAATTGTCGCCATCGTCACCGTCATCGAGCTGGACTTCATTGGGATCATCATCATCATCATCATCTCCACCATCGACACCGCCATCTCCACCGCTGCACCTCGTCTCCGCTGTAACATCTTGGGTTGAATCTTGATTATTTCATAGGGGAAACTCTCCCGGTGTTGATTACTCCTTGTTATTGATGCTATTGAGTGAAACCATTGGATCAAGGTTTATGTTCAGATTGTTCATATCACCTCTGATCATGTTCCATATGATGTCTCGTGAGTAGTTCGTTTAGTTCTTGAGGACATGGGTGAAGTCTAAATGTTAGTAGTGAACTATGTTGAGTAATATTTAATGGTTTGATATTTAAGTTGTGGTGTCATTCTTCTAGTGGTGTCATGTGAACATCGACTACATGATACTTCACCTTTATGGGCCTAGGGGAATACATCTTGTATTCGTTTGCTAATTGTGGGGTTGCCGGAGTGACAGCAACCTGAACCCCCGTTGGTATATCGATGCAGGAGGGATAGCAGGATCTCAGAGTTTAAGGCTGTGGTTAGATTTATCTTAATTACTTTCTTGTATTTGCGGATGCTTGCAAGGGGTTTAATCACAAGTATGTATTAGTCCTAGGAAGGGCGGTGCATTAGCATAGGTTCACCCACACAACACTTATCGAAACAATGAAGATTAATCAACTATATTAAGCGAAAGCACTAGACTAAATTCCCGTGTGTCCTCAAGAATGTTTGGTCATTATAAGTAAACAAACCGACTTGTCCTTTGTGCTAAAAAGGATTGGGCCACTCGCTGCAATTATTACTCTCGCATTTTACTTACTTGTATTTTATTTATCTGCTATATCAAAACCCCCTGAAAACTTGTCTGTGAGCATTTACAGTGAATCCTTCATCGAAACTACTTGTCAACACCTTCTGCTCCTCGTTGGGTTCGACACTCTTATTTATCAAAAGTACTACGATACACCCCCTATACTTGTGGGTCATCAAGACTATTTTCTGGCGCCGTTGCCGGGGAGTGAAGCGCTATTGGTAAGTGGAATTGGTAAGGAAAACTTTTACTGTACGTGTTGTTTTTGTTTCTGCCTGCTGCTATAATTAATTATGGAGAGATCTTCTCTTGAATTCATATTTGGGAAATCTACTACTACTACAAAGGTAGTGGATGAGGCGCCAGGTGAGGAAGTAATTCCATATAAAATACCTATGAAAATTATTGAACGTGTTGTGGATAACCGCTATGAAGGGGATGGAACTGTTCATCCTGGAGATCATTTACTGTTTTTACATGAATTATGCGGGTTATTCAAGTGTGCAGGTATTTCAATGGATGAAGTTAGGAAGAAATTATTCTCTATGTCGCTGTCTGGTAAAGCGGCGCATTGGTATAAACTGCTGAAGGATGGGCATTCTCTTGATTGGAAGGATATTGTGCCTCTATTTTATTCTAAATTCTATCCTCCAAGTGAAATTCACAAAGACCGAAACCGCATATATAATTTCTGGCCTCATGATGGAGAGAGTATTGCCCAAGCATGGGGGAGATTGAAGTCTTTAATGCTCAAATGCCCCATTCATGAGCTTCCTGGTAATATCATCGTTGATAATTTCTATGCAAGACTTTCTTTTCAAGATAAAACCTTGCTGGATACTACTTGTTCTGGATCATTCACACGCAGCAAAGAAGAGTTTAAATGGGACCTTCTTGATCGGATTCAAGAGAATACTGAAGGATGGGAGAACGACAAAGGTAGAGAGTCAGGTATAAATTATGATTATGAATGCATTGAAACTTTTATGGATACTGATAAATTTCGTAATATGAGTGCTACTTATGGTCTTGACTCTCAAGTTGTTGCAAATTTTTATAAAGCTTTTGCCTCTCATTTTGAATTGCCTAGGAAGAATTTTAATAAGTATCATGAACCTTACAAAGATAAAACTGATTCACCTATAGGTAAATGTATTGAAGTTAAAACTGTTGATCACATTCTTCCTGAAGCTTATATTGAAAAAACTCCTTTCCCTGCTAAAATGAAGGAGTATTCTGTTATAACTAGTGTGGTTAATAAAAGTGCAAAGAAACCTATAGAACCTGAGGAGCAAATAAATGTTGAACCTGCTGTTGCAATAGTTAAAGATCTTGTGACTGAAAATGTAGAAGATGGTCACATCAATTTCTGTGAAGATGCTTCTAATATTGTTTCACATCCTAGTAAGTCTAGGAAAGCTAGTGTTCCTATGCTCTTGTTATCACCAGAATTTGGCCAAGTCAGAGGTGGGCCGCGATTAAGGTGGACTTGAAGATATATGCGTGGACAGATATGAGAATCGGCCTTGTGTATCGAGTTTGGGCTAGTTGGCCCGTGTATACTTTATAGTAGGTTACGTAGAAATTAGAGTTTATCTCGTGCACGGTTTAGTGCACGCCCACATTAGAAAGTCCGCTGGACTATAAATATGTACCTAGGGTTTATGGAATAAACAACAACCAACGTTCAACACAAACCAATCTCGGCGCATCGCCAACTCCTTCGTCTCGAGGGTTCCTCCGGTAAGCATCATGCTGCCTAGATCGCATCTCGCGATCTAGGCAGCACAAGCCTGCCTAGTTGTTCATGCGTTGCTCGTACTGAAGCCTTTTTGATGGCGAGCAACGTAGTTATCGTAGACGCGTTAGGGTTAGCATCGTTCTTAGCATCATATGCTCGCGTAGTGCAACCCTTGCGCGTCTAGCCGTCCTTGTGCCTCATCATGGGTGCAGGGGCGGCACCCCGCTTGATCTTTATTTAGTAGATCTGATCCGTTATGGTCGCTCCTTGATTCATCAAGGATTAGTTTAATATCTGCAATAGTTAGGCCTTACAAAGGGTTGGAGGATCCAGCGGCATGCAGGGTGTAGTTTGCTGCCCCTAGACAGGACGTTCCGAGGATCAACCTAGTGTTGGTTTTTAGGCCTTGTCTAGGGCTGGCTTACGTTTACCGTGCGTGAGCGCGAGGCCCAATCGTGAGTAGGATGATCCGATTATGCGGTGAAAACCCTAGATCGTCGTAGATCTCATATGCTTTATCTTGATCAAGCAGGACCACCATATATTCGGCCACCTTGGACGAATCATGGGTGGATCGGCTCCATGAGCCGATTCACAGGACAACCCGAGAGCCGATCGAGGCTCGTATTTAACGTGTACGTGTGTGCCCTGCAGGAAACTAAGCGAGGCATCATCCACACCTTCCTGACCAGGTATAGGTCAGGTGGCACGCCCTTGCGACCCGCATCGGCGCGCGACCAGGAGGCTTTGCGGGCCGTCGCTCGAGGGACTGGGGCCAGCCGCAGCCCATCCTGGCTCTACGGTGTTCATCCTTCCCGCGGAATTTAGCGTCCAAGGTTACATGAAGCGCCCGTGGCACAACTGGATTGCGGCCCACGGCCGGTCATCTTCGAGAAGCCGCGGGAAAGGAGTTACAGGCATCTGAAGGCCCTGTATTTACGAGGCTATATCAATGGACAGCTTGTCAATAAGATGTTGGTGGACACCGGAGCGGCAGTCAACATTATGCCATACTCTATGCTGCGGCGGTTGGGACGCTCCACCTCGGATTTAATCAAAACCAATGTAACATTGAGCGATTTCAACGGCCAAGCATCTGACGCGCAAGGGGTTCTAAACGTGGATCTGACCGTAGGAAGAAAGACTATCCCTACGACGTTCTTTGTTGTCGACAGCAAAAGCACATATGCTGTAATATTAGGGAGGGATTGGATCCACGCCAACTGTTGCATTCCGTCCACGATGCACCAATGCCTGATTCAGTGGGATGGAGATGAGGTGGAGGTCGTCCACGCAGATGATTCAGCCGAGATTTCAACAGCCGGTATGGGCATTTGGGAGGCATCAGGTCAAGAGCCACTCTCGGGCATCAATTTGGACGACTGCGAACGCATCGATGTGACAAAGAACGGGGTAAGGCTGGTTCTATCCACCGGACTGACCGTATAACGGGAACAACATCGATGAGCAAAGGTGGTGAGGCTGATCCTTGCGATCGGCCCCAAAAATTTTGTGGAGGAACATTACAAAACCTTCACCAAGCGCGCAATGTGGAGGCCGATTCCAGCAATCGGCCAAAATTATCCCCACCATCTATTTTGCCTGGGAGCGACATTTGACCCAGCAGGGGCTACCTAAAAAGCCGATATCATCAATTTTCTTGACAGAATCGGCTCGGGGGGGCATCTAGATGGATTAAATACATGTGAGGCAACATTATCAAGTATGGGGGCCGACGCACAAGTTGGCCGTGGAAAAGTTGAAAATTTTTGAGCACAGCCGATGCACGGCCATCGACTTAAGGGCATCAACCACCTTGCGACCGTCTCTTCTGGGACCAGGAGAATAGTCGATGATGAGGCGATCGGCTACGGCATGTCACGACCACAAGGTGGGAAAACATCAGGAGACGTCCTCACCAAGAGCTGCATCAGCCTGCCAAAGATAATGAGCCAATATTATCGACGAAACGCAGGACTTGAACGGGAGAAGCTCAGGGAGACAGTTGGCCCTGAAGGGTCCTTCACTATAGTAGGCCGATTTTTCCCAATCGGCTGGCCCTGCATCCCAGCTTGCCTGAAGAATGATGCTGAGGTCGCCAGAAACATCAGTTTCTACATACAAGCCAATTGAGTGACACGCACGGGGCTTTGTTGTGGGCACCTGCCCGGAACCAGATGGCCAGCCCGCTGGATTGGCTAGCAAGGCTCATGATCTTGTTTGAGGTCTCATGGGGCAAAGCCGATGCTAGACCGTTGACTCAAGGGGTATGGTGGTTACAGGCAAAGATCTCATGGAGCGTCCATCACCAAATCGGCAGTGTTCGCGCAAGCCTGCGGGTCAGTCTAGGGTCATGAGGACAACCGATGATCGTCCGATGATCTTGATGAGCCGAACCATTCGAGCCGAGCTATCTGCACCAGAAGCTGCATCAGTTCGCCCGAGATGATGAGCTAATTAGGACAGCAAGGTGGTTCCTCGGAGCTGCTGACCTTTCCAGAATCTGCCAGGGGCTGGCTCCTTGAGCCTAACACAGTGATACAGTCGGGAAACCAATGGTGGCCCAATCAGCTGGTCTGCTTTTATCCTCGCCTGGACTAAGGCTCGGGGGGCAGCTCGCCCCTTAAGGTTCCTTGTGCTATGGAGCCGATTTGGTTAAAATCGGCTTGCTCTGCATCATAACTCGTCAAGAGAGGGTGAATTATTGCAGACGGGAGTGGCTGGAGGTAGTAGAAGGAAGCAACGATCGCTGACGGACTTTGGACCAGGTGTGACTACGAAGAGATGAGGCATTATCAGGACAGTGGCAAAGAGGATCCGGTAGATGAGAATGCCGCTGAGGTCCATTAGTCCGTGTGGTTGAGTCTGCATTTCCAGGATCTAGGATTTGCGCGATTGCGGCTCGTCCAGGGGTGGAGGTCTGGATGGATCTACCTCGAGTTTATCATGAGAGTCCGATGCATTGCCATCGGCTCCTTAAAGCACCGACCAGGTTGGCAATCGGCAAGCACGGTATAAAGAGCAATCGGCTAAATTATCATAAAAAAGGACGACAAGATCGAGTTGGGGAAGTTCTCCATTGATTAACTAGAGTTCTTACATAAAGAGCTGATTGCTCTCAAAAGAAGATCCTAGGGGCTACATTGCCCGTCTACTACTGATGGCCCTGAGCTAAGATCCTATCTAGGGGCCGTTGCTACCTTCGTCGTCGTCGCCATCATCGCCGTCGTCGGCGCTGCTCCCAGCCGGCTCGTCGTCGCTGCTGTAGCGACCGCCGGCAGGACCTTCGTTGTCCTCGTCTTCTTCATCAGCGTCATCGTCGTCGCTGTCGAAATCGCTGAGATTGCCGGGCCAGGGGCAGTGGCGCTTGGCCGGCGGCTCATCGGAGGAGCTGTCATCTTCTTCTTCCTCCTCCAGCCTCTCCTCCTCGGAGGAGGGGGCCCCGTCCCAGGGAAGGTGGTCGTCGTCGCTTTCCTCCACCGCCTCCTCCCTGGTAAGGAAGGAGAGGTCGCTCTCCCCGTCGGTTAGGGACTGGTCGTCCTCCGACCAGGTGGAGAAGTCGTGGCTTGGCTCATTCCCGGCCTCGATGGCGCGGCGAATGTTGGCCGCGTGGGCTTCCTCCGGTTTCCATTCCGGCGTCGGCTCGCGGAAGGGGGAGGACTGCGCAGAAAGGTCTGACGAAGAGGAAGACATGGTGGCACAGGAGGGTTTTTTCTTTGGAAGTACTAGTGCCTGGAGGATGAGGAAGAAAGCTACAGGGAGTGGCCGAATAAAAGGGGGAATATCTGGTTAATGCCTAAGCAGTTCCCGAGAACGTGGTGCCAGAACCGTCAGGTCGTGCAGAGAAGGCGAGGAGGCAAGACGTCATCATGAAGGAAACTGCGACGGTTCTGCCACGACATGACCCGGCGAAAGAAAGCGTAATGATTTTGGAAATGTCATTTCCAAAACCAGGGGGGCATGTGTTATCACCAGAATTTGGCCAAGTCAGAGGTGGGCCGCGACTTGAAGATATATGCGTGGACAGATATGAGAATCGGCCTTGTGTATCGAGTTTGGGCTAGTTGGCCCGTGTATACTTTATAGTAGGTTACGTAGGAATTAGAGTTTATCTCGTGCACGGTTTAGTGCACGCCCACATTAGAAAGTCCGCTGGACTATAAATATGTACCTAGGGTTTATGGAATAAACAACAACCAACGTTCAACACAAACCAATCTCGGCGCATCGCCAACTCCTTCGTCTCGAGGGTTCCTCCGGTAAGCATCATGCTGCCTAGATCGCATCTCGCGATCTAGGCAGCACAAGCCTGCCTAGTTGTTCATGCGTTGCTCGTAAAGCCTTTTTGATGGCGAGCAACGTAGTTATCGTAGACGCGTTAGGGTTAGCATCGTTCTTAGCATCATATGCTCGCGTAGTGCAACCCTTGCGCGTCTAGCCGTCCTTGTGCCTCATCATGGGTGCAGGGGCGGCACCCCGCTTGATCTTTATTTAGTAGATCTGATCCGTTATGGTCGCTCCTTGATTCATCAAGGATTAGTTTAATATCTGCAATAGTTAGGCCTTACAAAGGGTTGGAGGATCCAGCGGCATGCAGGGTGTAGTTTGCTGCCCCTAGACAGGACGTTCCGAGGATCAACCTAGTGTTGGTTTTTAGGCCTTGTCTAGGGCTGGCTTACGTTTACCGTGCGTGAGCGCGAGGCCCAATCGTGAGTAGGATGATCCGATTATGCGGTGAAAACCCTAGATCGTCGTAGATCTCATATGCTTTATCTTGATCAAGCAGGACCACCATATATTCGGCCACCTTGGACGAATCATGGGTGGATCGGCTCCATGAGCCGATTCACAGGACAACCTGAGAGCCGATCGAGGCTCGTATTTAACGTGTACGTGTGTGCCCTGCAGAAACTAAGCGAGGCATCATCCACACCTTCCTGACCAGGTATAGGTCAGGTGGCACGCCCTTGCGACCCGCATCGGCGCGCGACCAGGAGGCTTTGCGGGCCGTCGCTCTGAGGGACTGGGGCCAGCCGCAGCCCTAGTCATTCCCGGCTCTACGGTGTTGGCCAGTCGCTGCCCGCCGGTGGGTTTCTGACGTCAACAGCTCTCTGTTAGAATTGGTGATCATTGCTATTATGGTTTATGCGATATTGGTGCAAGTATTAGTGTCATTCCTTATGAGCTTTACAGGGAAATCATGCATGAAATTGGTTCTTGTGAACTCGAAGATATTGATGTGGTTATTCGGCTAGCTAATAGAGAAACTATCTCTCCTATTGGTATTGTTCGAGATGTTGAAGTTTTATGTGGTAAGATTAAATATCCTGCTGACTTTTTGGTACTTGGTTCTGCTGCTAGTAAGACTTGTCCTATCATTTTTGGTAGACCTTTTCTAAATACTTGTGGAGCTATTATAGATTGTAAGAAAGAAAAAGTTGTGACTAAATTTGCTGGTGAATCTTATGAGTTTAATTTCTCTAAATTTGCCAAAGCTCCTTATGAAGCTGAATTGCCAAATGATGACTTTAGAGTTGAACAACTTGCGTCTATTGCTCTTGCTCCTACTAATCCTTTGCAGCAATATTTGGAGGATCACGAGAGTGAAGTATTTAGGGAAGAAAGGAATGAGCTTGATGAAATCTTCCTTCGTCAACCCATTCTTAAGCATGATTTACCGGTCGAAGATCTAGGTACGACACCACCACCAAAGGAAGATCCTGTTTTTGATTTGAAACCATTACCTGATAATCTTAAGTATGCTTATATTGATGATAATAAAACATATCCTGTTATTATTAGTGCTAAGCTTTCAGATTTTGAGGAAGAAAGATTATTGGAAATATTGAAGAAACACCGAGGAGCTATTGGCTACACTCTTGATGACTTGAAGGGGATTTCTCCCTCTATTTGCCAACATGCCATCAACATGGAAGATGATGCAAAGCCTGTTGTTGAACATCAGCGTCGTCTAATTCCTAAGATGAAGGATGTGGTAAGGAATGAGGTATTGAAACTTCTTGAAGCTGGTATTATATATCCTATTGCTGATAGTAGATGGGTTAGTCCTGTACATTGTGTTCCTAAGAAAGGAGGAATAACTGTTGTACCTAATGATAATGATGAGCTCATTCCTCAAAGAGTAGTTGTAGGGTATAGAATGTGCATTGATTTTCGTAAGGTTAATAAAGTTACTAAGAAAGATCATTACCCTTTACCATTTATTGATCAAATGCTAGAAAGGTTATCTAAAAACACTCATTTCTGCTTTCTTGATGGTTATTCTGGGTTTTCACAAATTGTGTTAGAGCTAAAGATCAAGAGAAAACCACTTTCACTTGTCCCTATGGAACTTATGCTTATAGGCGTATGCCTTTTGGTTTATGTAATGCTCCTGCTACTTTTCAAAGATGCATGTCTGCTATTTTTCATGGTTTTTGTGAAAAGATTGTAGAGGTTTTCATGGATGATTTTTTTGTCTATGGGAATTCTTTTGATAATTGTTTGCGAAACCTTGATAAAGTTTTGCAGAGATGTGAAGAAACTAACCTTGTTCTTAATTGGGAGAAATGCCACTTTATGGTTAATGAAGGAATTGTATTGGGACATAAAATTTCTGAGAGAGGTATTGAAGTTGATAGAGCTAAAGTTGAAGCAATTGAGAAGATGCCCTATCCTAGGGATGTTAAAGGTATTCGTAGTTTTCTTGGTCATGCTGATTTTTATAGGAGATTTATTAAAGATTTCTCTAAAATTTCAAAGCCTCTTACTAATCTTCTTCAAAAGGATGTACCTTTTGTTTTTGATGATGATTGTAAGGAAGCCTTTGAAACTCTAAAGAAAGCCTTAACAACTGCTCCTGTAGTTGAACCTCCTGATTGGAATTTCCCTTTTGAAATTATGTGTGATGCTAGTGATTTTGCTGTAGGTGTTGTTCTTGGACAGCGAGTAGATAAAAAATTGAATTGTATTCATTATGCTAGTAAGACTCTAGATGATGCTCAAAGAAATTATGTTACAACTGAAAAAGAGTTATTAGCCGTAGTTTTTGCTTGTGACAAGTTTAGACCTTATATTGTTGATTCAAAAGTCACAGTCATACTGATCATGCTGCAATTAGGTACCTTATGGAAAAGAAAGGTGACACGCGTGAATGCACACGTCCGTTGGGAACCCCAAGTGGAAGGTGTGATGCATATAGAAGCAAGTTTCCCTCAGTATGAAACCAAGGTTATCGAACCAGTAGGAGCCAAGAAGCACGTGAAGGTTGTTGGTGGAGGAGTGTAGTGCGGCGCAACACCAGTGAAACCGGCGCCAACGTGGAACCTGCACAACACAATCAAGATACTTTGCCCCAACGTAAAAGTGAGGTTGTCAATCTCACCGGCTGTTACCACCCGATTTTGGCCAAATCAGGAGATGGGCCATAAGTGAAGATGGGCTTGAAGGACGTACACGTGGAGCATCTTCGAAGCGGCCTTGCGCTAAGAGTTTGGGCTAAGCGGCCCGTGTATCTGTAATATAGTAGATCGCATTGTAATTTAGATTAAAGAGATAGAGTCCGGCCCGTGCACGGTTAGGTGCACGCCTCAATTAGAAAGTCCCTTGGACTATAAATATGTATCTAGGGTTATCGGAAAAGGAGGACAATCATCGTTCAACCAACACAAATCAGGCGCATCGCCACCCCTTTCTTCGAGGGTTTCTCCCGGGTAAGCACCATGCTGCCTAGATCGCATCTAGCGATCTAGGCAGTTTATTCGTTAACCTTGTACTGCTCGTGCTGAAGCCTTGTTGATGGCGAGCAGTACTATTTATCCTTAGGTGTTTAGGGGCTTGCATTGATGCTTTCACGTGCATATCTGCGTGGCAATGCCGTCCCTCGACACCTAGCTGCCCTTACGTCTATCCAGACGTAAGGGCAGCATCTTGCTTGTTCGTTACTTAGTAGATCCGATCCGTTATAGTTGCTCCTTGCTCCGCAAGGATTAGTTTAATATCTGCATAGTTAGGCCTTACGCTGGGGTCGGAGGATCCGGTAGTGCGCTAGATGTTGTTCATCGTCCCTGCGAGGGATGTTCCGGGAATCGACGTTATGTTGGTTTTTAGGCCTCTCGTAGGGATGGTTTGCATCGTCTTCCGTAGCTGCTAGGCCCGATCGCACGTAGGACGTTCCGGTTATGCGGTGAAAACCCTAAACTGTCGTGGATCGTTTTAGCTTTGTCCTGATCAAGCAGGATCCCCATGCCATTGTAAATCCAACGTGAAACATGGGGCGATCGGCTCTTTGAGCCGATCCACAGGGAAACCTGAGAGCCGATAGGGCTCGTATTTAATGTTTACGTGTCTACCATGCAGGAACAATCGAAGCACTAACACCTTCCTGATCGGGTCTAGGTCAGGTGGCACGCCCTAGCAACCGCCAGGACGTTGGCCAGAAGATTTGCGGGACGACGCGAGGTGCCAGGGATCCACTAAGCGGCCCTGGGAGCTTCCCGGCTCTTCGTGTTGCTCAGCCATTGCCCGTCGGTGGGTTTTGGAGGGTAACACATTCTGGCACGCCCGGTGGGACATCTTCTGCATACATCCACGTCAACATCGGCATCCGAGATGGCGGAGGAACCGATCACGTACGAGGATCTCCCCACGGAACACAAGAAGAAGTACGATGACCTGAAGGCCATCCTGGAGGCCGAACTCATCGGCTCCTTTGAGAAGACCCGGTCGCACGGCGTCAGGTTCAAAGGATTCGCACCACAAGGCATCCTCGATGGGTTGGATCTGTCTCTCCCTTCAGAGGAACGTACCAGAGCCCTGCGACAGGAGATCAACTACGTGGTGGCTCATTCACTGCATCGGCACTCTGAGAGCCTGGTGAACACTTTGGAGCGCGTTGCGCTCCGTGTGGTGCAAGAGATCATGGAGCGTCGGTACTCCCCTTCAGGACCTGTTCTAGGGACTCACCAGGGAGAGATGCAACTCCACACCAGGCCACCTCTGCCGTACGCAATGGCGGCTCCACAGCAACAAGGCTCACCGGCATACGTCGTCTACAAAGTTGGGGGTGACCCGGGCGACTATCAGTTCTTGCATGACCCGCCCAAGGAAATCCCACACGGATACGTGTGCACGTATGTGCCGGACTGCAACAACTGGACGCAGGCGATCCAGGCTCCACCAGGAGGGATTGCCGGAGCAGGAGCAATTGTTCCGGCAGGAAGAACGACTGCAGCAGCGGGGAGTTTAGGAGCAGAAGCTGAGAAACAAGCGTGGCTAGCCAAGTATACCACTGCACCAGTCCAGGAAAGCTCAGCTGCCACTACCTCCACCGCAGATCAGATCAGCGCAGTCCTGAGAGATCAGTTCGGCATCTTGCCGAAGAAGAAGATAATCGGCTATTCCAAGCCGTACCCCAATGAGTTCGACCTGATCCCACTACCACCCAAGTACCGGCTTCCGGACTTCAACAAATTCAGTGGGTCAGAAGGATCTAGCTCCATCGAGCACGTGAGCCGATACTTGGCCCAGCTGGGCATGGCTTCGGCATCGGATCAGCTACGGGTGAGGTGCTTCTCGCAATCCCTCACCGGTCCAGCTTTTGGATGGTACACCTCGTTGCAGCCAAATTCAGTGCAATCATGGAAGCAGATGGAGGAACTATTCCACACCCAATACCATTCAGAAACTACCGAAGCTGGTATTGCCGAACTAGCACAGGTTCGGCAAAAGCGAGGAGAGACAGTGGCTGAGTAGATTCAGCGTTTCAGAACTGTCAAGAACCGATGCTATTCGGTTCATATAACTGAGAAAGAAGCAGTCGAGCTGGCCGTGGCAGGCCTTGCAGCGTCATTCAAAGATCTGACGTTCCAAGTGGAGTACAACTCGTTGACGCACCTGGTCAGTAGGCTGACCTTATATGAACAGCGCCATCCAGAACTGTACCAGGACAAGTTCAAACGCGCGATAACCCTGGTCAATGCTGATGAGGATGAAGATTCTGCGGAAGATCAGGAAGTTGCGGTAGCCGAGTGGACTCGGACGCCAGTACCTGTGTCCTGCAAATGGGTGAACCCGCCAGGGCCTCCAAGAGGGTTGGACTTTGACGTGACCAAGACTGAACAGATCTTCGATCTGCTACTGAAAGAGAAACAGTTGAAGCTACCCGAAGGCCACAAGATCCCTACGGCGCAGAGATGAACAAAAGGCCATACTGCAAATGGCATCATACGTTCACACACGCCACTAACGACTGCAAAGTATTGCGCGCACAAATTCAGATAGCGATAGAATCAGGCCGATTAACTTTCGGACAGTTTGCCATGAAGGTAGACATGCGTCCGTTTCCGGACGTCAACATGGTGGACCTAAGCCACTCCATAAGAGAGCCAGGGTTCTCTTTCGATGTCAATATGGCAGGGTTTGTGATCCGCCATGGCGTGGACAAAGCAGAGAGCAGCCACTCTCGTGGCAAAGATAAAGAGGAGGCCGTTCCACGCGACCGGCCCCAAGACGACGATAGACGGTACCTAACCGAGGAGGAGGTGAGAAGCATACGGTATCAACGCCCATTATCCGTGCATCTCCTCAACAAATATGAGCAGCAGTACGACCGACGTCGCCGCTACGACGACGAAGATGGAGGATATCGTCGGTCTGATGCAAACAGGAGGTATCGTTGTTCTCACCAGAATGTGACCAGGCCGGAGGACCAAGCCAGAGATGGGCCGCGATCAAGATAGATGTGAAGATTATACATAGGAGGAATATGTGAATCGGCCTTTTATACCAAATTGGGCTAAAATGCCCATGTATCTGTAATACATTAGACCGCGTGTTAGTTTAGAGGTTAGAATCTATCTCGTGCACGATTTAGTGCACGCCCACATTAGAAGTCCCCTGGACTATAAATATGTACCTAGGGTTTATGGAATAAACAACAACCAACGTTCAACACAAACCAATCTCGGCGCATCGCCAACTCCTTCGTCTCGAGGGTTCCTCCGGTAAGCACCATGCTGCCTAGATCGCATCTCGCGATCTAGGCAGCACAAGCCTGCCTAGTTGTTCATGCGTTGCTCGTACTGAAGCCTTTTTGATGGCGAGCAACGTAGTTATCGTAGACGCGTTAGGGTTAGCATCGTTCTTAGCATCATATGCTCGCGTAGTGCAACCCTTGCGCGTCTAGCCGTCCTTGTGCCTCATCATGGGTGCAGGGGCGGCACCCCGCTTGATCTTTATTTAGTAGATCTGATCCGTTATGGTCGCTCCTTGATTCATCAAGGATTAGTTTAATATCTGCAATAGTTAGGCCTTACAAAGGGTTGGAGGATCCAGCGGCATGCAGGGTGTAGTTTGCTGCCCCTAGACAGGACGTTCCGAGGATCAACCTAGTGTTGGTTTTTAGGCCTTGTCTAGGGCTGGCTTACGTTTACCGTGCGTGAGCGCGAGGCCCAATCGTGAGTAGGATGATCCGATTATGCGGTGAAAACCCTAGATCGTCGTAGATCTCATATGCTTTATCTTGATCAAGCAGGACCACCATATATTCGGCCACCTTGGACGAATCATGGGTGGATCGGCTCCATGAGCCGATTCACAGGACAACCTGAGAGCCGATCGAGGCTCGTATTTAACGTGTACGTGTGTGCCCTGCAGGAAACTAAGCGAGGCATCATCCACACCTTCCTGACCAGGTATAGGTCAGGTGGCACGCCCTTGCGACCCGCATCGGCGCGCGACCAGGAGGCTTTGCGGGCCGTCGCTGAGGGACTGGGGCCAGCCGCAGCCCTAGTCATTCCCGGCTCTACGGTGTTGGCCAGTCGCTGCCCGCCGGTGGGTTTCTGACGTCAACACATTCTGGCACGCCCGGTGGGACGATCTTCAACGACAACCATCTCGCCATCCACATCAGAGATGGCGAAAGACACCATACCGTCTTCATCAGAAGTGGCAGAAGAAACTCCGGTCACGTACGGGGGGCGAGCTCAAGTCTGCCCTCGAAGCCGACCTAATCGGCTCTTCCCACTACACCCGCTCCCCTGGCATCGGCACCAACGTGGTGAAGCTGGGGTACCACCCCGGTGAGGGTAGTGATGAGGGCGGCTGCTCCCACAGCAAGGGTGAGGAAGAAGCCGATCCCAGCGGTCGGACCATATCACACGCACCACCAGCTCTCCCAGTATTCGGCGTCGACCTCTCAGGTGACGGGAAGCTGGGATTCGGGTTCACATCGGCTGACGAGCTAGAGGAAGTCGACATCGGCCCCGGGGATAAGCCGCGGCCAACTTTTATCAGCAGGAAGTTAGACCCGCAGCTCAGGAGTCAGATGATTGCTCTCTTGAAAGAGTACCCAGATTGCTTCGCATGGGACTACACGGAGATGCCTGGGCTGGACAGGAGCATCATCGAGCATCGGCTCCCCCTGAAGAAAGGATTCCGGCCCTTCCAGCAACGAGCACGACAAATGAAGGCCGAAATCCTAGAAGAGGTCAAGAAAGAGATCGAGAAGATGTTGGCTGCCGGATTTATCAGGCCATGCAGGTATGCGGAATGGATATCCAGTATCGTTCCAGTGGAAAAGAAGGACGGCCGGTGGCGGGTGGCTATCGATTTCCGCGACCTTAACAGAGCTACGCCAAAAGATGAATACCCGATGCCTGTGGCGGAAACTTTGATCAATGCAGCTGCTGGCCATAAGGTTTTAAGCTTCATGGATGGCAACGCCGGCTATAACCAGATCTTCATGGCCCCAGAAGACATTCACAAGACTGCATTCAGAGTACCAGGAGCAGTAGGCTTATTTGAATACGTAGTCATGACCTTTGGATTGAAGAATGCCGGCGCGACGTATCAGAGAGCCATGAATTATATATTCCACGACCTGATCGGCAAGCTGGTGGAGATCTACATTGATGATGTGGTGGTCAAATCTGTCTCCATGAAGGGACACTTGGAAGATTTACGACAGGTACTAGACCGAACTCGAAAGTTCGGACTGAGAATGAACCCAAAGAAGTGTGCCTTTGGAGTAACGGCCGGCCAGTTCCTGGGATTTTTGGTCCATGAGCGAGGAATTGAGATCGGCCTGAAGAGTCAGGAGGCAGTGCGCACCATGCAGCCGCCCACTACGAAGAAGGAACTGCAACGCCTTATCGGCAAGATCAACTTCGTTCGCCGATTCATCTCCAACCTGTCAGGACGGATCGAGCCGTTCATGGGTTTAGTGAAGACTAAGTCCGATGACGAATTTCACTGGGGGGCAGAGCAGCAGCAGGCGTTCAATGACATCAAACGGTATCTGACGACACCGCCCGTGCTAGTGCCGCCCCAACAAGACAGGCCGTTCTACGTTTACTTGTCAGTAGCGGACACATCCATCGCCTCGGTGGTGGTGCAACTCTACGACGGCGTTGAGAGGGTCGTTTTCTACCTCAGCAGAAGGATGTTGGACGCGGAGACAAGGTATCCTGAGGTCGAGAAATTGTGCCTCTGTCTGTTCTTCACCTGTACCAAGCTGCACCATATCCTTTTGACGGCAGAGATCTTCGTCATATGCAAGTCCGACGTTGTCAAGCACATGTTGTCGGCCCCCGTGTTGAAAGGACGATTGGGTAAATGGATGCTGGCGTTGTCAGAATTCGACCTGCGGTATCAGCCTGCGAAAGCAGTCAAAGGACAAGCATTAGCCGATCTCATAGCTGAGCGAATCAACACCAATATAGCAGCACTATCCATACGTGCATGGGCTATGTTCTTCGACGGATCGGCTTGCGACGGTGGGTGCGGCATCGGTATTCTGCTCGTATCGCCTAGAGGGACGGAATACTCCTTCTCCATCAGGTTGTCGACCCCCTGCACCAACAACGTGGCGGAGTATGAAGCGATACGAAAGGGGATGGAGTTACTACTAGAAGCTGGAGCGGAAGCAGTAGAACTGTTTGGAGATTCCAAGTTGGTGATCAACCAGCTCACGGATGAATATAAGTGCGAGAGTGAATCGCTTTTCCCATATTGGATGGAATGCCGTGAGCTAATGACACAGTTTCGATACATCAACTTCAATTGGGTTCCAAGATCCCAGAATACCGAGGCCAACAATCTCGCGCAAATGGCGTCAGGCTACATAGATACACCTGAAGGGTCAGAAGTTCAGGTCCAATTCCTAGAACAAGATGATTGGAGAGCCGAAATCTTCAAATACTTAAAAGATTCGGCTCGGGGGGCACCTAAGCGGATAAGATACAAGGCCATGAAGTATGTCCTCATAGGAGACGACATGTTCTACAGGACGTTGGAAGGGTTACTACTCAAGTGCCTAGGACCAACTGAGTCTAATCGGCTCTTACATGAGGTGCACGAAGGCGCTTGTGGAACTCATCAGTCGGCTCACAAGATGAAGTGGCTGATCAGACGCTCAGGGTTTTATTGGCCCACCATGCTTGAGGATTGTTTCAATTACTACAAGGGGTGCCAGGCATGCCAGATGTTCGGGAAGATTCAGATGGTACCGGCATCAGCAATGAACCCGATCATCAAGCCTTGGCCATTCCGAGGGTGGGGCATGGACATGATTGGAAAAATCCATCCGGCTTCGAGCAAGAAACACGAATTTATCTTGGCCATCACAGATTACTTCACCAAGTGGGTGGAGGCCGTCCCTATGAAAAAGGTAAAATCAGGAGATGTGATTAAGTTCGTGAAAGAACACGTGATTCATAGGTTCGGGGTTCCCCAAACCATCACGACCGATGGAGGCTCGGTCTTTGTGTCTAAAGAATTCAGGGGATTCTGCGATGATATGGGGATCAAGCTGATCCGATCATCTCCGTACTATGCTCAGGCGAACGGGCAAGCTGAGGCGTCCAATCAGAGTTTAATCAAGCTGATCAAGAGAAAGATTGAAGAAAACCCAAGGGATTGGCATGAGAAGTTATCAGAAGCATTGTGGGCCTACCGCATGTCATGCCATGGAGCTATAAAGACTTCGCCGTACCAGCTCGTTTATGGGCAAGAAGCCGTATTACCTTGGGAGATTACGGCTGGGTCAAGACGTGTCACGTTTCAGGACGACCTGACGGCAGACGAATATGCGACTTTGATGAGTGACACCATTGAGGACGCAACAGAGCTGAGGCTTTGGTCGTTGGAAAAGATCAAGGAAAACAAGGCCAGGGTAGCTCGGGCCTACAATAAGAAGGTTAGGCCAAAAGAGTTTCAGGTTGGTGACCTGGTATGGGAGGCTGTGTTGCCGTTAGGAACCAGGGACAAGGCATATGGCAAGTGGTCTCCTAATTGGCACGGTCCGTATAAAGTCGTCCAGGCCTTGAAAGGTAATGCATACATGTTGGAAGAGTTGGACGGGCAGAAGTTCCCAGTGGCCGTAAATGGTCAACACCTCAAGAAATATTTCCCAAGCATGTGGGATGATGGACACTAAGGTAGGGAGGCCGATTAGAATCGGCCAGCGAAAGGGGACGATCCGAAGTGTGGGGGCCGATGCAATCGGCCGTAAAAAAAAAGCCGATGTCGCCGCCATCGACTCTAGAACAATTATGGTGTTCAGTTTAACCTCACGAGTGTTCCGGAGCACGTCCTTGCTGGTGCCCTCGCCTTGACTGAGGCTCGGGGGGCAGCTGATCTAGTGGATGTTCTATCAAGAGCCGAATGGGGTTGCTCAGATTAGCCGATGAATGATCATCGGCTGTGGAATTGCAAAAGACCATGGTCAGAAGGAAAATGATAATCCGGTTTGTTTGCTATCGGTCCTGGTGTGGCGAGCAGGAAGATGGAGATTGAATTAATGAAAGAAAGATTGAACGAACAATTCTTATTAATTCAAAGGGACGGCTTTACAAGAAGAGCCGAGGGCTCCCAAAAGAGGGATCTGGTGCCTAGTGCACTGCTACTATTCCTACTCCACTAGTCGTCGCCGTCTTCATCATCGCCGTCGTCGTCGGCGCTACTCCCCGGAAGCTCCTCGCCATCGCTGTCCCAGCTGTCGGCTGGAGCTTCCTCCTCCTCCTCGTCATCATCATCATCCTCGCTGTCCGCCCAGGTGCGGAGGCGCTTCGTTGGAGGATATCCCGCGGAGGAGGAATCATCTTCCTCCTCCTCATCCTCCTCTTCCTCGTCATCCTCGTCGTCCTCGCTGTCCGCCCACATACGGGAGCGCTTCTTCAGCGGGAGCTTGGCGGAGGGGGAAGCCTCAGTCCCTTCCGCTCTTTTTTCTTCCTTCTCCTTGCCGGACGGAATGAGATTCGCCCCGGAACGAGGATTGTCCTCTTCCTTGCTCTTTGGCGCCGATTGGATGGAGAGGTTGGAAGCGGAGGAGGAAGAGGAAGACATTGCTACAGAAGAAGAGGGTTTTTTGGTGTCAACCGCTAGAACAGAGGAAGGGGATGAAGAGGACTGGTCAGTTGGCATGGTTAAATAATGAGGAGCCTAGTGGAGTTTCAATGCCATTGCAGTTTCCGAGGAAGTGGTGCTGGAGCTGTCAAATCTCACAGAGGAGTGGGGAAGACAAGGCGTCATGATGACGGTTGCTGCAGCAGTTCTGCCACGACATGACCCAGCGAGAGAAAGCATAATGATTTTGGAAAAGTCATTTCCAAAACCAGGGGGGCATGTGTTATCACCAGAATGTGACCAGGCCGGAGGACCAAGCCAGAGATGGGCCGCGATCAAGATAGATGTGAAGATTATACATAGGAGGAATATGTGAATCGGCCTTTTATACCAAATTGGGCTAAAATGCCCATGTATCTGTAATACATTAGACCGCGTGTTAGTTTAGAGGTTAGAATCTATCTCGTGCACGATTTAGTGCACGCCCACATTAGAAGTCCCCTGGACTATAAATATGTACCTAGGGTTTATGGAATAAACAACAACCAACGTTCAACACAAACCAATCTCGGCGCATCGCCAACTCCTTCGTCTCGAGGGTTCCTCCGGTAAGCACCATGCTGCCTAGATCGCATCTCGCGATCTAGGCAGCACAAGCCTGCCTAGTTGTTCATGCGTTGCTCGTACTGAAGCCTTTTTGATGGCGAGCAACGTAGTTATCGTAGACGCGTTAGGGTTAGCATCGTTCTTAGCATCATATGCTCGCGTAGTGCAACCCTTGCGCGTCTAGCCGTCCTTGTGCCTCATCATGGGTGCAGGGGCGGCACCCCGCTTGATCTTTATTTAGTAGATCTGATCCGTTATGGTCGCTCCTTGATTCATCAAGGATTAGTTTAATATCTGCAATAGTTAGGCCTTACAAAGGGTTGGAGGATCCAGCGGCATGCAGGGTGTAGTTTGCTGCCCCTAGACAGGACGTTCCGAGGATCAACCTAGTGTTGGTTTTTAGGCCTTGTCTAGGGCTGGCTTACGTTTACCGTGCGTGAGCGCGAGGCCCAATCGTGAGTAGGATGATCCGATTATGCGGTGAAAACCCTAGATCGTCGTAGATCTCATATGCTTTATCTTGATCAAGCAGGACCACCATATATTCGGCCACCTTGGACGAATCATGGGTGGATCGGCTCCATGAGCCGATTCACAGGACAACCTGAGAGCCGATCGAGGCTCGTATTTAACGTGTACGTGTGTGCCCTGCAGGAAACTAAGCGAGGCATCATCCACACCTTCCTGACCAGGTATAGGTCAGGTGGCACGCCCTTGCGGCGCGCGACCAGGAGGCTTTGCGGGCCGTCGCTCTGAGGGACTGGGGCCAGCCGCAGCCCTAGTCATTCCCGGCTCTACGGTGTTGGCCAGTCGCTGCCCGCCGGTGGGTTTCTGACGTCAACAATCGTCAGAACGACAGGAACAACGACGGGTACGAACGTCACGCTGGAGGGAGGTCAAGGGAGCAAGACAACGTGGATAAGCACTGGAACTGTCCCTTCTTCAAACATTGCTGGGACTCAGGAATGAGCCGATTGCCAACAATCGAGAACTGCCCAGAGTGCAAACAGCAAAGGAAGAGGACAAATGTAGATTCAGTGTTCGAGCGTCTAGGGCCTCTCCCACCTCATAACAAGCGAGCTGAGTCATCTCAAGAAGAAGACTTCGAGGAGTCAGATGGAGAAGAAGATAGGTATCACCGACCAAGGTGGTGCCCTGATGGACTCAGCCACTCTCAGAAGCGTAGGGTGCAGCGGCTGCGAAACCTGGAAGAAGCCGAGGCACAGTACCTGTACACGTTGAGAAGAGCACGGCCCGATCTGGCCGTGAAAATCCAGCAAACATTGGAGACAAAGGCGCGCCCACCAAAGAAAGTATGGCGCCCAAAACAGGCGAAAGCCGATGCACAGGCATCGGCTGATGCCGATGCAGAGGCATCGGCTGATACAAACATGATATCCGTGACCCGGACGGAGTAGCAAGTCCAAGACATTGGACATACGTGGCAAGGCCGATCCCTGAGATCGGCCCTCAAAAAATGAAAAGCAAAGGATCTCATCTCCAACATGCCACGTAGCTATAGTGGAAATCCGAGAAGTTGCAAATCATCGCCAAAGCATTGCAACGGAAAGGGAGGCCGATTCCCGCAATCGGCCAAAAATTATCCTCAACATACCTTGTCTGTGTTCAGCATTGATCCAACAGATGCCTGAAGAGCCGATGCCATCAATTACTTGACAGAATCGGCTCGGGGGGCACATAGATGGATGAGATACGAGGATACGGAGCTGGGAACGGATGTCAAATGTCTAACAGAGCAGCTCAAGCATGGGGGCCGATACATAAGCAAATCGGCCATAAAAAATTGAACATTTTTAAGCACAGCCGATGCGTAGACATCGACTTAAGAATAAGAAAAAGCCGATGCATGGCCATCGACTCAAGGTGTACAACTGCTACAAGCAAGCCAAACAGAGCAGTCATCTACTGGAGGAACCCCTCATTGGAATTGCTTGGCGATTCAGGCCCTCCCTTCAAGGACTTCCAACTCCTTCTGCAAGACTTCAAGCTCGGCAGCACCAGCAGAAGCATCAGTTTGCGATATTGGCCGGTAAGTTTAAGGGATCACGACCCTGATCAACCGTGGGAGCAGCACAAACATGCAGTTCAGGGTAAGGGTGAGCCCGACGAAGGAGCATGTCTCTTCTGAGACCAGGAGGACAGTCGATGATGAAGCGATCGGCTATGGCATGTTTTGATCAAGGTTTGGGCTGCGGTGGCGACTTGGTCGGCGTTACTGTCAAAGGTTGTTGCGACCAAAGTGGGGGAGAGCATCAGGAAACATCCTCACCGGGAGCTGCATCAGCCTGCCAAAGATGATGAGCCAATATGATCAGCAAGGCGCAGGACTTGAACGGAAGAAGCTCGGGGGGCAGTTTGCCCTGAAGGATCCTTCGCTATAGGAAGCCGATTTTTTCGGAATCGGCTGGCCCTGCATCACAGCTTGTCTGAGGAATGGTGCTGATGTCGCCAAAAATATCAGTTTCCGCATACAAGTCAATTGAGTGACAAGCCCAGGGCTCTATTGTAGACACCTGCCCAAAACCAGATTGCCAGCCCGCTGGGTTGGCTGGTAAGAGTTGATGACCCACAAGTATAGGGGGTGTATCGTAGTATCTTCGATAAGTAAGAATGTCGATCCCAACGAGGAGCAGAAGGTGTTGGCAGCAGTTTCGATGAAGGATTCACTGTAAATGCTCACAAACAAGTATTCAAAGGGTTTTGATATTGCAGATAAATAAAGTACAAGTAAATAAAATGCGAGAGAAATAATTGCAGCGAGTGGCTGATACGTCTCCAACGTATCGATAATTTCTTATGTTCCATGCTACTTTATTGATGATACCTACATGTTTTATGCACATTATATGTCATATTTATGCATTTTCTGAACTAACCTATTAACAAGATGCCGAAGAGCCAGTTGCTGTTTTCTGCTGTTTTTGGTTTCAGAAATCCTAGTAAAGAAATATTCTCGGAATTGGACGAAACTTTCGCCCAGGGTCCTATTTTTGCACGAAGCTTCCAGAAGACCGAAGACCTAACGAAGTGGGGCCACGAGGCAGCCAGGGGGGGCCGGCGCGGCCGGCCCTGGCCGCGCCCTGCCCCTGGGCCCCTCGTGTGGCCCCTCGCGTTGACCTTCCGCCTACTTAAAGCTCCCGTCGCGAAACCCCCAGTACCGAGAGCCACGATACGGAAAACCTTACAGAGACGCCGCCGCCGAATCCCATCTCGGGGGACCGGCACCCTGCCGGAGAGGGGATTCATCTCCCGGAGGACTCTTCATCGCCATGATCGCCTCCGGAGTGATGAGTGAGTAGTTCACCCCTGGACCATGGGTCCATAGCAGTAGCTAGATGGTCGTCTTCTCCTTGTTGTGCTTCATTGTTGGATCTTGTGAGCTGCCTAACATGATCAAGATCATCTATCTGTAATACTATATGTTGTGTTTGTCGGGATCCGATGGATAGAGAGTACTATGATTATGGTGATTATCAATCTATTGTTCATGTGTTGTTTATGATCTTGCATGCTCTCCGTTATTAGTAGAGGCTCTGGCCAAGTTTTTACTCTTAACTCCAAGAGGGAGTAATTATGCTCGATAGTGGGTTCATGCCTTCATTGATACCTGGGACAGTGACAGAAAGTTCTAAGGTTGTGATGTGCTGTTGCCACTAGGGATAAAACATTGATGCTATGTCTAAGGATGTAGTTATTGATTACATTACGCACAATACTTAATGCAATTGTCTGTTGCTTTGCAACTTAATACTGGAGGGGGTTCGGACGATAACCTGAAGGTGGACTTTTTAGGCATAGATGCAGTTGGATGGCGGTCTATGTTCTTTGTCGTAATGCCCAATTAAATCTCACTATATTTACCATGTCATGTATATGCATTGTTATGCCTTTCTCTATTTGTCAATTGCCCGACTGTAATTTGTTCACCCAACATGCTTTTATCTTATGGGAGAGACACCTCTAGTGAACTGTGGACCCCGGTCCTATTCTTTACATAGCATACAATCTACTTGTTTTACTGTTTTCTTTGCAAACATCTTCCACTCGATACGTTTAATCCTTTGTTACAGCAAGCCGGTGAGATTGACAACCTCACTGTTTCGTTGGGGCAAAGTACTTTGGTTGTGTTGTGTGCCGGTTGGCGCAATCCCTGGTGTTGCGCCGCATCACATTTCGCGACCATCAACCTTCAACGTGCTTCTTGGCTCCTCCTGGTTCGATTAAACCTTGGTTTCTTTCTGAGGGAAAACTTGCTACTGTGCGCATCATACCTTCCTCTTGGGGTTCCCAACGAACGTGTGAGTTACACGCCATCAAGCTCTTTTTCTGGCGCCGTTGCCGGGGAGATCAAGACACGCTGCAAGGGGAGTCTCCACTTCTCAATCTCTTTACTTTGTTTTTGTCTTGCTTTATTTTATTTACTACTTTGTTTGCTGCACTAAATCAAAACACAAAAAAATTAGTTGCTAGTTTTACTTTATTTGCTATCTTGTTTGCTATATCAAAAACACAAAAAAATTAGTTACTTGTCTTTACTTTATTTGCCTAGTTTACTTTATTGCTGTTATCATGAGTAATCCTGAAGTTGAAGTTCGTTCTTTTAAGCAACAGGGTGGAGAAAGTTTTAAAGATGCTTGGTATAGAATTAGTAATGCTCATCAAAGGTGCATTAAGAAACACTCCACCACTATCCTTCTTAGGAACTTTTATGTTGGTTTATCTAGTTGGAATAGATATGTTCTTGATACTCTTTCGGGAGGTAATTTCCTAGGTACTCCTGCTTTAGAAGCTAGTTGCATCATTGAGAGTCTAGTTGGAATACCACCTGTTAATGAAGTTAAAATTGAAATCTCTCTTGAAGATGTTATGAAAAAATTGGAAACCATAGAGAAAAATTTTCCAAGTGTTGAAGCTAAATTGGGAATGTTATTTGACAAAACTTATGAACTTGATAAATCCTTAGGAGGAATTGATGAAAGAATTAGTATCCTAGGAACTTGTGTTGTCCATGATAATCAAACCAATAGGATTGATGAACTTGAAAAAGCTATGGGAACCTTGGGTTCAACCTTTTCTTCTCTCAAGTATAATGAGAAAGCTTATGTGGGTAAAGAGCAAAAATTCATGTACGCCTCTAAGGTGCCTAAACAAAAGAATTATTATAGGCCTAAAATTGCTAAAACCCCTAGCACTACCATAGAAAATCTAGATAATGGAACACCTAAAGTACCCCCTGCAACAAGTTGTGTTTGCATGAAGAATAATAATGTTGATGCTTCTACTCTCGATGTTACTTGATTTGCACTTTCTGCGCCTAGCTGAAAGGCGTTAAAGAAAAGCGCTTATGGGAGACAACCCATGTTTTTACCTACAGCAATTTTTTGTTTTATTGAGTCTTGGAAGTTGTTTACTACTGTAGCAACCTCTCCTTATCATGTTTTTGTGCCAAGTAAAGTTTCTATGTCAAAGTTGATGTTATATTTGGGATCGCTGCGCAGAAACAGTATTGCTGTCTGTCACGAATCTGGGCATAATTCCCTGTAGAAAATTCGAAAAAATCTGCCAATTTACGAGCGTGATCTTCAGATATGTACGCAACTTTCATTAGTTTTGAGTTTTTCCATTTGAGCAAGTCTGGTGCCATTTATAAATTCGTCTTTACGGACTGTTCTGTTTTTGACAGATTCTGCCTTTTATTTCGCATTGCCTCTTTTGCTATGTTGGATTTATTTCTTTGATCCATTAATGTCCAGTAGCATTATGCAATGTCCAGAAGTGAAAAGAATGATTGTGTCACCTCTGAATGTGTGAATTATTAATGATGCACTAACCCTCTAATGAGTTTGCTTGAAGTTTGGTGTGAAGGAAGTTTTCAAGGGTCAAGAGAGGAGAATGATATACTAAGATCAAGAGGAGTGAAAGCTCTAAGCTTGGGGATGCCCCCGTGGTTCATCCCTGCATATTTTAAGAAGACTCAAGCATCTAAGCTTGGGGATGCCCAAGGCATCCCCTTCTTCATCGACAACATCATCAGGTTCCTCCCCTGAAACTATATTTTTATTCAGTCACATCTGGTGTTCTTTACTTGGAGCGTCGGTTTGTTTTCGTTTTTGTTTTTGTTTGAATAAGATGGATCCTAGCATTCACTTTGTGGTAGAGAGACACGCTCCGCTGTTGCATATGGACACATGTGTCCTTAGGCTTTACTCATAATGTTCAAGGCGAAGTTTCTTCTTCGTTAATTTGTTATATGGTTGGAATTGGAAAATGCTACATGTAGTAATTCTAAAAATGTCTTGGATAATGTGATACTTGGCAATTGTTATGCTCATGTTTAAGCTCTTGCATCATATGCTTTGCACCCATTAATGAAGAAATACATAGAGCTTGCTAAAATTTGATTTGCATATTTGGTCTCTCTAAGGTCTAGATAATATCTAGTATTGAGTTTTGAACAACAAGGAAGACGGTGTAGAGTCTTATAATGTTTACAATATGTCTTTTATGTGAGTCTTGCTGCACTTGTTCATCCTTGAGTTTGCTTCAAATAACCTTGCTAGCCTAAACCTTGTATCGAGAGGGAATACTTCTCATGCATCCAAAATCCTTGAGCCAACTACTATGCCATTTGTGTCCACCATACCTACCTACTACATGGTATTTACCCGCCATTCCAAAGTAAATTGCTTGAGTGCTACCTTTAAAATTCCATCATTCACCTTTGCAATATATAGCTCATGGGACAAAATAGCCTTAAAAACTATCGTAGTATTGAATATGTACTTATGCACTTTATATTTTATTAAGTTGCTTGTTGTGCGATAACCATGTTTCTGGGGAACGCCATCAACTATTGTTGAATATCATGTGAGTTGCTATGCATGTCCGTCTTGTCTGAAGGTCTATCATTTTAGTGGTTGGAGCATGCAAAATTGTTAGAGAAGAACATTGGGCCGCTAACTAAAGCCATGAATCATGGTGGAAGTTTCAGTTTTGGACATATATCCTCAATCTCATATGAGAATAATAACTTTGCTACATGCTTATGCATTAAAGAGGAGTCCATTATCTGTTGTCCATGTTGTCCCGGTATGGATGTCTAAGTTGAGAATAATCAAAAGCGAGAAATCCGAAATGCGAGCATTCTCCTTGGACCTTTGTACAGGCGGCATGGAGGTACCCCTTTGTGACACTTGGTTGAAACATGGCATGCAAAGATCCGGTAGTCCAAGTTAAGTAGGACGAGGTGCGGGCACTATTAGTATACTATGCGTGAGGCTTGCAACTTGTAAGATATAATTTACATAACTCATATGCTTTATTACTACCGTTGACAAAATTGTTTCATGTTTTCAAAATAAAAGCTCTAGCACAAATACAGCAATCGATGCTTTCCTCTTTGAAGGACCATTCTTTTACTTTTATTGTTGAGTCAGTTTACCTATCTCCTTCCACCTTAAGAAGCAAACACTTGTGTGAACTGTGCATTGATTCCTACATACTTGCATATTGCACTTGTTATATTACTTTATGTTGACAATATCCATGAGATATACATGTTATAAGTTGAAAGCAACCGCTGAAACTTAATCTTCTTATGTGTTGCTTCAACACCTTTACTTTGATTTATTGCTTTACGAGTTAACTCTTATGCAAGACTTATTGATGCTTGTCTTGAAGTACTATTCATGAAAAGTCTTTGCTATATGATTCAGTTGTTTACTCATGTCATTACCTTTGCTTTGATCGCTGCATTCATTACATATGTTTACAAATAGTATGATCAAGATTATGATGGCATGTCACTTCAGAAATTATCTTTGTTATCGTTTTACCTGCTCGGGACGAGCAGAACTAAGCTTGGGGATGCTGATACGTCTCCAACGTATCGATAATTTCTTATGTTCCATGCTACTTTATTGATGATACCTACATGTTTTATGCACATTATATGTCATATTTATGCATTTTCTGAACTAACCTATTAACAAGATGCCGAAGAGCCAGTTGCTGTTTTCTGCTGTTTTTGGTTTCAGAAATCCTAGTAAAGAAATATTCTCGGAATTGGACGAAACTTTCGCCCAGGGTCCTATTTTTGCACGAAGCTTCCAGAAGACCGAAGACCTAACGAAGTGGGGCCACGAGGCAGCCAGGGGGTGGCCGGCGCGGCCCAGGCCCTGGCCGCGCGGCCTGCCCCTGGGCCCCTCGTGTGGCCCCTCGCGTTGACCTTCCGCCTACTTAAAGCTCCCGTCGCGAAACCCCACCGAGAGCCACGATACGGAAAACCTTACAGAGACGCCGCCGCGAATCCCATCTCGGGGGATTCTGGAGATCGCCTCCGGCACCCTGCCGGAGAGGGGATTCATCTCCCGGAGGACTCTTCATCGCCATGATCGCCTCCGGAGTGATGAGTGAGTAGTTCACCCCTGGACCATGGGTCCATAGCAGTAGCTAGATGGTCGTCTTCTCCTTGTTGTGCTTCATTGTTGGATCTTGTGAGCTGCCTAACATGATCAAGATCATCTATCTGTAATACTATATGTTGTGTTTGTCGGGATCCGATGGATAGAGAGTACTATGATTATGGTGATTATCAATCTATTGTTCATGTGTTGTTTATGATCTTGCATGCTCTCCGTTATTAGTAGAGGCTCTGGCCAAGTTTTTACTCTTAACTCCAAGAGGGAGTAATTATGCTCGATAGTGGGTTCATGCCTTCATTGATACCTGGGACAGTGACAGAAAGTTCTAAGGTTGTGATGTGCTGTTGCCACTAGGGATAAAACATTGATGCTATGTCTAAGGATGTAGTTATTGATTACATTACGCACAATACTTAATGCAATTGTCTGTTGCTTTGCAACTTAATACTGGAGGGGGTTCGGACGATAACCTGAAGGTGGACTTTTTAGGCATAGATGCAGTTGGATGGCGGTCTATGTTCTTTGTCGTAATGCCCAATTAAATCTCACTATATTTACCATGTCATGTATATGCATTGTTATGCCTTTCTCTATTTGTCAATTGCCCGACTGTAATTTGTTCACCCAACATGCTTTTATCTTATGGGAGAGACACCTCTAGTGAACTGTGGACCCCGGTCCTATTCTTTACATAGCATACAATCTACTTGTTTTACTGTTTTCTTTGCAAACATCTTCCACTCGATACGTTTAATCCTTTGTTACAGCAAGCCGGTGAGATTGACAACCTCACTGTTTCGTTGGGGCAAAGTACTTTGGTTGTGTTGTGCAGGTTCCACGTTGGCGCCGGAATCCCTGGTGTTGCGCCGCATCACATTTCGCGACCATCAACCTTCAACGTGCTTCTTGGCTCCTCCTGGTTCGATTAAACCTTGGTTTCTTTCTGAGGGAAAACTTGCTACTGTGCGCATCATACCTTCCTCTTGGGGTTCCCAACGAACGTGTGAGTTACACGCCATCAAGCTCTTTTTCTGGCGCCGTTGCCGGGGAGATCAAGACACGCTGCAAGGGGAGTCTCCACTTCTCAATCTCTTTACTTTGTTTTTGTCTTGCTTTATTTTATTTACTACTTTGTTTGCTGCACTAAATCAAAACACAAAAAAATTAGTTGCTAGTTTTACTTTATTTGCTATCTTGTTTGCTATATCAAAAACACAAAAAAATTAGTTACTTGTCTTTACTTTATTTGCCTAGTTTACTTTATTGCTGTTATCATGAGTAATCCTGAAGTTGAAGTTCGTTCTTTTAAGCAACAGGTGGAGAAAGTTTTAAAGATGCTTGGTATAGAATTAGTAATGCTCATCAAAGGTGCATTAAGAAACACTCCACCACTATCCTTCTTAGGAACTTTTATGTTGGTTTATCTAGTTGGAATAGATATGTTCTTGATACTCTTTCGGGAGGTAATTTCCTAGGTACTCCGTCTTTAGAAGCTAGTTGCATCATTGAGAGTCTAGTTGGAATACCACCTGTTAATGAAGTTAAAATTGAAATCTCTCTTGAAGATGTTATGAAAAAATTGGAAACCATAGAGAAAAATTTTCCAAGTGTTGAAGCTAAATTGGGAATGTTATTTGACAAAACTTATGAACTTGATAAATTGGGAATGTTATTTGACAACCTCACTGTTCGTTGGGGCAAAGTACTTTGGTTGTGTTGTGCAGGTTCCGCGTTGGCGCCGGAATCCCTGGTGTTGCGCCGCATCACATTTCGCGACCATCAACCTTCAACGTGCTTCTTGGCTCCTCCTGGTTCGATTAAACCTTGGTTTCTTTCTGAGGGAAAACTTGCTACTGTGCGCATCATACCTTCCTCTTGGGGTTCCCAACGAACGTGTGAGTTACACGCCATCAGGCCCAATCCTTTTTAGCACAAAGGACAAGCCGGTTTGTTTACTTATAATGACCAAACGTTCCTGAGGACACACGGGGATTTTAGTCTAGTACTTTCGCTTCATGTGGTTTAATAATCTTCATTGTTTTGATAAGTGTTGTGTGGGTGAACCTATGCTAATGCACCGCCCTTCCTAGGACTAATACATACTTGTGATTATACCCCTTGCAAGCATCCGCAACTACAAGAAAGTAATTAAGATAAATCTAACCACAGCCTTAAACTCTGAGATCCTGCGATCCCTCCTGCATCGATATACTAACGGGGGCTCAGGTTTCTGTCACTCCGGCAACCCCGCAATTAGCAACCGAATACAAGATGCACTCCCCTAGGCCCATAAATGGTGAAGTGTCGTGTAGTCGACGTTCACACGACACCACTAGAAGAATGACACCACAACTTAAATATCATAACATTGAATATTACTCAACCATAATTCACTACTAGCATTTAGACTTCACCCATGTCCTCAAGAACTAAACGAACTACTCACGAGACATCATATGGAATACAATCAGAGGTGATATGATGATGAATAACAATCTGAACATAAACCTTGGTTCAATGGTTTCACTCAATAGCATCTACAACAAGTATAGAATAATGCCGGGAGAGTTTCCCCTATCATACAATCAAGATTTAACCCGAATTGTTACAGCGGTGACGAGGTGCAGCGGTGGTGATGGCGGTGTAGATGGTGGAGATGATGATGATGATGATGGAGATGATGTCCAGCTCGATGACGATGGCGATGGCGTCGATTTCCCCCTCCGGGAGGGAATTTCCCCGGCGGATTCCTGCCCGCCGGAGAGCTCTTTTCTCTCTGGTGTTCTCCGCCCCGCAGAGGCGGCTGTAACCCTTCGTGAGGTCCTCTCTGTGGCTTAGGTTTTCGGGACGAAGGAGTACGCGAAGAAAAGGAGGCGAAAGGGGCTGTGGGGCCCCCAGCATAGGGTGGCGCGGCCAGGCCATGGGCCGCGCCGCCCTATGGTCTGGGCCCACAGTGGCTCCTCTCTTCTTCCCCTTCTGGCTCCCTCCGTCATCTGGAAAAATAGGAATTTACGTGAAATTCCCTTCCACAGTTGATCTTCCGAAATATTGCGTTCTGACGGTGCTTTTTCCAGCAGAATCCTGGCTCCGGTGCTTGATCCTCCAATGATGATGAAACATGCAAAATAGATGAAATAACATAAGTATTGTGTCCCAATATGAAATATATCAATGAATAACAGCAAATTATGATACAAAATAGTGATGCAAATTGGACGTATCAACTCCCCCAAGCTTAGACCTCGCTTGTCCCCAAGCGAAACTGAGCTCGATAAACAAGACCACATGTTTATGGAGTGAAGAGTCGATAAATAAAATACGGACAAGAAGCATCATATTCATTCACACAAGACATTCTAGTAAACAACTTCCTCATATAACTCATCTTGAAATAGGTAAAGAGAAATCACAAGTAAAGGTGCATAAGAAATCATAGTTGGTGATGGCAAACTTCGTTCTTGGTCAGAGAACTACTAACGGATTGTACTTCTAAGCAAAGCTTTCATATTAGAATTTATAGCTGAGCCTTCATATTTAAGCATAACAATCTCCTCATAATCATTGATAACTTCAAAGTCATATTCATTCAGATAAAATTGGTACTAAACAAGAAAGTATAAAAGACATGATCAACTGAATCATAGCATAAATGATTGGTTCACAACAACTCAATTGCTTGCTTGAGATAGAGAGAAATAGGTTTACTGACTCAACATAAAAGTAAAAGATAGGCCCTTCGCAGAGGGAAGCAGGGATTAAATCATGTGCTAGAGCTTTTCAAGTTTTGAAATCATATAAAGAGCATAAAAGTAAGATTTTGAGCGGTGTTTGTTGTTGTCAACGAATGGTAGCGGGCACTCTAACCCCCTTGCCAAACGAACCTTCAAAGAGCGGCTCCCATGAGGGACGGCATCTCTACCAGCAAGGTAGATCATCCCCCTTCTCTTTTGTTTACACATGTATTTTAGTTTTATTAAGGATGACACTCCCCCCAACCTTGGCTTTCTCAATCCATGGCTAACCGAATCCTCGGGTGCCTTCCAACATTCACATACCATGGAGGAGTGTCTATTGCAAAATTAAGTTGCTTACTGATAAATCAGAGCAAAACATGTGAAGAGAATTATTAATGAAAGTTATTAATTGGGGCTGGGAACCCCGTTGCCAGCTCTTATTGCAAAATTATTGGATAAGCGGATGTGCCGCTAGTCCATTGGTGAAAGTCCGCCCAACAAGATTGAAAGATAAAACACCACATACTTCCTCATTAGCTATAAAACATTGACACAAATAAGGAGTAGTAATTTGAATAATTTAAAGGTAGCACATGAAGTATTTACTTGGAATGGCAGAAAATACCATGTAGTAGGTAGGTATGGTGGACACAAATGGCATAGGTTTGGTCTAAGGTTATGGATGTATGAGAAGCATTCCCTCTCGATACAGGTCTTTGGCTAGCAAGGTTTGATAGCAAGCATAAAGGTTGAGGGAAACAAACAAATATACATATGATAGAACAATCATGCATCTTTCTCATAAGCACAAGCAATTTTAACTTTAGAATACTAAGCATAGAGATAATAGAGTAATGTATCTAAGTGTATTTCTCTCTTTTATTAAAACATCAGGGTGTTGTTGCTATTGACCAATGCTAAGTTTGCCAAAACCAAATAGATTTACTTGATGCTCCCAAAGTGATATCAATACTCATGTCAAGAGTAATCATATAATGGAGATTGCAAACTAAAATAAGGTGTGCAAAAAGTAAATGATAAGACTTCTCATTAATATTCCATAACGATAACTCACACCAACGGATACATAGATAACTAACTAAGAGAGATACTTCCACATTGCATACTATTCCATATGATAACTTCCCTACTCATGATATGACACTACTTGATAGTAAAAGATAAAGGTAGTGATGATGTGATACCGCGGCACTCCCCCAAGCTTGGAACAAACCAAGGGGATGCCAATACCGATGATGAATTACTCCTTCGGTGATGATGGTGAATCTTTGTCGTCATCAGACTTCCATGGAAGAGGCCCTCCATCAACAAAAGACATCTTGGTCTCCGGAAACCTGAAACTAGCAGCATGACTTATGCGCTTAAACCTGTTTTCATACTCACAGTTTTGATTATGAACATCATAGAGTTGAGCTTGGAGTTTGTTGGTGGTGTCGTGAAGTGAGAAGATATCGTCCCACAACTTTGCAGTCTCCTTCTTGTGCCCATCAATGAGTTCAGACACAATCTTGTGAAAGATATCCACTTCACGCTCAGCCATCTTCTTGTAGTTGAAAACCTCTTGTTCCAGTTTCTCCATCCTGTCTTCCAAACTCCCTTCTCCCTTAGGACCCTGGACATCTTTGATCTGCAACTCTCCATCCACGAGCAGCAACTCTTTGGGGTGCATCTTCAGCTCGTTCATGTACGGGTTGACGACGTCCTCAAAGAAGCTGTCCTTCTGAGTTCCCGACGAGGACATGGTGGATCTAGATCCGAAGCAGATCCTGGCAGAAAACAGCTCGAAACAAAACACGACGAGAAAACGATATTACGGACCTCCAGGGGTCCGGGGGATTATATAGCAAAAAATTTACGACAAAAGGAAAGTACCAGATCGAACCAGAGTCGGAAAGGGGAAACGAGGCGGCCAGACCATAGGTCGGCGCGGGCCCAGGTCAGGCCGCGCCGGCCTATGGTGGCACGCCCTCGTGCGTCCTTTCCACTCCGTTTCGAACTCGTAATTTTTCATATTTCCTAAAAACAGCAGAAATAATGTTCGGAAAGGTAAACGCGGACTTTTTATTACCTGTACTGTTACCTATTCAAAGTCCAGTTCTGGCGGACTGTCAATTTGTCCTTTGATGAAAGCCTCCGGTGTTTCCACTTGAATAATATCAACATCAACATTATAAGAATCACCCGAGATATAATGCTTGAGTCTTTGTCCATTCACCACTTGTGTGGCATTGCCTTGGAGAGAGCTAATTTTAATTGCTCCTGAACGATACACCTCCTCAACAACATATGGTCCTTCCCACTTTGAGAGTAATTTCCCTGCAAAGAATCTGAGACGAGACCGATATAATAGAACTTGATCTCCAACATTAAATTCTCTTTTAATGATCCTTCTATCATGCCACTTCTTAACTTTTTCTTTAAAGAGTTTAGCATTTTCATAAGCTTCACTTCTCCATTCATCTAGAGAACTTAATTGCAACAACCTCTTATTACCGGCTTTAGGATCTTTATTTAGTTCTCTAACAGCCCAATAAGCTTTGTGCTCTAGTTCTAAAGGTAAATGACAAGCTTTTCCATAAACCATTTTATAAGGTGACATTCCCATAGGATTTTTATAAGCAGTTCTATAAGCCCATAATGCTTCTTTCAATTTGCTAGCCCAATTCTTCCTAGATTTATTAACAGTCTTTCCTAAAATAGCTTTAATCTCTCTATTTGATAATTCTACTTGACCACTAGTTTGAGGGTGATAAGCGGAAGCAATTCTATGATTAATACCATACTTAGCAAGAGTTTTTCTAAAACCTCCATGAATAAAATGAGAACCTCCATCAGTCATAATATATCTAGGTACTCCAAATCTAGGAAATATAATATCTACAAGCATTTTTATAGAGGTCTCACCATCAGCACTTTTTGTAGGTATAGCTTCTACCCATTTAGTAACATAATCAACAGCGACAAGTATATGAGTGTTACCGTCTGAAGAAGGGAAAGGACCCATGAAGTCGAATCCCCAACAATCGAATGGTTCAATAACAAGAGTATAATTCATAGGCATTTCATTGCGTCTGGAGATATTACCAACTCTTTGACATTCATCACAAGATAAAATAAATTTCCTTGCATCTTTGAAGAGTGTTGGCCAATAAAAACCTGATTGTAGAACCTTTTGCGCGGTTCTATCTCCAGCGTGATGTCCTCCATAAACACTACCATGACATTTACTCAATATCTCCTGTTGTTCATATTCAGGAACACATCTTCGCATAATACCATCCACTCCTTCTTTATATAAGTGTGGGTCATCCCAAAAATAATGCCTCAAGTCATAAAAGAATTTCCTCCTTTGCTGAGCTGAAAAGGTTGGAGGCAAATACTTCGAAACAATAAAGTTAGCATAATCTGCATACCAAGGGCTCTCTCGCGAGCTCACCTTTATTACAGCCAATTGTTCATTTGGAAAACTATCATTAACAGGAACAGGATCATAAGCAATATTTTCCAATCTAGACAAATTATCAGCAACAGGATTATCAGCACCTTTCCTATCTATAATATGTAAATCAAATTCTTGCAACAGAAGTACCCATCTAATAAGCCTTGGCTTAGCATCTTTCTTTGTCATAAGGTATCTAATTGCAGCATGATCAGTATGAATTGTAACTTTTGAATCAACAATATAGGGTCTAAACTTATCACAAGCAAAGACTACAGCTAACAATTCCTTTTCAGTTGTAGCATAATTTCTTTGAGCAGCATCAAGAGTCTTACTAGCATAATGAATAACATTTAATTTTTTATCTACCCGCTGTCCAAGAACAGCGCCTACAGCAAAATCACTAGCATCACACATAATTTCAAAAGGCAAATTCCAATCAGGAGGTTCAACTACAGGAGCAGTTGTTAAGGCTTTCTTTAGAGTTTCAAAAGCTTCCTTACAATCATCATCAAAAACAAAAGGTACATCTTTTTGAAGAAGATTAGTAAGAGGCTTTGAAATTTTAGAGAAATCTTTAATAAATCTCCTATAAAACCCAGCATGACCAAGAACACTACGAATACCTTTAACATCCCTCGGATAGGGCATCTTCTCAATTGCTTCAACTTTAGCTCTATCAACTTCAATACCTCTCTCGGAAATTTTATGTCCCAATACAATTCCTTCATTAACCATAAAGTGGCATTTCTCCCAATTAAGAACAAGGTTAGTTTCTTCACATCTCTGCAAAACTTTATCGAGGTTTCGCAAGCAATTATCAAAAGAATTCCCATAGACAGAAAAATCATCCATGAACACCTCTACAATACTTTCACAAAAACCATGAAAAATAGCAGACATGCATCTTTGAAAAGTAGCAGGAGCATTACATAAACCAAAAGGCATACGCCTATAAGCATAAGTTCCATAAGGACAAGTAAACGTGGTTTTCTCTTGATCTTTAGCTTTAACAGCAATTTGTGAAAACCCAGAATAACCATCAAGAAAACAAAAATGAGTATTTTTAGATAACCTTTCTAGCATTTGATCAATAAAGGGTAAAGGGTAATGATCTTTCTTAGTAACTTTATTAACTTTTCGAAAATCAATGCACATTCTATAACCTACAACTATTCTTTGAGGAATAAGCTCATCATTATCATTAGGCACAACAGTCATTCCTCCTTTCTTAGGAACACAATGCACAGGACTAACCCATCTACTATCAGCAATAGGATATATAATACCAGCTTCAAGAAGTTTTAATACCTCGTTCCTTACCACCTCTTTCATCTTCGGAATTAGACGACGTTGATGTTCAACAACAGGCTTTGCATCTTCTTCCATATTAATAGCATGTTGGCAAATAGAAGGAGAAATCCCTTTCAAATCATCAAGAGTATAGCCAATAGCTCCTCGGTGTTTCTTCAATATTTCCAATAACCTTTCTTCCTCAATCTCTGAAAGCTTAGAACTAATAATAACATGATATATTTTCTTATCATCAATATGAGCATATTTAAGATTATCAGGTAAAGGCTTTAAATCAAAAACAGGATCTTCCTTTGGCGGTGTTGTACCCAAATCTTCCACCGGTAAATCATGCTTGAGAATAGGTTGGCGAAGAAAAATTTCCTCAAGCTCATCTCTTTCTTTCCTAAAAGCTTCACTTTCACTATTCTCCAAATGTTGCTGCAAAGGATTATTAGGAACAAGAACAATAGATGCACACTGCTCCATTTTAAAATCATTACTAGGCAAGTCAACTTTATAAGGAGTTTTGGTAAATTTAGAAAAGTTAAATTCATAAGGTTCACCAGCAAATCTAGTCAAAATTTTCTCTTTCTTACAATCTATAATAGCTCCACAAGTATTTAGAAAAGGTCTACCAAAAATGATAGGACAATGATCACTAGCAGCAGAACCAAGTACCAAAAAGTCAGCAGGATATTTAATCTTACCACATAGAACTTCCACATCTCGAACAATACCAATTGGAGAAATAGTTTCTCTATTAGCCAGATGAATAACCACATCAATATCTTCAAGTTCACAAGAACCAATTTCGTGCATAATCTCCGTGTAAAGCTCATAAGGAATAGCACTAACACTTGCACCAATATCACATAAACCATAATAGCAATGATCACCAATTCTAACAGATAGCATAGGAACACTAACTTGTTTGGATTTATTAGGATGTGAAACAATATTAGAAGCATCTTCACAGAAAATAATATGACCATCCTCCACATTTTCAGTCACAAGATCTTTAACTATTGCAACAACAGGTTCAATTTTAATTTGTTCTTCAGGTTCTTTAGGTTTCTTTTCACTTTTATTAACAGCACTAGATATGACAGAGTACTCCTTCATTTTAGCAGGGAAAGGAGTTTTTTCAATATAAGCTTCAGGAATAACATTATCAACAGTTTCAATCACTACACATTTGTTTACAGATGAATCAACTTTATCTTTATACGGTTCATGATACTTATCAAAATTCTTCTTAGGCAGTTCATAATGAGAGGCAAAAGCTTTATAAAGATTTGCAACAACTTGGGAATCAAGACCATATGTAGCACTCATATTACGAAATTTATCAGTATCCATAAAAGCTTCAATGCATTTATAATCATAAATTATACCTGATTCTCTATCTTTGTCATTCTCCCATCCTTCAGTATTTTCTTGGATCCGATCAAGAAGGTCCCTTTTAAACTCTTCATTCTTGCGTGTAAATGATCCAGAACAAGAAGTATCCAGCAAGGTCTTGTCTTGAAAAGAAAGTCTTGCATAGAAATTATCAATAATAACATTACCAGGAAGCTCATGAATGGGGCATTTGAGCATTAAAGACTTCAATCTCCCCCAAGCTTGGGCAATACTCTCTCCATCATGAGGCCAAAAATTATATATGCGGTTCCGATCTTTGTGAATTTCACTTGGAGGATAAAATTTGGAATAAAATAAAGGCACAATGTCCTCCCAATCAATAGAATCACCATTCTTCAGCAATTTATACCAGTGCGCCGCTTTACCAGACAGCGATATAGTGAATAGTTTCTTCCTAACTTCATTCATAGAAATACCTGCACATTTGAATAACCCGCATAATTCATGCAAAAACAATAAATGATCACCAGGATGGACAGTTCCATCCCCTTCATAGCGGTTATCCATAACATGTTCAATAATTTTCATAGGTATTTTATATGGTACTACTTCCTCACCTGGCGCTTCATCCACTACCGTTGCAGTAGTAGTAGATTTCCCAAATAGAAATTGAAGAGAAGATCTCTCCATAATGATTTATAGCAGCAGGCAGAAATAAAATCAGCACAAACAGTAAATTTCCTTACCAATTCCGCTTACCAATAGCGCTTCACTCCCCGGCAACGGCGCCAGAAAATAGTCTTGATGACCCACAAGTATAGGGGGTGTATCGTAGTATCTTCGATAAGTAAGAATGTCGATCCCAACGAGGAGCAGAAGGTGTTGGCAGCAGTTTCGATGAAGGATTCACTGTAAATGCTCACAAACAAGTATTCAAAGGGTTTTGATATTGCAGATAAATAAAGTACAAGTAAATAAAATGCGAGAGAAATAATTGCAGTGAGTGGCCCAATCCTTTTTAGCACAAAGGACAAGCCGGTTTGTTTACTTATAATGACCAAACGTTCCTGAGGACACACGGGGATTTTAGTCTAGTACTTTCGCTTCATGTGGTTTAATAATCTTCATTGTTTTGATAAGTGTTGTGTGGGTGAACCTATGCTAATGCACCGCCCTTCCTAGGACTAATACATACTTGTGATTATACCCCTTGCAAGCATCCGCAACTACAAGAAAGTAATTAAGATAAATCTAACCACAGCCTTAAACTCTGAGATCCTGCGATCCCTCCTGCATCGATATACTAACGGGGGCTCAGGTTTCTGTCACTCCGGCAACCCCGCAATTAGCAACCGAATACAAGATGCACTCCCCTAGGCCCATAAATGGTGAAGTGTCGTGTAGTCGACGTTCACACGACACCACTAGAAGAATGACACCACAACTTAAATATCATAACATTGAATATTACTCAACCATAATTCACTACTAGCATTTAGACTTCACCCATGTCCTCAAGAACTAAACGAACTACTCACGAGACATCATATGGAATACAATCAGAGGTGATATGATGATGAATAACAATCTGAACATAAACCTTGGTTCAATGGTTTCACTCAATAGCATCTACAACAAGTATAGAATAATGCCGGGAGAGTTTCCCCTATCATACAATCAAGATTTAACCCGAATTGTTACAGCGGTGACGAGGTGCAGCGGTGGTGATGGCGGTGTAGATGGTGGAGATGATGATGATGATGATGGAGATGATGTCCAGCTCGATGACGATGGCGATGGCGTTGATTTCCCCCTCCGGGAGGGAATTTCCCCGGCGGATTCCTGCCCGCCGGAGAGCTCTTTTCTCTCTGGTGTTCTCCGCCCCGCAGAGGCGGCTGTAACCCTTCGTGAGGTCCTCTCCGTGGCTTAGGTTTTCGGGACGAAGGAGTACGCGAAGAAAAGGAGGCGAAAGTGGGGCCCCCAGAGCATAGGGTGGCGCGGCCAGGCCATGGGCCGCGCCGCCCTATGGTCTGGGCCCACAGTGGCTCCTCTCTTCTTCCCCTTCTGGCTCCCTCCGTCATCTGGAAAAATAGGAATTTACGTGAAATTCCCTTCCACAGTTGATCTTCCGAAATATTGCGTTGACGGTGCTTTTTCCAGCAGAATCCTGGCTCCGGTGCTTGATCCTCCAATGATGATGAAACATGCAAAATAGATGAAATAACATAAGTATTGTGTCCCAATATGAAATATATCAATGAATAACAGCAAATTATGATACATAATAGTGATGCAAATTGGACGTATCAAGAGTCATGATCCTGTTTGAGGTGTCTCATGGGGCAAAGCCGATGCACGGCCATCGACTCTAGTACAAGTGCTCAAAGTTGCTTCATTGCCAGTTTGGCAGTGCTGTTAGGAGAGAGTTGGCATCCCAAAACAGCCTGTTGTTCATGCCTGGGACTGTTTGACTGAATTACGGGTCCTCATCATTGTTTTCACCTTGGCTAAGGCTCGGGGGGCAGCCGACCCTGAAGATTCTTCGCTCTGAAGAGCCGATGGTATTGAAATCGGCTGTCTCTGCATTGTAACCATGTGGAAAGGTGGCGAGCTCTTGCAGAGTAAAACCACCAGGGTTGACAGGAGGAGTTTGAAGAAGGAGCCATCATCAGTGGTTAGGCTCTAGACCAGTTCGTTGCTGCGAAGGAGTATAACATCGCAAGGGAAGCTGTGAGCAAACACCTGTTGAGCAGAGGTGTCAGCTTCAACGTCAAGGTTGTCAGCAACGGGTTAAGGAGCTTTCCTGGGAGCATTAATCCAGGAGTTTTGCCGTCAGGACAAACATCACGATTGGATGATTTTGAAGCCTAAGGATCTAGGGGTCTCACGGCTGCGCGTTAGACCTGTCCGTTGGAAGTTTGGATCTGAATTTCATGGATTGCAAGTTAACATCTGAGGAGGCGATTAGATTGATCTGTCTTGCAATTTATTGGGAAGGCTGATGCATTACCATCGGCTCGTTAGGCATTGACCAAATTGACAATCGGCAAAATCCATATAAGGGAGAATCGGCTAAATCACTGGGCAAGAAATCGGCAAAATCAAGTTGGGGAAACTCTTCATTGACAAATAAGATTTCTTACATAAAGAGCTGATTGCTCTCAAAAGGAAGAGTTGGGAGTGCAGGGCCCTATCTACTACTGCTGGCCCTAAGCTAAGCTCCTATTTAAGGGCCATTGCTGCCCTCATCGTCGCCGTCGTCACCATCACCGTCGTCGGCGCTGCTCCCGACCGGCTCGTCGTCGCTGCTGTAGCGGCCACCGGCAGGACCCTCGTTGTCCTCATCCTCCTCGTCAGCATCGTCGTCCTCGCTGTCGAAGTCGCTGAGGTGCCCGGGCCAGGGGCAATGGCGTTTAGCCGGCGGCTCGTCGGAGGAGCTGTCGTCCTCCTCCTCCTCCTTCACCTCCTCGGAAGAAGTGGCCCCGTCCCAGGAAAAACGGTCGTCGTCGCTTGCCTCCACCGCTTCCTCATTGGCGAGGAAGCGGAGGTCACTCTCCCCGTCAGTTGAGGACCTGTCATCCTCGGACCAGACGGAGAAGTCATGGTCCTCCTTGTCCCACGCTGTTGGGGCAAGGATATCGTACGCCGCCTGCGTACCCCACTCTGGTGTTGACTCCCGGATGGGAGAGGACACGTAGGAAAGACCCGATGAGGTGGAGGAAGAAGAAGAGGAAGACATGGCGGCGGAGGAGGGTTTTTGGAAGTGCTGATGCAGAGGGAGGAAGAGGAGAACTGTTCGATGTGGCCAAATAAAAGGGGGAATATATGGTTTAATGCCTAAGCAGTTCCCGAGGACGTGGTGCCAGAACCGTCAAGTCGTGCAGAGGAGTTGAAAAGGCGAGGCGTCATCATGAAGAAAACTGCGACGGTTCTGCCATGACATGACCCTTCGAAGGAGACAGATGGTTTTGCAATTATCATTATCAAAACCAGGGGGGCATGTGTTACCACCCGATTTTGGCCAAATCAGGAGATGGGCCGTAAGTGAAGATGGGCTTGAAGGACGTACACGTGGAGCATCTTCGAAGCGGCCTTGCGCTAAGAGTTTGGGCTAAGTTGCCCGTGTATCTGTAATATAGTAGATCGCATTGTAATTTAGATTAAAGAGATAGAGTCTGGCCCGTGCACGGTTAGGTGCACGCCTCAATTAGAAAGTCCCTTGGACTATAAATATGTATCTAGGGTTATCGGAAAAGGAGGACAATCATCATTCAACCAACACAAATCAGGCGCATCGCCACCCCTTTCTTCGAGGGTTTCTCCCGGGTAAGCACCATGCTGCCTAGATCGCATCTAGCGATCTAGGCAGTACACGTTTATTCGTTAACCTTGTACTGCTCGTGCTGAAGCCTTGTTGATGGCGAGCAGTACTATTTATCCTTAGGTGTTTAGGGGCTTGCATTGATGCTTTCACGTGCATATCTGCGTGGCAATGCCGTCCCTCGACACCTAGCTGCCCTTACGTCTATCCAGACGTAAGGGCAGCATCTTGCTTGTTCGTTACTTAGTAGATCCGATCCGTTATAGTTGCTCCTTGCTCCGCAAGGATTAGTTTAATATCTGCATAGTTAGGCCTTACGCTGGGGTCGGAGGATCCGGTAGTGCGCTAGATGTTGTTCATCGTCCCTGCGAGGGATGTTCCGGGAATCGACGTTATGTTGGTTTTTAGGCCTCTCGTAGGGATGGTTTGCATCGTCTTCCGTAGCTGCTAGGCCCGATCGCACGTAGGACGTTCCGGTTATGCGGTGAAAACCCTAAACTGTCGTGGATCGTTTTAGCTTTGTCCTGATCAAGCAGGATCCCCATGCCATTGTAAATCCAACGTGAAACATGGGGCGATCGGCTCTTTGAGCCGATCCACAGGGAAACCTGAGAGCCGATAGGGCTCGTATTTAATGTTTACGTGTCTACCATGCAGGAACAATCGAAGCACTAACACCTTCCTGATCGGGTCTAGGTCAGGTGGCACGCCCTAGCAACCGCCAGGACGTGAAGATTTGCGGGACGACGCGAGGTGCCAGGGATCCACTAAGCGGCCCTGAGAGCTTCCCGGCTCTTCGTGTTGCTCAGCCATTGCCCGTCGGTGGGTTTTGGAGGGTAACACCGGCTTGCTGAAAACAAAGGATTGAACGTATCGAGTGGAAGATGATGTTTGTTTGCAAAGAACAGTAGAGAACAATGATTGCAGTAGATTGTATTCAGATGTAAAAGAATGGAACGGGGTCCACAGTTCACTAGTGGTGTCTCTCCAATAAGATAAATAACATGTTGGGTGAACAAATTACAGGCGGGAAATTGACAAATAAAGATTCAATACATATCAATGATGATTACTATGAGATTTAATCAGGGCATTACGACAAAGTACATAGACCGCCATCCAGCATGCATCTATGCCTAAATAATCCACCTTCAGGTTAGCATCCGCACCCCCTCCAGTATTAAGTTGTAAACAACAGATAATTGCATTAAGTATGGTGCGTAAGGTAATCAACACAAATATCCTTAGACAAAGCATTGATGTTTTATCCCTAGTAGCAACAGTACATCCACAACCTTAGAACTTTTTGTCACTGTCCCAGATTCAATGGAGGCATGAACCTACTATCGAGCATAAATACTCCCTCTTGGAGTTACAAGTATCAACTTGGCCAGAGCCTCTACTAGCAACGGAGAGCATGCAAGAACATAAACAACACATATATGATAGATTGATAATCAACTTGACATAATATTCTAGATTCATCGGATCCCACCAAACACAACATGTAGCATTACAAATAGATGATCTTGATCATGTTAGGCAGCTCACAAGATCTAAACAATGATAGCACAAGCGGAGAAGACAACCATCTAGCTACTGCTATGGACCCATAGTCCAAGGATGAACTACTCACGCATCAATCCGGAGGCGGGCATGGTGATGTAGAGCCCTCCGGTGATGATTCCCCTCTCCGGGTGTCGGAGGCGATCTCCTGAATCCCCCGAGATGGGATTGGCGGCGGCGGCGTCTCAAGGTTTTCCGTATCGTGGCTCGGTCAGGGTTTTCGCGACGAAGGCTATAAGTAGGCGGAAGGGTAGGTCAAGAGGCGGCGCGAGGGGCCCACACCATAGGGAAGCGCGGGCCCCCCTCTGGCCGCGCCGGCCTATGGTGCCGGGCCCTCGTGGCCCCTCTTCGTATTCCCTCCGGTCTTCTGGAAGCCCCGCGGAAAAATAAGCCCCTAGGCGTTGATTTTGTCCAATTCCGAGAATATTTCCTTTGTAGGATTTCTGAAACCAAAAATAGCAGAAAACAACAACTGGCACTTCGGCATCTTGTTAATAGGTTAGTGCCGGAAAATGTATAATAATGCTGTAAAGTATGTATAAAACATGCAAGTATTGTTATAAAAGTAGCATGGAACATAAGAAATTATAGATACGTTTGAGACGTATCAAGCATCCCCAAGCTTAGTTCCTACTCGCCCTCGAGTAGGTAAACGATAACACAAATAATTTCTGAAGTGACATGCTACCAACATAACCTTGATCAACATTATTGTAAAGCATATGAGATGGATGGAGTGATTCGAAGCAAAAGATTGCTAACAAAAGATAATGACTAAACAAATAAATCATATAGCAAAACTTTTCATGAATAGTACTTTCAAGACAAATATCAACAAGACTTGCATAAGAGCTACCTCATAAGCAATAAATTCTTAGTAGAATGCATTGAAGCAACACAAAGGATGATTAAGTTTCAGCGGTTGCTTTCAACTTGTAACATGTATATCTCATGGATATTTGTCAACATAGAGTAATATAACAAGTGCAATAAGTAAACATGTAAGAATCAATGCACACAGTTAACACAAGTGTTTGCTTCTAAGATAGAAAGAAGTAGGTAGACTGACTCAACATAAAGTAAAAGAATGGCCCTTCGCAGAGGGAAGCATGGATTACTGTTTTTGTGCTAGAGCTTTTATTTGGAAAACATAGAAACAATTTTATCAACGGTAGTAATAATTCATATGTGCTATGCATAATACTTCCTACAAGTTGCAAGTCTCATGCATAGAGTACTAATAGTGCTCGCACCTTGTCCTACTTAGCTTGGATTAACACGGATTATCATTGCATAACATATGTTTCAACCAAGTGTCACAAAGGGGTACCTCTATGCCGCCTGTACAAAGGTCCAAGGAGATCAATTGCATTTGATTTCTCGTTTTTAATAGATCTCAACTTAGGACATCCATACCGGGACAACATAGAAAACAGATAATGGACTCCTCTTTAATGCTTAAGCATTCAACAACAGAAAATATTCTCATAAGAGAGTGAGGTTGTATGTCCAAACTGAAAACTTCCACCATGATACATGGCTTTGGTTAGTGGCCCAATGTTCTTCTCTAACAATATGCATACTCAAACCATTTGATCATGAAATCACCCTTACTTCAGACAAGACGAACATGCATAGCATCTCACATGATATCCAACAAAGGTAAAAAGTTGATGGCGTCCCCAGAAACATGGTTACCGCTCAACAAGCAACTTATAAGAACTAAGACACATAACTACATATTCATCACCACAATAGTTTTTAAGCTATTTTCCCATGAGCTATATATTGCAAAGATAAAGGAATGAAATTTTAAAGGTAGCACTCAAGTAATTTACTTTGGAATGGCAGAAAAATACCATATAGTAGGTAGATATGGTGGACACAAATGGCATGGGTTTTGGCTCAAGGTGTTTGGATGCACGAGAAGCATTTCCTCTCAGTACAAGGTTTGGGCTAGCAAGGTTGTTTGAAGCAAACACAAGTATGAACAGGTACAGCAAAACTTACACAAGAACATATTGCAAGCATTATAAGACTCTACACTGTCTTCCTTGTTATTCAAACACTTTACCAGAAAATATCTAGACTTAGAGAGACCAACCATGCAAACCAAATTTTAACAAGCTCTACGGTAGTTCTCCACTAATAGATTAAACTACATGATGCAAGAGCTTAAAAATGATCTAATGAGAGCTCAAAACAATTGCCAAATTTCAAGTTATTCCAAACCATATGAAGCATTTTCTGATTCCAACCAAATAGCAATTAACGAAGCAATTTCAGCCTTCGCCATGAACATTAAAGCACAACTAAGAACACACGTGTTCCATATGAAAAAGCGGAGCGTAATATCTCCAATATAAGGATGGTGGGATCCAACTTTATTCAAACCAAAAACAAAAATGAAATCAAACAGACGCTCCAAGTAAAGAACATAAAATGTGATGGAATAAAAATATAGTTTCACTAGAAGTGACCTGATAAGTTGTCGATGAAGAAGGGGATGCCTTGGGCATCCCCAAGCTTAGTTGCTTGAGTCTTCTTAAAATATGCAGGGATGAACCACCGGGGCATCCCCAAGCTTAGACCTTTCACTCTTCTTGATCATATTGTATCATCCTCTTCTCTTGACCCTTGAAAACTTCCTCCACACCAAACTTCAAGCAAACTCATTAGAGGGTTAGTGCATAATCAAAAATTCACATATTCAGAGGTGACATAATCATTCTTAACACTTCTGGACATTGCACAAAGCTACTGAAAGTTAATGGAACAAAGAAACCCATTCAACATAGCAAAAGCGGCAATGCGAAATAAAAGGCAGAATCTGTCAAAACAGAACCGTCCGTAAAGACGAATTTTACAGAGGCACTTAACTTTCTCAAACGGAAAAACTCAAAACTAATGAAAGTTGCATACATATCTGAGGATCACGCACGTAATTTGGCAGATTTTTTTTACAGAGAGTTCTGCGCAAATTCGTGAGAGACAGCAATTCTATTTCTGTGCAGCAATCCAAATCTAGCATCAACTTTACCATAGAGACTTTACTTGGCACAAAAAACATGATAAGGAGAGGTTGCTACAGTAGTAATAAAATAAAAACATGGGTTATCTCCCAACAAGTGCTTTTCTTTAACGCCTTTCAGCTAGGCGCAGAAAGTGCAAATCAAGTAACATCAAGAGAAGAAGCATCAACATCATAATTTGTTCTAATAATAGAATCAAAAGGCAACTTCATTCTCTTTCTAGGGAAGTGTTCCATACCTTTCTTGAGAGGAAATTGATACTTAATATTTCCTTCTTTCATATCAATAACAGCACCAACAGTTCGAAGAAAGGGTCTTCCCAAGACAATTGGACAAGATGCATTGCATTCAATATCCAAGACAACAAAATCAACGGGGACAAGGTTATTGTTAACCGTAATGCGAACATTATCAATTCTCCCCAAAGGTTTCTTTTTAGAATTATCAGCAAGATTAACATCCAAATAACAATTTTTCAATGGTGGCAAGTCAAGCATATCATAAATTTTCTTAGGCATAACAGAAATACTTGCACCAAGATCACATAAAGCATTACATTCAAAATCATTGAATTTCATTTTAATGATGGGCTCCCAACCATCTTCCAACTTCCTAGGAATAGAAGCTTCAAGTTTTAATTTCTCTTCCCTAGCTTTAATGAGAGCATTTGTAATATGTTTTGTGAAGGCTAAATTTATAGCACTAGCATTAGGACTTCTAGCAAGTTTTTGTAAGAACTTTATAACTTCAGTAATATGAAAATCATCAAAGTCTAAACCATTATGTTCTACAGCAATGGGATCATTGTCCCCAATATTTTGAAAAATTTCAGCAGTTTTATCACAAGCAGTTTCAGGCAATTTTGCACGCTTTGCACTAGGAGTAGAAACATTGCCAACACCAATTATTTTACCATTGATAGTAGGAGGTGTAGCAACATGTGAAGAATCAACATTACTAGTGGTGGTAATAGTCCAAACTTTAGCTACATTATTTTCTTTAGCAAGTTTTTCTTTTTCTTCTCTATCCCACCTAGCATGCAATTCAGCCAACATTCTAATATTATCATTAATTTGAACTTGGATGGCATTTGTTTTAGCAAACCTAGCATCTTTAACTTCCTCAGGCATAACTTTCAGTTTTAAAAGATCAACATCAAGAGCAAGACTATCAACCTTAGAAGCAAGAACATCAATTTTACCAAGCTTTTCTTCAACAGTTTTATTAAAAGCAGTTTGTGTACTAATAAATTCTTTAAGCATGACTTCAAGACCAGAGGGTACACTCTTATTATTGTTGTAAGAATTACCATAAGAATTACCATAACCACTACCATTATTAGAAGGATATGGCCTATAGTTGTTGTTACCATAATTATTCCTATAAGCATTGTTGTTGAAATTATTATTCTTAATGAAATTCACATCAACATTCTCTTCTTGAGCAACCAATGAAGCTAAAGGAACATTATTAGGATCAATATGAGATCTACCATTTGCAAGAATAGACATAATAGCATCAATCTTATCACCCAAAGAAGAGGTTTCTTCAATAGAATTTACCTTCTTACCTTGAGGAGTTCATTCAGTGTGCCATTCATAGTAATTGATCATCATATCATCAAGAAGCTTCGTCGCGGCGCCCAAGGTGATATGAAAAATTATGAGATCGAAACGGAGTGGAGGAGACGCGCGAGGGCACGTCCCCACATGGGGGCGCGGGCCCTACCCTGGCCGCGCCGCCCTATGGGGATGGCCCCTCGGAGTCCCTTTTCCACTCGTTTTCGACCTGGTACTTTCCTTTTGTCGTGAAATTTTTTGCTATATAATCCCCCGGACCCTCCGAGATCCGTATATCGTTTTCTCGTCGTGTTTTGTTTCGACCTGTTTCTGTTCAGATGTCGTCGCAAGGTTCATCCTCAGAAGATTATGCAACGCGTCGCAAACGTGAGCTCCTCCAGGATCTAGATCAAGGAACTTTCGTTGGATGGGCGGAAGAGGAAAGGGTCGTGACAAGACGGAAAGAGATGGATGAAGGTGTCAATGAGGAAGTGAAGAAGATGTCATCAGTAAAAAGAGAGCGGGAAGCTGTGGGGAGTAAGCCAATCTTGGTGGGATCGGTTAACACTCGACGTTCTTTTTCTCATAACTTGCAGGGACCTTTACCACCTGCTCCTGACCTCAACTCTTTCCCTGTGTGGAGGAAGCTCTTCGGGTTACCGATGAGTTTTGTGATCAATACCGTGTTCTGAGAAGGGAAGTGGAGATTCTTCAGGATGAGAACAATCGACTTCGCAGAATGCTAGAGCGGTTCCTCACTCCCATCAGGGTCGTTCCACCATCACCACCGAAGGAGTAATTCATCATTGGTATTGGCATCCCCTTGGCTTGTTCCAAGCTTGGGGGAGTGCCGCGGTATCACATCATCACTATCTTTTACCTTTTATTGTCAAGTAGTGTCATATCATGAGTAGGGAAGTTATCATATAAGATGGTTTGCAGTGTGGAAGTATCTCTCTTTAGTTGGTTATCTATGTATCCCTTGGTGTGAGTTATCGTTATGAAATATTAATGAGAAGTTTATCATTTAATTTTTGCACACCTTATTTTAGTTTGCAATTTCTGTTATATGATTGATCTTGTTGTTAGTATTGATATCACTTTGGGAGCATCAAGTAAATCTATTTGGTTTTGGCAAACTTAGCATTGGTCAATAGCAACAATACTTTGATGTTTAAGTAGAAAAGAGGGAAGTACATGTAGATATATTATTTCATTATCTTTCTTTCTTGTTAGCTAATGAGCTTAGTATTCTGAAGTTAAAATTGCTTGTGCTTACAAGTAAGATGCATGATTGTTTCTATCACATGTATATTTGTTTGTTTCCCTCAACTCTTATGCTTGCTAATCAACCTTGCTAGCCAAAGACCTGTACTGAGAGGGAATGCTTCTCGTGCATCCAAAACCTTAAACCAAACCCATGCCAATTGTGTCCACCATAACTACCTACTATGTGGTATTTTGCGCCACTCCAAGTAAATATTTCATGTGCTACCTTTAAACAATTCAAACTCTATTACCCCTTAATTGTGTCAATGTTTTATAGCTCATGAGGAAGTATTTGGTGTTTTATCTTTCAATCTTGTTGGGCAGACTTTCACCAATGGACTAGTGGCACATCCGCTTATCCAATAATTTTGCAAAAAGAGCTGGCAACGGGGTTCCCAGCCCCAAATTAATAACTTTCATTAATAATTCTCTTCACATGTTTTGCCCTGATTTATCAGTAAGCAACTTAATTTTGCAATAGACACTCCTCCATGGTATGTGAAATGTTGGAAGGCACCCGAGGATTCGGTTAGCCATGGCTTGTGAAAGCAAAGGTTGGGGGGAGTGTCATCCATAAATAAAACTAAAGTACATGTGTAAACAAAAGAGAAGAGGGATGATCTACCTTGCTGGTAGAGATAACGTCCTTCATGGGAGCCGCTCTTAGAAAGTCTGTTTGACAAGGGGGTTAGAGTGCCCACTACCATTCGTTGACAACAACAAACACCTCTCAAAACCTTACTTTTATGCTCCCTATATGATTTCAAAACTTAAAAAGCTCTAGCACATGATTTAATCCCTGCTTCCCTCTGCGAAGGGCCTATCTTTTACTTTTATGTTGAGTCAGTAAACCTATTTCCCTCTATCTCAAGCAAGCAATTGAGTTGTTGTGATCCAACCATTTATATTATGATCTATTTAATCATGCCTTTTATTCTTCCTTGTTTAGTACAAATTTTATCTGAATGAATATGACTTTGAAGGCTATCAATGATTATGAGGAGATTGTTATGATTGAGGATGTAAGTTCTGCCATATAAGTTCTAATATAAAGGCTTTGCTCGAAAGATAAGTACAATCTGTTAATAGTTCTTTGACCAAGAACAAAGTTTGCCATAACCAATTATGATTTCCTATGAACCTTTATTTGTGATTTCTCTTTACTTATTTCAAGTTGAGTTATTGATACGTCTCAAACGTATCTATAATTTCTTATGTTCCATGCTACTTTTATGACAATACTCACATGTTTTATACATACTTTACATCATTATTAAGCATTTTCCGGCACTAACCTATTAATAAAGATGCCGAAGCGCCGCTGGTTTTGCTGTTTTTGGTTTCAGAAATCCTACAAAGGAAATATTCTCGAATTGGACGAAATCAACGCCCAGGGTCTTATTTTTCCACGGAGCTTCCAGACCGGAGATAAGTGGGGCCACGAGGGGCCGACACCATAGGGCGGCGCGGCCTGCATGGGGCCCGCGCCGGCCTATGGTGTGGGGCCCCGTGCCCCCTCCAACGCTGCCCTTCCGCCTACTTATACTCTCCGTCGCGAAACCCTATTACCGAGAGCCACGATACGGAAAACCTTCCGGAGACGCCGCCGCCAATCCCATCTCGGGGATTCAGGAGATCGCCTCCCGCCGGAGAGGGGAATCATCACCGGAGGGCTCTACATCATCATGCCCGCCTCCGGATTGATGCGTGAGTAGTTCATCCTTGGACTATGGGTCCATAGCAGTAGCTAGTTGGTTGTCTTCCCCTTGTGCTATCATGTTTAGATCTTGTGAGCTGCCTAACATGATCAAGATCATCTATTTGTAATGCTACATGTTGTGTTTGGTGGGATCTGATGAATATAGAATATTATGTCAAGTTGATTATCAATCTATCATATATGTGTTGTTTATGTTCTTGCATGCTCTCCGTTGCTAGTAGAGGCTCTGGCCAAGTTGATACTTGTAACTCCAAGAGGGGGTATTTATGCTCGATAGTGGATTCATGCCTCCATTGAATCTGGGACAGTGACAGAAAGTTCTAAGGTTGTGGATGTGCTGTTGCTACTAGGGATAAAACATCAATGCTTTGTCTAAGGATATTTGTGTTGATTACATTACGCACCATACTTAATGCAATTGTCTGTTGTTTGCAACTTAATACTGGAAGGGGTGCGGATGCTAACCTGAAGGTGGACTATTTAGGCATAGATGCATGCTGGATGGCGGTCTATGTACTTTGTCGTAATGCCCTGATTAAATCTCATAGTGATCATCATGATATGTATTGAATCTTTATTTGTCAATTGCCCACCTGTAATTTGTTCACCCAACATGTTATTTATCTTATTGGAGAGACACCACTAGTGAACTGTGGACCCCGGTCCATTCTTTTACATCTGAATACAATCTACTGCAATCATTGTTCTCTACTGTTCTTTGCAAACAAACATCATCTTCCACACGATACTTTTAATCCTTCGTTTTCAGCAAGCCGGTGAGATTGACAACCTCACTATTACTTTGGGGCAAAGTATCTTGATTGTGTTGTGCAGGTTCCACGTTGGCGCCGGTTTCACTGGTGTTGCGCCGCACTACACTCCTCCACCAACAACCTTCACGTGTTCCTTGACTCCTACTGGTTCGATAACCTTGGTTTCTTACTGAGGGAAAACTTGCTGTTGTACGCATCACACCTTCCTCTTGGGGTTCCCAACGGATGTGTGCTTCACGCGTATTGATGTCTACGTTCCCCCTCCTTTCCTGTAGACAGTGTTGGGCCTCCAAGTGCAGAGGTTTGTAGAACAGCAGCAAGTTTTCCCTTAAGTGGATCACCCAAGGTTTATCGAACTCAGGGAGGAAGAGGTCAAAGATATCCCTCTCATGCAACCCTGCAACCACAAAGCAAGAAGTCTCTTGTGTCCCCAACACACCTAATAGGTGCACTAGTTCGGCGAAGAGATAGTGAAATACAGGTGTATAAATAAGTATGAGCAGTAATACGGCGCCAGAAAAGTGCTTGCTGGCGTGCAGTTGATGGTAGTAATATTGCAGGAAGTAAACAAGCAGTAGTAACGCAGCAGTAGTGTAAAACAGTAAACAAGCAGCGATAGCAGTATTTAGGAACAAGGCCTAGGGATTACACTTTCACTAGTGGACACTCTCAACATTGATCACATAACAGAATAGATAAATGCATACTCTACACTTTCGTTGGATGATGAACACATTGCGTAGGATTACACGAACCCTCAATGCCGGAGTTAACAAGCTCCACAATAATGCTCATATTTTAGTAACCTTTAGTGTAAGATAGATCAAAAGACTAAACCAAGTACTAGCATAGCATGCACACTGTCACCTTCATGCATATGTAGGAGGAATAGATCACATAAATATTATCATAGCAATAGTTAACTTCGCAATCTACAAGAGATCATGATCATAGCATAAACCAAGTACTAACACGGTGCACGCACTGTCACCTTTGCACACATGCAGGAGGAATAAAACTACTTTAATAACACATCACTAGAGTAGCACATAGATAAATTGTGATACGATGCACATTGCAATCATAAAGAGATATAAATAAGCACTTCACTACGCTCTTCAACAGTGAATAAGTACTTCGTGAAATATAGCCTAAGAGACCCACACGGTGCACACACTGTCACCTTTACACACGTGGGACAAGGAGTCTCCGGAGATCACATAAGTAAAACCCACTTGACTAGCATAATGACATCTAGATTACAAGCATCATCATATGAATCTCAATCATGTAAGGCAGCTCATGAGATTATTGTATTGAACTACATAGGAGAGAGATGAACCACATAGCTACCGGTACAGCCCCGAGCCTCGATGGAGAACTACTCCCTCCTCATGGGAGCAGCAGCGGTGATGAAGATGGCGGCGAAGATGGCAGTGTCGATGGAGAAGCCTTCCGGGGCACTTCCCCGCTCCGGCAGGGTGCCGGAACAGACTCCTGTCCCCAGATCTTGGCTTCGCGATGACGGCGGCTCTGGAAGGTTTCTGTGGGTTTCGTCGTCCGTAATAGGGTTTTCGCGACGGAGGCTTTATATAGGCGAAGAGGCGGCGCAGAGGGCGACAAGGGGCCACACCATAGGCGGCGCCCTCCGGCCGCGCCAAGGTATCATCCGGGGCCCGTGGCCCTCTCTCGCGGCTCGTGTGTTCTGGATGGTTCCGGGAAAAATAGGAATCTGGGTCTTGATTTCGTCCGATTCCGAGAATATTTCGTTACTAGGATTTCTGAAACCAAAAACAGCAGAAAACAGGAACTGGCACTTCGGCATCTTGTTAATAGGTTAGTTCCGTAAAATGCATAAATATGACATATAATGTGTATAAAACATGTAGATATCATCAATAATGTGGCATGGAACATAAGAAATTATCGATACGTTGGAGACGTATCAGCATCCCCAAGTTCTGCTCGTCCCGAGCAGGTAAAACGATAAACAAATAATTTCTTAAGTGACATGCCATCATAAACTTGATCATATTGTAAACATATGTAATGAATGCAGCGATCAAAACAAAGGTAATGACATGAGTAAACAACTGAATCATAAAGCAAAGACTTTTCATGAATAGTACTTCAAGACAAGCATCAATAAGTCTTGCATAAGAGTTAACTCATAAAGCAATAAATCAAAGTAAAGGTGTTGAAGCAACACAAAGGAAGATTAAGTTTCAGCGGTTGCTTTCAACTTATAACATGTATATCTCATGGATATTGTCAACATAAAGTAATATAACAAGTGCAATATGCAAGTATGTAGGAATCAATGCACAGTTCACACAAGTGTTTGCTTCTTAAGGTGGAGGGAGATAGGTAAACTGACTCAACAATAAAAGTAAAAGAATGGCCCTTCGCAGAGGGAAGCATTGATTGCTATATTTGTGCTAGAGCTTTGATTTTGAAAACATCAAGAGAGTATAAAAGTAAAGTTTTGAGAGGTGTTTGTTGTTGTCAACGAATGGTAGCGGGTACTCTAACCCCCTTGCCAGACAAACCTTCAAAGAGCGGCTCCCATTTTATTTTATTTTTGGGTGGCACTCCTTCCAACCTTTCTTTCACAAACCATGGCTAATCCTCGGGTGCCTGCCAACAATCTCATACCATGAAGGAGTGCCTTTTTATTTTAGTTTTATTATGATGACACTCCTCCCCACCTTTGCTTTCTCAAGCCATGGCTAACCGAATCCTTCGGGTGCCGTCCAACAATCACATACCATGGAGGAGTGTCTATTTTTGTTAATTAATTTGGGACTGGGAATCCCATTGCCAGCTCTTTTTGCAAAATTATTGGATAAGCGGATGAAGCCACTAGTCCATTGGTGAAAGTTGCCCAACAAGATTGAAAGATAAACACCACATACTTCCTCATGAGCTATAAAACATTGACACAAATAAGAGGTAATAAATTTTGAATTGTTTAAAGGTAGCACTCAAGCAATTTACTTTGGAATGGCGGAGAAATACCATGTAGTAGGTAGGTATGGTGGACACAAATGGCATAGTGGTTGGCTCAAGGATTTGGATGCATGAGAAGTATTCCCTCTCGATACAAGGCTTAGGCTAGCAAGGTTATTTGAAACAAACACAAGGATGAACCGGTGCAGCAAAACTCACATAAAAGACATATTGTAAACATTATAAGACTCTACACCGTCTTCCTTGTTGTTCAAACTCAATACTAGAAATTATCTAGACCTTAGAGAGACCAATTATGCAAACCAAATTTTAGCATGCTCTATGTATTTCTTCACTAATAGGTGCAAAGTATATGATGCAAGAGCTTAAACATGAGCACAACAATTGCCAAGTATCACATTATCCAAGATATTTTACCAATTACTACATGTAGCATTTTTCCAATTCCAACCATATAACAATTTAACGAAGAGGAAACTTCGCCATGAATATTATGAGCTAAGAACACATGTGTTCATACGAACCAGCGGAGCGTGTCTCTCTCCCACACAAGGATGAACTTATTCAGAGAACTAAGATAACAAAACAAAAACAAAAATAAAAGCACACAGACGCTCCAAGTAAAGTACATAAGATGTGACCGAATAAAAATATAGTTTCACTAGAAGAAACCTGATAAGTTGTCGATGAAGAAGGGGATGCCTTGGGCATCCCCAAGCTTAGATGCTTGAGTCTTCTTAAAATATGCAGGGATGAACCACCGGGGCATCCCCAAGCTTAGACTTTTCACTCTTCTCGATCACATTATATCACCCTCTTCTATTGACCCTTGAAAACTTCCTTCACACCAAACTTCAAGCAAACTCATTAGAGGGTTAGTGCATAATCAAAAATTCACATGTTCAGAGGTGACACAATCATTCTTAACACTTCTGGACATTGCACAAAACTTCTGAAAGTTAATGGAACAAAGAAACTCATTCAACTTAACAAAAGCGGCAATGCGAAATAAAAGGCAGAATCTGTCAAAAACAGAACAGTCCGTAAAGACGAATTTAAAGCTGGCACCAGACTTGCTCAAATGGAAAAACTCAAAACTAATGAAAGTTGCGTACATATCTGAGAATCACGCTCGTAAATTGGCAGATTTTTTCGAATTTTCTACAGAGGGCTGTGCTCAGATTCGTGACAGACAGCAATGCTGTTTCTGCGCAGCGATCCCAAATATAACATCAACTTTGGCATAGAAACTTTACTTGGCACAAAAACATGATAAGGAGAGGTTGCTACAGTAGTAAACAACTTCCAAGACACAAATATAAAACAAAGTACTGTAGTAAAAACACATGGGTTATCTCCCAAGAAGTTCTTTCTTTATAGCCATTAAGATGGGCTCAACAGTTTTAATGATGCACTCGCAAGAAATAGTAGTTGAAGCAAAAGAGAGCATCAAGAGGCAAATTCAAAACACATTTAAGTCTAACATGCTTCCTATGCATAGGAATCTTGTAAATAAACAAGTTCATGAAGAGCAAAGTAACAAGCATAGGAAGATAAAACAAGTGTAGCTTCAAAAATTTCAGCACATAGAGAGGTGTTTTAGTAACATGAAAATTTTTACAACCATATTTTCCTCTCTCATAATAACTTTCAGTAGAATCATGAGCAAACTCAACAATATAACTATCACATAAGGCATTCTTATCATGAGTCTCATGCATAAAATAATTACTTCTCCCAACATAAGCATAGTCATTCTTATTAATTGTAGTGGGAGCAAATTCAACAAAGTAGCTATCAAATATAGGAGGTATATTGTAATCATAATCAAATTTATCCTCCATAACAGGTGGTAACAAAAGACTACTATCATTATAATCATCATAAATGGGAGGCAAAGTATCATCAAAGAAAATTTTCTCCTCAATGCTTGGGGGACTAAAAATATCATGCTCATCAAAGCCAGCTTCCCCAAGCTTAGAATTTTCCATAGCATTAGCAACAATGGTGTTCAAAGCATTCATAGTAATAACATTCCCATTAGCATGCATATAAAGTTCCATGGGTTTCTTAATTCTTTCTTCAAACACATCATGTCCTAATTCAAGATAAAGTTCATAAAGATCTCTCATATTTTTGTTGTTTTCCATTATGCCTAACTAGTGTAAACAAGAAACCAAATGTCGCAATTGCAGAGTCTAAAGGAAATAGCTTTGAGTACTTACAACGGCGCCGGAAAATAGCTTAGTAGCCAAGGTCCGGAGTGTGAGTACCGTTTACCTTTCCTCCCCGGCAACGGCGCCAGAAAATAGCTTGATGTCTACGTTCCCCCTCCTTTCCTGTAGACAGTGTTGGGCCTCCAAGTGCAGAGGTTTGTAGAACAGCAGCAAGTTTTCCCTTAAGTGGATCACCCAAGGTTTATCGAACTCAGGGAGGAAGAGGTCAAAGATATCCCTCTCATGCAACCCTGCAACCACAAAGCAAGAAGTCTCTTGTGTCCCCAACACACCTAATAGGTGCACTAGTTCGGCGAAGAGATAGTGAAATACAGGTGGTATAAATAAGTATGAGCAGTAATACGGCGCCAAAAGTGCTTGCTGGCGTGCAGTTGATGGTAGTAATATTGCAGAAGTAAACAAGCGTAGTAACGCAGCAGTAGTAACGCAAGAAACAAAAACAAGCAGCGATAGCAGTATTTAGGAACAAGGCCTAGGGATTACACTTTCACTAGTGGACACTCTCAACATTGATCACATAACAGAATAGATAAATGCATACTCTACACTTTCGTTGGATGATGAACACATTGCGTAGGATTACACGAACCCTCAATGCCGGAGTTAACAAGCTCCACAATAATGCTCATATTTTAGTAACCTTTAGTGTAAGATAGATCAAAAGACTAAACCAAGTACTAGCATAGCATGCACACTGTCACCTTCATGCATATGTAGGAGGAATAGATCACATCAATATTATCATAGCAATAGTTAACTTCGCAATCTACAAGAGATCATGATCATAGCATAAACCAAGTACTAACACGGTGCACGCACTGTCACCTTTGCACACATGCAGGAGGAATAAAACTACTTTAATAACACATCACTAGAGTAGCACATAGATAAATTGTGATACGATGCACATTGCAATCATAAAGAGATATAAATAAGCACTTCACTACGCTCTTCAACAGTGAATAAGTACTTCGTGAAATATAGCCTAAGAGACCCACACGGTGCACACACTGTCACCTTTACACACGTGGGACAAGGAGTCTCCGGAGATCACATAAGTAAAACCCACTTGACTAGCATAATGACATCTAGATTACAAGCATCATCATATGAATCTCAATCATGTAAGGCAGCTCATGAGATTATTGTATTGAACTACATAGGAGAGAGATGAACCACATAGCTACCGGTACAGCCCCGAGCCTCGATGGAGAACTACTCCCTCCTCATGGGAGCAGCAGCGGTGATGAAGATGGCGGTGAAGATGGCAGCGGTGTCGATGGAGAAGCCTTCCGGGCACTTCCCCGCTCCAGTGCCGGAACAGAGACTCCTGTCCCCGATCTTGGCTTCGCGATGACGGCGGCTCTGGAAGGTTTCTCTGGTCGTCCGTAATAGGGTTTTCGCGACGGAGGCTTTATATAGGCGAAGAGGCGGCGCAGGAGGGCTGACAGGCCACACCATAGGCGGCGCGGCCCCCCCTCGCGCCAAGGTCATCTGGGGCCCTGTGGCCCCTCTCTGGCTCTCGTGTGTTCTGGATGGTTCCGGGAAAAATAGGAATCTGGGTCTTGATTTCGTCCGATTCCGAGAATATTTCGTTACTAGGATTTCTGAAACCAAAAACAGCAGAAAACAGAATGGCACTTCGGCATCTTGTTAATAGGTTAGTTCCAGAAAATGCATAAATATGACATATAATGTGTATAAAACATGTAGATATCATCAATAATGTGGCATGGAACATAAGAAATTATCGATACGTTGGAGACGTATCACGTATCAGTTATATGAGGAAGATGTTTACTAGAATGTCTTGTGTGAATTAATAAATGTGATATATGCTTCTTGTCCGTATTTTATTTGTCGACTCTTCACTCCATAAACATGTGGTCTAAGCTTGGGGGGAGTTGATACGTCCATTTTGCATCACTATTTTATATCATAATTTACTATTATTCATTGATATATTTCATATTTAGAGATGATACTTATGTTATTTCACCTATTTTGCATGTTTCATGATTATTGGAGAATTATTCACCGGAGTCAGGATTCTGCTGGAAAAAGCACCGTCAGGATACAATATTTCTGAAGATCGACAATTGACGGAAAATACACCGAAGCTCCTATTCTCCCAAATGATGGAGCCAGCAAAAAGGGGAGGCTGAGGGGGCCGCCAAGGGCCCCCCATAGGCCGGCGCGGGCTCCACCCTGGCCGCACCGCCATGTCGGGAGGAGGCCCACGTCCCCCCTCGGCCATATATCCTTCGCGTACTTTATCTCCCGAGAACCCTAAGGTACAGGGACGCATCGAGGATAGACACAGCCGCCTCTGCGGGGCGGAAAAACACCAGAGAGAAAAGAGCTCTCCGGCGGGCAGAAATCCGCCGGGGAAATTCCCTCCCGGAGGGAAATCATCGCCATCGTCACCGTCATCGAGATGGACTTCATTGGGATCATCATCATCATCTCCACCATCGACACCGCCATCTCCACCGCTGCACCTCGTCTCCGCTGTAACATCTTGGGTTGAATCTTGATTATTTCATAGGGGAAACTCTCCCGGTGTTGATTACTCCTTGTTATTGATGCTATTGAGTGAAACCATTGGATCAAGGTTTATGTTCAGATTGTTACCTATCATCATATCATCTCTGATCATGTTACATATGATGTCTCGTGAGTAGTTCGTTTAGTTCTTGAGGACATGGGTGAAGTCTAATTGTTAGTAGTGAATTATGTTGAGTAATATTTAATGGTTTGATATTTAAGTTGCGGTGTCATTCTTCTAGTGGTGTCATGTGAGCGTCGACTACATGATACTTCACCTTTATGGGCCTAGGGGAATACATCTTGTATTTGTTTGCTAATTGTGGGGTTGCCGGAGTGACAGCAACCTAAACCCCCGTTGGTATATCGATGCAGGAGCGATAGCAGGATCTCAGAGTTTAAGGTTGTGGTTACTTAATTACTTTCTTGTATTTACGGATGCTTGCAAGGGGTTTAATCACAAGTATGTATTAGTCCTAGGAAGGGCGGTGCATTAGCATAGGTTCACCCACACAACACTTATCAAAATAATGAAGATTAATCAACTATATGAAGCGAAAGCACTAGACTAAATTCCCGTGTGTCCTCAAGAACGTTTGGTCATTATAAGTAAACAAACCGGCTTGTCCTTTGTGCTAAAAAGGATTGGGCCACTCGCTGCAATTATTACTCTCGCATTTTACTTACTTGTATTTTATTTATCTGCTATATCAAAACCCCCTGAAAACTGTGAGCATTTACAGTGAATCCTTCATCGAAACTGCTTGTCAACATTCTCTGTTGGGTTCGACACTCTTATTTATTCATAATAACGATACACCCAAATAAAGTCATCTATAGCTGTGTCAATCATGAAAGAGATACCAACAAACTAATAACAAGCATCATGAAACACTTCTATAAGCAGGATTGTAATGTTCATAAAAAGATATGATAAAGTGGTATATCGCTTGCCCGTATTTGTACAGCAAAACATAAATGCCCAGGCACCTCTGAAGTTCATGGGAAGACTAGAAGTAAAAACTATCAAAGATAAAAGCATCAAAGTTATACCACAGTTAACATATTCTGGGACAAGCATATTACACTAAGAATGACAATTATGCTCTCAAGAAGGTGCTCAAAGAAAGGATGGTGACTCAACATAAAAGTAAAAGATTGACCCTTCGCAGAGGGAAGCAGGGATTAACATGTGCTAGAGCTTTTCATTTTTGAAACAGAAGTAAAATTGTTTTGAGAGGTGTTTGTTGTTGTCAACGAATGGTAGTGGGTACTCTAACTACCTTGTCAACCAGACTTTCAAGAGCGGCTCCCATGAAGGACGTTATCTCTACCAGCAAGGTAGATCATCCCTCTTCTCTTTTGTTTACACATGTACTTTAGTTTTATTTATTAGATGACACTCCCCCCACCTTTGCTTCCACAAGCCATGGCTAACCGAATCCTCGGGTGCCTTCCAACATTCACATACCATGGAGGAGTGTCTATTTGCAAGTTAAGTTGCTTACTGATAAATTAGGGCAAAACATGTGAAGAGAATTATTAATGAAAGTTGTAATTAATTGGGGCTGGGCACCCCGTTGCCAGCTCTTTTTGCAAAATTATTGGATAAGCGGATGTATATGCCACTAGTCCATTGGTGAAAGTCTGACTGACAAGATTGAAAGGTAAAACACCACATACTTCCTCATGAGCTATAAAACATTGACACAAATTAAGAAATATTTTTAGGGTTTAAAGGTAGCACATGAAAGTTTACTTGGAATGGTTTGAAATGCCATGCATAGGTATTTATGGTGGACACTGGAATAACTTGGTTTTCAGAGATTTGGAAGCACGAGCAGCATTCCCGCTCAGTACAAGTGAAGGCTAGCAATAGACTGGGAAGCGACAATCAAGAGAGCAATAACTGTCATAATCATGCTTGCGACAGAATAAAATTAACGGAGGCATAAAAGTGATACAAGAACTTTGAAGTAAAGTAAATCATCGAGGCTTAACTGACTTTTTGTTTTTCAGTCATATGCATGCGTGAGCATGTGCCAAGTCAATCCAAATGAATTATTCAGAGGAGGATACCACAATGTCATACCTATCTATGAATAAAACAATGCAAGCAGATATTCATGACATGCTACTCATTATTAATAAATTGGAGCTAAACATGAGAGATCATGAACTACTAGACTTTCATTAAATGACATATACCTCACATGAACCAGCTAAGTATGCTCACATGGATGAGTATATGTACAAAAATGAAAACAAATAGAGTTCATACCAGCCTCTCACCACAGTCGAGTTGCCGTAGATCGTCATTATTGCCTTTCACTTGTGTGGCTTGAATAATATGGAATGAAAACCAAGCTCCAACCACCGGAGACCGCTGAACTCCCTAATAAACTTTACAAAACCAAAGAAGAACAACAAATATTTTTGGCGTTTTCGATATTAGAGTCACCGAACGAAAGTAAAATCTTTTTGGATTTTCTCATAGCAAACCAACGATAGCAAATAAAGCAAAATAAGAACAAGGAATCAAATAAACAAATGATAAAGAGAAACAACAGAAATATTTTTGGTCTTTTTGTGTTTTAGAAAAGAAACAAAGCAAAAACAAGAGAACGAAAACTAAAAGAATCACAGAAAAGCAAATTGGCAGAAATCTGCCAAAACTTGACAGCAGTACAGTAATCAATTTTTCGGAAAATCTTCTGCTGCTCAACTCGAAAAGTGCTCAACTAATGAAAGTTAGATAATAACCTGGGGAACATGCAAAAAAATTGGCAGCCCAAAATAACATTCTGGCTACGCAGAGCAATTTTTTTCAATATCAGCCCAGAATCTGTTTTTTAGACAGCACTTCCCCAGATATTATCTTCCTCATATTAGAGGCACCCATCGGCACACAAATGAAATAGAAAAGTAAAAGTAAAGATTACTACAGTAGTAACAACCTTCAAAAACTAAAATAAAATCCTACTGAAATAAAAATAACCGAAAGAGAAACAACCAAAAGAAATGAAACAAGTATATACACATGACCGGCAATTGTAATATGCAATGAATGAGTGATGCCGGCATACCTCCCCCCAAGCTTAGGCTTTTGGCCTAAGTGGAGGTCAACCCCAGCGAGGGTCAGGGTTCCACGCCGGTGGATCATACATGGCGTGGTCATAATAAGATCCCTGTGCAGAAGAGAAGGATGAAGGTTCCACATGCCCAGAATACTGATGTGAAGAACTTGCTGTGTCGGATGGCAAGTCGAGGGGGTCCTCAGCCTCCTCCACGCCATCCCCTGCTTGATGGCTGCACAAAAATCATCAAGGGGCAAGTTGATAGTTTTATTGTAGATTTTATATTGAACCATGGGGTTAGGTTGGGACCAATGGTATTCAAAATCCTGCACCACTGACATGGTTAGTTTTGCATATTGGTAAGGTTCACCAACAACAAAATCTTCTAACCCTGCATTAGAAATTAGATTTTGAACATCCTGAAAAATTCCTGCACTCTTCATGAAATCGGTGCATGGGTAGTAGGAGGGGAATACCCCCTCTTCACGGTGGACTCTCATAACTTCATGCACCTCCAATTCATGTTGATTGAGTTGATGTCTATTCCACTCCATTTTCTGAAATTTTTCAACAATCATTATAAAACTTGATTTCGAGACATATAAATGAGGGAAACTACTATAGGAGCTTGCTAGAGTACTAAACATGCATCAAAACTCATTTCTACAACTTGAATCAAGCATGCAAACTCACTTAACATGTCACCTACAGCAGCAAATTACTCAAGATATACTCAACTATTCAAAATTATATTTGGATAATCGAAGGAGTCACATACCGGAGAACAAATGCTCCAAATTTCAGCAGCAAAGATGGGCTGAGCAAGGAGATCGAAAATTTCGAGCAAGAACAGCAAGAAACTCGGGTTTGAACAATGGTGTCGTGTTTTCCCGTGGAAGAGAGTGGAGTGGTAGGTGGATGAGTGAGTGGGGGGCCAGGTGGGGCCCTCACCACAGGGCGGCGCGCCCCCCTTGCTGGCCGCGCCAGCACATGGGGTGCAGCCCTGGGGTGCCCCACTGGTCATCCCCAGGCACTCCCAGGTTGCATTTTGAAAAATAAGACCAGTGGTATAATTTTTATAATTTTTTGAAAAACTATTTCAGGGCAGGAAAAAGATTTCCAAAATTTAAACAACTAAAGCATCTTGCAAAACAAGTAGTACTACAGCAAGTAAAACAAGTGGAGAAAGAAAGAAATGTTGTTCAGCTCTTCCATGCATTTAAAATATACTTGCTAACAAGGTTGATCAAGTCTTGCTACCAAATAAATTTTACATGACATAAGAAGAAATAAACCTCAAATCAATCATGTTACCTTATATTGAATTGATATGGATCCAATCACAATAGTTTGATATTCTTCTTTAGGCTCATATATAGGACAATCAATAACTCCCACTTTGATAGTTCTCAAATTAGAAATTGTATTAACTCCATATACTTTATCAATCCTCTTGGGAAAATAAACAGTATGTTCCTTGTCATCGACATTGAAAGTGACTTTTCCTTTATTGCAATCAATAACAGCCCCTGCAGTGTTAAGAAAAGGTCTCCCAAGAATAATAGACATATTATCATCTTCGGCATTTCCAACACAACAAAATCAGTTAATATTAAGCAATTTTGAGTAACTTGAACAGGAACATCTTCACATATACCAACAGGAACAACAGTAGATTTATCAGCCATTTGCAAAGATATATCAGTTGGTATCAACTTATCTAAATCAAGTCTCTTGTAAAGAGAAAAAGGCATCACACTAACTCCTGCTCCCAAATCACATAGAGCAGTTCTAACATAATTATTCTTGATGGAACAAGGGATAGTTGGTATACCTGGGTCTCCCAGCTTCTTTGGAACCTTGCCATTGAAAGAGTAATTAGCGAGCATAGTAGAAATCTCCTCATTAGGAATTTTCCTTTTGTTAGAGACAATATCTTTCATATACTTTGAATAAGGAGGCAATTTAATAGCATCAGTCAAAGGGGTTTGCAAAAACAAAGCTTTCATCCAATCACAAAATTTATTATAGTGTCTTCCTCCTTTGATTTTAATTTCTTAACAGGAAAAGGCATTTGCTTTTGAACCGACGAGAGAAACGAGAACCCTGGCGAGAGGGGAAAGACGAACAGGTGTTTGCTCTGAAATGATGAGATGAAAAGTTGTGTATACACAAAGGTATCTTGATGGGCCTGGCAAGTCAAGTTGTCTGTACTCAAAATTGGTAGAATTCCATAATATTTTTATGATAATTGGTTATTAATAATTTTAAATATCTAGTATATAATACATGCATTGTCGGATTACTGTTCAACACATTATAAATTGTAAGACACATCTAACAAAAGAAGGTAGAGAGTCAAGCAAAAGGTCTAATTTATACTCCAGAAGTTTCTGGAAAAATTCTTACATAATTGTACACTAGAAAAAGCTCTCTATTAAAATATTTCTTAGGAAATACCCAACCGATATATCTACCAAAATAATTAAGGTATTTAAACATTAAGGCAAATGCAAAAAGCAAGGATGCGTACAATTTTGTCACTATGTTTCTATAGCATAATATAACATGGTTTTGTTACAAAATAACATGTTTCTAATAATTAAAATAAATTGCAATAAAAAGAATGATACAATTAATATTAATAACATTTCATATTTGATTAATTTTGGTAAATGTGTAATGCGGAAGGTGTATAATAATAGAATAAGTTACACATGACCATAAAATTTAGTGCAAATTATATTTATTTAACTCGCTGCAGGATTCAAATCCTTGCGCGCACTCAACGAGAAGATGATGTGCCAAAACTAGCTGTAGAAACAATCTAGCATCAGGTACTTTGAACTACATTGGTGCGCACCGGCAAAACTCTTGCATGAAGTCACGAACTACCAACAATCCCACATATGTAGCAATATAATCCAGATTATATCCATAAGTGTCACGTCTGTAGATACATGAGAGAACTGAGTGAGAAGGAGGAATAACCTGGTGGTGGCTTGCTCGGTCTTCTTCAGTGCGTCCTTGTGCGTCTTGTCCTCCATATGGTGCTTCAGCGACGCGATCACCTTCAACTCCCCGGTTCATACACAGACGCATGCATGAGAAACTCGATGGATAGAGAAGCTAGGAAGGGGGCGCAACTAGGAAATCCACGCGGAGCAAAAAGGATCACCTACCTATCACCAAGCCCGCGCATCAACATCAGAGGAGGAGCCGGTGGAGTCAGATGGTGGATGATCTGGCGCACTCCCACGCGCACGAACCGAGGAAGCCTCTGGTTGAGCAAGGCCTCCTCTTCCTCCTCACCTCTCGGTCGGCCGGCATGGATGAGCATGAGCGAAAACAGCACCACTGCAACTCCTAGAACCGCGGCGCGTGTACACAACGCAACCGCTGCCTCCCCGGTCTCAGCCTCAACCTCAGGGACGGGAAGAGGACGAGGTGCATGCTGCCTAGCCATGATGGTCTCCCACCATATATGTATCCTCTTTGGGTCACTCCACCACTGCTTCCCAAGCTCGATAAGAAACTTACCGAGGCCAGACCTAGCCACACACAAAAAATTAGCCCACCTTGATAATGATTTTTTCTTAGAATATAAAGTAAAAGTGACGATTATGAAATATGATTAAAAAGCAAATAAAAGTGTTCTTGAATTATAATCAAAATATTAAATTGCTTAACACATGCACGGTTTGCGAGGCATTCTATTTTTGAAACTAATTTCTCATCATAGCATCCGACACCACGGAATAATCGTTTCGGCAACACTACAAGATAACGTTAGATCATACTAAATAAACAAAGAAATATGTAAAAAGGATATGCTGAAGAAAGCTACAACGACGCATATAAAAATTATTCACAATAGCTAAATATTTGCTTAATTAATCACCACAGCTAATCATCCATTACCAAAGTAGTTGGACGCATGCATGGTGCATGGCCATGTCTCCAGGCCAGTTCAGTAACTAACTGGGATGGTCAATTGAGTACCAAAAACTAATGAAGCATGTCCATGTACGATGCATGGTCGCAGGCTACTTGCACTAGCGCGGCTTGATTAAAACGGCCAGCTGATTATGGGCAGTTCACATGGCTGGGCCGCAGGGTATGCCATGGCATATGTGGCATACCCTGTAGGTCTGCCACTGGCGGGACGGCTGCTCTCCGCGCCGCGAATCCGGGAGATCTGAAGAAGCTCCTGGCTGGAGGGAGCAACCGGCGACGCAGTCTTGCGGCGTTCGGGCGCGGCACCGGCGACGCCATGGGGTGGTGGGGCGCCCTGCTGCCGCATGTCTTGGCTAGGCTTGAAGGGCTAGAGGGCGGAGCACGGGGCAGAGGACAGAGGGGTCGGAGCGCAGGGCGGAAAGGGTGGAGCGCGGGGCGGAGGGGCGGAGCGCCGGCGATGCACACGGTCGTGTGGTGGGGTGAACCTGCGGCAAAGTTAGGTTTCGGCCCACGCGGGGTAGGAGTTTATTGCAAAAAAGGCCGGACTTAACCAGTTGAACACATTAATTCATCTCAAGAAAAATTGAACACATTAATTTTTTTGCTGATCAACAAAAATGTAATATATATGCATGTTGGTTACCGTTGAGGCCTTTAAGTTTAATTTTCGTGAACGGCAAGTCCCTTTTGGTCTTGTTTTATATGCCTAATGGTTACAATGTCCAACTCTACAGTTTATCTAAATAAAACCGATTATTCGTGATTTGATTCGTTAAACATTTTGGAGTGTTGAGAGCATCCAAACAAAGTCACCGACATGTTGACCCCAACACACACAAAAAGGCCGGCGGGTGGAGGTGGTGGGCGAGACACCTAACGAGAAGCGGGGATGTGGTGTGGTAAGGCGACCTCATGTTCCAGCCAAGGAAGAAGCTAGGAGAAAGATGTTCATGGGTCATTGATGACCCACAAGTATAGGGGGTGTATCGTTGTACTTTCGATAAATAAGAGTGTCGAACCCAACGAGGAGCAGAAGGTATTGACAAGCAGTTTCGATGAAGGATTCACTGTAAATGCTCACAAACAAGTTTTCAGGAGGTTTTGATATAGCAGATAAATAAAATACAAGTAAATAAAATGCGAGAGTAATAATTGCAGCGAGTGGTCCAATCGTTTTTAGCACAAAGGACAAGCCGGTTTGTTTACTTATGATGACCAAACGTTCTTGAGGACACAGGGGAATTTAGTCTAATGCTTTCGCTTCATATAGTTGATTAATCTTCATTGTTTTGATAAGTGTTGTGTGGGTGAACCTATGCTAATGCACCGCCCTTCCTAGGACTAATACATACTTGTGATTAAACCCCTTGCAAGTATCCGCAAATACAAGAAAATAATTAAGATAAATCTAACCACAGCCTTAAACTCTGATATCCTGCTATCCCTCATGCATCGATATACCAACGGGGATTCAGGTTGATGTCACTCCGGCAACCCCACAATTAGCAAACGAATACAAGATGCATTCCCCTAGGTCCATAAAGGTGAAGTATCATGTAGTCGACGTTCACATGACACCACTAGAAGAATAACACCACAACTTAAATATCAAGCCATTAAATATTACCCAACATAGTTCACTACTAACATTTAGACTTCACCCATGTCCTCAAGAACTAAACGAACTACTCACAAGACATCATATGGAACATGATCAGAGGTGATATGATGATGGATAACAATCTGAACATAAACCTTAATTCAATGTTTTCACTCAATAGCATCAATAACAAGGAGTAATCGACACCGGGAAAGTTTCCCCTATGAAATACTCAAGATTCAACCCAAGATGTTACAGCGGAGACGAGGTGCAGCGGTGGAGATGACGGTGTCGATGGTGGAGATGATGATGATGATGATCCCAATGAAATCCAGCTCGATGACGGTGACGATGGCGACGATTTCCCCCTCCGGGAAGGAATTTCCCCGGCAGATTTCTGCCCGCCGGAGAGCTCTTTTCTCTCTGGTGTTTTTCCGCCTCAAGCAGGCGGCGCTGACTATCCTCGATGACCCCTGCACCTTAGGGTTTTTGGGAGATGAAGTACGCGAAAGGGCGATGGCCGAGGGGGTCATGGGCCCCCTCCCCACGTGGCGGCGCGCCGGCCTTGGTGGCCACGCCAGCCTATGGGGAGGGCCCATGGCGGCCCTCCTCGGCCTCCCCTTTTGGCTGGCTCCGTCATTTGGAAAAGTAGGAGCTTCGGTATATTTTCCGTCAATTGTTGATCTTTAGAAATATTGTATCCTGACAGTGCTTTTTCCAGCAGAATCCTGACTCCGGTGAGTGATTCTCCAATAATCATGAAACATGCAAAATATGTGAAATAACATAAGTATCATCTCTAAATATGAAATATATCAATGAATAACAGTAAATTATGATATAAAATAGTGATGCAAAATGGACGTAACAACTCCCACCAAGCTTAGACCTCGCTTGTCCCCAAGCGAAACTGAACTCAGTAAACAAGACCACATATTTATGGAGTGAAGAGTCAATAAATAAAATACGGACAAGAAGCATCACATTTATTAATTCACACAAGACATTCTAGTAAACAACTTCCTCATATAACTCAACTTGAAATAAGTAAAGAGAGATCACAAAAAAAGGTGCATAGGAAATCATAATTGGTGATGGCAAACTTCGTTCTTGGTCAAAGAACAGATTGTACTTATCTTTCGAGCAGAGTCTTTATATTAGAGCTTATATGGCAGAACTTACATGCTCAATCATAACAATCTCCTCATAATCATTGATAGCCTTCAAAGTCATATTCATTCAGATAAAATTTGTACTAAACAAGGAAGAATAAAGACATGATTAAATAGATCAGAATATAAATGGTTGGATCAAAACAACTCAATTTCTTGCTTGAGATAGAGGGAAATAGGTTTACTGACTCAACATAAAAGTAAAAGATAGGCCCTTCGCAGAGGGAAGCAGGGATTAAATTATGTGCTAGAGCTTTTTAAGTTTTGAAATCATAAAGAGAGCATAAAAGTAAGGTTTTGAGAGGTGTTTGTTGTTGTCAACGAATGGTAGTGGGCACTCTAACCCCCTTGTCAAACAGACTTTCAAAGAGCGGCTCCCATGAAGGACGTTATCTCTACCAGCAAGGTAGATCATCCCTCTTCTCTTTTGTTTACACATGTACTTTAGTTTTATTTATGGATGACACTCCTCCCAACCTTTGCTTTCACAAGCCATGGCTCCTCGGGTGCCTTCCAACACTTCACATACCATGGAGGAGTGTCTATTGCAAAATTAAGTTACTTACTGATAAATCAGGGCAAAACATGTGAAGAGAATTATTAATGACAATTATTAATTGGGGCTGGGAACCTCGTTGCCAGCTCTTTTTGCAAAATTATTGGATAACCGGATGTATATGCCACTAGTCCATTGGTGAAAGTCTGCCCAACAAGATTGAAAGATAAAATACCACATACTTCCTCATGAGCTATAAAACATGGGTGTGCCTATGTCTCAGTTGACTGAGATTTTCTTAAGTCTCAGTCAACTGAGAAAAGTGCAATTGCAGTTCAAAGAAAAGTGTAACTCGGTTCAGTTGCACATTTCTGTCGGAAAAGTGCAATTACACTTTTTTAACAGAAAATTGCAACTCAAAGCACATTTTTGTAAGTTACTTAGACTTAAGAAAATCTCAGTTGACTGAGACATAGCAAAACCGATAAAACATTGACACAAATAAGAAGTAATGGAGTTTGAATTGTTTAAAGGTAGCACATGAAATATTTACTTGGAGTGGCGCAAAATACCACATGGTAGGTAGTTATGGTGGACACAAATGGCATGGGTTTGGTTTAAGGTTTTGGATGCACGAGAAGCATTCCCTCTCAGTACAGGTCTTTGGCTAGCAAGGTTGGTTAGCAAGCATAAGAGTTGAGGGAAACAAACAAATATACATGTGATAGAAACAATCATGCATCTTCCTTGTAAGCACAAACAATTTTAACTTCAGAATACTAAGCTCATTAGCTAACAAGAAAGAAAGATAATGAAATAATATATCTACATGTACTTCCCTCTTTTCTACTTAAGCCTCAAAGTATTGTTGCTGTTGACCAATGCTAAGTTTGCCAAAACCAAATAGATTTACTTGATGCTCCCAAAGTGATATCAATACTAACAACAAGATCAATCATATAACAGAAATTGCAAACTAAAATAAGGTGTGCAAAAAGTAAATGATAAAACTTCTCATTAATATTCCATAACGATAACTCACACCAAGGGATACATAGATAACCAACTAAAAGAGAGATACTTCCACACTGCAAACCATCTTATATGATAACTTCCCTACTCATGATATGACACTACTTGATAGTAAAAAGGTAAAAGATAGTGATGATGTGATACCGCGGCACTCCCCCAAGCTTGGAACAAGCCAAGGGGATGCCAATACCAATGATGAATTACTCCTTCGGTGGTGATGGTGGAACGACCCTGATGGGAGTGAGGAACCGCTCTAGCATTCTGCGAAGTCGGTTGTTCTCCTCCTGAAGAATCTCCACTTCCCTTCTCAGAACACGGTATTGATCACAAAACTCATCGGTAACCCGAAGAGCTTCCTCCACAGCAGGGAAAGAGTTGAGGCTAGGAGCAGGTGGTAAAGGTCCCTGCAAGTTATGAGAAAAAGAACGTCGAGTGTTAACCGATCCCACCAAGATTGGCTTACTCCCCACAGCTTCCCGCTCTCTTTTTATTGATGACATCTTCTTCACTTCCTCCTTGACACCCTCATCCATCTCTTTCCGTCTTGTCACGACCCTTTCCTCTTCCGCCCATCCAACGAAAGTTCCTTGATCTAGATCCTGGAGGAGCTCACGTTTGCGACGCATTGCATAATCTTCTGAGGATGAACCTTGCGACGACATCTGAACAGAAACAGGTCGAAACAAAACACGACGAGAAGACGATATACGGATCTCGGAGGGTCCGGGGGATTATATAGCAGAAATTTTCACGACAAAAGGAAAGTACCAGGTCGAACACGAGTGGGAGAGGGACTCCGAGGAGCCGTCCCCATATGGCGGCGCGGCCAGGGTGGGGCCCGCGCCCCCACGTGGGGACGTGCCCTCGTGCGCCTCCTCCACTCCGATTCGATCTCGTAATTTTTCATATTTTCTAAAAATAGCAAAAATATTGTTCGGAAAGTTAAACGCGGACTTTTTACTACCAAAACTGTTACCTATTCGAAGTCGAACTCTGCAGAACTATCAATTTGATCTTTGATGAAAGTTTCCGGAGTCACCACTCGAATAACATCAACATCTTCATTATAAGAATCTCCAGAAATATAATGTTTGAGTCTTTGTCCATTCACCATTTGTGTTGCATCATCTTTCAGCAAAGCAATTTTTATTGCCCCTGAACGATTGATACGTCTCCAACGTATCTATAATTTCTTACGTTCCATGCTAGTTTTATGACAATACCTACATGTTTTGCTCACACTTTATAATGATTTTATGCATTTTCCGGAACTAACCTATTAACAAGATGCCGAGGTGCCAGTTCCTGTTTTCTGCTGTTTTTGGTTCCAGAAAGGTTGTTCGGGCAATATTCTCGGAATTCGACGAAACAAAGGCCAAACATCTTATTTCACCGAGACGGACCAGAACACCGAAGGGGAGCCGGAGAGGAGGCCCAGGGGCCCGACACCACACTGGGGCGCAGGGGGTGATGGCGTGTAACTCACACGTTCGTTGGGAACCCCAAGAGGAAGGTATGATGCGCACAGTAGCAAGTTTTCCCTCAGAAAGAAACCAAGGTTTAATCGAACCAGTAGGAGCCAAGAAGCACGTTGAAGGTTGATGGTCGCGAAATGTGATGCGGCGCAACAACAGGGATTTCGGCGCCAACGTGGAATCTGCACAACAAAACCAAAGTACTTTGCCCCAACGAAACAGTGAGGTTGTCAATCTCACCGGCTTGCTGTAACAAAGGATTAAACGTATCGAGTGGAAGATGTTTGCAAAGAAAACAGAAGAGCAAGTAACGCATAAAAAATAAGCAGCGATAGCAGTATTTAGGAACAAGGCCTAGGGATTAGACTTTCACTAGTGGACACTCTCAACATTGATCACATAACAGAATAGATAGATGCATACTCTACACTTTTGTTGGATGATGAACACATTGCGTAGGATTACACGAACCCTCAATGCCGGAGTTAACAAGCTCCACAATAATGCTCATATTCTAGTAACCTTTAGTGTAAGATAGATCAAAAGACTAAACCAAGTACTAGCATAGCATGCACACTGTCACCTTCATGCATATGTAGGAGGAATAGATCACATCAATATTATCATAGCAATAGTTAACTTCGCAATCTACAAGAGATCATGATCATAGCATAAACCAAGTACTAACACGGTGCACACACTGTCACCTTTGCACACATGCAGGAGGAATAAAACTACTTTAATAACTTTGCTAGAGTAGCACATAGATAAATTGTGATACGATGCACATTGCAATCATAAAGAGATATAAATAAGCACTTCACTACGCTCTTCAACAGTGAATAAGTACTTCGTGAAATATAGCCTAAGAGACCCACACGGTGCACACACTGTCACCTTTACACACGTGGGACAAGGAGTCTCCGGAGATCACATAAGTAAAACCCACTTGACTAGCATAATGACATCTAGATTACAAGCATCATCATATGAATCTCAATCATGTAAGGCAGCTCATGAGATTATTGTATTGAACTACATAGGAGAGAGATGAACCACATAGCTACCGGTACAGCCCCGAGCCTCGATGGAGAACTACTTCCTCTTCATGGGAGCAGCAGCGGTGATGAAGATGGCGGTGGAGATGGCAGCGGTGTCGATGGAGAAGCCTTCCGGGGCACTTCCCCGCTCCGGCAGGGTGCCGGAACAGAGACTCCTATCCCCGATCTTGGCTTCGCGATGGCGGCGGCTCTGGAACTTTTCTCGTATCGTGGCTTCCTCCGTAAGGGTTTTCGATGCAGGGGCTTTATATAGGCGAAGAGGCGGCGCAGAGGGTCAAAGGGGCAACCACACCATAGGGTGGCGCGGGCCCAGCCCTGGCCGCGCCACCATGTCATCTGGGCCCACAGGGCCCCTCCGGCGGCTCTGTTCTGATGCTTCCGGGCAAAATAGGAACCTGGGCGTTGATTTCGTCCAATTCCGAGAATATTTCGTTACTAGGATTTCTGAAACCAAAAACAGCAGAAAACAGAACTGGCACTTCGGCATCTTGTTAATAGGTTAGTTCCAAAATGCACGAATATGACATAAAGTGTGCATAAAACATGTAGGTATCATCAATAAAGTAGCATGGAACATAAGAAATTATCGATACGTTGGAGACGTATCAGCATCCCCAAGCTTAGTTCTGCTCGTCCCGAGCAGGTAAAACGATAACAAAGATAATTTCTGAAGTGACATGTCATCATAACCTTGATCATACTATTTGTAAACATATGTAATGAATGCAGCGATCAAAACAAAGGTAATGACATGAGTAAACAAATGAATCATATAGCAAAGACTTTTCATGAATAGTACTTCAAGACAAGCATCAATAAGTCTTGCATAAGAGTTAACTCATAAAGCAATAAATCAAAGTAAAGGTGCTGAAGCAACACAAAGGAAGATTAAGTTTCAGCGGTTGCTTTCAACTTATAACATGTATATCTCATGGATATTGTCAACATAAAGTAATATAACAAGTGCAATATGCAAGTATGTAGGAATCAATGCACAGTTCACACAAGTGTTTGCTTCTTAAGGTGGAAGGAGATAGGTAAACTGACTCAACAATAAAGGTAAAAGAATGGTCCTTCAAGAGGAAAGCATCGATTGCTATATTTGTGCTAGAGCTTTTATTTTGAAAACATGAAACAATTTTGTCAACGGTAGTAATAAAGCATATGAGTTATGTAAATTATATCTTACAAGTTGCAAGCCTCATGCATAGTATACTAATAGTGCCCGCACCTCGTCCTACTTAGCTTGGACTACCGGATCTTCGCATGCCATGTTTCAACCAAGTGTCACAAAGGGGTACCTCCATGCCGCCTGTACAAAGGTCTAAGGAGAATGCTCGCATTTTGGATTTCTCGCTTTTGATTATTCTCAACTTAGACATCCATACCGGGACAACATGGACAACAGATAATGGACTCCTCTTAAATGCATAAGCATGTAGCAATGATTATTATTCTCATATGAGATTGAGGATATATGTCCAAACTGAAACTTCCACCATGATTCATGGCTTTAGTTAGCGGCCCAATGTTCTTCTCTAACAATTTTGCATGCTCCAACCACTAAAATGATAGATCCTTCAGACAAGACGGACATGCATAGCAACTCACATGATATTCAACAATAGTTGATGGCGTTCCCCAGAAGCATGGTTATCGCACAACAAGCAACTTAATAAAATATAAAGTGCATAAGTACATATTCAATACTACGATAGTTTTTAAGGCTATTTTGTCCCATGAGCTATATATTGCAAAGGTGAATGATGGAATTTTAAAGGTAGCACTCAAGCAATTTACTTTGGAATGGCGGAGAAATACCATGTAGTAGGTAGGTATGGTGGACACAAATGGCATAGTAGTTGGCTCAAGGATTTTGGATGCATGAGAAGTATTCCCTCTCGATACAAGGTTTAGGCTAGCAAGGTTATTTGAAGCAAACTCAAGGATGAACAGGTGCAGCAAAACTCACATAAAAGACATATTGTAAACATTATAAGACTCTACACCGTCTTCCTTGTTGTTCAAACTCAATACTAGAAATTATCTAGACCTTAGAGAAACCAAATATGCAAATCAAATTTTAGCAAGCTCTATGTATTTCTTCATTAATGGGTGCAAAGTATATGATGCAAGAGCTTAAACATGAGCACAAAAATTGCAAAGTATCACATTATCCAAGACATTTTAGAATTACTACATGTAGCATTTTCCAATTCCAACCATATAACAATTTAACGAAGAGGAAACTTCGCCTTGAACATTATGAGTAAAGCCTAAGGACATATTTGTCCATATGCAACAGCGGAGCGTGTCTCTCTCCCACAAAGTGAATGCTAGGATCCATTTTATTCAAACAAAACAAAAACGAAAACAAACCGACGCTCCAAGTAAAGAACACAAGATGTGACTGAATAAAAATATAGTTTCAGGGGAGGAACCTGATGATGTTGTCGATGAAGAAGGGGATGCCTTGGGCATCCCCAAGCTTAGACGCTTGAGTCTTCTTAAAATATGCAGGGGTGAACCACGGGGTCATCCCCAAGCTTAGAGCTTTCACTCCTCTTGATCATAGTATATCATTCTCCTCTCTTGACCCTTGAAAACTTCCTTCACACCAAACTTCAAGCAAACTCATTAGAGGGTTAGTGCACAATTAATAATTCACACATTCAGAGGTGACACAATCATTCTTTACACTTCTGGACATTGCATAATGCTACTGGACATTAATGGATCAAAGAAATAAATCCAACATAGCAAAAGAGGCAATGCGAAATAAAAGGCAGAATCTGTCAAAAACAGAACAGTCCGTAAAGACGAATTTTAAGATGGCACCAGACTTGCTCAAATGGAAAAACTCAAAACTAATGAAAGTTGCGTACATATCTGAGGATCACGCTCGTAAATTGGCAGATTTTTTCGAATTTTCTACAGAGAACTGTGCCCAGATTCGTGACAGACAGCAATGCTGTTTCTGCGCAGCGATCCCAAATATAACATCAACTTTGACATAGAAACTTTACTTGGCACAAAAACATGATAAGGAGAGGTTGCTACAGTAGTAAACAACTTCCAAGACACAAATATAAAACAAAGTACTGTAGTAAAAAACACATGGGTTATCTCCCAAGAAGTTCTTTCTTTATAGCCATTAAGATGGGCTCAGCAGTTTTAATGATGCACTCGCAAGAAATAGTAGTTGAAGCAAAAGAGAGCATCAAGAGGCAAATTCAAAACACATTTAAGTCTAACATGCTTCCTATGCATAGGAATCTTGTAAATAAACAAGTTCATGAAGAGCAAAGTAACAAGCATAGGAAGATAAAACAAGTGTAGCTTCAAAAATTTCAGCACATAGAGAGGTGTTTTAGTAACATGAAAATTTTTACAACCATATTTTCCTCTATCATAATAACTTTCAGTAGCAACATGAGCAAACTCAACAATATAACTATCACATAAAGCATTCTTATCATGAGTCTCATGCATAAAATTATTACTCTCCACATAGGCATAATCAATTTTATTAGTTGTAGTGGGAGCAAATTCAACAAAGTAGCTATCATTATTATTCTCATCATCAAATATAGGAGGCATAGTATCATCAAAGTAAATTTTCCCTCAATGCTTGGGGGACTAAAAATATCATGCTCATCAAAACCAGCTTCCCCAAGCTTAGAATTTTCCATAGCATTAGCAACAATGGTGTTCAAAGCATTCATAGTAATAACATTCCCATTAGCATGCATATAAAGTTCCATGGGTTTCTTAATTCTTTCTTCAAACACATCATGTCCTAATTCAAGATAAAGTTCATAAAGATCTCTCATATTTTTGTTGTTTTCCATTATGCCTAACTAGTGAAAATAAAAACAAGTACAGGACTAGACATGATAACAAAATAAATTAAATGCAAGTAACTAAATTTTTTGTGTTTTTGATATAGAGAGCAAGACAGTAAATAAAGTAAAACTAGCAACTAATTTTTTGTGTGTTTTGTTTAGGTGCAGCAAACAAAGTAGTAAATAAAATAAAGCAAGACAAAAACAAAGTAAAGAGATTGAGAAGTGGAGACTCCCCTTGCAGCGTGTCTTGATCTCCCGGCAACGGCGCCAGAAAAAGAGCTTGATGGCGTGTAACTCACACGTTCGTTGGGAACCCCAAGAGGAAGGTATGATGCGCACAGTAGCAAGTTTTCCCTCAGAAAGAAACCAAGGTTTAATCGAACCAGTAGGAGCCAAGAAGCACGTTGAAGGTTGATGGTCGCGAAATGTGATGCGGCGCAACAACAGGGATTTCGGCGCCAACGTGGAATCTGCACAACAAAACCAAAGTACTTTGCCCCAACGAAACAGTGAGGTTGTCAATCTCACCGGCTTGCTGTAACAAAGGATTAAACGTATCGAGTGGAAGATGTTTGCAAAGAAAACAAGAAGAGCAGAGTAACGCAAAAAAGAACAAGCAGCGATAAGTATTTAGGAACAAGGCCTAGGGATTAGACTTTCACTAGTGGACACTCTCAACATTGATCACATAACAGAATAGATAGATGCATACTCTACACTTTTGTTGGATGATGAACACATTGCGTAGGATTACACGAACCCTCAATGCCGGAGTTAACAAGCTCCACAATAATGCTCATATTCTAGTAACCTTTAGTGTAAGATAGATCAAAAGACTAAACCAAGTACTAGCATAGCATGCACACTGTCACCTTCATGCATATGTAGGAGGAATAGATCACATCAATATTATCATAGCAATAGTTAACTTCGCAATCTACAAGAGATCATGATCATAGCATAAACCAAGTACTAACACGGTGCACACACTGTCACCTTTGCACACATGCAGGAGGAATAAAACTACTTTAATAACTTTGCTAGAGTAGCACATAGATAAATTGTGATACGATGCACATTGCAATCATAAAGAGATATAAATAAGCACTTCACTACGCTCTTCAACAGTGAATAAGTACTTCGTGAAATATAGCCTAAGAGACCCACACGGTGCACACACTGTCACCTTTACACACGTGGGACAAGGAGTCTCCGGAGATCACATAAGTAAAACCCACTTGACTAGCATAATGACATCTAGATTACAAGCATCATCATATGAATCTCAATCATGTAAGGCAGCTCATGAGATTATTGTATTGAACTACATAGGAGAGAGATGAACCACATAGCTACCGGTACAGCCCCGAGCCTCGATGGAGAACTACTCCCTCTTCATGGGAGCAGCAGGTGATGAAGATGGCGGTGGAGATGGCAGCGGTGTCGATGGAGAAGCCTTCCGGGGCACTTCCCCGCCCGGCAGGTGCCGGAACAGAGACTCCTGTCCCCCAGATCTTGGCTTCGCGATGGCGGCGGCTCGGAACTTTTCTCGTATCGTGGCTTCCTCCGTAAGGGTTTTCGATGCAGGGGCTTTATATAGGCGAAGAGGCGGCGCAGGAAGGGGCAACCACACCATATGGTGGCGCGGGCCCAGCCCTGACCGCGCCACCATGTCATCTGGGCCCACAGGCCCCCCGCGGCTCTCTGTTCTGGATGCTTCCGGCAAAATAGGAACCGGGCGTTGATTTCGTCCAATTCCGAGAATATTTCGTTACTAGGATTTCTGAAACCAAAAACAGCAGAAAACAGAAACTGCACTTCGGCATCTTGTTAATAGGTTAGTTCCAGAAAATGCACGAATATGACATAAAGTGTGCATAAAACATGTAGGTATCATCAATAAAGTAGCATGGAACATAAGAAATTATCGATACGTTGGAGACGTATCAGCGCCACCCAATGGGGTGGGCCCCCCCAGGCACCCCCTTGCGCCGCATCTTCACCTATATAATCTCTCGTGACGTGAAAACCCTACAACAATTGACGAAACTCCAGAAAGACTCCAGGGGCGCCGCGCCATCGCGAAACTCCGTTTCGGGGACAGAAGTCTCTGTTCCGGCACGCCGCCGGGACGGGAAATTGCCTCCAGAGCCATCTCCATCGACACCACCGCCATCTTCATCGCCTTTGATGTCTCCCATGATGAGGAGAGAGTAGTTCTCCCCCGAGGCTGAGGGCTCTACCGGTAGCTATGTGGTTCATCTCTCTCTCCCATGGTGTGATCTTTATGTGATCATGAGCTTTGTATCACTATTAATCTATGTGCTACTCTAGTGATGTTATTAAAGTAGTCTATTCCTCCTCCATGATGTAATGTTGACAGTGTGTGCATCATGTAGTACTTGGCGTAGGTTATGATTGTAATCTCTTGTAGATTATGAAGTTAACTATTACTATGATAGTATTGATGCGATCTATTCCCCTTTCATAGCTATTGTTGACAGTGTGTATGCTATGTTAGTACTCGGTCTAAATTGCAACGGTCTATTATGCACTAGAGGTTACTTTAATATGAACTCCGGATGTTGTGGAGCTTGTTTACTCCGGCTTGAGGTGTGCTCTTGTAGCCCTACACAATGAATGGTGTTTGTTATCCAACAAGAGAGTGTTTGATAGTAGCACAAGTGAGGAGAAGTTATTTATTTATTATGTGATCAATGTTGAGAGTGGCCACTAGTGAAAGTAGGATCCCTAGGCCTTGTTTCCAAATACTGCAAACACCGCTTATTTATTGTTTTACTGCATGTTTACTTGCTGTCATATTTATTTCAGATTGTTATTACCACTTATATTCATCCATATCACTTGCATTTTACTATCTCTTCGCCGAACTAGTGCACCTATACATCTGACAAGTGTATTAGGTGTGTTGGGGACACAAGAGACTTCTTGTATCTTAATTGCAGGGTTGCTTGAGAGGAATATCTTTGACCTCTACCTCCCGAGTTCGATAAACCTTGGGTGATTCACTTAAGGGAAACTTGCTGCTGTTCTACAAACCTCTGCTCTTGGAGGCCCAACACTGTCTACAGGAATAGAAGCGTGAGTAGACATCAAGCTATTTTCTGGCGCCGTTGCCGGGAGGTAAGGTAAAAGGTATTCACATCCTCCGACTACTAAGCTATTTCCTAGCACTGTTGCCGGTGTGTGAGTGCTCGAAGCTATTTCTGCAATTATATCTTTTTGTTTCTTGTTTTTATTTTCACTAGTTAGGCTTAATGGAAAACAACAAAAAAAATTAGAGATCTTTATAGTATTTATCTTGAGTTAGGACATGAGGTGTTTGAAGAGAAAATTAAAAAACCCATGGAACTTTGTTTGCAAAATATTTGTAGCAATGTTATTAGCATGAACTCTTTAAACACTATTATTGCTAATGCTATGGAAGAATTTAAGCTTGGGGAAGCTGGTTGTGATATTTTTAGTCCCCCAAGCATGGAGGAGAAAATTTACTTTGATGATACTTTACCTCCTATATATGATGATTACAATGATGACTATCATATTTTCAGTCCACCTACTATTGAGGAGAAAATTAATTATGATTACAATATGCCTCCTATATATGATGATTATGGTGATGAGAATAATAATGATAGCTATCTTATTGAATTTGCTCCCACTACAATTAATAGTAATGACTATGCTTATGTGGAGAGTAATAATTTTATGCATGTAGCTCATGATAAGAATGTTTCATGTGATAGTTATATTGTTGAGTTTGTTCATGATGCTACTGAAAGTTATTATGAGAGAGGGAAACATGGTTATATGCATCTTAATAATATTAAGTTTCCCCTCTTTATGTTGAGAATATTGAAGTTGCGCTTGTGTTGCCTTCCTATGCTTGTTGCATTATGCTTACATGACTTGTTTATTTACAAGATTCGTTTTCATAGGAAGTGGGTTAGGCTTAAATGTGTTTTGAATTTGCTTCTAGATGCTCTCTTTTGCTTCAAATCTTATTTCTTGCGAGAGCATCATTAAAATTACTGAGCCCATCTTAATGGCTATAAAGAAAGCACTTCTTGGGAGATAACCCATATTTTTATTTTGCTACTGTTTTGTTGTGTCTTGGAAGTTGTTACTACTGTAGCAACCTCTCCTTATCTTTATTTTCTTGTATTGTTGTGCCAAGTAAAGTCTCTGATAGAAGGTTGATACTAGATTTGGATTTCTGCGAAGAAACAGATTTGATGTCTGTCATGAATTCGCGTCCTTCTCTCTGTAGAAGAATCAAAAAATCAGCGAAAATTCATGCATGATCCTCAGATATGTACGCAACTTTCGTTTTTCCATCTGAGCAAGTTAAGTGCCTCAGAAAAATTCGTCTTTACGGACTGTTCTGTTTTGACAGATTCTGCCTTTTTATTTCGCATTGCCTCTTTTGTGTTGAGTGGATTTCTTTGTTCCATTAACTTTCAGCTTTGGGTAATGTCCAGAAGTGTTAAGAATGATTGTGTCCTCTCTAAACATGTGAATTTTGATTATGCACTAACCCTCTAATGAGTTTGCTTTAAGTTTGGTGTGGAGGAAGTTTTCAAGGGTCAAGAGAGGAGGATGATATAATATGATCAAGAAGAGTGAAAATTCTAAGCTTGGGGATGCCCCCGTGGTTCATCCCTGCATATTTCAAGAAGACTCAAGCATCCCCTTCTTCATCGACAACTTATCAGGTCACTTCTAATGAAACTATATTTTTATTCCGTCACATCCTATGTTCTTTACTTGGAGCGTCTTTTTGTTTTTGTTTTTGTTTATGTTTGAATAAATTCGGATCCCAACAATCCTTGTTTTGGAGATAGACACGCTCCGTTTTTCATTTGAACACTTGTGTTCTTAGTTTTGCTTTAATGTTCATGGCGAAGGCTGAAAACTGCTTCGTTGATTGCTATTTGGTTGGAAACAGAAAATGCTTCATGTGGTAATTGGTATATTGTCTTGAATAATTTGATACTTGGCAATTGTTTTGAGCTCTCATAGATCATGTTTAAGCTCTTGCATCATGTAGTTTAAATCTATTAGTGGAGAACTACCGTAGAGCTTGTTGAAATTTTGTTTGCATGATTGGTCTCTCTAAGGTCTAGATATTTTCTGGTAAAAGTGTTTGAACAACAAGGAAGACAGTGTAGAGTCTTATAATGCTTGCAATATGTTCTTGTGTAAGTTTTTGTTGTACCTGTTCATACTTGTGTTTGCTTCAAACAACCTTGCTAGCCAAAGCCTTGTACTGAGAGGAAATGCTTCTCGTGCATCCAAACACCTTGAGCCAAAACCCATGCCATTTGTGTCCACCATAACTACCTATATGTGGTATTTTCTGCCATTCCAAAGTAAATTGCTTGCGTGCTACCTTTAAAATTTCATTCCTTTGTCTTTACAATACATAGCTCATGGGAAAATAGCTTAAAAACTATTGTGGTGATGAATATGTAGCTATGTATCTTAGTTCTTATAAGTTGCTTGTTGAGCGGTAACCATGTTTCTGGGGACGCCATCAACTTTTTACACCTTTGTTGAATATCATGTGAGTTGCTATGCATGTTCGTCTTGTCTGAAGTAAGGGTGATTTATCATGATTAAATGGTTTGAGTATGCATATTGTTAGAGAAGAACATTGGGCCGCCAACCAAAGCCATGTATCATGGTAGAAGTTTTTCAGTTTGGACATTAATCCTCAATCTCTTATGAGAATATTATCTGTTGTTGAATGCTTAAGCATTAAAGAGGAGTCCATTATCTGTTTTCTATGTTGTCCCGGTATGGATGTACTCAAGTTGAGATCTATCAAAATCGAGATATCAAATGCGATATATCTCCTTGGACCTTTGTACAGGCGGCATAGAGGTACCCCTTTGTGACACTTGGTTGAAACGTATGTAATGCAATGATAATCCATGGAAATCCGAGCTAATTAGGACAAGGTGCGAACACTATTGGTATTCGATGCATGAGGCTTGCAACTTGTAGGAAGTTTTATGCATAACACATATGAATTATTACTACCGTTGACAAAATTGTTTCTATGTTTTCAAAATAAAAGCTCTAGCACAAAAATAGTAATCCATGCTTCCCTCTGCGAAGGGCCATTCTTTTACTTTATGTTGAGTCAGTTTACCTACTTCCTTCTATCTTAGAAGCAAACACTTGTGTCAACTGTGTGCATTGATTCCTACATACTTGCTTATTTGCACTCATCATATTACTTTATGTTGACAATTATCCATGAGATATACATGTTGAAGTTGAAAGCAACTGCTGAAACTTATATCTTCCTTTGTGTTGCTTCAAAACTTTCTACTAAGAATTTATTTCTTTAGGAGTTAACTCCTATGCAAGTCTTACTGATGCTTGTCTTGAAAGTACTATTCATGAAAAGTTTTTGCTATATGATTCAGTTGTTTAGTCATTACCTATTGTTAGCAAACCATTGCTTTGAATCACTTCATTCATCTTATATGCTTTACAATATTGTTGATCAAGGTTATGTTGGTAGCATGCCACTTCAGAAACTATTGTTTTTATCGTTTACCTACTCAAGGGCGAGTAGGAACTAAGCTTGGGGATGCTTGATACGTCTCCAACGTATCTATAATTTCTTATGTTCCATGCTAGTTTTATGACAATACCTACATGTTTTGCTCACACTTTATAATGATTTTATGCATTTTTCGGAACTAACCTATTAACAAGATGCCGAGGTGCCAGATCCTGTTTTCTGCTGTTTTGGTTCCAGAAAGGCTGTTCGGGCAATATTCTCGGAATTCGACGAAACAAAAGCTAAACATCTTATTTCACCGAGACGGACCAGAACACCGAAGGGGAGCCGGAGAGGAGGGCCCCCACACCACACGTGGCAGGAGGGCACGCCGCTATGGGGTGGGCCCCAGGCACCCCCTTGCGCCACCTCTTCCCCTATATAATCTCTCGTGACGTGAAAACCCTACAACAATTGACGAAACTCCAGAAAGACTCCAGGGACGCCGCCGCCATCGCGAAACTCCGTTTCGGGGACAGAAGTCTCTGTTCCGACACGCCGCCGGGACGGGGAATTGCCCCCAGAGCCATCTCCATCGACACGACCGCCATCTTCATCGTCGTTGCTGTCTCCCATGATGAGGAGGGAGTAGTTCTCCCCGAGGCTGAGGGCTCTACCGGTAGCTATGTGGTTCATCTCTCTCTCCCATGGTGTGATCTTTATGTGATCATGAGCTTTGTATCACTATTAATCTATGTGCTACTCTAGTGATGTTATTAAAGTAGTCTATTCCTCCTCCATGATGTAATGTTGACAGTGTGTGCATCATGTAGTACTTGGCGTAGGTTATGATTGTAATCTCTTGTAGATTATGAAGTTAACTATTACTATGATAGTATTGATGCGATCTATTCCCCCTTTCATAGCTATTGTTGACAGTGTGTATGCTATGTTAGTACTCGGTCTAAATTGCAACGGTCTATTATGCACTCTAGAGGTTACTTTAATATGAACTCCGGATGTTGTGGAGCTTGTTTACTCCGGCTTGAGGTGTGCTCTTGTAGCCCTACACAATGAATGGTGTTTGTTATCCAACAAGAGAGTGTTTGATAGTAGCACAAGTGAGGAGAAGTTATTTATTTATTATGTGATCAATGTTGAGAGTGGCCACTAGTGAAAGTAGGATCCCTAGGCCTTGTTTCCAAATACTGCAAACACCGCTTATTTACTGTTTTATTGCATGTTTACTTGCTGCCATATTTATTTCAGATTGTTATTACCACTCATATTCATCCATATCACTTGCATTTTACTATCTCTTCGCCGAACTAGTGCACCTATACATCTGACAAGTGTATTAGGTGTGTTGGGGACACAAGCGACTTCTTGTATCTTAATTGCAGGGTTGCTTGAGAGGAATATCTTTGACCTCTACCTCCCTGAGTTCGATAAACCTTGGGTGATTCACTTAAGGGAAACTTGCTGCTGTTCTACAAACCTCTGCTCTTGGAGGCCCAACACTGTCTACAGGAATAGAAGCGTGAGTAGACATCAACGATACACCTGCGCACAATGACATATGGTCCTTCCCATTTTGAGAGTAATTTTCCTGCAAAAAATCTGAGACGAGACTGATACAATAGGACTTTATCTCCAACATTAAATTCTCTTTTAATAATTCTTCTATCATGCCATTTCTTAACTTTTTGCTTAAAAAGTCTAGCATTTTCATAAGCTTCACTTCTCCACTCATCTAAAGAACTCAATTGTAGCAACCTTTTCTTACCGGCAAGTTTAGAAATCTTTATTAGTTCTCTTACAGCCCAATAAGCTTTGTGCTCTAGTTCTAAAGGTAAATGACAAGCTTTCCCATAAACCATTTTATAAGGAGACATACCCATAGGATTTTTATAAGCAGTTCTATAAGCCCACAACGCTTCCTTCAACTTACTAGCCCAATTTTTCCTAGATTTATTAACAGTCTTTTGCAAGATAGATTTAATTTCTCTATTTGATAATTCTACTTGCCCACTAGTTTGAGGATGATAAGCTGAAGCAATTCTATGATTAATACCATATTTAGCAAGAGTTTTTCTAAAACCACCATGAATAAAATGAGAACCTCCATCAGTCATAAGATATCTAGGTACTCCAAACCTAGGAAAAATAACATCTAAAAGCATTTTTAAAGAAGTCTCGCCATCAACACTTTTTGTGGGTATGGCTTCCACCCATTTAGTAACATAATCAACAGCAACAACTATATGAGTGTTACCTTCCGAAGAAGGGAAAGGACCCATGAAGTCAAATCCCCAACAATCAAATGGTTCAATAACAAGAGTATAATTCATAGGCATTTCATTGCGTCTAGAGATATTACCAACTCTTTGACATTCATCGCAAGACAAAATAAACTTTCTTGCATCTTTAAAGAGAGTTGACCAATAAAAACCTGACTGTCGAACCTTTTGTGCGGTTCTATCTCCGGCGTGATGTCCTCCATAAACACTACCATGACACTTACTCAATATCTCTTGTTGTTCATATTCGGGGACACATCTCCGCATAATACCATCCACTCCTTCTTTATATAAGTGTGGGTCATCCCAAAAATAATGCCTCAAATCATAAAAGAATTTCCTCCTTTGCTGAGCTGAAAAGGTTGGAGGCAAGTACTTGGAAACAATAAAGTTAGCATAATCAGCATACCAAGGACTATCTCGCGAGCTCACCTTTATTGCAGCCAATTGTTCATTTGGAAAATTATCATTAACAGGAACATGATCATAAGCAATATTTTCCAATCTAGACAAATTATCAGCAACAAGATTATCAGCACCTTTCCTATCTACAATATGTAAATCAAATTCTTGCAAAAGAAGCACCCATCTAATAAGCCTTGGCTTAGCATCTTTCTTTTCCATAAGGTACCTAATTGCAGCATGATCAGTATGAACTGTGACTTTTGAATCAACAATATAAGGTCTAAACTTTTCACAAGCAAAAACTACAGCTAATAACTCTTTTTCAGTTGTAGCATAATTTCTTTGAGCAGCATCAAGAGTCTTACTAGCATAATGAATAACATTCAACTTTTTATCTACTCGCTGTCCAAGAACAGCACCTACAACAAAATCACTAGCATCACACATAATTTCAAAAGGTAAATTCCAATCAGGAGGTTCAACTACAGGAGCAGTTGTTAAGGCTTTCTTTAGAGTTTCAAAAGCTTCCTTACAATCATCATCAAAAACAAAAGGTACATCTTTTTGAAGAAGATTAGTAAGAGGCTTTAAAATTTTAGAGAAATCTTTAATAAATCTCCTATAAAAACCAGCATGACCAAGAATACTACGAATACCTTTAACATCCCTAGGATAGGGCATCTTCTCAATTGCTTCAACTTTAGCTCTATCAACTTCAATACCTCTTTCAGAAATTTTATGTCCCAATACAATTCCTTCATTAACCATAAAGTGGCATTTCTCCCGATTAAGAACAAGGTTAGTTTCTTCACATCTCTGTAAAACTTTATCAAGGTTTCGCAAACAATTATCAAAAGAATTCTCATAGACGGAAAAATCATCCAGGAATACCTCTACAATCTTTTCACAAAAGCCATGAAAAATAGCGGACATGCATCTTTGAAAAGTAGCAGGAGCATTACATAAACCAAAAGGCATACGCCTATAAGCATAAGTTCCATAGGGACAAGTGAAAGTGGTTTTCTCTTGATCTTTAGCTCTAACCGCAATTTGTGAAAACCCAGAATAACCATCAAGAAAGCAGAAATGAGTATTTTTAGATAACCTTTCTAACATTTGATCAATAAAGGGTAAAGGGTAATGATCTTTCTTAGTAACTTTATTAGACTTACGAAAATCAATGCACATTCTATACCCTACAACTACTCTTTGAGGGATGAGCTCATCATTACCATTAGTTACAACAGTTATTCCTCTTTTCTTAGGAACACAATGCACAGGACTAACCCATCTACTACAGCAATAAGATATATAATACCAGCTTCAAGAAGTTTCAATACCTCATTCTTACCACATCCTTCATCTTAGGAATTAGCCGACACTGATGTTCAACAACAGGCTTTGCATCATCTTCCATGTTGATGGCATGTTGGCAAATAGAGGGAGAAATCCCCTTCAAATCATCAAGAGTGTAGCCAATAGCTCCTCGGTGTTTCTTCAATATTTCCAATAATCTTTCTTCCTCAAAATCTGAAAGCTTAGCACTAATAATAACAGGATATGTTTTCTTATCATCAATATAAGCATACTTAAGATTATCAGGTAACGGTTTCAAATCAAAAACAGGATCTTACTTTGGTGGTGGTGTTGTACCTAGATCTTCGACCGGTAAGTCATGCTTAAGAATGGGTTGACGAAGGAAGATTTCATCAAGCTCATTCCTTTCTTCCCTAAAGACTTCACTCTCGTGATCCTCTAAATATTGCTGCAAAGGATTAGTAGGAGCAAGAGCAATAGATGCAAGCTGTTCAACTCTAAAGTCATCATTAGGCAATTCAGCTTCATAAGGAGCTTTGGCAAATTTAGAGAAATTAAACTCATAAGATTCACCAGCAAATTTAGTCACAATTTTCTCTTTCTTGCAATCTATAATAGCTCCACAAGTATTTAGAAAAGGTCTACCAAAAATGATAGGACAAGTCTTACTAGCAACAGAACCAAGTACCAAAAAGTCAGCAGGATATTTAATCTTACCACATAAAACTTCCACATCTCGAACAATACCAATAGGAGAGATAGTTTCTCTATTAGCTAGCCGAATAACCACATCAATATCTTCAAGTTCACAGGAACCAATTTCATGCATGATTTCCACGTAAAGCTCATAAGGAATGGCACTAGAACTGGCACCAATATCGCATAAACCATAATAACAATGATCACCAATTTTAACAGAGAGCATAGGAACGCTGGCTTTCCTAGACTTACTAGGATGTGAAACAATATTAGAAGCATCTTCACAGAAAATGATGTGACCATCTTCTACATTTTCAGTCACAAGGTCTTTAACTATTGCAACAGCAGGTTCAACATTTATTTGCTCCTCAGGTTCTATAGGTTTCTTTGCACTTTTGTTAACTACACTAGTTATAACAGAATATTCCTTCATTTTAGCAGGAAAAGGAATTTTTTCGATATAAGCTTCAGGAAGAATGTGATCAACAGTTTTAACTTCAATACATTTACCTATAGGTGAATCAGTTTTATCTTTGTAAGGTTCATGATACTTATTAAAATTCTTCCTAGGCAATTCAAAATGAGAGGCAAAAGCTTTATAAAAATTTGCAACAACTTGAGAGTCAAGACCATAAGTAGCACTCATATTTCGAAATTTATCAGTTTCCATAAAAGCTTCAATGCATTCATATTCATAATTTATACCTGACTCTCTAAGAAGTGAGCCTAGCTCACTTGGTTAGGGAAGTGGATGTACAACCCAACCACCCAGGTTCAAGTCTCCAGGGACGCGAATTTGGGTTCTTATTGTTAAAAAAAAATCACTGTAGGGGCTTCCCCTACCGTATTCCTTTCAAAAAAAAAACCTGACTCTCTACCTTTGTCGTTCTCCCATCCTTCAGTATTCTCCTGAATCCGATCAAGAAGGTCTCATTTAAACTCTTCTTTGTTGCGCGTGAATGATCCAGAACAAGCAGTATCCAACAAGGTTTTATCATGAAAAGAAAGTCTTGCATAGAAATTATCAATGATGATATTACCAGGAAGCTCATGAATGGGGCATTTGAGCATTAAAGACTTCAATCTACCCCATGCTTGGGCAATACTCTCTCCATCATGAGGCCAGAAATTATATATGCGGTTTCGGTCTTTGTGAATTTCACTTGGAGGATAGAATTTAGAATAAAATAGAGGTATAATATCCTCCCAATCAAGAGAATGTCCATTCTTCAGCAGTTTATACCAATGCGCTGCTTTACCAGACAGCGACATAGAGAATAGTTTCTTCCTAACTTCATCCATAGAAATACCTGCACACTTGAATAACCCGCATAATTCATGTAAAAACAGTAAATGATCTCCAGGATGGACAGTTCCATCCCCTTCATAGCGGTTATCCACAACATGTTCAATAATTTTCATAGGTATTTTATATGGAATCACTTTCTCACCTGGCGCCTCATCCACTACCTTTGCAGTAGTAGTAGATTTCCCAAATAGGAATTCAAGAGAAAATCTCTCCATAATGAATTATAGCAGCAGGAAGAAATAAAAACAACACGTACAGTAAAAGTTTTCCTTACCAATTCCACTTACCAATAGCACTTCACTCCCCGGCAACGGCGCCAGAAAATAGTCTTGATGACCCACAATAGGGGGTGTATCGTAGTACTTTCGATAAATAAGAGTGTCGAACCCAACGAGGAGCAGAAGGTGTTGACAAGCAGTTTCGATGAAGGATTCACTGTAAATGCTCACAGACAAGTTTTCAGGAGGTTTTGATATAGCAGATAAATAAAATACAAGTAAGTAAAATGCGAGAGTAATAATTGCAGCGAGTGGCCCAATCCTTTTTAGCACAAAGGACAAGCCGGTTTGTTTACTTATGATGACCAAACGTTCTTGAGGACACACGGGAATTTAGTCTAATGCTTTCGCTTCATATAGTTGATTAATCTTCATTGTTTTGATAAGTGTTGTGTGGGTGAACCTATGATAATGCACCGCCCTTCCTAGGACTAATACATACTTGTGATTAAACCTCTTGCAAGCATCCGCAAATACAAGAAAGTAATTAAGATAAATCTAACCACAGCCTTAAACTCTGAGATCCTGCTATCCCTCATGCATCGATATACCAACGGGGGTTTAGGTTGCTGTCACTCCGGCAACCCCACAATTAGCAAACGAATACAAGATGCATTACCCTAGGCCCATAAAGGTGAAGTATCATGTAGTCGACGTTCACATGACACCACTAGAAGAATAACACCACAACTTAAGTATCAAACCATTAAATATTACTCAACATAGTTCACTACTAACATTTAGACTTCACCCATGTCCTCAAGAACTAAACGAACTGCTCACAAGACATCATATGGAACATGATCAGAGGTGATATGATGATGGATAACAATCTGAACATAAACCTTAATTCAATGGTTTCACTCCATAGCATCAATAACAAGGAGTAATCGACACCGGAAAAGTTTCCCCTATGAAATACTCAAGATTCAACCCAAGATGTTACAGCAGAGACGAGGTGCAGCGGTGGAGATGACGGTGTCGATGGTGGAGATGATGATGATGATGATCCCAATGAAGTCCAGCTCGATGACGGTGACGATGGCGATGATTTCCCCCTCCGGGAGGGAATTTCCCCGGCAGATTTCTGCCTGCCGGAGAGCTCTTTTCTCTCTGGTGTTTTTCCGAATCGAGCAGGCGGCGCTGACTATCCTCGATGCCCCTCTGCACCTTAGGGTTTTCGGGAGATGAAGTACGCGAAAGGGCGATGGACGAGGGGGTCGTGGGCCCCCTCCCCACGTGGCGGTGCGCCGGACTTGGTGGCCGCGCCAGCCTATGGGGAGGGCACATGGCGGCCCTCCTCGGCCTCCCCTTTTGGCTGGCTCCGTCATTTGGAAAAATAGGAGCTTCGGTATATTTTCCGTCAATTGTTGATCTTCAGAAATATTGTATCCTGACAGTTGCTTTTTCCAGCAGAATCCTGACTCCGGTGAGTGATTCTCCAATAATCATGAAACATGCAAAATAGGTGAAATAACATAAGTATCATCTCTAAATATGAAATATATCAATGAATAACAGTAAATTATGATATAAAATAGTGATGCAAAATGGACGTATCAGTCATCTATATTTTTCTCCAGTGCACTTGGGTCATTCTCCATGAATAAGAATTACTAAGTACTAAGTGCTTCTACTAATTAGTGAAGATTTTTAAGTTTGCATTGGGTCAGCTGACCCCAATCCCTTCAAGGCAGCTATGTCCTTGGTTCCGGCCACACTGTGCGGTCGTAGAGAGGCGGGGACGAGCCCGTTGCATTTTCAGGGTCGGATGCATGGCGGAGAGGCCATGCTGTTCAAATCGCTTTCGCGGTTTTTTTGCGGGAGTCGTGGAAATTTATTAGTGCTAAACGGTTGCTTCCCCGCACGGTTACATCCATAAAAGGTCTATGCACATTTTCCCGTATCATAGTGTGTCTACTAAATTATCTATATATGTATATACTATTACAGAAAGTTTTGAGCCTTCGACCTTGTGATTTGGATCACTTCATAGAAAATATTCTCAATTTAAACAAATGATGTTCAACATACTAATATGTTTTGGTTTAATTAAAAGCAATTGGATCCTTATTGTGGACTCGAAGAGATTTCTATCGCACATGATTTCACCGAGAGGCAAACATATAGATCGAAAGCCACATGCTCCACGCCCACAAAGACATCTGGATGGGCTTAAATGGAAGATGATCGTTATTATCAATAAAGAAGGACAACGAATGCCAATGCAAGTATGCAACATGCACACCTCGTGGTGAGATTCTTATATTCACTGGATTGCTCGTACATTTGAAGACTGATGCCAATCTGCTCTTGGGCACAAGGCATGTTTGATATTGAAATACTGCCCATTATGGTTTTCGGTGTTTCATTTTTAGTGGACTTATTTTGTAGGTTCGGCGCGTTGTTGCGAGGCATGATAAGGTTATAGCATACACAGGTCAGTTCCCAATATTCTTATGTTAATAGCGAGTAATTTATCACACAAAATTTAGTAGCAGCTATTTCACCAGAAAACAATAGTAGCAACGTACTAATTTAGCAAGTACATAGAACTCGCTAGTCTAAACTATATGAAAGTCGTTGGTCAGATAAGCCTTGATTGGTATTGTATTGTAGTATTCAAAGAGAATTTGTAGCTTTCTAAACTGGTGTGTGATATATATGTAGGATAGAGATAGAGGCCTACTAAATTATCTATATATGTAACTATGCTATCACAGAAAGTTTTGAGCCTTGCACATTGCGATTTGGAGCACTTCATAGCAATTCCAGTTCTAAACAAATGGTGTCCAACATACTAATATGGTTTGATTTAATTAATAGCAGTTGGGTCCTAGTATTAAGATCGTGACACTTGCAACTTAGCAAACGAAAAATGTATATCCAACTTCTAAAAACTGTGGAAAAGGAATAATAGGTGATTGGATATGTGTGAGTTTTCATTTAAAAAATATGGTGATTGGATATGTACTTCTTGTTACCTAAAATGCTCTTTTTACATTAAATTAGTACCAATTACTATGTGGGGATGGAGTTTTGGCACCCGAGTGTACATGCTCTCGTGATCTGGACCACGAAACTTTACTCCAAGATCTGTGGAGGACGCAATAGTTAATGTGATACAGGCACGAGATATTGGTTTATACAGAAACAATATTTACTCGGTACGTGCTGGGCCCCGTGATGGTTTGATGTCAGGAAACGGAGCCGTGACGGGTGCCAAGCAGGATGCGCTTGAGCCCGTAAGGCTGTTGTCGTAGACCGCAGGTACAGATGTCTCCCTGCTAACTGGACCATGGCGCTGCTATCTTCGACGCCGGGGCAAATAACAGGGGCGGATATTCTTTGGATATTGGCTGGAATTCTAAAGCGAGATTAAAACATCGGATTATGATGACCCATAATCGAACTCCACATAGTACATTAGCACCAAATCAATCGACACTATAGGTACAAACAACCGTCATAGAGACAAGATTGCAAGCACTGATGTTCAGATTCAGATTTGGTACATGGCCAGAAAGATTTGAATCTGTTGGTATTCATGTCTACAAGGTTAGAATCTCACATATGTCATACTCCCAATGTTACTGCAAATCGGTTGCTGCAAGCCTGCAACCGGTGGGACTTAAATCAATCTACGCTTCTACAAAGTAAAATGGAAAGAGAATGCAAATGGGGACATTGCTACAAACGCAGTGGCAAAAAACAAGAGCTTGTCTGTTGATGCATGCTAGTTGGCTAGTAGGCCCTCAACGTGGTGTCGCTCCAACCGAAGAATTCGCACCAGAACATCTCCCCGCGTTGCTGCTTTGTCGGCCTTTTATCCTCCCGGTGACCAGCTGCCGCGGACGATCACCGGAGGCCGCGCTGCCCTACCACCGCGTCAACATCGCCAGGCTTACCTGCAGGCGCATGGCCGCCACTCCAACGACATCGATCCTCCTGGACGCCAACTTCGCCGCCAAGATCACTGGCATTCTCGTATCCTCCACGCCGACGGCGACCAACCACCACTATACACTACTCCCATCGATATGCTTGGTGCTGGGAATCTGGTCGAATCTTGAGGGTGATTGGGGTAGGCGGCGGCTGCGAGATGGGCAGTTGGGCAATTTGATAAATCGTGTCAGCTTGCTAGTACCTGCAACATTCACGTGTGTGGAAAAGATCCTGGTGTGGAAGAGGATGAGAACGCCATGGCTAGTGGGTAGGAAGGATTGGGGACGAAGGCCTACTAGTAGTATTTAATTGTCACGTGTGCCCAGTACGTGTATAATCTGCTGGTACAGGTGTCGAGCCTATCAGTCCAAGACATTGGCTTGCCGTTTGTACCGTGAATTTGCAGCAGACGAGCCGTATCAATCAATGCGTCCACAACTGTTAGGTCTATTGTACAATATTGGGCGTGTGTGTCCTTATATCGGATGAAATACAAGGACTGACATCGTTCTGTCTTCCTCTGATTGGTCTAGCTACCGTGTGCATATGGACTCGGGAGCCAAGATGGATTTCCGCAATTACTATACTTGTTCTCATAAGAAACTTACAATAGCTTGGTGTACAATAGGAGGGGTCACAAAGATTTTCAAGTGGTTTCACCGAGAGGCGAACACTTAAAAAGCTACATGCTCGATACCCACAAAGACATCTGGACGGGCTTAAGTGTGAGACGATCCTCGTCAAAGAAAGACAATGAATCATGATTGCCAATGCAATGTGCACAACTCGTGCCGAGATTTTTATATTCACCGGACTGCTCGTACATTTTAAGAATGATGCCAATATTTCACGTCAAAAAAAATGATGCCAATATTTCTTTTGCTTTTGCTCACAAGTCGCAAGGCACGTCTAATATTGAACTACTGAGTTTACAATGTGATTTCGGGTGCTTCATTTTGTAGGTTCGGCACATTGTTGCGAGGCACGATAAGGAAATTGCATACGACCAAGCAAGTCCCCAATATCCATGTGTTCATTACTATAGTAGCAACTAGTTCATCACACACACAAAAGTAAGAAAATGATTCGTTTCACGCGGAGGCTACCAGCATTCGCGGCCTCCTCTGGGTCCTTTTGCACAAACCAAACTAGCTCGTCCGCACCGCACCGACCGGTCTAGCAGGACTAGGTCGGTTCAGTCCTCGGACGCAAATCACCCCTAGTCCCCTACTCGCACGGTCGCACCCACGGCCTCTTCTCCCTCCGTCCCCTCCTCTCGCTCCACGGTTCGGTCCGCTGGTCTGCCCCGACCTGACTAAATTGTTCCGCGTCCTCCCAAACCAGATGCTACGCGGCGGCGTCCTCCCAATATAATTTACACTAAATGTGTAATGCGGAAGGTGTATAACAATGTTCTTCAAATGTTATTCTTGTTTGCTCATATAAAAGAAAATCATCATGACCTATTTTCTTAAAATCTTGGAGGGGATATTCTTTTATAAAGTCTGAACGTGAATATATATGTGCATTCATGGCATGCCTTTTCTTGTTGATTTTGCTCTTAAATTATGAGTGAGAACCTTAATTTCTTGAGCATTACTCTATGTGTGAAGTAATTATGAACCTAAACCAAATCAGAAATGACCAACCAAAACCTAAGCTAAATCTGTAAACGAAACCACCGTAGATGTAGTGAAAGTAAAGTTAATTAAACTTACATTTTAAATATTATGCACATTTTTATTGAAAAGATTACATGAAAAGTTGTGTATACACAAAGGTATCTTGACGAGCCTAGCAAGTCAAGTTGTTGTACTCAAAATTTGGAGAATTCCATAATAATTTTATGATAATTGGCTATTAGTAATTTTAAATATCTAGTATATATAATACATGCATTGTCAGATTATTGTTGAACACATTATAAATTGTAAGACCTAACAAAGAAAGGTAGAGAGTCAAGCAAAAGGTCTAATTTATACTCCATTAGTTTCTAGAAAAGTTCTTGAAATAATGAGATCACGGGTGACTCGATGGCCCTCCTCGCGTCTGATCATATATATATATATATATATAGGTGGAGTACATCTTGAGTTACAAGTTAACTTGGGGCCTAATCCTAAACCCTAACCGCCGGCGGATGGGCTGGGCCAGACCGGTCGGTTGCCTAACACGCCCCCGCAGTCTGAACTAGGAGGGTTAGCGACGTGAAGACTGGACCTAAACTCCTGGAACAAAGTTGTGGGCAGCCCCTTAGTGAAGATGTCAGCGTACTGTGGGCTGGATGGTACATGAAGGACACGAACAGCTCCAATGGCAACCTTCTCGCGAACAAAATGAATGTCAAGCTCTATGTGCTTTGTCCATCAGTGTTGCACAGGATTAGCCGAGAGGTGGACAGCACTGACGTTGTCACAGTAAACAACCGTGGCAGTGTGCACCGGGCGCCGCAACTCTTGCAGAAGGTGACGAAGCTAACAAGTCTCAGCAACCACAGCGGCCACCCCCACAGTATTCGGCTTCAGCGCTCGAGCGCGAAACAGTGGGTTGCCGGCGAGAAGACCAAGACACCAAGTTATCACCCAAGTACACACAGAACTCAGAAGTAGACCGTCGTGTATCCGGGCAACCAGCCCAATCAGCATCCGAGTAGGCAACCATGGCATGAGAGGAAGTGGAGTGGAGGACAAGACCGAGATCGAGAGTGCCCTTGAGATATCGGAGGATACGTTTGATGAGTTGAAAGTGGGAGTCTCGAGGATCATGCATGTGAAGACAGACTTGTTGAGTGGCATAAGAAATTTCAGGTCAAGTGAGAGTAATGTATTGGAGAGCTCCGGCGTGGCTGCGAAAATGGAAGGGATCAGAATATGGTGAACCGCTGGAGGCTGCAAGTTTGGGTTTGGTGTCTATGGGAGTGGAGGAAGGTTGGCAATCACGCATACCAGCCCGGGAAAGAATATCTAGGATATATTGACGTTGAGAGAGATGTAGAGTGGTGGGGGTACGTGTCACAGAGATGCCGAGGAAATGATGAAGAGGACCGAGATCCTTCATGGCAAAGGCGGAACCGAGGGTGTGGATTATAGTGCGACGGAGGTGTGCGGAAGATGCGGTGAGAATTATGTCATCGACATAGAGAAGGAGATAGGCGGTTTGGTCCCCTTTGTGAAAGGTGAAGAGAGAAGCATCGGATGTGGAAGCAACGAACCAAATGGTGCGGGCATGAGCAGCGAACCGCTGGAACCACGCCCGCGGGGCTTGCTTGAGCCCATAGAGAGATTTGTGGAGACGACACATATGAGATGGATAGCGAGGGTCGAGAAAACCAGAGGGTTGCTGGCTGTATGCCTCTTCGGTTAGATCACCATGAAGGAACACATTTTTGACGTCGAGTTAGTGAATGAGCCAGCCTTGAGATAAGGCTAGAGAAAGAACAACGCGGATGGTGGCGGGTTTGACGACAGGGCTGAATGTTTCATCGAAATCAATGCCCGGCTACTAGGTGAAGCCCTGAACCACCCAACGAGCTTTGTAACGGGTGAGAGTACCATCCGCGTTATGTTTATGACGAAAGATCCATTTGCCAGAAACTATGTTGGCACCGGGAGGAGGAGGAACTAAGGACCATGTGTTGTTATGCATGAGAGCGTCGTACTCCCCCTGCATAGCTTGACACCAGGCAGGATCTCGGAGAGCAACCAGATAGTTATGTGGAATATGAGAGGATGTGACGGCCGACAGATTGAGTTTATCAATGGGAGCGGGAAGTCGTCCTGTGGTACTACGTCTGTGATGAGGGGGGCGATGGTGGGGGTGGTGGAGCTGGGGGGGGGTGTGTCGTCGAGTGTACACAAGGGTGGGTGGTGCCGCTGGAGGAGGAGAGGCCACAGCACGGTGGCGAGCAGCCACGGCAGAGGACGTAGGTGTGCGGGCTGCCGCGGCAGAGGACGTAGGTGTGCGGGCTGCCGCGATAGGGGAGAGGGGCACAGGCTCTGCCGCGGCAGAGATGGGTGGTGCGGATGCTGCCGTGGCAGAGGTAGTAGGCACTGCCGCGGCAGAGAAGAAGAGGGCGGGTTCTGCCGCGGTAGGGAAGGTGGGTGCGGTGGGTGGGTGTGGAGCTGGTCGAGGCAGTGTTGGAGTGGATCGGCTGTGGATGTAGAGGTGGGAGCTTGGGTGGATGTGGAGTAGGGGAAAGTTTGTTCATCGAAGGTAACATGATGAGAAATGATAATTTTCTATGTTTGGAGATCGAGGCAGCGATAACCACGATGTTGAGATGGATAGCCGAGAAAGACACATTTAGTTGCACGAGGGGAGAGTTTGTTTTTGGATGTGTAGATTATGTTGACGTAACAGAGGCAACCAAAGACTCGCAGCTCCTGGTAGCGAGGTGTATGGCCGAAGAGGGATTAGTATGGTGTGTGGGTTGGAGGAGGTTGGGCGAATATTTATAAGATATGTAGTTGTGTGGAGTGCCTCGGCCTAGAGTGTGGGTGGCATGGATGCTTGGAAAAGAAGAGTGCGGATGACATCATTAGTTGTGCGAATGGCGCGTTCGGCCTTGCCGTTTTGTTGAGAGGTGTAGGGGCGGGAGAAGCGGTGGAGAATGCCATGAGTGTTGCAGAAGGTAGTGAGATTAGAGTTGTCAAACTCTTTACCATTGTCGCATTGGAGAGAGAGAATAGAGAGCTGAAATTGTGTTTTAGCGAGAGCATGAAAGGCAACAATGGTTGCATATACTTCAGATTTTTTGTGTAAGGGAAAGCTCCAGAAATAGTGAGTGAAATCATCGACTATGATAAGATAATAAGAAAAACCAGAAGTGCAAACGTTCAAACGGACGATAGGTTCTAGAACTAGAAGGATAAAATGGTTTCCTAACATTCTTCCCAAATTGACATGCATGACACGGCCCTGTTTTATTGTGGCAAGTGTGTGGAGCGAGGCGAGACATGGTGCTATGTCCGGGGTGGCCGAGGCGACGGTGCCAGAGATCTGGGTGTTGTTGGAGGACGAAGGCTGCATGATGGAGAGCTTGGCGCATGGAGTACATCGGGTCGAGGCTATTGCATCGAAGAATCACGGTCCCGGTGAGAAGATCCTTCACAGAGAAACCATAAGGATCAAATTGAATGGAACAATAATTATCGATAGTGAATTGCCGAACAGAAATAAGATTTTTGATAATGTTAGGAACAACAAGAATATTATTGAGATATAGAGATTTGGAGGGAGAGTGGATGGTTTTGCAACCAGTATGAGTGATGGGAATAGAGGAGCCATTTCCGACGGTGACAAATTGGGAGGTAGAGGGTTTTAGAGAGGATAGGTTACCATGATCAGATTACATGTGGGAGGATGCTCCGGAGAGCTGCATGTTGTTCAGGGCGTTGACGAGGGCCGGGTCCAGTGCCGGCTGATTGTACGGTGGCGGCGTCGGAGTCGTGTTGCTGGAGACGGGCTGGCCGTATGTAGTGTAGGCCTGGGGCGGAGCGTAGCCGGGTCGTGGTTCGAGGATCCCAGGTGTCGGCGCTGCCCATGGCCGAGGCGCCCATGGCCTAGCCGGCTGCCAGGGGGCCGACTGTTGCTGCTGGAGGTGTGCGCGTGTGGGGGCGCATGTCCACGGATTGAACTGCCAGGGGGAGTCGTTGCGGGTGCGTCCACGGCCACCACGACCGCCTCCGCGACCACGGCCGCCACGGTAGAAGGTGTTGGCGGCAATCTGGCCATTGCCGCGGCCAGCGCCCCCGGAGCCCATGGCGCCCCCGGACGACGATGGTGGTGGTGGGGAGGTCGGGGGCCACCATGTAGGGACTGCACACTCTGGCCGCAGGCCCATAGCGTCGTGCCTGCGGCGTTCTTCACATCCACCTTCTTCTGCGTCTCTTCGAGGATGAGGGCGGAGCGCATGGAAGGGCACCTGAAACGGAAGAAACGAGCGGAGGTGCGCATAATTCTCGTTAAGACCATGAAGAAGGGTGAGGACGAGGGTCTCGTCGGAGATGGGATGGCCGACGTCGCCAAGGGCCTTCAGCTTGGCGCAGTAGTTGATGATGGAGAGATCCCCCTGGGGGGGGTGTTGCAGAAGTCGGCCTCCAGCTGAATGGCGCGGTGCTTCTTGTTGTCGCGGAAGAGGTTCTTGATGGCGTCCCAGATGACGCGAGCCATGGCTCCTGGGCGCATGACGATGCCGAGAAGGTCGATGGAGACTGAGTAGATCCAGGAGAGGACGGTGTAGTCGCCGCGACCCCAGTAGGAGTTCGGGCCGGTGTCGGAGGGGGTGGTCTCGCCAATGACGTGGGCGGTGAGACTGTAGCGGCCGAGGGCGACGAAAAAGAGCTCGCGCTAGCTGGTGTAGTTGCCGTCGTCGAGGCTGAGGGTGATCGGGGCGTGGAGTTTAATGGACGTGGCGTAGGTGTTGGGGTTGGGGCTGTTCGTGGTGGGGGGAGGGATGGTGTCGGTGGTTGTGGTGAGGTTGAGATTGGCGGCGGGTGGAGGGGCAGTGGTGGTGTTCGCAACGTTGAGTTGCTGGGTCAGGGAGGCTTCACGTGCATCAAGGGTGCGTGCGCGCTCCTGGAGCTCGCGTTCTTTGGCTTTGATTTCTTCTTGTGTCATGGTGGTGGTAGGAGGGAGGGGTTTAGGGTTATGGGAGGGAGGGAGATGCGGCGACCAGGAGGGAGAGGAGGGAGGCCGGCGACGCTAGGTCAGGGTGACCTGCTCTGATACCATGAAATAATGAGATCACGGGTGACTCGATGGCCCTCCTCGTGTCTGATCATACATATATATAGGTGGAGTACATCTTGAGTTACAAGTTAACTTGGGGCCTAATCCTAAACCCTAACCGCCGGCGGCTGGGCTGGGCCAGGCCGGTCGGTTGCCTAACAGTTCTTACATAATTGTACACTAGAAAGCTCCCTATTAAGATATTTCTTAGGAAATACCCAACCCATATACCTACCAAACTATTAAAGGAATTTGAACATTAATGCAAATGCAAATAATAAGGATGCGTACAATTTTGTCATTGTGTTTTATAGCATAAAATAACATGGTTTTGTTACAAAGTAGCATGTGTCTAATAATTAATATAAATTGCAATAGAAAGAATGATACAATTAATATTAATAACATTTCATATTTTATTAATTTTGCTAAACGTGTAATGCGGAAGGTGTATAATAATAAAGTAAGTTACACATAACCATAAAATTTAGTGTAAATTATATTTATTTAACTCGATAGATGGACTTGCAGAAAATCCTGCCTGCTAACCCAAACAAGAAATGTTTGTCAGAATTAACTGGATTCAGTCCACAAGTTTATGTTACAGAACACAAAATTATCAGTCCACGGAGGGAGAGCAGGGCATAAACCTGCAATTCATACACAAAATCCCTATTCAAACAAAAGGCAAGTAAGATGGGCCGTTGTTCACCTTTCCTTCTCCAACTTGGTCTTTGGGTCATTTACAGTTAACTGAATCAGAAAGTAGCTTAGGATATTTGGCAGATAGGGAAGGCCACTAAACATGCACACAGCGAGCGTATATGGTTGTGTAGAGCGACTGTGCTATGCTTCCTTGAGTACAGCAACGAACATTCTCCTATTAGTTCAGGAAAACTACTGGAACATCACAAAAGAGAGCAAGACACGCAAGCATTTCCACACAAAACTACTGGAACATCACAAAAGAGAGCAAGACACACAAGCATTTCCACACAAAACTACTGGAACATCACGAACTAGCAACAATCACAGACCATCTAGCCGTAGATACATGATACATGAGAAGTGAGTGAGAAGGACCTGGTGGCGGCCTGGTCGGTCTTCTTCAGGGCTTCCTTGTGCGCCTTGTCCTCTATACGGTGTCGGTTCTTGAGCAATGCGATCACCTTCAACTCCCTGCAGGTTGATACACATACACAAACGCATATGAGATACTCCACCGATAGAGAAGCTAGGCGCAAGCGCAACTATGAAATACACGCTACCTATCACCAAGCCCGGGCCTCAGCATCAGAGGAGGAGCCGGTGGAGTCAGCTGGTGGACGATCTGATGCACTCCCACGCGCACGAACCAGCGCACAAACCGAGGAAGCCTCTGGTCAAGCAAGGCCTCCTCGTCCTCCTCACCTCTCGGTCGGCCGGCATGGATGAGCATGAGCCAAAACAGCACCACCGCGACTCCGAGAAGCGTCGCGCGTGTGGACAACTCATCCGCTGCCTCCCCGGTCTCAGCCTCAACCACCTCAGGGACGGGAAGAGGACGAGGTGCAGGCTGCCTAGCCATGGTGGTGTTCCATGATAGCTGCATCCTCTTTGGGTCACTCCACAGCTGCTTCCCCAGCTCGATGAGAAACTTACCGAGCCCAGACCTGACGGGTCCCAAGGCGGTAGCGGCGCCGACGAGCAAGGGGGTCGGGGTGACGGGGATGGTGACAGGTACGCAGACGGGGACGGTGACAGGTACGGGGACGGTGGTACACCGTGGTAGAGTGGCCGGGAGTTGGAGAGGGGCGGGCCGATTTGCTTCTGCCATGGTAGGGGAGGGAGGGAAGAGGAAGGCAGGAGGAGGAGGAGGAAATGACACTACGCAGCGCAGGGGAGGGAGGGAAGGGGAGGTAAAAGGAAGAAGGAGGAGGGTGGGCCCCTCCAATCGGTTGCTGGCTTCGAAATTTTGAAATGTATTTCACAGGCAGGTGGGGCCAGCAGGTTGGCTGCGGCCCCATCTGTCAGCCTCGCACGTGGGGCAAGCGCCGGATGTCGCACCCGCACCGGCTGCCGGCCGCCGCACCAAGGGCAGGACGCGGGACGGCTGCTTCTCCGTGCCGCGAATCCGGGAGAGATGAAGAAGACCCCGACTCGAGGTGGAGGGAGCAACCGGTGACGCGGTCTTGCGGCGCCGACGACGCAATGGGGTGGCGGGGCGCCCTCCTGCCGCATGACTCGGCTAGGCTTGAAGGGGTAGAGGGCGGAGGACGGGGCAGAGGGAAGAGGGGTCGGAGCGCGGGGCGGAAAGGGTGGAGCGCGGGGCGGAGGGGGGGGGGGTGGAGCGCCGGCGAGCTTGGACACGGCGGTCATGCGGTGGGGTAGAGAACCGGCGGCAAAGTTAGGTTTCGGCCAACGCGGGGGAGGAGTTTATTGCAACAACAAAAAAAGGCCGGACTTAACCAGTTTGAACACATTAATTCATCTCAAAAAAATTGAACACATTAATTTTTTTTTGCTAATCAACAAAAATGCTAGTTACCATTGAGGCCTTTAAGTTTAATTTTCGTGAGCGGCAAGTCCCTTTTGATCTTGTTGTATATGCATAATGGTTACAACGTCCAACTCTACAGTTTACCTAAATAAAAGCGATTATTCGTGATTTGATTCGTTAAACATTTTGGAGTGTTTTGAGAGCATCCAAACAAAGCCACCGACATGTGGGTCCCAACACACACACAACCAAGGCCTGACGGGAAGCCGGGATGTGGGGCGACCTCGTGTTCCAGCCAAGGACGAAGCTAGGGAAAAAAATGTTAATGGGTCATCTATATTTTTCTCCGGCACACTAGGGTCACTCTCCGTGAATAAGAATTACTAAGTACTTCTACTAATTAGTGAAGAATTTCATGTTTTCATTGGGTCAGCTGACCCCAATCCCTTCAAGGCAGCTATGTCCTTGGTTCCGGCCACAATGTGCGGTCGTAGAGAGGCGGGGACGAGCCCGTTGCATTTCAGGGTGGGAGGCATGGCGGGAGGCCATGATGTTCAAATCGCTTTTGCGGTTTTTTTTTGCGGGAGTTGTGGAAATTTATTAGTGCTAAGCGGTTGGTTCCCCACACGGTTACATCCATAAAAGGGCTATGCACATTTACCCGCATCATAGTGTGTCTACTAAATTTCTATATATGTAGGAGAGTGAATTTTGTAGCTCGAGCTACATGCGGGTTCTTTTTTTTTACAAAAATTGAAAATGGGATTTTAAAGTATCAAAAAAATCTGATAAATAGATGATGATGGGATCAACCAATGTGTAAAATTTGAGCATACACAGGTCAGTTCCCAATATTCCTATGTTAATTAATTATTAGCGAGTAATTTATCACACAAAAATTTAGTTGCAGCTATTTCACCAGAAAACAATAATAGCAACTAATTTAGCAAGTACATAGAACTCGCTAGTCGGCTAAACTAGCTATATGAAAGCCTGGATTGGTATTGTATTGTAGTATTCAAAGAGAATTCGTAGTTTTCTAAACTGGCGTGTGATATAAATGTAGGATAGAGATAGAGACCTACTAAATTATATTAATTTACCTATATATATATATATATATATATATATATATATATATATATATATATATATATATATATATATATATATATATATATATATATATATATATATGTGTGTGTGTGTGTGTGTGTGTGTGTGTGTGTAACTATGCTATCACAGAAAGTTTTGAGCCTTGCACGTTGCGATTTGGAGCACTTCATAGAAATTCCGGTTCTAAACAAATGATGTCCAACATACTAATATGTTTTGATTTAATTAATAGCAGTTGGGTCCTAGTATTAAGATCGTGACACTTGCAACTTAGCAAACGAAAAATGTATATCCAACTTCTAAAAACTGTGGAAAAGGAATAATAGGTGATTGGATATGTGTGAGTTTTCATTTAAAAATTATGGTGATTGGATATGTACTTCTTGTTACCTAAAATGCTCTTTTTACATTAAATTAGTACCAATTACTATGTGGGGATGGAGTTTTGGCACCCGAGTGTACATGCTCTCGTGATCTGGACCACGAAACTTTACTCCAAGATCTGTGGAGGACGCAATAGTTAATTTGATACAGGCACTAGGTATTAGTTTATACATCAACAATATTTACTCGGTACGTGCTGGGCCCCGTGATGGTTTGATGTCAGGAAACGGAGCCGTGACGGGTGCCAACAGGGACGGAGACAAGGGGGGACGAGGGGGGGGCTTAGCCACCCCCATGGTTTGGATTTTATGAAGAACACTACTCACTAGAACTGTAATTTTATGCTGACTTAGCTTACTCTGCCCCCCTCATGAAGTTTACAGCACTATTTTGCCCCCCTCAAGATCGAAAGCTGGCTCGGTCCCTGGGTGCCAAGCAGGATGCGCTTGAGCCCGTAAGGCTGTTGTCGTAGACCGCAGGTACAGATGTCTGCCTGCTAACTGGACCATGGCGCTGCTAAAAATGTATATCTAACTTCTAAAAACTGTGGAAAAGGAATAATAGGTGATTGTTGGATATGTGTGAGTTTTCGTTAAAAACTATGGTGATTGGATATGTACTTATTGTTACCTAAAAAGATCTTTTTACATCAAATTAGTGCCAATTACAATACTTGTTCTCATAAAGAAACTTACAATAGCTTGGTGTACAATAGGAGGGGTCTCAAAGATTTCCACGGCACGTGGTTTCACCGAGAGGCGAACACGTAAAAAGCTACATGCTCGATACCCACAAAGATATCTGCATGGGCTTAAGTGTGAGACGATCCTTGTCAAAGAAAGACAATGAATTATGAATGCCAATGCAATGTGCACAACTCGTGGCGAGATTTTTATATTGACTGCTCGTACATTTTAAGAATGATGCCAATATTTCATGTCAAAAACAATGATGCCAATATTTCTTTTGCTTTTGCTCACAAGTCGCAAGGCATGTCTAATATTGAACTACTGCTGAGTTTACAATGTGATTTTCGGTGCATCATTTCCGGTGCTTCATTTTGTAGGTTCGGCACATTGTTGCGAGGCACGACAAGGAAATTGCATGCAACCAAGGGAGTCCCCAATATCCATGTGTTATTAGTATAGTACCAACTAGTTCATCACACACAAAAAAGTAGGAAAAGGCACTAGTGGAAAACAGGCCTAATGTCGCGGGTCGTAGGACCCTTTTGTCGCGGGCGGCCAGGCGCGACAAGGGAGGCGCGACAAAAGGTCCACCTTTTGTCGCGGGTCTCTTACGACCCGCGACATAAGGTCCACCACGTGGCAGCCGCGGGGCGCGCAGGGGACAGGCCCTTTTGTCGCGGGTGGTAATACCACCCGCGTCAAAAGGCCCTCTACGTGGCGGGCGCACAACGCTGCTGCTTTAGGGTTTGAGGGTGCAGCACCCCCCCCCGCCACCTCATTTTTTCATTCGAAAATAAAAGTTGCATATATTTGTACACTACTAGAAGTGGTACACGTTCATTCATTATATATATATAGATCGATCAAACCAATATTGGAAGCAAAAGTCGATTCCCCTTTACATGTAGATTCCCCTTACATATATATATATACATTTAGCTCACGATCGACAAGCGGTACTAACGACCGTCTATTTGGAGGTAGAGCTTCTATTTGGACTAAACAAGCCTTTGTTGTTTAGTACTTCTTTAACCAAAAGTTCCGCCAGTTCCTCCGCAATTCCTAGTAGGTGTTCCTTTGGTTGGAGTGTGTCCCGCATGTAGTCGACCTATATAGGAAAATGAGATGAGTATGACTATATCAATGTTGATAACGAAATATTGACGAAAATAAATAAAGTTGTGAATGTTATTGCTTACGTTGAATTTATTATTGTTCTGCTTCTCAGTGGTTAACATGCGAATGGACTCGCAAACGTAGTATCCACATAGATTCGTCCCTTGTGGCTGCTGAGGGCACGGTACAGGAGTAAATGTTAGCTTCTCTGCCCAGGTACTCTGCTTATGATGGTTCTTGAAAGCTGTCCAAGCCCTGCCAAGCAAAAAAATGATTGAATGAGTGGATAATTAATTGATATCTCACAAAAGATATAGCGCGGCGATGAAGGAAATTACACTTGGAGCAACTTCTGCAAGTCGCGGAACCCGTCCACGCCTCTACTCAGTGGGTCTCTTACTTCAACTATTCCCTTATCAACTTTAATGTCTAGTAGTATCCAGTGGAAGCTGCACATGTTATGTATATATGTCAGGAATTACACTTAACATCGAGTAAGAAAAATCATTAATTGGATGTGCATAAAAGATCATTAAGACTCTCACTCGTAGTTGTAAGCAAACAATATTGAATCACAGAAATATTGCTCGCCCAAAAACCTGAGTAGGTTTCCCCCCGTTTCTTCGCGGTTATACTTTACCGTCTGAACATTTACTTTATCTGGGTCAACAAACCCAATATTGATAATATTATGACTTTTGCATTCACTGATCTTCAGTCTGCATAAGAGAACACATAAGAAATAATGAGTATATGCATTGAAAACGAATATGAACTGAATGAAAATGAACTTATATGTAGTTAACAACTTACAAGCAATAGCAACTCATGAGAGATTTGTCGAGGGCATCTAAATTGAATAACTGCCAGAGTTCATTTATCTCAATATGGATCTCCTCCTTTCGGTAGTAATATTCACGTGGTATATGCGCCACGATGAACCTTATGTTCTCCTTGCATGCATCAAGGTACCACTGATGCAAATTCCGCATATGTGTTGGCAGTTTATGCAGCTGCTCTTTGCTGACCAAGTCGGCCCCGTAGACAAATTGAGGAACTATATCAGCAGTGGGTACTGCAGCATCTGCTGCAGACATCAATTCCTCCACGGTAACGTCACAGGCAGCCGCTAGCTTTGCAGCTTCTTCCATATTGAAACCACCCTGTTCCTGGTACAGCTTGGGAACATTAAACACTTTGAGTGCTGGGATCGATTGTTTGGGCTGATCTCCGAGGAGGGGAACTTCCTTTCTTTTTCTTCCTTTTGTCGTTTCCTTGGCCTTGAGGGGTGCAGTTGTTGAACTTGACTTCTTCTCGGCTGCACTTCTAGCTGATGATTTGCTCGTGGTAGCAATATCCTTCTTCTTAGCCTTGTCATCCTTCTTCTTAGCATTTTTATTCTCCCTCTTCTCATCAATTACCCTCGCAAGGTGGCGTGTATAGTCATCCTTCTTCTCGTGTAAGTCATATTGCGATGGTGTGTTCAGAAAAGAAGTAGCATATGCTATTTGCTTCTCGGTGTATGGCTCTGGCGCTGGAGGTTTTGGCTTATGGAAATGATCATAGTTGTGTTGCGCAACAGCGGCCGCATTTTCCTCGACAGTAAGATCCCAAGGACGGGGGGAGGAACCTTTGGTACTTTTGGGAGGGGCGACATCTTGCGGATAGGACTCTTGAAACGCTTCCGGTAGGGTGCATTCCGAGTCTTAGTGGGCGGAGGCGGCGGCGCTGGAGATGGAGATGGACTACGGATGTCGTGGTCGACGTCGTACCCATGGGGTGATGGTGGCGACATGTGATCAGTAGGAGGAGGTGATGGTGGCCTGCGATCACCTGGAGGAGGTGATGGTGACCTCAATGACCTCCTCAGTTCCGTAGCCCTTTGAGATACTTCCTTCCGGCCTAGCTCGGTTATGAACATATTTCTTTAAGACTCCCATGAACCTCTCGAAGGGGAACATATTGTGTAGAAATACAGGACCGAGAATTCTAATCTCTTCAACTAGGTGAACAAGGAGGTGCGTCATAATATTGAAGAAGGATGGTGGGAACAACAACTCGAAGCTGACAAGACATTCGACCACATCTTCCTGTAATCCTGACAAAGTTTCTGGATCCATTACCTTCTGAGAAATTGCGTTGAGGAATGCACATATCTTCACAATGGCTAGTCGAACATTTTCTGGTAGAAGTCCCCTCAATGCAACCGGAAGCAATTGTGTCATAAGCACGTGACAGTCATGGGACTTCAGGTTTTGGAATTTTTTCTCCTTCATATTTACTATCCCCTTTATATTCGACGAGAAACCAGACGGAACCTTGATACTGAATAGGGCTTCAAAAAAGATCTCCTTCTCTTGTTTGGTAAGAGCGTAGCTGGCAGGCCCTACAAACTGCCATGGATGATTGCTGTTTCGTCCTTTATGAAGTTCCTGGTCCTCCCGTGCTTCTGGTGTATCTTTTGTTTTTCCATACACGCCCAGAAAACCTAGAATATTCACACAAAAATTCTTGGTCAGGTGCATCACGTCGATTGCAGAGCGGACTTCCAGGACTTTCCAGTATTCTAGCTCCCAAAAAATAGATTTCTTCTTCCACATGGGCGCGTGTCCGTCAGCGTCTTTCGGAACAGGTCGACTGCCTGGACCCTTTCCAAAGATAACATTTAAATCCTTGACCATGTCAAATATATCAACACCACTACGGGGGACAGGCTTCGGACGGCGGTCTGCCTCGCCATCGAAATGCTTTCCTTTTTTCCTTAAGGGATGCTTGCGCGGAAGGTAACGACGATTGAATGGGTACACAACTTTTCTGCTTTTTCCCAAATATTTACTTTCAGTCTCATCTAAACAGTGTGTGCATGCATTGTATCCTTTGTTCGTCTGTCCTGAAATGTTACTGAGAGCAGGCCAATCATTGATGGTTACGAATAGCAACCCTCGTAGGTCAAATTCTTGCTCGGTGTGCTCATCCCACACACGTACACCTGGTTTGGCCCACAACTCCAAAAGTTCATCGACTAATGGCCTTAGGTACACATCAATGTCGTTGCCCGGTTGCTTTGGGCCTTGGATAAGCACTGGCATCATAATGAACTTCCGCTTCATGCACAACCAAGGAGGAAGGTTGTAGATACATAGAGTCACGGGCCAGGTGTTGTGACTGCAGCTCTGCTCCCCAAAAGGATTCATGCCATCTGTACTTAGACCAAAGTATAAGTTCCTTGCCTCACCTGCAAAATCCGGGAACTCTCTCCCGATGTTTATCCACTGACGACCATCAGCGGGGTGCCTCAACATCGCGTCTTTCTTACGTTCTTCCATGTGCCATCGCAACAACTGGGCATGCTCTTTGTTTCTGAACAAACGTTTCAACCGTGGTATTATTGGAGCATACCACATCACCTTCGCAGGAACCCTCTTCCTGGGTGGCTCGCCCTCAACATCACCAGGGTCATCTTTTCTGATCTTATACCGCAATGCACCACATATCGGACATTTATTCAAATTCTCGTACTTCTCACCGCGGTAGAGGATACAGTCATTAATGCATGCATGTATCTTCTGCACATCTAATCCTAGAGGGCAGACAAGCTTCTTTGCTTCATATGTACTGACGGGCAATTCATTATTTCTTGGAAACAACTTCTTTAATATTATCATCAATTTCTCAAATCCCGAGTCAGTCACACCGACCTCTGCCTTCCATTTCAGCAATTCCAATATGCTACCCAGCTTTTTATGCCCATCTTCACAACCTGGGTACAACAATTTGTGGTGGTCCTCTAACATCTTGTCGAACTGCAACCTCTCCTTATTCGTGCCACAGTCTCTTCTTGCATCAGAAATGGTCCGACGAAGATCATCATCAACAGGATCATCTGATGCCTGTTCTTCACCTCCTTCTTCTTCATTGTCGTCCATTGCGGTATCATCGCATTCAGAGAACATAGATCGGTAATGGTCATCATTATCTTCTTCTTCATCGCCGTCTTCCATCATAACCCCTTCTTCTCCGTGCTTGGTCCAAACATTATAGCTGGACATGAATCCAAACCGAAGCAGGTGGCTCTTAATGTCTCTTGAGCAAGAGTAATCCTTCTCGTTCTTACATTTTAGACATGGACAGCACATAAAACCTTGCTTCGACTTGTTGGCCTCGGCCACAAGCAGGAAAGAATTCACGCCCTCTCTGAAAGCGGGAGCACATCGGTTACCGTACATCCATGGATGACTCATCTGCATCATAAGTACAATTATATATGTATCATATGCAATCACCTTTCTAAAATTAGTATTGTACGGACTATGTATATATATATATACGAGAAAATAGTGGCTAACCTTTTAGGATCAAAAAGAGGAGAAATCTTATCAAATAAAATCAAGTGGCATCCCTCTTACAAGCATTCCATCAAACACCTCTTGTGCACATGTAGAAAAAATGAGCTAGCATACACCTCCACCTTCACCACCAAGGAAAAAATAAGGTGGGGGGGCTGCTGTCTATATATAGCCATGGCCCTTTGGTCGCGGGCCGTATTACGACCCGCGACAAAAGGGGTGCCGACTGGAAGCCCCAGCACTCAGACACATTTTGTCGCGGGTCGAGATACGGCCCGCGACCAAAGGGCGTGACAAAAGGCCCTGCCCGCTCCACATGGTTTCTGGGCGACGTGGCCAGGCCATTTGTCGCGGGTGCAGGCGCGCCCGCGACAAAAGGCTCCCACGAAAGCCCTGTTTTCCACTAGTGAGGATTCGCTTCACGCGGAGGCTACCAGCATTCGCGGCCTCTGGGTCCTTTTGCACAAACCAAACTAGCTCGTCCGCACCGCACCGACTGGTCTAGCAGGACTAGGTCGGTTCAGTCCTCGGACCCAAATCACCCCTAGTCCTCTACTCTCATGGTCGCACCCTCGAAGGGCCAGGGCCTCTTCTCCCTCCGTCCCCTCCTCTCGCTCCACGGTTCGGTCCGCTGGTCTGCCTCGGCCTGACTAAATTGTTCCGTGTCCTCCCAAACCAGATGCTACGCGGAGGCATCCTCCCAATATAATTTACACTAAATATGTAATGCGAGGAAGGTGTATAACAATGTTCTTCAAATGCTATTCTTTTTTTTCTAATATAAAAGAAAATCGGCATGACCTATTTTCTTAAAATCTTGGAGGGAATATTCTTTTATAAAGTCTGAACGTGAATATATATGTGCATTCATGACATGCCTTTTCTTGTTGATTTTGCTCTTAAATTATGAGTGAGAACCTTAATTTCTTGAGCATTACTCTATGTGTGAAGTAATTATGAACCTAAACCAAATCTATAAGTTGTGTACACACATATCTTGATGGGGCTGGCAAGTCAAGTTGTCTGTACTCAAAATTTGGAGAATTCCATAATATTTTTATGATAATTGGTTATTAATAAGTTTAAATATATAGTATATATAATACATGCATTTTCAGATTATTGTTCAACACATTATAAATTGTAAGACACATCTAACAAAGGAAGGTAGAGAGTCAAGCAAAAGGTCTAATTTATACTCCAGAAGTTTCTAGAAAAGTTCTTACATAATTGTACACTAGAAAAAGCTCTCTATTAAAATATTTCTTAGGAAATACCTAACCGATATATCTACCAAAATAATTAAGGTATTTAAACATTAATGCAAATGCAAAAAATAAGGATGCGTACAATTTTGTCACTGTGTTTTATCGCATAAAAGAACTTGGTTTTGTTACAAAATAGCATGTGTCTAATAATTAATATAAATTGCAATTCAAAGAATGATACAATTAATATTAATAACATTTCATATTTTATTAATTTTGCTAAACATTCAATGCGGAAGGTGTATAATAATAAAGTAAGTTACACATAGCAATAAAATTTAGTGTAAATTATATTTATTTAACTCAGCGCGTAGGTTTAAAATTCATTTTGACCGGCCCTTCTAGAGAAATTCAGCCACTGCCTGTAGCGAGATCACCTGGGGAGGTGGATTGGGAGCGGGAGTCACCTGGAGATGGCCTGCTCGGCCTTCTTCATGCCTCCTTGTGTGCCTTGACCTTGATGATGCGCTCGATGCGAAGGCATTCCTTCATCTCGTTGTTCGATTGCAGGGAATCACCAACACGAAGCCGCAAATCGATTAAGCCTCGGGAAAATCAAACTCGACAATAGAAATTTAGCAGAGGAAGAGGGGGAGGTGCGAACCTGCCTCGGCGTTGGTAGGGAAGCCATGTAATCACGGGAGCTAGAGGTTCGGGTGTGACCATGCTTCAAAGGCCATGGCGCATAAACTCTGGTAGCCTGTGCTCGAGGAGAGCTTGCTCCGCCTCCTCCTGGTGCGTCGCTCTTCCAACGTGGATCAGCATCAACGTCCCGAGGACGATGACCACGCCCTTCACAGTCAGAAGGCGCTCCATCAGCTGCTTCAAGGCTTCTTCACCCTTCTTACTGACGATCATGAAGCACCATGGGAACGAGGCTCTCTTGGGCGTGAAGTATGCCTCTAGCCACTTCTCCAGCCTACGTGGATCGTAGAACAACTCCCTGACAAACTGCACCGCGAATTTCCTCACGGCGAGTCCCAAGGAGCTAGCGGTGAAAGCCCAGAGCAGAAGGTTCAGCATGTGGGAGGCGCATGGCAGGTGGAAGTCTCCGGCGGGCGTGCTAGGTAGATGCTCTGCAGGGATGAGGGCAGGGAGCATGGGTGGAAGAGGGAGGAACACCTGTTGGTCGTCCATGCCGAGGCAGTTGCGCTTCCGCGGGAAGGGAGGCGAAAGAGAGAGGAGGACAGCGAAAAAGAGGGAGCCGAGAGGAGAAGGAAGAAGCAAGTTACGGCCTCCATTTGAAATTTTGAAACGAGCTAGAAGGGGAAAGGTTGTTTCAAATTTCAAGAGACATATGTAAACTGAAATTTCCTCTTGAAATTTCGAATTTCAAGGTTGTTTCGAATTTCAAGGGGAAATTGCATACGCCAAGCTAGTCGGCTAAACCACAGTAGCTCGTCCCGGCACACGGCCGCACCGCACCGACCGGTTCAGGTCACCCAAACAACCCCTGCTGAGCTCGCACCCTCGGAGGGCCACGCCTCTTCTCCCTCCGCCGTTCGCTGATGGCGCCCACGCCGGCGCGCGCCGCCGCCGCCGCCGTCCACTCCCTGCTACACAGAACAAGGTGCGCCCCACTCCATCCCCTCCTCTCGCTCCACGGTTCGGTCCGCTGGTCTGCCCCGGCCTGACTAAACTGTTCCGCGTCCTCCCACTCTGCCCCCAAACCAGATGCTACGCGGCGGTAAATCGGATCCGGCCCGCCGCGAGGGACTTCTCCAGCGCGCCCGCGGATAGAGATCAGGTGACATGCACCTTTTGCATGTCACCGTGTGACATGCGGCCTAAATCCAAATTTAAATATTGCGAATTTAAAAAAAAATCATGCATGTTCACAGCACATATTAAGATAACCCCTACAAATTTCAGATCAAAATTCGAAACATACATCGAGATACAAAAAAGAGAGAAACTCAGATGTGAATGAGATAAAAAAAGAGAAATCTGTCATGAATAGTTCCGAATTCAAATATGAGTTTCTCTGTACACTATTCACATCTGAGTTTCTCTTTTTTGTTTCTCGATGTATGTTTCGAATTTTGATCTGAAATTTTTAGGGGTTATCTTAATATGTGTTGTGAACATGCATGATTTTTTTTAGATTTTTTCGCAATGTTTAAATTTAGATTTAGGCCGCATGTCACATGATAACATGCAAAAGGTGCATGTCACCTGATCTGTGTCCCGCGCCAATTGCGAGATTGGTGAAGGGCTCGTCCCTAACTGCCGGTGATTGTGCATGAACATGTAGGGCGACCCGGCGAACGTTGCTGGCGTGAAACCTGGGGATGACGAGCTCGACGTGGCCATCGTCGGCGGAGGCATGGTGGGCTTGGCCGTTGCTTGTGCACTCTGTAGGTATTGCTGTCTTGGTGTACCTCTGCTTCTCTTGTATGAATTGTGGGGAGAGGAACTATATTGGCCTAGCTATCCCAGGCCACAACATTAGCTACTAGTAACAAAAGCACTGGAAGAATGTTCTGTTGGTAGTTCTATGTGAGGTTCTGTTGGTAGTGCAGGCGAGTTGACGACAAGCACCCGACTTCTACTTACATGTTCAACCTTCTCATATGCCTAAATTGTCCTACATGCAGCCAATATGCCACTGACCAAGCATCTGCGCGTCGCCATCATCGATAGCAATCCTGCGTTGAAGTCCAGAGGTTATCTGAAGAAAGATGGTGTACCTGATTCAAGGGTCAGCACTGTTACCCCTGCAACCATTTCCTTCTTCAGAGGTAATATTTGTGAATCTAAAACAGAGACGACATTACTTGTTTCAAGTCAGAGTTCTGGATGTGTCTGCCATGTTATCAGTATTTGGAATTAAAGTGCTTAGTATTTCATTGGTGATAATACAGAAAGGACGCCTAGCACTTACCATATCACAATATATAGTTGAGCTGCATTTCTTGTCAAGTTTAGTGAGTGATAACCTGAAACTTCATGTCAAGTAAGCACAACCATGCATGTATAACCAACCCTGCTAATCTATGTATGGCCAGCAATCCTTTTCTGTTGCTACCAGTTGGGTATTTTCACACGTTTAATTAATTCTTTGAGTACTGGGAGTGAAAATAGGAAACTTGACAACATGTAGTTTGACAAGTTTAGCATCTTAAACATTTATTATCATGTGTTTGGAGCTACTTCTAGTTTAGATACTAGCAATAATATTGCATAACAGGACATATTTTTCATACTTGTACTGTGTCATTTGGCAGATATTGGTGCATGGGAGCATATTCTACAGCAAAGGCACGCTTTCTTTGGCAAAATGCAGGTGATGGCATGCAATTTGTTTCATATGTATGGTGATTACCTTTTTCTGTACAACTGCTTGTGCTTGATCAGACTCCGAACAAGTCACCGATGTTTCTTGTAGTAGGTTTCTTCATTCATGCATTAATCTTAGTGAACCGAGTTGAATAAGCTATTGAATCAATCGTTGTACAAATGTAACATGCAATTTATACTTCACACTTTCAAAGCATTCCCACTCAATTCCCAAATGGATGTATGCAACGTAAAAGATAGTGACACCGATTTTGTACCTTATTCTGCATGCGTTTTATCTAGCCCATTTCATCAGTTGGATAGAATAGATCACTTGAAGCTTAGCACTACGAAGCACCGATACGGCGAGACAGATACGGCGATACGGATACGGGGATACGCGATACGGCAATTTCGAGAAACAACAATACGGCGATACTGCGAATATACATATAAAATTAATGAAATGATATGCAATGACTTGTGAAGTCAAAGAATAATTGAGGCAGCGGAGGAGAGAACGATTCCAGATTGCGGGGAGGCGATTCTAGACGGCGGCGAGCGACTCTAGATGGCGACGGTGGCGGTGCGCTCACTCCTGAGGCCTCAATCCAAACCACTTCCATGGTTAATCAAGCAAATAGATAGATAGCGCACTGGTGTGAGGGTCACTAGTGGGCTTTGATTGGGCTTCCCAACGTTCTTGTGTCCTAGCCGTGTCGATGATGTCCCTGGCAGTGTATCGGCGGTGTATCGGTATTTTCTTTCTTTCTTTCTTTTTTAAATTGGAAAAGCCGATACTCCTGGGATACGTGTATCGCCCGTGTATCGGGGTATCGGAGTATCGGCGGAGTATTATACGCGAACACGGCAGACTTTGAAGTATCGGTGCTTCGGAGCTTAGCATAACTGCTACTTATAATATGGTTTCATATTTTATCTAGCCCAAATGGTACTACTTATTATATGGGTTAATTTATGTATATTAGGCCATTGTTATGTGATCCTTGTATGGAAACTGTCCAACCATATGTGCAGGCATTATCACTTGGCTCCTTTACCTTTGGCCATGTTCTCTTTTATTTGCTGCACTTCCAAACAATCAGTGAAACAGTTTCTTCTTTCTTATTCGCTCATTTGCATGCAACAAGAGCAACAGTTTCTTCTTTCTTATTCGTTCATTTGCACGCAACAAGACCAACAGTTTCTTCCATCTTATTTGCCGCGTTGGCACAAAATGAGAGCAACAGTTTCTTGCTTAGATAGTGGGTGTTCAGCGCAAGTACTGATTGCAATTTGGACGAATTATTACTTGCAGGTATGGGATTACACTGGACTAGGATACACAAGGTACAATGCAAGAGATGTCTGCAAAGAATATCTTGGGTATGTCTTAAGGGAGCTGCTGCAATTGCCTGATCCAGCTTTTTCTCGGGTTGATTGATAACATTTTGCTTTGTTTTTGCATTGTTTAGATGTGTGGTGGAGAACAAGGTGCTTTGCAACTCACTTTTGTTACGTTTACAGGTATGTCTTTTTCTTTGATCTCTGGATGATCTTGATTCGGATCTAGATGTTAATTCTGATGTCTGAACTCGTTTAATACTAGCCCACTCCATGCAAATGGTCTGTTTCCTAGTTTAGAAACTTGCTGAATAATGTACACAACCTTACAGTCAACGTGTTCAAGAGAGCGAAGTAAGTCTTGTATAAGAACCTTCTGTAGAACAGACCAATGTACTTGCTTTTATGACACCTAATTCCTATGCATTAGATTTTATTATCTGTACACAACACCTAGTTACTGACAATACGTTTTTGTTAGAACTGTTGGTCAAGAAGCAGACTCTACTATTTTGTGTGATGTTAATAGTCTTATTCAAAAGGAATAACATGATCTCATAGACCATATAAGTCTCAAAGAACATAACTCATGGAAATGCACAGTTTGGTATTTTGCAGCCAACTGATGTGTTTATGTTGTAAGCTGATTTCTTTTTAATTGAAATAGTCACCTTATTTTGATACTTCAGATGTTTGCCTTATCAGGAGCAAAAGGAAGATATTGAAAAGATGATCTACCCTACCCGATTGGTATCTCTTGCTTTCCCATCAAAGAGCAGACAAGGAACTGCAGGGCTGAAGTCACCATCAACTGAAGCAGATTCCACCGGTCATACTTCAGAGGCATTACGTAGTAGTAATTTGGTTAAACTTGACCTAAGCGATGGACAGACTTTATATTCAAAGTTGGTGGTAAGTTCCTATATCTGCTTCTCCATTCATTTGAACTTTTGTATCTCTTCATTGCCTTCAACCGCTTATGTAAACTTATGGTCACAGATAGGAGCTGATGGTTCCAAGTCCAATGTAAGGCAGACTGCGGGCATAAAAACATCTGGGTGGAGTTATCCTCAGAGTGCGATTATATGTACAGTGGAGCATATTGCAGAGAATGACACTGCATGGCAGAGGTTTCTCCCTTCTGGTCCAATTGCCCTACTTCCAGTAGGTGACAACTTCAGCAATATAGTGTGGACAATGAGCCCAAAGGAGGCATCACACCATAAGTCAACCAGCCCTGAAGAATTTCTGAAGTCAGTGAACCATGCATTGGATTTTGGTCATGGTCCTCATCCCAACTCCAGTAGCCTTGACCGTTACATGGAAAGGTTGTTTTCTGGCATTGGAGATACTGCAGCATCTACACAAGAATGCTTTGAAGTGCCACCAAAAGCAATTGGGTTGATCTCCGATAGAATGGCGTTTCCACTGTCACTGATGCATTCCCATGATTATGTTTCAAAAGGGCTAGCTCTAGTTGGTGATGCTGCCCATACAGTCCACCCCTTGGCCGGGCAAGGCGTCAACTTGGGTTTTGGAGACGCAGCTGCCTTGGCAAACGTTATTTCTGAAGGTGTTTCTGTTGGTGCTGATATTGGAGACGTAAGTACCCACTTATCTTTTGAATCAACCAAGTACCTAAGAATGCTGTGTTGTGGTTACGTTTCTTCAGATACCACTGCATCCTAGCTTCCATGAGCAACTGTTACTACTATTGCGTAGGTACTAGTTAAGTGCAAGCAATAGATGTAGAGCTGCTCATTCAGCAGCTTAATCATCTTTTTTTTGTGGCTCCTGCTTTCTTTATTTGGGCGCATTGTTTCTCATATGGCATAACATAGCTAGTCTAGTGTAAACACCACCATGCTTCTGATCCACAGCAAACTGACATGACTTTTCCCCACCTGTCAGCTATCTTTGCTAAGTCGGTACGAGAAGGACCGGAAGGCTGCGAACGTTGCGATGGCAGCAGTGCTAGATGGCTTCCAGAAGATGTACTCCGTCGACTTCGGGCCCCTCAACGTCCTGAGAGCCGCCGCATTCCATGGTGCCCAGTTCATATCACCTCTGAAGAAGAACATCATCTCTTACGCAATAGGTGACAGCAAATCGCCTCTGTTTTCTTAGGCAGGAGGTTTACTTCATGGATGTTCACTGTCACGGCAGTACTGTACTTAAATAAATGTTCAGTTCTATACTAGTATGGTGCACTGGAGTTTTTATCGAGTATATTTCGTGCAGAAACGTTAGTGGATAGAATGTAAAAGTAGTACTACTGAATAAAATCAGATCTGTTGGTGTTGTTACAATGTTCAGTGGTTTGCTTTCACTGGAGGTTCTATAAACAATAAACTGCAAGCTATATGTCTTTTCAATGGGGTGCAGCAGGATGTCAGGATATATGTTTTTTTTGTACTGTAATGCTGTTTTTTCCCTTTTGAGCTGCATGCAAGCTATATTTAAATAGGATATATATAGGCCATATTTTGCAGTACACTATGTTTGTGCATCTTTTTGTAGGGGAAATCTTTGTGAATCTCGTCTTGAAAGAAAACTGTGTGAGCGTGCTTTTGTAGCCCATTTGCAGATTAGACTTGCTCCATTTCATGGGGCATTACCGGTCTGGACGCAGAATGCAGAGCCCACAGCACGACAACTACTTTTTTTTTTAAGAATGGGAGCTCCTGATCTTTTCCTGCTGGCAGAAAACGGAGGAAAAAGCTGAGAAAAAATGGAGGGAAACCACATCCCTGGATCCCACCGTTGCGACCCACTTGAAGCTCCATCTCCATGGACCATGGAGAAGACCCTGAGGTCCCGCCTGTCGCCAGCTTCGGCAGTGGACTTGAGGGAGAAAAGGCGAGTGGGACCGACGTGTCGTAGAGAGTAAGGTGTTGCCGCCTGTGGTCCACCAGTCAGGAAGTGAGACGATAAATACTCTTCGCGTGTGTTGAACGACATATGGAATGGGAAGTTAATTTTGGGAAAACGCTGCCGATCCGGCGACCGATCGATCGTCTTCCGCTCGCTCCCGCGGTCCTATATGGGCCTGGTTTTTTGGCCCAAAACTGGTGTGTTGCTTTTTTTTTAAAAAAAGAAATCTACAGTGTTATTTTCAGATTTTTAACAATTAGATAAAATTTTGTTGTAAACTCACACGACATAATTTGTAAGATTTTTCTAAGTGATATGTTACAAAAATGTGTTTTTCTTGATATGTTGTAAACTCATGACTTTTTTGTTGTAATTATTTGTGATTTTTTGGTGTAATTGTTTTAGTCATGGACACTTTTTTTCGTAGAGATGTTGTATATGTTCGTTAGTTTTGTAACAAATGTGTATAAAAGTTATAGAGAAAGCAAGTCAGAGATGTTGTAATATTTACCTGGACGTTTGCCATAAATTATTTTGTTGTAATCGCCAGTAATTTTTGGTAAAAATAGCTGGTGATTTCTGTTGTAATTTGATATATATATAATGTGTTATTTTTAACCAAATTTTCACAGCCACGAACATATGTTTTTTGTTGTTATTGTAAGGGTATATTGCCCCTATGTGTGGTTTTGATAATTAATGACAATCCCTATGGACTAATGTTTTCATTGAGTTTATATGAAGGAATATTCCATATGTACTACTTGTACTCCATGTGTTGGATTCATGTATGGATGCCATGAAGATAAAGATACACCTTGTATATTGGCATCAAGATCATCGATTTAAAGATACATATGTGATATGATCAAGAAGATTAAATGAAGATGGAGTTCTTATGTGGAATTTAATAGTAGCCATGCTCTATCTTATGAGAGTATGAGAAGATACAAGGTTGAGTTGGGCAAGTTCAAGATGAGCATCTCAAGCGGATCACATGCTTGAAGCTTGCCGTCCATTTGGTGATAATGGACATGTGAAGATGTGCATCAATGGAGTTTTCCCATCATAGTGTATGGGGGAGCATTTGTGAGTCTTCACGAAGCAACAATGATCAAGTTGTGGCATTCCGGCTTGTGTAGAGCTTGAAGAGTTATCATCAAGATCAAGCGGGATGCGCAAGGCAAAGGTATGACCTTGATAGGTTTTCCTTTTACCGGTCTCAAGGTGGTTGTTGGGAGACCGGATTATAGGATAGATAGCCGCACTATTAAGAGGGGCTTTCGGTTGGGTAACTTGATCACATCGTCTTAGGGAGCTCAATCCTTTGCATACTTTGCATATCCTTATTGCTTCTTGATGTTTCTCTATGTGAGGTTCTTGAGCTTGTTGCTAGCTTTACAACAAGCCCAAGTTCATCGAAAACGGAGTTCGCATGCATCTTCTATGGCGTTTTCGAGGTTGAGTAATTTTACCGGTTATTCATGATATAAGATTCTACCTTTTATATTCATGATAAAATTCCCTTCTACAGATTCTTGAGTTTGCACTTTTTATAGGATAGCATTTGTCGTTATCTTCCAAACGAAATTAGTTTCATGTCAATCGGAGTTCGGGAGCAATAGTTATTAAAGAAAAAGGAAAAAGAGAAAATATAAAAGGAAAAAGAAAAAGACGAGGAAGGGCCGGCGACCGGCCCGCCGGGCTGCACGCCGGCCCACCCGGGGCAGCCGGTTGGCGACCGGTTCGCCGGGCTGCACGCCGGCCCGCTCGGCTGCCTCCTCGGCCCGACCGGGCGCCTCCCTGGGCTGGCTTTGCCCCGCGCGGCCCATGCGGTGCCACGCGCCCCGCGCGCCTCTGGCCTTCCTGCCGCTCAGCGGCTGCCACCGCCCCGCCCGGCCAGTGGGCCGGTCCGACCGGGCTGCACGCTGGGCTGTCCGGTTGTGGCTCCGGTCGGCCGGCCTGGTGACCGGCTGGGCTGTTTTTCTGCCCGTTTTTTATGCGTTTTCACCCTGTTTTCTCCCCAACGGTTATTTCTTCTTCCCCCACTATAAATACCTTTCTCCCACCTTGAGACAAGTAGTTCTTCCCATTCTCTCTCCTCCATTGTTGCATTTGAAGAACTTGCTCTCCCCTTTGATTCCTCCAACCATTCTTGCTCATTCTTGAGGGATCTAAGAGAGGAGATCTAGATCTACACTTCCACCAATCCATTTCTTCTCTAAGTGAGGGAATCTCTTAGGATCTAGATCTTGGAGTCTTTTGTTGACTTTCCCCATTGTTCTTCCTCTCCAATCTCATCCTAGCATTTGTTGTTTGGGTGGGATTTGAGAGTGAAGGATTTGAACACCTCTAGTGTTCTTGCTTTGCATCATTGCATAGTGTTGAGCTCTCCACCACGATTAGTTCGAGTGAGAGACCGTGAGCTTGTTACTCTTGGAGGGAAACCTCCTAGTTGGCTTGGCGGTTGGTGCTCCGGTGATCTCTTCAAAAAGATTGTGAAGAGGCTCGGGCTTCTCCTTCGTGGAGCTTGTGAAGTGGTTGTGGAGCTTGCCATCTCCGGAGCGGAGGAAAAGCTAACCATAAGGAAAGGGTCATTATCCTTCGTGGGTGTGGTTCGGAGAATAGGGTGAGCCTTCATGGCGCGGGTAATCCTTCGTGGGACCTCCACTCCTCCAAACGTGACGTACCTTGTTGCAAAGCAAGGGAACACGGGAATACATCCTCGTCTCCGCGTACCTCGGTTATTTCTATACCCGAGCTCTCTTTCCTTGTGATAGCCATCGTGCTTGAAGTACATATATCTTGCTATCACTTGTGCTACATATATCTTGTGCCTATCTTGCTTAGCTCTAGTTGCCATTGTTACACTTAGTTGAGCTTAGCATATTTAGGGTTTGTGCTTGTAAACTAAACGTTAGTTTAATTCCGCATTCTTACAAGACAAATCCGCAAGAGTTTGTAATTGCCTATTAACACCCCCTCTAGGCGACATCTCAATCTTTCAGTTATAGCTTTTGATTTTTTATTGTAATTGCTGTCAATTTTTGTTGTAAACCAACCTATAGGAAAATAATTGTTATTTAACCACATTTTAGAATATTACTTTTTCAAAATTATTGTGAAGATTCTGTTGTAATAGTATATAATTATTTGTTACAAATACTTTACTGATTTTATTGTAAATAGGCAAAACAAATGTTAAATTTGCTGATAATTATTGCTGTAAATGCTTTACTGATTTGTTGTAAATACATTTGTGGTAGGGAAATCATTACTGATAATTATTATTTTATAAAAATTATTATTAACTATTGTTGTAAACACCTCAGTTGAATGACAGCGACATGCATGCAAGAACATCCGATGGACGGACATGTGCATCCCTGACCGTAGGATTGAGATCGGATGGCGGCCGAAGCAACCGATCTGCTGCGCGGGGTCCGTCGCCAGATGTCTAGCGTGGCCCATTTTGTGATGGATAATGCATCGTTGAACCGGCCGGCATATGATCCTGGAGGAACTCGTCATGCTATTGGCTGGGAAAGATAGGTGGTCCCCCAGCTTCCTGCAATTGTTTTGGATGCAATCAACAATACAACTAGTTGATACTCCGCGCGTTGCAGCGGGCATTAGAGATGATTTTCTTGTATGTAAAAATAGCACGAACAGTCTATAAAAATAATGCTTGTTTGGAAGTGCAAGCATATAGCTAATTTCTTGTCTTTGGTTGCGCGTTCCAAAGGGAATGATTTATGGAAAATATAGCTTCTTTAGAGAATAGTATATTTTCTTTTAACACCACATGATTTCATCATTATCTTAATGGATAAATTTACAACAACCCTTCCTGTTTGTGATAGTGCACCACTTATCATTTTATTTGTTAAGACAATATTTATTTTAATTGTCACAAAATAATTGATTTGTACTGCATTATATGGGATTTTTCTCTGCTCCTTAGACATGTAAACACAATTCTCAGATAGTCTTTTAACATCATGTGGCAGCTATCTTTTTCACCTGAATTACACCCTGATGAATTTTCATTGCACCTCGGTTGTATATGAGGTATTGAATTCACTTCTTCATTCTGTTAAAAAAATCCACTTCTTTACAGGTTACTTGAATGAGGAGGATACATGCACCAGAAGGGATGGATGGTTGTAGATAGCTGATCTTTCTTACCATCAGATTGTTCCAGTTGATCTTGATGCTCCTTTGGTCCAGCACCCTGAAATTGTTGTTTAAGCTGACGTAACGGTGTCTATCTTCATGCACTTATACCTCTTTTTTTCCATGTTGTTACACAGTGTTGAAGATGGCGAAGCTATAGAGATACTTATAGCATTCGTCGTTAGGAATCTGGAAGCGCTCTGACCGGTATGCAATTGATGGAGTATGCGGCCAGGGCAGCTACATAGATTCTAGTTCACTGTTTCGTTCCTTGAAATTGCCATTAATGCCATGGCATAACAGTATGGCTTCCTAAAAATATTAGATCAATCAAATATGACAAAATTCTAAGATACTATATCGGGATATTAATTGTTGTGTAATTTTGAGAAACAAAACTATTTGAAAAAATGGGAACTGTCAGCATATGCATGTTGGAGACACATACCGTTTGGAATAGACCTTCTTCTCTGACGCAGTTGCGCCGAGGGAATGGCGAGTTGCAGACTATTACAATTTCTCTTCAGTAGTAATGCTATTTATTGGGTATTCTTGGGAGAATAAGCTAGCCTGCCATTTTAGCGAACTGTTTGTTGGTATTCCATCAATTAATGTAAATGTCACCCACAATAAAAAATATCATTCAGATCATGCAGCCATGTGTTGCAACGTTTCCAATCTAGCATTTTTATCCAAGATATAGGCTATCTTTTTAACCAAAATCAAATAGGACAAACTGATGAAGAGATGGATGTCAAGTTCATGAAAGGACGGTGGCTGAGGGACCTGGTATCACCTGATTGATAGATTGTCGCCGAAGCATTGGTTCTTGGGGCTCTACTCTGCAATATTGATATGCTTCACCTTTTCCTTTCACTCCACCACTGACGTTATGATCTTATGGATATATTTTCTTCTCTGCTTGGATCTTGAGGTTGTCACCACACGGGCTTCCAACGCAGCAGCTATACAGACTGGTTCAGGTGGGCGGACGGCGGCGGCAGCAGCATCGCCGAGAGAGACCGGGGATACGCCGCATCGCCGGCAGGGCTCTGTACACTACCATCACGATCCAATTGAAGATCTGCACGCTCAAATACTGGCTCCTGTAGAACATGCATCAGCGGGGCAGGGAGCACAGGCAGATGCAGTTGTTGATTGGGTCAGAGCATGAGGGGTCCTTGGGATTTTAAGATGAGGAGAATGTTGAGGAGGGATGGAGAGAAAAGCTAGCCTATGTATCGGTTAAGTAATCACGACGATTGGACGAAGATGGAGTGAAACGACGCATGGTTAGTGGTGAATCACACAATCCTGCGCGGCTGCGCTCGTCAGTTGCAGAATACAAACCGGCATCAGAAATCGTCTCGCGTATATGAAGCATTCCAATCCAATCGACCCGATACCACATGACAGCATGACATGAGAACAGAGCGAGGGATAACCATGACCGTATATTTGAAATCTGACAGATAGAAACAATTAGGATGATGTGGCAGCACTAGATTCTAGCTTGCAAACATTAAATGATTCTTCCCCGGCGAGTCTTCCCAGCGAGATCCAAGCGGCGACGAAGTTTCAGCAGGGCAAACGAGGAGCTGATGCAGTGCAAGGTGAGCGCCTCCCATGAGCGCGTGTTGTCCGTCACAATGGCGACGGCGTGGGTGCCCCGGCGAGCTCGGTGTTCCTGAAAATGGTGGAGCTGCCGGAGGACGCTCGTCATCACGTCGTTCACTCAGCTGCCGGAGGGCCACTCGTCGTCGTGCTGCCCTCAGCTGCACGCGCTGTCCCCGACCCCGACCAAAAAGCCACAGACCTTCCCCGTCTCGTGCGCTGCCACGGAGGACGTGAGGGACTCGGTGGCGCCTCCCGCGCGGCACGCCAGCTGGAAGCATGAGAAGCCGCCGCAGCGGGAGAGGCGGAGCTCGGAACAAGGTTCTAGCCCCATGCCAAATGTGTCCGAAAAAGAAGAGCAAAGAAAGGTAGCATGACCAAAAGTGAACCAACCCCTTGGACTGCTGCGAAAAACACCATCTGATTTCAAAGTAGCCCGATCTAATTCAAAAATTTCCTTAACCGATGTAGTAAACCATTACAGTTTGATCCAAGGGCTGGTTTGTTTCATCCTCCATTAGCCTTATCCTTAGACTCATCCACGGCCAAAGCCATGTTAAAAACACTAACTAACGGCAACTTTTTTTTGTCGTGAGAGGTCTGAGTCCACAGCTGGGGAAGAGTCGTCAGATGACAATTGAAGTAGGGGTCTGCCTCTTTCAAAGGGAAGCAAGAGTCTCCTAGGGAAGGGCGGGCAGGAGCGGGAGAGGCAGCGACAGGACGGGAGGCCGCGTCCCAAGAAGAAGCCGAAGTAGGCGTTCATGCCGTCCCCCGCGTCTGCCGCCCCGGTGAGCTCGTCGTTCCTCACAATGGCGGAGCTGCCGGAGGTCCACTCGTCGCGGCAGGTGGTGGAGCTCATCTTCTCGTCCTCTCCCGCCGGAGATGGAGGCGATGTTCCGGGTGCACAGCGCGGAGCGCGCCGTGGCGCGGTTCGAGGACGCTAGGGCGGCCGCTCGCGCGCACGGTGCCAGCATTGCCAACTGCCAGCTCGGCCCGTACGTCGGGCTCCGCGGTGCGCACCTTCGCCTACAGAGGCGCCGCGTCGTCGTCGCCCGGCGCGTGCAACAGGGCCATGCTGGTGTGCCGGGTCATCGCTGGACGCGTCCGGCCAGCGCTCGGCCAGGACCAGACGGGCCGGCACTGCGGCTCCTCGGACTACGACTCCGTTGACATGTGCGACGGCGAGCTGGTCGTCCTCGACAGCCGCGCTGTGCTCCCCTGCTTCCTCGACCTCGCCCTTGCCTCCTGCCAACTCGGCCCGTCGGGCTCTGCGGTGCGGCACAACAGCACCTCGACCTCGCCCACCAAGCCAACAGATGCTAGAGCACGCCGTTGCGGTGTCCCTGCCGCTGTGGAGATCCATGCTGGAGCAAGCCGTTGTGGCGTCCCTGTAGCGAGGCCCCCTTCATCACCTCGTCCCGCGACGGGGACATGGGCGTCGACGGCGAGCTCGACCATGGAGCCGAGCGGCGACAGACCATCCGGCTAGGGGTGGGCATTCCGTCATGACCGAAAATTCGGTTTTTGTATTTCGGTCTATTTCAAATTTGGTCAGAAAAAATAAAGACCGAAATATACTTGTTCTTTTATTACCCGACAAATTCGGGTACTCAATAGTTGGGTTCGGGTTCGGTCATGACCGAACAGTGGGGCCGACGTTGTCAATGTAAAAATTAGACATTATTTAGTAAAAGGTTGGCAACATTTTAGATGTATTTTGGATTTTTTCATTGCATATATTATTATCAATTGACACGAATAAATGTTCAACAATGTAAATAAAAATGTAACAATAAAAGTTTATGAACATTCAACAATATTACATGTCACGCATATCACAAAATCTAAAGATTGGGACTGTCTTACGTAAAATTCGGTCAGTTCGGTCTATTCAGTTACTCAGAACAAAATAACCGAATTGACCAAACTTAATTCGGTCTATAAAATTTTCTACCCAATATTTTATCGGTCATTTCGGTCTCCGTCTTTTCGAGTTCGGTCTCGGTTTTTTCGGTTTCGATCTTCGGTCATTGTTTTTTTTGCCCACCGTGACATCCAGGGAACCGCTCTGCATGCAACTGGGCCGCAGAATCTGGCAGAAGCACTCCCTATTTTTAATCATTCCCTCTACAAAGTGGAGCCCACACGCATGTATTCTGCTTTACTTTTAACCAACGATACGCAAAATTCCACCTCAGTAATGGACCCTACTAACATTCCTTGACCAATCAGAAACCGAGTTGGTGCGGGTTCACATGCCGCCGGGTTCTGAAAATGCAGTCTCATTTTGTGATCCCATTTCACCTTCTCTGTTTTCCTCACCTTGGCAACACCTTGCGCGCTTGATTCCCATACGGGGTCGTCGCAAATTAGTATCCAAAAGGGTATCCACCCCACCAAAGTAAGTTCGAATTGGTCCGCTCGTGATCATCTTGGTTGATCCGTAACACCATTGTGAAGGGTGTAATTTCCTCTGTTGAATGAACACTAAATCCCTAGCTTTGTTAGGATCGAATCACTGTGAGCCCTAGGGGTGGGCGTTCAATCAAGACCGAAAAATTGTCGTTGTATTTTGATCTTTTTCAAATTCGGTATCCAATTAATTCGGGTTCAGTCATGACCAAACAACGTGGTCGATGTTGTCAGCACAAAACTTCGAGAATATTTAGTACACGGCATGGCAGCACATGGAGCACCCACTTGGGTTTCTCGACTTGTGTCATGCCACGCCAATACCAGCGCGACCATACAAACATCGTAGGGACGCCATGGGAGGCCACTGACCTCTAGAGCTCAGCGGTGCATCCATGGCGTCCAAACCCTATATAGGGTTGGGTCGCGAGAGAGAGATTCCGAGAGAGAGGGGCGAAACTTAGTTGGATAGGAAGGTAGAGCGGAGCGAGGTGAGCGATATAGGGTGTGCGTGGTGGCAACAGCGACCGTGGCGACCCGGTGACAACGCAGGCGATTCTATCACCATCACGCAAACATGGGATCGAGCGAGTGAGAAAGTGAAAGAGGACGTGCGTCAGTCCAGCGGCGCGATGCAAACGGACGCTGAGCGACCGTTTGTATCCGCCGTGACCGAAAATGTGTCGCACACCACCTCCAGCGGCGCGACGCAAAGTGACCGGCAAGACGCAAACCTGGCCCAAATATGCGCCAGTTTTGCCTCTCGACGTCTATACGTCCAATTTGCATCACTATTTTGTATCATAATTTGCTGTTATTCATTGATATATTTCATATTGGGACACAATACTTATGTTATTTCATCTATTTTGCATGTTTCATCATCATTGGAGGATCAAGCACCGGAGCCAGATTCTGCTGGAAAAAGCACCATCGAACGCAATATTTCGGAAGATCAATCGTGTAAGGGAATTTCACGTAAATTCCTATTTTTCCGATGACGGAGGGAGCCGAAGGGGAAGAAGAGGAGCCAGTGGGCCAGGGGCGGCGCGGCCCATGGCCGGCCGCGCCACCCTATGCTCGGGGGCCCCTCTTTCGCATCCTTTTCTTCGCACTTTCGTCCCGAAACCTAAGCCACAGAGAGGACCTCACGAGGGTTACAGCCTCTGAGAACACCGAGAGAGAAAGAGCTCTCCGGCGGGCGGAATCCGCCGGGGAAATTCCCTCCCAGGGGGAAATCGACGCATCGCCATCGTCATCGAGCGGGACATCATCTCCATCATCATCATCATCATCATCTCCACCATCTACACCGCCATCACCACCGCTGTACCAATTCGGGTTAAATCTTGATTGTTTGATAGGGGAAACTCTCCCGGTGTTATTCTATACTTGTTGTAGATGCTATTGAGTGAAACCATTGAACCAAGGTTTATGTTCAGATTGTTATTCATCATCATATCACCTCTGATTGTATTCCATATGATGTCTCGTGAGTAGTTCGTTTAGTTCTTGAGGACATGGGTGAAGTCTAAATGCTAGTAGTGAATTATGGTTGAGTAATATTCAATGTTATGATATTTAATTTGTGGTGTCATTCTTCTAGTGGTGTCGTGTGAACGTCGACTACACGACACTTCACCATTTATGGGCCTAGGGAGTGCATCTTGTATTCGGTTGCTAATTGCGGGGTTGGAGTGACAAAGAGCCCCCGTTAGTATATCGATGGGGAGGGATCGCAGGATCTCGAGTTTAAGGCTGTGGTTAGATTTATCTTAATTACTTTCTTGTAGTTGCGGATGCTTGCAAGGGGTATAATCACAAGTATGTATTAGTCCTAGGAAGGGCGGTGCATTAGCATAGGTTCACCCACACAACACTTATCAAAACAATGAAGATTATTAAACCACATGAAGCGAAAGTACTTGACTAAAATCCCCGTGTGTCCTCAGGAACGTTTGGTCATTATAAGTAAACAAACCGGCTTGTCCTTTGTGCTAAAAAGGATTGGGCCACTCGCTGCAATTATTTCTCTCGCATTTTATTTACTTGTACTTTATTTATCTGCAATATCAAAACCCCCAATACTTGTCTGTGAGCATTTACAGTGAATCTCCATCGAAACTGCTGCCAACACCTTCTCGTTGGGATCGACATTCTTACTTATCGAAGATACTACGATACACCCCTATACTTGTGGGTCATCAAGACTATTTTCTCGCCGTTGTTGGGGAGTGAAGCGCTATTGGTAAGCGGAATTGGTAAGGAAAACCTTTACTGTTTGTGCTGATTTTATTGTGCCTGCTGCTATAAATCATTATGGAGAGATCTTCTCTTCAATTTCTATTTGGGAAATCTACTACTACTGCAACGGTAGTGGATGAAGCGCCAGTGAGGAAGTAGTACCATATAAAATACCTATGAAAATTATTGAACGTGTTATGGATAACCGCTATGAAGGGGATGGAACTGTCCATCCTGGTGATCATTTATTGTTTTTGCATGAATTATGCGGGTTATTCAAATGTGCAGGTATTTCTATGAATGAAGTTAGGAAGAAACTATTCACTATATCGCTGTCTGGTAAAGCGGCGCACTGGTATAAATTGCTGAAGAATGGTGATTCTATTGATTGGGAGGACATTGTGCCTTTATTTTATTCCAAATTTTATCCTCCAAGTGAAATTCACAAAGAACGGAACCGCATATATAATTTCTGGCCTCATGATGGAGAGAGTATTGCCCAAGCTTGGGGGAGATTGAAATCTTTAATGCTCAAATGCCCCATTCATGAGCTTCCGGTAATGTTATTATTGATAATTTCTATGCAAGACTTTCTTTTCAAGACAAGACCTTGCTGGATACTTCTTGTTCTGGATCATTTACACGCAAGAATGAAGAGTTTAAAAGGGACCTTCTTGATCGGATCCAAGAAAATACTGAAGGATGGGAGAATGACAAAGATAGAGAATCAGGTATAATTTATGATTATAAATGCATTGAAGCTTTTATGGATACGATAAATTTCGTAATATGAGTGCTACATATGGTCTTGATTCCCAAGTTGTTGCAAATCTTTATAAAGCTTTTGCCTCTCATTATGAACTGCCTAAGAAGAATTTTGATAAGTATCATGAACCGTATAAAGATAAAGTTGATTCATCTGTAAACAAATGTGTAGTGATTGAAACTGTTGATAATGTTATTCCTGAAGCTTATATTGAAAAAACTCTTTGCCCTGCTAAAATGAAGGAGTACTCTGTCATATCTAGTGCTGTTAATAAAAGTGAAAAGAAACCTAAAGAACCTGAAGAACAAATTAAAATTGAACCTGCTGTTGCAATAGTTAAAGATCTTGTGACTGAAAATGTGGAGGATGGTCATATTATTTTCTGTGAAGATGCTTCTAATATTGTTTCACATCCTAATAAGCCCAAACAAGTTAGTGTTCCTATGCTATCTGTTAGAATTGGTGATCATTGCTATTATGGTTTATGTGATATTGGTGCAAGTGTTAGTGCTATTCCTTATGAGCTTTACACGGAGATTATGCACGAAATTGGTTCTTGTGAACTTGAAGATATTGATGTGGTTATTCATCTGGCTAATAGAGAAACTATTTCTCCAATTGGTATTGTTCGAGATGTGGAAGTTCTATGTGGTAAGATTAAATATCCTGACTTTTTGGTACTTGGTTCTGCTGCTAGTGATCATTGTCCTATCATTTTTGGTAGACCTTTTCTAAATACTTGTGGAGCTATTATAGATTGTAAGAAAGAGAAAATTTTGACTAGATTTGCTGGTGAACCTTATGAATTTAACTTTTCTAAATTTACCAAAACTCCTTATAAAACTTACCTAGTAATGATTTTAAAATGGAGCAGTGTGCATCTATTGTTCTTGTTCCTAATAATCCTTTGCAACATTTGGAGAATAGTGAAAGTGAAGCTTTTAGGAAAGAAAGAGATGAGCTTGAGGAAATTTTTCTTCGTCAACCTATTCTCAAGCATGATTTACCGGAAGATTTGGGTACAACACCGCCACCAAAGGAAGATCCTGTTTTTGATTTAAAGCCTTTACCTGATAATCTTAAATATGCTCATATTGATGATAAGAAAATATATCCTGTTATTATTAGTTCTAAGCTTTCAGAGATTGAGGAAGAAAGGTTATTGGAAATATTGAAGAAACACCGAGGAGCTATTGGCTATACTCTTGATGATTTGAAAGGGATTTCTCCTTCTATTTGCCAACATGCTATTAATATGGAAGATGATGCAAAGCTTGTTGAACATCAACGTCGTCTAATTCCGAAGATGAAAGAGGTGGTAAGGAACGAGGTATTAAAACTTCTTGAAGCTGGTATTATATATCCTATTGCGATAGTAGATGGGTTAGTCCTGTGCATTGTGTTCCTAAGAAAGGAGGAATGACTGTTGTGCTAATGATAATGATGAGCTTATCCCTCAAAGAATAGTTGTAGGTTATAGAATGTGCATTGATTTTCGAAAAGTTAATAAAGTTACTAAAAAGATCATTACCCTTTACCCTTTATTGATCAAATGCTAGAAAGGTTATCTAAAAATACTCATTTTTGCTTTCTTGATGGTTATTCTGGGTTTTCACAAATTGCTGTTAAAGCTAAAGATCAAGAGAAAACCACGTTTACTTGTCCTTATGGAACTTATGCTTATAGGCGTATGCCTTTTGGTTTATGTAATGCTCCTGCTACTTTTCAAAGATGCATGTCTGCTATTTTTCATGGTTTCTGCGAAAGTATTGTAGAGGTGTTCATGGATGATTTTTCTGTCTATGGGAATTCTTTTGATAATTGCTCGAAACCTCGATAAAGTTTTGCAGAGATGTGAAGAAACTAACCTTGTTCTTAATTGGGAGAAATGCCACTTTATGGTTAATGAAGGAATTGTATTGGGACATAAAATTTCCGAAAGAGGTATTGAAGTTGATAGAGCTAAAGTTGAAGCAATTGAGAAGATGCCCTATCCGAGGGATGTTAATGGTATTCGTAGTGTTCTTGGTCATGCTGGGTTTTATAGGAGATTTATTAAAGATTTCTCTAAAATTTCAAAGCCTCTTACTAATCTTCTTCAAAAAGATGTACCTTTTGTTTTTGATGATGATTGTAAGGAAGCTTTTGAAACTCTAAAGAAAGCCTTTACAACTGCTCCTGTAGTTGAACCTCCTGATTGGAATTTGCCTTTTGAAATTATGTGTGATGCTAGTGATTTTGCTGTAGGCGCTGTTCTTGGACAGCGGGTAGATAAAAAATTAAATGTTATTCATGCATTATGCTAGTAAGACTCTTGATGCTGCTCAAAGAAATTATGCTACAACTGAAAAGGAATTGTTAGCTGTAGTCTTTGCTTGTGATAAGTTTAGACCCTATATTGTTGATTCGAAAGTTACAATTCATACTGATCATGCTGCAATTAGATACCTTATGACAAACAAAGATGCTAAGCCAAGGCTTATTAGATGGGTACTTCTGCAAGAATTTGATTTACATATTATAGATAGGAAAGGTGCCGATAATCTTGTTGCATAATTTGTCTAGATTGGAAAATATTGCTTATGATCCTTCTGTTAATGATAGTTTTCCAAATGAACAATTGGCTGTAATAAAGGTGAGCTCGCGAGAGAGCCCTTGGTATGCGATTATGCTAACTTTATTGTTTCAAGTATTTGCCTCCAACCTTTTCAGCTCAGCAAAGGAGGAAATTCTTTTATGACTTGAGGCATTATTTTTGGGATGACCCACACTTATATAAAGAAGGAGTGGATGGTATTATGCGAAGATGTGTTCCTGAATATGAACAACAGGAGATATTGAATAAATGTCATGGTAGTGTTTATGGAGGACATCACTGGAGATAGAACCGCGCAAAAGGTTCTACAATCAGGTTTTTATTGGCCAACACTCTTCAAAGATGCAAGGAAATTTATTTTATCCTGTGATGAATGCCAAAGAGTTGGTAATATCTCTAGACGCAATGAAATGCCTATGAATTATACTCTTGTTATTGAACCATTCGATTGTTGGGGATTCGACTTCATGGGTCCTTTCCCTTCTTCAGATGGTAACACTCATATACTTGTCGCTGTTGATTATGTTACTAAATGGGTAGAAGCTATACCTACAAAAAGTGCTGATGGTGAGACCTCTATAAAAATGCTTGTAGATGTTATATTTCCTAGATTTGGAGTACCTAGATATATTATGACTGATGGAGGTTCTCATTTTATTCATGGAGGTTTTAGAAAAACTCTTGCTAAGTATGGTATTAATCATAGAATTGCTTCGCTTATCACCCTCAAACTAGTGGTCAAGTAGAATTATCAAATAGAGAGATTAAAGCTATTTTAGGAAAGACTGTTAATAAATCTAGGAAGAATTGGGCTAGCAAATTGAAAGAAGCACTATGGGCTTATAGAACTGCTTATAAAAATCCTATGGGAATGTCACCTTATAAAATGGTTTATGGAAAAGCTTGTCATTTACCTTTAGAACTAGAGCACAAAGCTTATTGGGCTGTTAGAGAACTAAATAAAGATCCTAAATTAGCCGGTAATAAGAGGTTGTTGCAATTAAGTTCTCTAGATGAATGGAGAAGTGAAGCTTATGAAAATGCTAAACTCTTTAAAGAAAAAGTTAAGAAATGGCATGATAGAAGGATCATCAAAAGAGAATTTAATGTTGGAGATCAAGTTCTATTATATCGGTCTCGTCTCAGATTCTTTGCAGGAAATTACTCTCAAAGTGGGAAGTACCATATGTTGTTGAGGAGGTGTATCGTTCAGGAGCAATTAAAATTAGCTCTCTCCAAGGCAATTCCACACAAGTGGTGAATGGACAAAGACTCAAGCATTATATCTCGGGTGATTCTTATAATGTTGATGTTGATATTATTCAAGTAGAAACACCGGAGGCTTTCATCAAAGGACAAATTGACAGTCCGCCAGAACTGGACTTTGAATAGGTAACAGCAGTAATAAAGAGTCCGCGTTTACCTTTCCGAACATTATTTCTGCTGTTTTCAGAAAATATGAAAAATTACGAGTTCGAAACGGAGTGGAAAGGACGCACGAGGGCGTGCCCCCATAGGCCGGCGCGCCGACTGGGCCCGCGCGACCTATGGTCTGGCCGCCTCGCCCTTCCCGACTGGTTCGATCCGAACCTTCCTTTTGTCGTAAATTTTTTGCTATATAATCCCCGGACCCCTGGAGGTCCGTAATATCGTTTTCTCGTCGTGTTTGTTTCGAGCTGTTTTCCAGATCTGCTTCGGATCTAGATCCATCATGTCTTCGTCGGGAACTGAAGGACAACTTCTTTGAGGACGTCGTCAACCGTACATGAACGAGAAGATGCACCCCAAAGAGTTGCAGCTCGTGGATGGAGAGTTGCAGATCAAAGATGTCCAGGATCCTAAGGGAGAAGGGAGTTTGGAAGACAGGATGGAGAAACTGGAACAAGAGGTTTTCAACTACAAGAAGATGGCTGAGCGTGAAGTGGATATCTTTCACAAGATTGTGTCCGAACTCATTGATGGGCACAAGAAGGAGACTGCAAAGTTGTGGGACGATATCTTCTCACCACGACACCACCAACAAACTCCAAGCTCAACTCTATGATGTTCATAATCAAAACTGTGAGTATGAAAACAGGTTTAAGCGCATAAGTCATGCTGCTAGTTTCAGGTTTATGGAGACCAAGATGTCTTTTGTTGATGGAGGGCCTCTTCCATGGAAGTCTGATGACGACAAAGATTCACCATCATCACCGAAGGAGTAATTCATCATCGGTATTGGCATCCCCTTGGTTTGTTCCAAGCTTGGGGAGTTCCGCGGTATCACATCATCATTACCTTTATCTTTTACTATCAAGTAGTGTCATATCATGAGTAGGGAAGTTATCATATGGAATAGTATGCAATGTGGAAGTATCTCTCTTAGTTAGTTATCTATGTATCCGTTGGTGTGAGTTATCGTTATGGAATATTAATGAGAAGTCTTATCATTTACTTTTTGCACACCTTATTTTAGTTTGCAATCTACATTATATGATTACTCTTGACATAAGTATTGATATCACTTTGGGAGCATCAAGTAAATCTATTTGGTTTTGGCAAACTTAGCATTGGTCAATAGCAACAACACCTTGATGTTTAATAGAAGAGAGAAATACACTTAGATATATTACTATTATCTCTATGCTTAGTATTCTAAAGTTAAAATTGCTTGTGCTTATGAGAAAGATGCATGATTGTTTCTATCATATGTATATTTGTTTGTTTCCTTCAACCTTTATGCTTGCTATCAAACCTTGCTAGCCAAAGAGTATCGAGAGGGAATGCTTCTCATACATCCATAACCTTAGACCAAACATATGCCATTTGTGTCCACCATACCTACCTACTATGGTATTTTCTGCCATTCCAAGTAAATACTTCATGTGCTACCTTTAAATAATTCAAACTACTACTCCTTATTTGTGTCAATGTTTTATAGCTCATGAGGAAGTATGTGGTGTTTTATCTTTCAATCTTGTTGGGCGGACTTTCACCAATGGACTAGTGGCACATCCACTTATCCAATAATTTTACAATAAGAGCTGGCAATGGGATTCCCAGTCCCAAATTAATTAACCAAAATAGACACACCTCCATGGTATGTGATTGTTGGACCCAAGGATTCGGTTAGCCAAGGCTTGAGAAAGCAAAGGTGGGGAGGAGTGTCATCATAAAACTAAAATAAAAAGGCACTCCTTCATGGTATGAGATTGTTGGCAGCACCCGAGGATTCGGTTAGCCATGGTTTGTGAAAGAAAGGTTGGAAGGAGTGCCACACAAAAACAAAAAATAAAATGGGAGCCGCTCTTTGAGAGTTTGTGGCAAGGGGGTTAGAGTGCCCGCTACCATTCGTTGACAACAACAAACACCGCTCAAAATCTTACTTTTATTCTCTTTATATGATTTCAAAACTTGAAAAGCTCTATCACATGATTTAATCCCTGCTTCCCTCTGCGAAGGGCCTGTCTTTTACTTTTATGTTGAGTCAGTAAACTTATTTCTCTCTATCTCAAGCAAGCAATTGAGTTGTTGTGAACCAATCATTTATGCTATGATTCAGTTGATCATGTCTTTTATACTTTCTTGTTTAGTACCAATTTTATCTGAATGAATATGACTTTGAAGTTATCAATGATTATGAGGAGATTGTTATGCTTAAATATGAAGGCTCAGCTATAAATTCTAATATGAAAGCTTTGCTTAGAAGTACAATCCGTTAGTAGTTCTCTGACCAAGAACAAGTTTGCCATCACCAACTATGATTTCTTATGCACCTTTACTTGTGATTTCTCTTTTTATTTCGAGATGAGTTATATGAGGAAGTTGTTTACTAGAATGTCTTGTGTGAATGAATATGATGCTTCTTGTCCGTATTTTATTTATCGACTCTTCACTCCATAAACATGTGGTCTTGTTTATCGAGCTCGTTTCGCTTGGGGACAAGCGAGGTCTAAGCTTGGGGGGTTGATACGTCCAATTTGCATCACTATTTTGTATCATAATTTGCTGTTATTCATTGATATATTTCATATTGGGACACAATACTTATGTTATTTCATCTATTTTGCATGTTTCATCATCATTGGAGGATCAAGCAATCCGATTCCTGGAAAAAGCACCGTCAACGCAATATTTCGGAAGATCAACGTGGAAGGGAATTTCACGTAAATTCCTATTTTTCCATGACGGAGGAGCCGAAAGGGAAGAAGAGAGGAGCCATGGGCCTGTCAGGGCGGCCCATGGCCCGCACCCTATGCTCAACCCCCACGCTCTTTCGCCTCCTCTTTTCGCACTCCTTCGTCCCGAAAACCTAAGCCAGAGAGGACCTCACGAGGGGTTACAGGCCTCGCGGGGAGAACACCGAGAGAAAGAGCTCTCCGGCGGGCCGCAGGGAAATTCCCTCCCGGAGGGGGAAATCGACGCCATCGCCATCGTCATCGAGGGACATCATCTCCATCATCATCATCATCATCTCCACCATCTACACCGCCATCACCACCGCTGCACCTCGTCACGCTGTAACAATTCGGGTTAAATCTTGATTGTTTGATAGGGGAAACTCTCGGTGTTATTCTATACTTGTTGTAGATGCTATTGAGTGAAACCATTGAACCAAGGTTTATGTTCAGATTGTTATTCATCATCATATCACCTCTGATTGTATTCCATATGATGTCTCGTGAGTATTTCGTTTAGTTCTTGAGGACATGGGTGAAGTCTAAATGCTAGTAGTGAATTATGGTTGAGTAATATTCAATGTTATGATATTTAAGTTGTGGTGTCATTCTTCTAGTGGTGTCGTGTGAACGTCGACTACACGACACTTCACCATTTATGGGCCTAGGGAGTGCATCTTGTATTGCACTTGCCGGTTGTTTGGGGTTGCCAAGTGACTCGCGATAGGGATGGAGGGATCTCGAGTTTAAGGCTGTGGTTAGATTTATCTTAATTACTTTCTTTAGTTGCGGTGCTTGCAAGGGGTATAATCACAAGTATGTATTAGTCCTAGGAAGGGCGGTGCATTAGCATAGGTTCACCCACACAACACTTATCAAAACAATGAAGATTATTAAACCATGAAGCGAAAACTTGACTAAAATCCCCGTGTGGAGAATCTTATATAAGTAAAAAACCGGCTTTCCTGTGCTAAGGATTGGGCCACTCGCTGCATTTCTCTCGCATTTTATTTACTTGTACTTTATTTATCAAAAATACCCCCGAATTGTGTGAGCATTTACAGTGAATCCTCCATCGAAACGCCAACACCTTCGCTCCTCGTTGGGATCGACATTCTTACTTATCGAAGATACTACGATACACCCCCTATACTTGTGGGTCATCAGCTGCGCGGACGCAGTTCTCCTCGGCCGCTCACAGCACAGCCGTCTTCTTTGCATTACTTCCAGCTGGCGCTGCAGCCTTTGGGCCGCGCACGGCGTGCCTCGGCTCGCGAGCTGTAGACGTTGCACTGGCAGGCCATTGAAGGCGATATGGCGTCGGAGCCTTTTAAATGGACGCTGCCGGCGTATTTCACGACCAAACCATTGCCAAATCTCACAGTATCCACCCCACCGTACGCCTGATCCTCCCGCAGATCCGACGCCATGGGAAAGAAATGGTGGCCGTTCCGCAAGATGAAGAACGACCAGGAGGCTAGCGGCTCGCGTTCCGGCAAGAAGGCACGGGTCGGCCGGTACGTCCGCGTTGACCTCGCGCGGCAGCTATGGGAGGAAAACCGCCCTGTGCCATGGCCGGGCGCGAACTTGCCGGGAGGGGGCTGGTACCTGAACTCACGGCGCGTGCCGGTCCCCCCCGTGCCGCGCGAGGGCCGAGAGCGGCGGGACGAGGTGCGCCGCCGCCGAGCGATCTTGCCGCCGGATCTGCGTTTCTTTCCCATGGCGTCGGTGGGGTGGATACTGTGGGATTTGGCAATGGTTTGGTCGTCGAAATGGCCGCCGGCAGCGTCCATTTAAAAGGCTCCGACGCCATATCGCCTTCAATGGCATGCCAGTTGCAACGTCTACTAGCTGCGCACGCTCGCGAAGCCGAGGCACGCCATTAACGCGCCCCGCAGGCTGCAGCGCACAGCTCGGAAGTGCGCAGAAGACGGCGTTTGTGCCGCTGCCGCGGGCCCGTGCGAGGACCGAGCGGACACTTTGCGCGTCCGCGCAGCGTCCGCCGAGACGCAAACCTGGCGCATATTTGGGCCAGGTTTGCGTCTCTGCGGACGGCCCGTTCACTTTGCGTCGCGCCGCTGGAGGTGGTGTGCGACACATTTTCGGTCACGGCGGATACAAACGGTCGCTCAGCGTCCGTTTGCATCGCGCCGCTGGACTGACGCACGGCCTCTTTCACTTTCTCACTCGCTCGATCCCATGTTTGCGTGATGGTGATAGAATCGCCTGCGTTGTCACTGGGTCGCCACGGTCGCTGTTGCCACCACGCACACCCTATATCGCTCACCTCGCTCCGCTCTACCTTCCTATCCAACTAAGTTTCGCCCCTCTCTCTCGGAATCTCTCTCTCACGACCCAACCCTATATAGGGTTTGGACGCCATGGATGCACCGCTGAGCTCTAGAGGTCAGTGGCCTCCCATGGCGTCCCTACGATGTTTGTATGGTCGCGCTGGTATTGGCGTGGCATGACACAAGTCGAGAAACCCAAGTGGGTGCTCCATGTGCTGCCATGCCGTGTACTAAATATTCTCGAAGTTTTGTGCTGACAACATCGACCACGTTGTTTGGTCATGACTGAACCCGAATTAATTGGATACCGAATTTGAAATAGATCGAAATACAACGACAATTTTTCGGTCTTGATTGAACGCCCACCCCTAGGGCTCACAGTGATTCGATCCTAACAAAGCTAGGGATTTAGTGTTCATTCAACAGAGGAAATTACACCCTTCACAATGGTGTTACGGATCAACCAAGATGATCACGAGCGGACCAATTCGAACTTACTTTGGTGGGGTGGATACCCTTTTGGATACTAATTTGCGACGACCCCGTATGGGAATCAAGCGCGCAAAGTGTCCGCTCGGTCCTCGCACGGGCAGCGGCACAACTGCTTCGTCTTCTGCGGCATTACTTCCGATCGTGCGCTGCATTTTGCAGGGCGCGTTAATGGCGTGCCTCGGCTTGCGAGCGTGCGCAGCTAGTAGACGTTGCCAGGCCATTGAAGGCGATATGGCGTCGGAGCCTTTTAAATGGACGCTGCCGGCGGCCATTTCGACGACCAAACCATTGCCAAATCCCACAGTATCCACCCCACCGACGCCATGGGAAAGAAATGCTGGCCGTTCCGCAAGACGAAGAACGTTCCGCAAGACGAAGAACGACCAGGAGGCTAGCGGCTCGCGTTCCGGCAAGAAGGCACGGGTCGGCCGGTACGTCCGCGTTGACCTCGCGCGGCAGCTATGGGAGGAGAACCGGCTGTGCCATGGCCGGACGCGAACTTGCCGGGAGGGCTGGTACCTGAACTCACGGCGCGTGCCGGTCCCCGTGCCGCGAGAGCGGCGACGAGGTGCGCCGCCGCCGATCTTGCCGCCGGATCTGCGGGTGGATCAGGCGTACGCGCTGAACTCCTACAACTGGATTTCATTCGGGACGTGGGAGTTCGACGCGCGCCGCCGCGCTGGCTATCTCGGCGACGTGGACTTCTTCAACCGAGAGATCGCCGCATAAGAAGAAGAGAACGACGACGAGGACGCGGACGAGAACGTCGACTACGACCACGACGACGGCGGGCCGGCGTGGGATCCGGAGACCCAGCCCGGACCTTCGGGATGAGGCCATTGCCATGGCACTGGCCAACACGCGCAGACGAGCTCAACGAGCTCGCTTTGTGGGAGGGCTCGCAATCCATCGAGTCGGGTCGCAGCGGGAGGCCGCGATCTCCAACGCCGACGCCCAACGATCGCGCGCTCGCTCCGGCGTGGGATCCGGCCACACCTCCATATGCTGCGGTACCTCCTCCACCGCCGGCGTACGAGCTTCCATGGCCGACGCCGGAGTTCATTAACCTCGTCGGCACGACGACCAGTAGGCAGCAGCAACTTTTAGGACGCCTTTATGGATTTTTTATGTTTTTTTATTAATGTAAATTATGGTTGCATGAATAAAAAAATAATGCGTCGCGCAGCTGGAGCCACCCTCGACGCAAACGGACGCCCGGACGATTTCGTCCATTTCGGCCGACGCAAACGGACACGACGCGTCCGTTTCAACGTCCGAAATGCGTCGCGCCGCTGGAGATGCCCTTATCGCTCACGCAACGGTTCACTACTGGCTCCCACATGCCGCGGGCCAACGATTCGCTATTGGGTCCCAAGCAGCGGTCTCTGCTTGCCGCCTGGTCCTACCTGAAAGGGCCTAGACTAAAATGTCTTGACATGATGGAGACGGCAACACTTGCAGAATGAGTCCTTACACATAGATTAGGAGCAAAACTGAGCACCACTCGCAACTGAGGGCAAAACTGAGGCCTCTGAGGCCAATCCGATAATTGACCCTAAAAATAAATAGGAGATCAAAACTAGTCAAACAAATAAAATAAAATACATCAGAAAGATAAAATGTGAATAATCCAAAAATAAAATTTGTTTGAATATTAAAAATATTTTTGTTTGATAATTGTTTGAGATATTTAAATACATAAATAAGGGAGTTCAAAAGTAAAACTCAAATTCAAACTCAACTAACAATCCAAAAATCTAACTTGAGTGTTATTAAATAACATTAAAACAAACAAAATTATGGATATATGAAAAATCTAAGAAATTTATACAGATATATGACAATTCTAAAATGAAATTTAAAAAGATATGTGAAAATCGTGAAGTGAAAATAAAATGAAACCTAAGAGCCAAAATTCAAGAGACAAGCTTAATACAATTTATGAAACCCTATTGAGTGAATTTATTCTAAGAAAATAATTTCATCACCTAATAAACCATTAATAAAAAGCGGAGTCTTTTTCCAAATAAAAATAACCAGGAGCTTAGCATGTGATAGGCAGTGGAAAAAAGGAATGCACGGCTTAGCACGGGCAGGAGCGCACGGCTTTCCTTCGTCAAAGTCGGTTATTTTTTGTGGACGCTAAGCGTCGGTGGGCTGGTACTTAGCCCAAAATCGGTTGTTCGTGGACATCCAACGTTCACAACAAATGCAACACATTTTTATGGTTTGACCTCCTCGTTTCCTGCAAAATTGACCTGCAGTCCCAGGTTTTGCCACTTAAACCGAAAAGTATGTAACTTTGGCTCTGTCCTTCTATATATTTACAACAAATATGCCACCGTGCTGATTTATCGTATTACAACAAAAAAAAGTGACGCACGTATACAAAAAATATATAATATGACAATAAAAAGTTCGAGTCTTTGTAAAAAAAGTAATGTTACAATAAAGTGCTTAAACCAACAACTTTTTTGTGCATATGTATTTACAACAAAAGTCGCAAACATTATCCACAAAAACCACTGACTATTACAACAAAAATTTATGCCTTGCAAAAAATGCAAAAGTGGTTAAGAAATAATTACTTTATTACAAATTAAATTGAACAAAAAATCATCATCTATTTTTTATAAAAGTTGCAAACAATTACAACAAAAAATCAGTGTTTTCAAACAATTAAAAGTGGTCACAAAACAATTAATTTACTACAGATTGAATTACAATAAAAATCATCAACTATTTCTACAAAAGTCGCGAGCAATTACAACAACAAAAAATGACATAGAAAGAAGCGAGTCTTTAGCTGGTCTTCGGATCAACTCCTGTGATAGAAAAATGTCGGCGTCCAATCTAAGACGTGATTTAAAAAAAACCTTCAGTTACAGCCTAACGAGCCTTAAAACCTAGCTGGACCATGACGAAGAGATGTTCGCACGATTGCTCGCTCTATATGACCGATTGCTCGCCAACGATCTGTCAAATCATAAGCATTTTCTTGTTACAATTAAACGCATGCAACATCGAAATAATCGGCAGGCCATGTCTCATCAGTTTAGCGTGGTCGCTACACTACAAGCTCTCATGCATGGACTAAAGCAGCCAGAAGTAGCTAGCTATGCTCGACGCGCGCGGGTGTATAGGCATGTGCATATGCAGCAAGCTAAGAGCATGTCTAACAGACCCCCTATTTTTCTGCCCTGTAAAACGCGAGTAGAGGGCCCTGTCTCAAAAAAACTTGTAACGCACGAACCATTCCGTCTAACAGACCCCATATTTTACCCCGTATTTTTGAAAATTACAAAACCTGGGAAAATTCATAGATGGTCATCACGTTCATATACAGATCATAGATAGAGATTTACAAAATTGCGCGATCCTACTGGATCGCGACTTCTACAATGCCGCCTAGTCGTCGAGGATGACGATTTTCGCAGTGGCGGCGGCCTCCCGCGCCTTCATCTCCTCGACGGCGGCGATGGCCTGCGCCGCCTCCTCCGCCTCTGCCCGAGACTTGTCGGTGGCCTCCTTCATGGACGCGGCCACCGCCTCCAAGTAGAGGGGGTCCTCCCCCTCCTCCGCCTCCTCTTCCTCGTCGCCGGCTCGCGGCGCTCCGCCGTTGGAGCTCCCCTCCCATGCGGCCTTCCACGCCCGCTGCTGCTCCCACTCGCTGCGCCATTTGTCGAAAGCGCCACCGCTCATCGGCTTCAGCGGCAGGTCGACCTTGTAGTAGCGGCCGCCCGCCGCGAAGTCGCGGAGCGTCGGCGGCACCCATTCGGCGCCGGCGTACTTGCACGCCGCATGCCGACTCCCGGCGGCGGAGACCTTGCAGTGGCGGCGCCACGCCTCCTCCATCGTGTCCGGCGAGCGGGATCGCTTCGATCCAGCGGCGGGCGAGGCAATACTCCGCCGATGTGCGCTCATGGCCGGCGGCGGTGCAAGCGGCTGCGAATTGCTCGCCGGAGTGTGTGCGGGGAGGCGGCGACGCACGGCGGGGATAGGGTTACGAGTGAGGGGTTGGACCCTCACTCGCACCTTCACCCAGTATTTGTAGGGGGCGGCGGGGTGGGTTTGACGGGCCCCGTATTCCGCCGATACAGGCCGGCCCGAATACGGGGCCTGCTTGACGGCCCAAAATGCCCTCACCTTGTATCCCGCCAAAATTATAAGGGAAGCGCACGTTTTGAGGGGCCTGCTAAAGATGCTCTAACTTATGCAGGTGGAGAGAAGGTGGGTGCACGCGCCGCGGCGCACGACCGATTTTTGCCCCGGATCAGTCGGCCGGCCGCAAGCATTTTCCCTTTTTCTTTTTTAGTTGAGATTCTGCTGATTGGTCTGCTTGGCCAGTTTGTGTTTTCGTGGTTGCAGGTGCTTCTGAAGTCTGAACTGGTCAGGTCGAACGTTCGCCCGTCAATTCTTATTCCGCCTCCCCCTTCCATTATGTGCATCCAACGGACTCCGATCCGACTTCGAGTAGTGCCAGGGACGCACGCGGCTGTAAACGAGCCCCTTTATATACACACCCAGACCTAGAGGAAGAGCACCACCGATGGATCTGACTGCAAATTAATTCCCAAAAATTATCCTCAGACCGATAGAAACGAAAAATTATCGAAGATCATGAACTGCTTGAAGAACACGCGGTCCCTCCTCTCCCAGATCATACTACGAAATAATGCACCGCCGGCCGCTCGGTGCTACCACGGCCACGCGGCCCCGCAGCGGCTGATGCAGGATTTAGGCTCGATCCGAGGCTCCGCCGATATCAAGGCTGCCTGCCGTCGACTGTCCACGTCTCCGCGGAGCTTCGTCCTACGGTGGTACCACGACCCTCGGAAGGTCGCTGCGGCGACGGCAATCACCTTGAGCGCCACGGTGATGGCAGCCTGCAGCCGCTACGATCGGGAGATCGTCCCCTGCACCTATCGCTCCCACTTAGTCGTTTACTCCCATCAGGAAGAGCGCGACCTCTCCGACTCTTTTTTCGCTGAGCACAAGGCTGAGCTTGTCGAAAAGAACATGATCGTCGACCCGCACGACCCCAGAATCGCCCGTGTGCGTCTCGTCGCCGAGAGGATCGTCCACGCTGCCCACCGTGGCCTCGGCCTCTATGACACCAACGACGCCCCCATGCTCCGCGTCACCCAGAAGCGTCGGAGATGGGGAAAAGCGCGGCCAAACACGAGTCATCTCAATGGGATCAAATGGGAAGTGACAATTGCCAAAGATCTCAATCCAAATGCAGGACTCACGCCCAGTGGCCAAATTTTGGTCACCACTGGATTTCTTGACCGGTATAAGACTGATGCTGAGCTTGCCGTAGTTCTTGCGCATGAGGTAGGCTCTAATTTTTCCTTTTCATTAATGGGCTAGCGCTATGTGTAATTCTGGGTCAATCTGACATTGTGTTTTTTATTTTCAAGGTTGGACACATCATTGCAAGGCAATGCGCGGATATCTACGACATCCACTGGTTACTGCACAATATCTTCTCTCGCAGGTGTGCATTTCATCTTGATCCTGGTTATTTATGCTACGCATGTGGTACATGAAAATTTATGCTCTATGATCACAAAGTGAGTGGCCTGCCACATTAAACGAGGAGGCAGCGTCCGGATCATGTCGGATAACTTAGAGCAAGTATAATAAATTTTAGTATATTAATGTTTAGTAGGAGGAGAGATAAGAGAAGAGAAAAGGTAAGTGGCCTTATGCAAAAGCTAGCTCTTGCACGTGCTCATTGTCACTTTGTGAGAGTGAAATATGGGTCATATATCAATAAAGTAGTACATTTTTTGTATCTTACTATTGTACATGTTGACTACTACTATATAGTACTACTATATAGCTAGCTATAGATCGGAAATTCAATTCGGCTCCCGGGTGCGTATGCTCCCTATACCAAAACATTATATTTCGAGTTGTCGAAAAATTTTGACAAAAAATTCTATGTGTACATCTCCATAATATATGAGCATTTCAAGTTTCATGAAAAATTAATACTTTTTGTGGTCTATGTAAAAAAAGATTTATCTTGTAAAAAACATTATTTTTAGCACTGAGTTTTGTCTTTTTACACACGTCACATGACAAGTCTATTTTTTATGAAACAACTTTGTGAGCTTGTAGCACGTGAAGATGTACGTGCGAATTTTTCGTTCCAATTTTTTTGAAATTCAAAATTTGTGTAAGATGAATTTCAAAATAAAGGGAGCATATGCTCCCATGTTCCAAAACACCACTCCCGCTATAGATGACATAACCATGTCTTATAGCCAACACTTGACTCTACTAGTATTAAACTTGCTCTTACACACTAGGGACTTTCACTTAATACCTAGTACAAACTAGGGATTTTCAGTAAAAGCTGTGGGGTCAGCTGACCCCAACGGCTTACACGTAGCATCCTTTATGTGAAACTAAGATTACACTTCTCAGCCATGCTAATATTGGGTCAATGCTCTTTTAATTATATCAAAAAGAAAAGGCTGCAAGGTTAAGTGCATGCTTGGCCTTCGTTATTTGCATAAAATTTTCTTTTAAAATTCCAGTGAGATGTATTTCTAGGGCGGCCAGTAGTAATTGACTAATCACAAAGTACTAGTTTTGGTCCATCTAGAATAAGAAATGAGCCAGCTCCCTTCTACAGATGGAACTTGCTGAGTTTTGCCAATTTCTAATTACTCTAGCTTGTACGCCAACGGCGCCGTTCAATTTTTGAGTGCATCTTTACAAAACCGATTGTCCCTTTTCCAGCATTAGCTTGTGCGCTCCATTACGTCTTCTTTATTAATATATTGGACATATGCAACTGATTCATGTTAATTAGAGGCATTTCACATAATGTTGTATGTGTATGTAGGAGGGAGATAGAGGCGGATTATATTGGAATCTTGCTACTCGGTGCTGCTGGTTTCCATCCACAATGGGCCCTTGTAGTCTTGGAGAAGGCAGCAAAGGTTGAAACAACTTCTTTCAACTATCTTAATCCAAAGAAACGATTGCAGCTTTTATCTGAAGCCAAGACCATGAATGAAGCGCTGGAATTGTATAGAGAAGTTATTGCCATGGATAAAGTAACTGACCGGTATTTTCGGTAACCATATTAGAGATATCTCCTACCGTCTGGCTCTCCCCTACCTTGCCAATTGTACCATACGTCCATACCATGCAAAAGAGGTGCCGTTTTGGATGAATTTCATGCACTAGTACATATCTGTTCTTTTAAGGTCCCCAATTGTACACAGAAGGTCCTATCTGTGTGCTGTATGGAAAACCGTGTATGCCCATTAAAAACACCGCAGCGACATGAAGTTGGTAGAGGTCTCCATCATGACGTGGCGACGTGAAGAAGGTCCGGTGCCTCTCTCTTGGTGGCGGATATCGAGTATCTCCCAAAGACCGCGTGCGGGCTCCCTGCTAGACTAAATGACCAAGAAGCTGAAGAACGTTGCTGCAATACTCGAAAAATAAATATTTTATTTTATTAGTGTCTTCTTCCACTTGTAAACATTCTCATCTATCTCAAATTTTTAGCCTACTTTGTTGTTGTTTGGTATTGCCATTTGGATTTCCTTTCTCAAATATTTCCTAAGATTCTTTGAATTAATTTTTCACTTTTGAAATCATCTATTGTTAACTTTCTCTTCAAATCACAAAGCATAAATATTGAAAACTGAAATCCTAAATTCTAACACTTCATGAACCACACTTTCAAGCTCCACCGAAAATACCAGAACCTCTCCTACACCTATACATTCTACCCATGCAAAAAATAATGCATACTCCACAGCAAGATTTTCAAAATGAAGATATTTCCTACAATGACAATTTGATCTTACAATGCCACGGCTATACATAGAGGATCATCATCAATATTATATTAGAAGGGGTGCTCATAGAAATTTGTGTGTTACCATTGTTAGGAGTTGGAGATGGGTAGCTACTCCATTCTTCCTCCACTTGTTCTTCTTTATCCTCTTCTTGGGGTTGCATGGGCATCCCCAAGCTTATGCTTTTGTCATTCTCCTTCTCTTGTTCTTCCTTAGCACTCTCAACATGATTTCTTCCATTCAAAATATTAGTACATAAGGAAATATTCAAGCTTCTAACATAGTTATCTAGCATATCCTTCATATATTTGCGGGACTCATGAGAAATCTCCATAGCATATTTCATTATGTAATATTTTTTATGGTTTTAATATTATAGGCAAGGTAATGGAAGTAAACAAGCAATGCAAACAAGAATAGTAACCTACTGCTATGCTCCCCGGCAACGGTGCCAAAAAAGTATCTTAATAACCCCCAAGCGTAGTGGATCACCGCAGTACAATTCGATAAGTATTTGAGTGTCGAACCCACGAGGAGCTGAAGGTAAATTATATTCTCTAAATCCCAATAACCCAATTATATGGCCTTCTATGCAAATCTAGGATCTATAGTGTGTTTGTGTGCGTGAAGAGGTTTCTACTATAAAACTATAAGTGCTGAAATTAAAATGCAAGAAGTACAACTAAAGAAAGAAAATAAAGTATAGTGAAGTGAGGTGAAGTAACGTGGAGTAACTCAAGGGACTAAATGTTCAGGAAAATTGCGGTTTCATTTGTGCGGTTGGCACAATTAGTGAAGCTCGGTAGTCTTTTTAGCGTTTGTTCTAGAGAGGAGCCACAGATAGGTGTAGCCCTAGATATGAGCAAATACACCCCTAGTGATTGATCCCAAGACCAGTTAAGAGCAAACAAGGAAATTATTAAGACATATTCCAACCACGGCTGTAAGTTTAAAGGTCCACATAGTTATACCCCACGTTGATTAACCATATAGTAATAGAACATGAATCTAAGAATCGTGACATGGTTTCTGTCAAGCTCCAGTTGTCCCTCCTCATATCATCATGCAACGGTGACAACTTCATGTATTCCCCAACATATTTGTGCACTCATATATTAGTACAAGAGATCATCATATAATATAGCAAGTACTTATATGCAGCCATCAACAAATTATCTCACAATTGCCAAGAACAAGTTACTACTCAAACAAGGACATAGAAACACAATAGATCATGGGAAATGACAGATTGAAATACACATCATGTTTGCCAAGAGATTACAGTAGGGAGATGATGGAGAGGTGCTATGGATGTTGATGAAGAGGTGCAGCCCAAGGTGGAGATGGAGTGTATATGTGTGATCCAAATATAGTCATGCATACTAACAAAGAGATTTTGCATAACATCTATTGTCATGCCTGCCCATTTTACCGGAGGCAACTTGGAACTACATGCAATTAAGGTCCATCCTTTTGAATAGCCCAGAACATTAACACTTCAAGAGCACACAATATCCTGAAACTATCACATATTCCCCTTGTTTTTTTTCTAACTGTCACTTTAGGGTTCGCAGGTTCAACATAATAATAGACAATAAACTTTGCATATGGGTATCAAACTCATATATATATATGATGGGTCAATAAAATTCCAGTACTTAAATCATGTCACTCGGGTCCTAGCGACAAGCATTAAACATAGCAAAGGTATACCAACACTCATACATGAATATCCTCAAGACTAATACCTCAAATCTCGATACATATGGATGATTACATGATCAATCTCATCCAATTCCCTTACACCTCACATGCCTACAGAGAACTACTCACACATGATGATGGAAACATGGTTGTTGGTGATGGCATTGGTGGCGATGACGGTGGAGAAGACCTCGAAACCCCCCTCTCCAGTGTGGAGAGTATGATCAATCTGACCCCCGAAACGAAGATCGTGGTCATGGCGGCTCTCTGTTTCGCGAAAGGCTACGTGCTTGTGGCCAGGTAGGTTTTTAGGGTATATAAAGGGGTATGTGAAAGGAGAGGACGGGGCGATGCTCTAGGTCCAAAATAGCCCAGGTGGAGTGCCCTATGCAGGGGCGCGCCACTGGTGCTTTTTTGGACTTCGTGGCCCCTCTCGTGTGATTCCAAAGCTCCAGACCCCTTATTTCAGTGAAACAAAACCCGTGGTATTTTTTCTCGATTTTATTTTCTGCGAAAATAGACAGAAAGAAGACTTGTGATGACCCACAAGTATAGGGGATCGCAACAGTCTTCGAGGGAAGTAAAACCCAATTTATTGATTCGACACAAGGGGAGCCAAAGAATATTTGTAAGCCTTAACAGCGGAGTTGTCAATTCAGCTGCACTGGAAACAGACTTGCTCGCAATAGTTTATCAAGAGCAACAGTTTTATAGCAGTAGAAATAGAAGCAAGTGTAATAAAGACAAGTAGTGATTATAGTAAACAGCAGGATTAAAATACTGTAGGCATAGGGATGGATGAACGGGCGCTGCATGGATAAGATAACTCATGTAATAATCAAGACCAGGCATTTGTAGATAATAATAAAACGGTATCCAAGTACCAAACAACTATAGGCATGTGTTCCGTATATAGTCGTGCGTGCTCGCAATGAGAAACTTGCACAACATCTTTTGTCCTACCAGCCGGTGGCAGCCTCTAGGGAAACTACTGGTAATTAAGGTACTCCTTTTAATAGAGTACCGGAGCAAAGCATTAACACTCCGTGAACACATGTGATCCTCATATCACAGCCTTCCCCTCCGGTTGTCCCAATTTTTGTCACTTTGGGGCCTCGGGTTCCGGACAGCAATATGTGTATACAACTTGCAGGTAAGATCATAAAACAATGAATATCATCATGAATCAATAACATGTTCAGATCTGAAATCATGGCACTCGGGCCCTAGTGATAAGCATTAAGCATAACAAGTTGCAAAAAAGTACCAACAACGGATACTAGGCACTATGCCTAACAATCTTATGGCTATTACATGAACAATCTCATCCAATACCTACCATCCCCTTCAGCCTACAGCGGGGAAATTACTCACACATGGATGGGGGAATCATGGATGGTCGATGGAGAGGCATCGGTGGCGATGATGGCGATGATCTCCTCCAATTCCCCGTCCCGGCAGGGTGCCAAAACGGAGTTTCTGATCCCGAGTTTCGCGATGGTGGCGGAGTTCTGGACGTCTTCTGGAAAAGTGGTCGAACCTCCTCGCGTTTTTAGGTCAAGGGCTTTAAGTAGTCCAGAGGGGAGCTTCGGGGGCTGGTCGAGGCGACCTCACCATAAGGCGGCGCGCCTAGGCCGCGCCGGCCATGGTGTGAGGCCGTGGGCCTCGGCTTGCCCTTCTTGCTCCGTGTGTCTTCTGTAAAAATAGGCCCTTTGCAATTATTTTCGGGATTTTCCTGAAAGTTGATTTTCTGCACAAAAATAAGACACCAGGGCAATTCTGCAAAACAGCGTTAGTCCGTGTTAGTTGTATCCAAAATACACAAATTAGAGGCAAAACAATAGCAAAAGTGTTCGGGAAAGTAGATATACGTTTTGGACGTATCAACTCCCCCAAGCTTAGCTTATTGCTTGTCCTCAAGCAATTCAGTTAACAACTGAGTGCGATAAAAGAACTTTCATGAACACATTTGCTCATATGATGTAAATATTCTCATTATATGGACAAATACTTAGGCAATTCATAATAAGATAAATGCAAATAAAGTCATCTAATAGTTATGTCAATCATGAAAAAGATACCAACAAACTAATAATAAGCATCATGAAACACTTCTATAAGCAGGATTGCAATGCTCATAAAAAGATATGATAAAGTGGTATCTCGCTTGCCCGTATTTGTATAGCAAAACATAAATGCCCATGCACCTCTGAAGTTCATGGGAAGACTAGAAGTAAGGATTATCAAAGATAAAAGCATCAAAATTATACCACGGTTAATCATATTCTGGGAAAAACATATTACACTAAGAATGACAATTATGCTCTCAAGAAGGTGCTCAAAGAAAGGATGGTGACTCAACATAAAAGTAAAAGATTGACCCTTCGCAGAGGGAAGCAGGGATTAACATGTGCTAGAGCTTTTCATTTTTACAACAGAAGTAAAATTGTTTTGAGAGGTGTTTGTTGTTGTCAACGAATTGTAGTAGGCACTCTAAATACCTTGTCAACCAGACTTAAGAGCGGCTCCCATGAAGGACGTTATCTCTACCAACAAGGTAGATCATCCCTCTTCTCTTTTGTTTACACATGTATTTTAGTTTCATTATGGATGACACTCCCCCAACCTTTGCTTTCACAAGCCCGAATCCTCGGGTGCCTTCCAACATTTCACATACCATGGAGGAGTGTCTATTACAAAATTAAGTTGCTTACGATATCAGAGCAAAACATGTGAAGAGAATTATTAACGAAAGTTAATTAATTGGGGCTGGGCACCCCGTTGCCAGCTCTTTTTGCAAAGTTATTGGATAAGCGGATGTATATGCCGCTAGTCCATTGGTGAAAGTCTGACTGACAAGATTGAAAGATGAAACACCACATACTTCCTCATGAGCTATAAAACATTGACACAAATTGAGAAGCACTTTGAAGGTTTTAAAGGTAGCACATGAAAATTTACTTGGAATGGTTTGAAATGCCATGCATAGGTATTTATGGTGGACACTTTGGAATAACTTGGTTTTCAGGGATTTGGAAGCACGAGCAGCATTCCCGCTCAGTACAAGTGAAGGCTAGCAATAGACTGGAAGCGACAATCAATAGAGCAATAACTGTCATAATCATGCTTGCGACAGAATAAAATTAACGGAGGCATAAAAGTGATACAAGAACTCTGAAGCAAAGTAAATCATCGAGGCTTAATTGAATTTTTGTTTAGTCATATGCATGCGTGAGCATGTGCCAAGTCAATCCAATTGAATTATTCAGAGGAGGATACCACAATGTCATACCTATCTATGAATAAAACAATGAAGCAAATATTTATGACATGCTACCCATATTAATAAATTGGAGCTAAACATGAGAGATCATGAACTACTAGACGTTCATTAAATGACATATACCTCACATGAACCAACTAAGTATGCTCACATGGATGAGTATATGTACAAAAATGAAAACAAATAGAGTTCATACCAGCCTCTCACCACAGTCGAGTTGTCGTAGATCGTCATTATTGCCTTTCACTTGTGTGGTTGAATAATATGGAATGAAAACCAAGCTCGAACCACCGGAGACCGCTGAACTCCCTAATAAACTTTACAAAACCGAAGAAGAACAACAAATATTTTTGGCGTTTTTGATATTACAGTCACCGAACGAAAGTAAAATCTTTTTGGATTTTCTCATAGCAAACCAACGATAGTAAATAAAGCAAAATAGGAACAAGAAACCAAACAAACAAATGATAAAGAGAAACAACAGAAATATTTTTGGTCTTTTTGTGTTTTAGAAAAGAAACAAAGCAAAAAACAAGAGAATGAAAACTAAAAGAATCACAGAAAAGCAAAGTGGCAGAAATCTGCCAAAACTTGACAGCAGTACAGTAATCATTTTTTACGAAAATCTTCTGCTGTTCAACTCGAAAAGTGCTCCACTAATGAAAGTTAGATAATAACCTGGGGAACATGCACAAAAATTGGCAACTCAAAATAACGTTCTGGCTACGCACAGAAATTTTTTCAGTATCAGTCCAGAATCTGTTTTTAGACAGCACTTCCCCAAATATCATCTTCCTCATATTAGAGGCAATCATCGGCACACAAATGAAATAAAAAGTAAAAGTAAAGATTACAACAGTAGTAACAACCTTCAAAACCTAAAATAAGAACCTACTGAAATAAAAATAACCGAAAGAGAAACAATCAAAAGAAGCAAAACAAGTATATACAAATGACCGGCAATTGTAATATGCAATGAATGAGTGATGCCGGCATACCTCCCCCCAAGCTTAGGCTTTTGGCCTAAATGGAGGTCAACCCCAGCGAGGGTCAGGGTTCCATGCCGGTGGATCATACATGGCGTGGTCATAATAAGATCTATGTGCAGAAGAGAAGGATGAAGGTTCCACATGCCCAGAATACTGATGTGAAGAACTTGCTGCGTCGGACGGCAAGTCGAGGGGGTCCTTGATGACCCACAAGTATAGGGGGTGTATCGTAGTACTTTCGATAAATAAGAGTGTCGAACCCAACGAGGAGCAGAAGGTGTTGACAAGCAGTTTCGATGAAGTATTCACTGTAAATGCTCACAGACAAGTATTCGGGGGTTTTGATATTGCAGATAAATAAAGTACAAGTAAATAAAATGCGAGAGAAATAATTGCAGCGAGTGGACCAATCCTTTTAGCACAAAGGACAAGCCGGTTTGTTTACTTATAACGACCAAACGTTCTTGAGGACACACGGGGATTTTAGTCTAGTGTTTTCGCTTCATACGGCTGATTAATCTTCATTGTTTTGATAAGTGTTGTGTGGGTGAACCTATGCTAATGCACCGCCCTTCCTATGACTAATACATACTTGTGATTATACCCCTTGCAAGCATCCGCAAATACAAGAAAGTAATTAAGATAAATCTAACCACAGCCTTAAACTCGAGATCCTGCTATCCCTCCGCACCGATATACTAACGGGGTTTAGGTTTCACTCCGGCAACCCCACAATTAGCAAACGAATACAAGATGCATTCCCCTAGGCCCATAAAGGTGAAGTATCATGTAGTCGACGTTCACATGACACCACTAGAAGAGTAACACCACAACTTAAATATCATAACATTGAATACTACTCAACAATAATTCACTAATAACATTTAGACTTCACCCATGTCCTCAAGAACTAAACGAACTACTCACGAGACATCATATGGAACATGATCAGAGGTGATATGATGATGAATAACAATCTGAACATAAACCTTGGTTCAATGGTTTCACTCAATAGCATCAATAACAAGTAGTAATCAACATCGGGAGAGCTTCCCCTATCAAACAATCAAGATCCAACCCAAATCGTTACAGCGGTGACGAGATGCAGCGGTGGAGATGGCGGTAGATGGTGGAGATGATGATGATGATGATGGAGATGATGTCCAGCTCGATGACGATGGCGATGGCGTCGATTTCCCCTTCCGAGAGGGAATTTCCCCGCGGATTCCTGCCCGCCGAGAGCTCTTTCTCTCCGTGTTTCTCCGCCCCGCAGAGCGGCTCACACCCTCCGTAACTCCCGGGGCTTAGGTTTTCGGACGAAGAAGTACGCGAAGGAGAGGCGGCCGAGGGGGGTGGGCCCCTCCCCACAAGGCGGCGCGGCCAGGCCTGGGCCCGCGCGGCCTATGGGGGCCATGGTGGCCCCTCTCGGCTCCTCCTTTTGGCTCCCTTCATCATCTGGAAAATAGGATTTTCCGTATAATTTCCGTCAATTGTTGATCTTCCGAAATATGGTGTCCTGACGGTGCTTTTTCCAGAGAATCCCGACTCCGGTGAATAATTCTTCAATGATCATGAAACATGCAAAATAGATGAAATAACATAAGTATCATCTCTAAATATGAAATATATCAATGAATAAAAAATTATGATATAAAATAGTGATGCAAAATGGACGTATCAGTCCTCGGCCTCCTCCACGCCATCCCCTGCTTGATGGCTGCACCTCTCTATGTATGCATCAAGTTCATCTTCTGTGACCGACCAACCTTCCCTGGAATCAAGGTTAAACAAAGCAGGTGCAGGCAGTCCAACTAGTCTTTCAGTTTTAATTACTCTCCACTTCTTCTTGAAAAAGGTTATCTCATAGGACAAGTTATTCGAGTTAGACCAATTAGAAACAAAGTCATGTTTTATCATGGAAACAATATCAAGTTTCTCTACATAGAGCTGAACATCAAGAGGGTGAGGTTCTACACCATGCATAGCTAGCAAACGAGAGGCAATGAGACCCCCACAAATTCCTCCTTTATCACGGTTAGTAGCAAGCCTAAAAGCTATCAAAGCACCCACATTATAAGTTCTATCACGTTGCAATGCAACAGCTAAGAAAACCAAATCATGGATGGATAACTTATTTGCATTCTTTCTAGCAAGGACGCACTTGGTGATAAAGTAAGCAAAATAGCGAATAGATGGGAGTTGAATACTATGAATTTTACCACTCTCATCTGAGAAACTTCTCCCTTGACAGATCATCTCGTATAGTTCAAGAGTTGCGATGGCAGCCCCCTAATCTTCTCACGCGATCCCCACTGTGGAACTTTAATAGCTGCACAAAAATCATCAAAGGGCAAGTTGATAGTTTTATTGTAGATTTTATATTGAACCATAGGGTTAGGTTGGGACCAATGGTATTCAAAATCCTGCACCACTGACATGGTTAGTTTTGCATATTGGTAATGTTCACCAACAACAAAATCTTCTAACCCCGCATTAGAAATTAGATTTTGAACATCTGAAAAATCCCTGCACTCTTCATGAAATCGGTGCACGGGTAATAGGAGGGGAATACCCCTCTTCACGGTGGACTCTCATAACTTCATGCACCTCCAATTCATGTTGATTGAGTTTATGTTTATTCCACTCCATTTTCTGAAATTTTTCAACAAACATTTATGAAATCTGATTTTGAGACATATACATGAGGGAGACTACTATAGGAACTTGATAGAGTACTAAACATGCATCTAAACTCATTTCTACAACTTAAATCAAGCATGCAAACTCACTTAACATGTCACCTACAGCAGCAAATTACTCAAGATATACTCAACTAAACAAAATTCTATTTGGATAATCGGAGGAGTCACATACCAGAGAACAAATGCTCCAAATCTCAGCAGCAAAGATGGGATGAGCAAGGAGATCGAAAATTTCGAGCAAGAACAGCAAGAAACTCGGGTTTGAACAATGGTGTCGTGTTTTCCCGTGGAAGAGAGTGGAGTGGTAGGTGGATGAGTGAGTGGAGGGCCAGGTGGGGCCCTCACCACAGGTTGGCGCGCCCCCCTGGGGCGCCAACACATGGGTGCATCCTGGGGTGCCCACGGTCAGCCCTGCACTCCCAGTTGCATTTTGAAAAATAGGACCAGTGGTATAATTTTTATAATTTTTTGAAAATTTCGAAAAATGCACATTTCTGGGTGTTAAAATAACTGTTTCAGGGCAGAACAAGATTTCCAAAATTCTAAATAACTAAAGCATCTTGCAAAACAAATAGTACTACAGCAAGTAAAACAAGTGGAGAAAGAAAGAAATGTTGTTTAGCTCTTCCATGCATTTAAAATATACTTGTTAACAAGGTTGATCAAGTCTTGCTACCAAATAGATTTTACATGACATAAGAAGAAATAAACCTCAAATCAATCATGTTACCTTATATTGAATTGATATGGATCCAATCACAATAGTTTGATATTCTTCTTTAGGCTTATATATAGGACAATCAATAACTCCCACTTTGATAGTTCTCGAATTAGAAATTGTATTAACTCCATATACTTTATCAATCCTCTTGGGAAAATAAACAGTATGTTCCTTGTCATCAACATTGAAAGTAACTTTTCCTTTATTGCAATCAATAACAGCCCCTGCAGTGTTAAGAAAAGGTCTTCCAAGAATAATAGACATATTATCATCTTCGGGCATTTCCAACACAACAAAATCAGTTAATATTAAGCAATTATGAGCAACTTGAACATGAACATCCTCACATATACCAACAGGAACAGCAGTAGATTTATCAGCCATTTGCAAAGATATATCGGTTGGTATCAACTTATCTAAATCAAGTCTCTTGTAAAGGGAAAAAGGCATCACACTAACTCCTGCTCCCAAATCACATAGAGCAGTTCTAACATAATTATTCTTGATGGAACAAGGGATAGTTGGTATACCTGGGTCTCCCAGCTTCTTTGGAACCTTGCCATTGAAAGAATAATTAGCAAGCATAGTGGAAATCTCCTCATTAGGAATTTTCCTTTTGTTAGAGACAATATCTTTCATATACTTTGAATAAGGAGGCAATTTTCCTTGCGGCCACCTATGGCTTGGTGACGGGTGCGTCGACCAGCGACTATTCCATCTCTCCACCAGATCCGTCGTGGTCGTAAGAGCGACCAGCCTCAGGTAGAGACCCGGCCACGGGCTTCGGATCTAGCTGTCGAGCGGTTACGGGTATGTTCTTCCTCGGACCTCTAAGTTTCTTTACATGCTTTCCATTGAAATGTTAATGACATCGCGGCAACACGACGTAGGCGGAGATGGCAGCAAGGGAACATGAGGCCCAGGAGCGGATGGCGTATCTGGAGCAGCAGGTTAGGGACTACCAGCAGTAGCAGGCACAGATGATGCAGCAGATGCAGCACCAGCAGCAGATGAGCTGGATGATGAGCCAAGCCAATCTATCTTCTCCACCGGGGACTGGTCTTCCTCTTCCTCCTTACGCCTTGTCGTGGGTAAGTGGTTAAGTCCATATCTCCATCTTATCTTCTCTTGTCTTATTGACTAATCATATCACCATCAACAGATGGGGCCTTCGCAGATGATGCCGAACATGCCTCTCATCCAGCCACTGTCCACTCAGAGCTCGGTGACACTTTTCACTGTCAACAACACGAACATCATCCGGAACCTGATCTCCGGTGAGTCCTCCTACACTTGTGCCCAACCCGCTTCTAGGTTGTAGAATGCCATGACACCTTGTTCAATTCCATGACAATATGCAAATGCTAGTACTTGTTGAAGTGTAGCCATGGAGCCATGCTTGTTCAATTCCATGTCAACATGTAAATGCTAAATGAATGCCACCATGTTCAATTCTCATGTCATGATTTCCTTTTCACCTTGTAGGAGAATGACAAGGCAAAGACGATGATGTCATGGGAAGAAATGTAGGAGGACAAGGTTGATGGCATGGATTCCTTGTCGTTGTTCGATATGCACTTGTCGTTGTAATGGATTGTATGCACTTGTCGTCCTTGTAATGGACTTGTATTGACTCTTTATGCACTTGTATGCACTCTATGCACTTCTATGGACTATATGTATTTGTTATATATTGTTGCACTGCTACATGTATTGTAGTTGAGGATATATATCATATATATTGAATTATGTGCAGGTATAAGCAAAAACAGCAAAAACAGCAAAAATCCTAGGATCTTTGTCGTGTGTATGCACACGGCAAATGATATTTGTTCACTTTGCCGTGTGCACACACACGGCAAAGGCGCCACGTGGCGCAAGCCTGTGCTCCTGGGAAGCAGGGGGTGTGCCTGGAGGTTCCTTTGCCGTGCGCTTTGGGGTGAGGGCGCACGGCAAAGCGGGCGCCACGGCAGAGGGAAGCCGCACGGCAAAGTCCTGCGCGCACGGTAAAGACGTGCGCACGGCAGCGCTGTGCACGCACGGCAAAGGCCTTTGCCGTGCAAGATTTGCCATGCGCACGACAATGATGTCGTTGCCGTCGGAGTCTTTGCCGGGCGATCGTTGTCGTTCGACTTCGCACGGCAAAGCCTTTGCGGGGTAAATAGGGCTCTTTGCCGTGCGATTTGTCGCACGGCAACGTGCTGTTTTCCGTAGTGAAACAAGGGCCTGATGAAAATAGTAGTCAACACAAAATAAATGAGGTAATGACCAATGATGAAATTGCTCGACTTCGTCATCCAAGACCAATAATTCAATGCATAGTAAAAATTCCATATGAGAATTGCAGAGTGTGGAGCTACCCAATCAGAGGTCATGATTACATATAAGAAAAATGTCCGTGCTAAAAACTTCAGTGAGCTCCGACTACATGTCCAACAGTCTAACTATGTAACATCCAACAAAAACCTAACAACCATGTTACGCCGCCCTTCTAGTTTCTTGATGAAAGCACAGATTTCCAGAGTCTAGATCACAGTACAATCAATAAGGACACTAACAACTCCCAAGTCTCCACTGGCTATCGTGTGAAGTGTGAAAATGAGAAGGTGGATGCAAATGTTACTCATCAACAAAACTATCATGTAAACAAGTCGACGCACGCAACACTTCTCTATATTAAACATTTTGCGTAGATACATTTTCATATATTAAACATTTTTTCCGACTTCGTATGCAAAAGTTATAGCTATTTTACCAAAAAATACATTTTCTTTGCAAAAATAAGTTGAAATTCATGTTTGTTATTTTCATAATAACTAGATCATCTAACCTACGTACATATGAAAGGATTTTAAATTTTGAACTATCTATCATCTTTTTTGTATTTTACAAAGCTAAAAAACATGATCCACGGGAAAGGAGGGGTGGAGCAAAAAAATACCTACAAAGTGTTTAGTCACGGTTGAGCCTCAACCAGGACTAAACGGACTCGCACCGACCGCAATCTGCCGCAACCCTTTACTCCCGGTTGGTATCTCCAACCAGAACTAAAGGTCCTATTTGAACCGGGACTAAAGTTGGTCGTGCCCGTGCAGCTCCCAAACACGTCCGGAATAGATGGCAAAGGCTGTATTACTTTTGAAAAAACACCGACTTACGTAAATTTTGGACTTAAATAAAATAAATGTATTATTTAAAAAAATAGCGAGTTGGATATGAGGGCCAATGCTGCCCAAGGTACCAATCTCATCAAGGTGTTCTTCTATTCCCAAAAAATGTAATTTGAACGCAATTGTGAACACTAGATTTTCTATCCTTGCGCCCAATATTTAATTTCAATTTTGAAACGCATGCCACTTCAAAAATTGTGTTGTAATATTTGTACGTGATTTGAAGTGCCATGCTTAACGGGTAGCCCTTCAGTGTTTGTTTATGTCTCTGCATGCCTCCAAGCATACGCGCTCTGGTTAGAAAATTCCATTTGCATGTAGTGCATGCTTGGAAATTTGCGATCTGATTAGAAAATGGCCAAGGTTTGAAGCTGCGTGGCTATCCCGACCGACGCGTGGTGACGTCATCACCCGACAAGCACTACGGCCACCACAGTCCACAGCGGACACATGACTACACGACGGCCGGGGCCATTGCCCGCCGACGTCTACTGCAGTTGGCTAGTCACCGGCATAGAGTAAGCAAGCAACGCTAAGAAAACAACAGCACCAACGACCATCTCTTATGTAACTTCAGGTGTAAAGACGTAAAGACGTAATTTGTTCAGGCATTTAAGTGTGCCCGCGTGGTATATCGACATCTATATCAGTCATTGCAGCACCACCAGGAAAACCGCACGAGCCAGGCGGTGAAGTTATCGAAATTCCTACAGAACCTACTCCCTCCCTTTCCCGTATGCTTCTACTATCAGTAGCCACTGTTGGTATTACAGACGGAGTATTTACATGGCAAGAGCTGAATCAGTCTTCGTCATCAGGGCCGAGAAACGAGGCAAAGGACTTCTTGAGCATGCTGATGGATTTGTCACCCTGGGATGTGAAACACAAACACAGAGTTACTACTCGTACTTGTCTAAGAGAAGTACTACAAACTGAACTTTGCCGAAGCGATATGGTGAAAGAGCGAAAGCCAGTTCTGGTCGACCGTACCTGCTTCATATTCTTCAATAGTCGATCCTAAAGACGGGAGCACATGGTAAAGGATCGGTCCTTATGGTCAGGGCAAACGAGGGAAAGTACTTCCTAACCGTGCTGATGGATTTGTCACCCTGCATGTGAAAGTGAAACATAAACACACTGTTATTTGCCTAAGAAAAATAGGTGTCAGTACAAAACGAACCCAACTGCCCTGAATCGATATGGTGACAAAGGCAAAACATAATTTTGGTAGACAGAGCAGGATGTCAAGTTGTCAACCGTACCTGCTTCATCTTGTTGTCATCAGCAAACTTCTCTGCAACGGTCTTCTCAAGGTCAGACACAGTTCCCTTCTCCTCCTTCCCTGTTTATAAACGATAGTTGGGTCAAGTACAGCAAACATCTTCCAAATAAGTACTGTTTAAATCATATTCAAGGGTGTGGAGGAAGGATCTTTCGCACGTAGCTAAGCATGCACTATTGCACTTACTTTGCAGTTCACACTCAACAGCCAATTTCTCCTTTTCAACTTCAAACTTTGAGAAGAGATCTGCACAACATGACTTGTGGATAAGTACAGCACTAGCAACAGAAATATACGGCATAGATTTCAAATACCGTGGTGGCAGGCACTCCTTTGGCTTACCTTTGAAATTGGTAAATTGTCCGCCCACTTCTTTACAAAACTTTTCATTGAGGCCTTCAAACTTGGTTTTCATTGAACCTTCACACTGCATTGCATACAGTCAGCTGTTAACCAAACTACAACATATATTCATATGACCACATCTAAACAATTGTGTTGATGCAATTTCAAAACCTTTGTGGATGTCTCTGTTAGAGCTTCAAGAGAAGTATGCCAGCTGATGCAAACAATAAACATTTGTCAGCATTCAAGGTACATTCAATTAATATTCACATATCAAATCTTCACCCTACGAAAAGCACAACAGAAAGCTAAGGGCAAATAAAATGGCTCAGCTGCTCACCTTTCCTTGTCAAACTTGATCTTGGTGTCATGTACCATTGACTGAATCTCTCTTGCAACACTGAAATTTAAGTTATCTGTTAGTTAGTAACTTAAAGTTGAAGCAGGTCTGCAGAGAGTGGAATCGACACTCAGAGAATAGCTTGGCGCCACAGTGAGATGCATGTGGTTTTATAAATCACTTTCTCATACTGGAATGCTCATGTATGCTATACTTCCATCATTACAGTGTGTCTACAATGTCCCTTGTTACTGTAAGATCAATTACGGTAACATCACAAAAGAGACCTCAGAATTCCCAATCAAACCGCCAACCAACTAAACTTTGACAAGCCACATGACACCGGTAACTCCCAAATCCGGTCACCGTGGACAGCAAATTTCTCATATGTGGCGCTGGTAGAAATTTTTCAGACTAGAAGTTCATGTATGCAATGCTTCCTTGAGTACATCCAAAGAGACCCCAAGCATTCAACAGAAACCTAACAACCATGTTACACTGCACTTCTAGTTTCATCATGCAAGCACAGATTTACAGAGTCTAAATCACAGCACAATCAATAGCGACAGTAACATACTCCCAAGTCTCCACAGGCCATCATGTGAACCAAGATAAAATGGGAAGGTGGGTGCAAATATCACACATCAGTAAAACTAGCAGTCGACTACATCATGTAAACAAGTCGGCGCACGCAACACTTCTAAGTCCTACCATCGCAATGTTGCACGGCAACAGATCTCTGACAATGAAGTGCCTACTGTCCACAAACATCAAAAGGCAACCCCAAACATGAAAATAGTAGTCAACGCAAAATAAATGTGGTAATGACCAATAAAGAAATTGCTCGACTTCTTCATGCAAGACCAACAATTCAATGCATAGTACAAATTCCCTATGAAGAATTGCAAAGTGTGGAGTTACCAATCAGAGGGCATGATTACATAAGAAAAATGTTCGTGCTAAAAACTTCAGTAAGCTCCAACTACATGTCCAACAGTTTAACTATGTAACATTCAACAAAAAAACCTAATAACCATGTTATGCCGCCCTTCTAGTTTCATGATGCAAGAACACATTTCCAGAGTCCAAATCACATATAATTACATACTCCCAACTCTCCACAGGCCATCATGTGAACCAAGATAAAATGGGAAGGTGGGTGCAAATATTACACATCAGCAAAACTAGCCGCCGATTACATCATGTAAACAAGTCGGCGCACGCAACCCTTCTAAGCCCTGCCATCCTAATGGTGCAGGGCAACAGATCTCTGAGTGAGGATGCAGTGTGCATGCCACAATCGTCAAAAGCGCACGCAAACATTCGCAAGCAACATCATGACAACTGTAACTCCTAAATCTTGTCGCTGTGGACAATAAATCTCTCATTAGTGGTGCTGGTAGAAAATTTTCAGACTAGAAATTCATGTATGCTATGCTTCCTTGAGGAGAACCCAAGTATTCAACAGAAACCTAACAAACACGTTACGCTGCCCTTTAGTTTCATGATGCAAGCATACATTTACAGTCTCTAAATCATGTGAACAATCAATAGCGACACTAACATACTCCCAAGTCTCCACAGGCCATCATGTGAACCAAGATAAAATTGGATCAAAAGGCCACCCCAAACATTCAAAAACACCATGGCTTTGACAATGAAGTGTCTACTGCCCCCAAACATCAATAGGCCACCGTAATAAACAATCAAAAACAGCATGGCACAGGTAACTCATTGTTCTCATCTATTCCAGTCATGAGAACAATCAAAAACAGCATGGCACATGGCAAATTAACATACAGCAATAGCATGCCCAAATCCGTTGTTTACATCATGTAAACAAGTCTACACACCCAGGTTAGTCCTGCAACAAATATCTGAGAGTGAAGTGCCTACTGACCCGAAACATCAAAAGGCCATACTAAACCTTCAAAAAACAGCATGGCCCTGCATCGTTCTCATCTAATCCATCAGCACCAAGTTAATAGACACCAGTACAAAACCAAATCCTACCAAGGGTAACAGCAAATTTCGCTGCCCACAACTGCCGCTCTTAGAGAAATTCAGAGTTTCAGACACTGCTTGCTCCGAGATCGACCCAGCAGATAGATGGAAGGTGGATTGGGAGGGAGGGGGGTCACCTGGCGCTGACGGCCTGCTCGGTGTTCTTCACGCCGTCCCTGTGCGCCATCCCCTTGACGATGCGCTCCATACGAAGGATTTCGTACATATCTCTGTTCGATTGCACAGAAGTCGCAAAACAGTTAGCTAGGCATCGGGATTCGGGATTCGACAATAGAAATTGTGTTAGCAGAGAGGAGGAGGGGTAGGCCGGGGACCTTTCTCGTCGTTGGTGGGGAAGCATCACTGGAGCTGGAGGCGTTACCATGCCTCGAAGCCCTTGGCGGACAAAGTCCGGCAGTCTCCGCTCGAGGAGAGCTTCCTCCGCCTCCTCGTGGTGCCTGGCTCCTCTTCCAGCCCCAGCGTGGATGAGCATGAACGTCCCCAGGACTATGATCAGTCCCTTCACTGTCATGCTTCTCAGGAGTCTCTCCAGAAGCTGCATCCATGTCCCCTTCGCCTTCCTGCCGAGCAGCATCGAGCGCCATGGGATACGGGGTCTCTTGCGCGCGAAGTAGGCTGCCAGCCACTTCTTCATCCTCTTAGGATCCGAGAACAGCTGCTTCACGAACTCGATGAGGAACTTCCGCATGGCGACTCCCATGGAGCTGCTAGCGAGAGCTCGGAGGAGGAGGTTGAGCGGGTGGGAGGCGCGGGGCGGGTGGGCGGGCGTGCGGGGGAGGTGATCTGCGGGGATGAGAACCGGGGGCGGGGGTGGAAGGGGGAGGAACACCTGCTGCTGCTGCTCCTCCATTGTGAGGCGGTTGCGGTTGGGCAGGAAGCGAGGCGAACGAAGAGAGGATGATGACAGGGGAAGGAGGGAGCCGAGTGGAGAACGGAAGAAGAAGAAGGCATGCCCATTTGAAATTCGAAACGCCCCGTGGCTGTCTGACAGGTGGGGCCAGAGGATTTGATTCGGCCCCACCTGTCAGCCTAAGACGAGCGAGACCACCGTCCGCCGCAGGCCGGCGGGGCTGGAGCTGGAGCTGGACGCGGGCCGGCGGGCGGCGCCTCCAGAAGGGACGCGCAGGAGGAGGGCGGGGCGGCCAGCTGGAGCCACCGCCGGGGCGGCCTTGCCGCGGTCGGGCGCGCGGGTGGCCTTGCGGAAGTGGGGTGGGAGGGCCGACCTTGCGTCGGTGGGGGAGGGATGGGGGATGGGGGCGGGCTTGCGCCGGCGTTCGGGGCGGGCGGCCTTGCGGCGCGCCGCTGCCGCCATGTATCCGATGGGGCGAAGCAGGCGTTGGACCGCCGCGGCCGGACTGGGGTTGGAAGCTGCGACGAGCAAAAGGTGGTGATTTCGGGGGTTTCCGGCTTTGCTGCGCCTTGTCATTTTTTGCCGGATTTAAATTTAATTATATTTGTTAATAAATTTACAGTCCTCCAATTTACCTTCAAAATTATTTGCATCAACAAATTTTCTGTTGTAGCAGAATAAGGGCATCTTCAACGGGGCGATGACCGTTTGCAACCGCGGGGTCGCAAAATGCGTCTGCAACTAGGTCTATCAGTCCAAACGCATACTGAGATCGAGCTATCCACGGAGACGCAAATGTGGCGCATATTTGCTCAGATGAGTCTCGGTGGACATTGCGCGGTCGTGCCAAGTAACCGATCGCTTCTCTCACGGGCCCGCCTGTCAGCGACCTAGAGGCATGTATCGAGCGCTTCGCTTCCACGTCTGTGCCGCAGCCTTCCCCATCAATAACTTCACCTCGTCTTTTGCACGCGCACTAGGCCTGGCAGGCAGCGGCTGGCCTTATGCACCGCCATCAATGTCATTGTGTTCCGCACGTGCCAACCTTAAAAGGTGACTGGCATCGTCTCTACCATCGCTCACACTACCGACACACATGCGCTCCAACCCACTCACCACCGCGTGCCGCCACATCGACATGGGGAAGAATTCGGACTTTTACGGTTTTTCAATCGGCACGATTCAGACATGATGAGTGGCCGAACGACCTCGCCGAAATGGAGATCAATGAACCAAATGTGGCACTAGAAGGGGAAAGGTCGTTTCGAATTTCAAGAAACATGTATGTTTACTGTTTCTCCCGTTCCATTATTTCTCTCGACCCCTTTAATTACCTCATCCTTTTCTCTGCCTCTCTCCAGCCATTTCTCATATGGCTATCACGGATCTCGCCGACAATCAACGCGCACACACTTGGCAGCCGATACGGGTGTAACATCCCAAAAATATCCATTTTGTTTTTTATGCTTGTTTTATAATATATGACATCATAAACATTGCATAACCTTGACAAATATGCAAAAACCTTACAACTTTTATTAACTTACGAAACCTAAAATTATTTTGTGCTAAATTATTCTAGGGTTTTACAAAATCTCTCTTCCCTTTTTTAATTAAAACCAAAATAATTCCTGACCAAATTGTTTTGATTTGTTTTAAAAGTTTGGTTTTAAATTCTGATAAACCTCTGCAAAAGTTTTCAAAACTCTAAAAATGTTTTAGACTTGTTTAAATCCTAAAAACAATTCTAAACCTTTTATTTTTAAATGATTTCCTATTTCTTTTCTAGAAAACAGAAAATGAAAAAGTAAAAAAAAAAAGGAAAGGGCAAAGGAATGTGCATTGAATCTTAAGGTTCATTTCTTTTCCTTCTATGTTGATGTTTGCCGATAAAAATTGCGGTACTACTTCCCAGGACTTTGCCGAGTACCAAGCTACCGAGCCAACATGCAAGCAACCTCCCCCCTCCTTGCTCATTTAGACACTATCTATGCTTTCTCGCTTGGTCTTGCAATAGCGTATCGTTCTAGTAATGAGTTTTCTATGCATAGCATGTTTATTATCACATGATATTCCATTCACCCCCCATATTCCTAGCTACCATGTTCATGCTTGTTTTGCCATGTTAGCCTTGTTGTGTTGTATAGTATGCAAGCTTACGGTGCTGCTCTCGTCATGTTATCTTCTATCTACGACGATTGTGGGTAGTTGTAATTTGGATTTGCTTCATGTTAACATGTTTATGATATGCTTTTGGAGGTGTTTATATGAAACTTGTAATAAGGCAAAGGTGGGAGGCCATGAATCATGCATCATTGTTTTCTTCCACTCGGCCGACCTAGGACCCGAGTTCTTGCTACCTTCATCCAAGATCGAGCGCGCTAACCACTCGTGGGAGGTTTTGTGGGCCCTTGGCCTAGTACCTTATTTCAAACTTGCCAGAAGAAGTGAGCATAGCTTATTTGGGTAAGAAAGTGTTGACGTCAGAAACCCACCGGCGGGCGAGTCAACACCGTAGAGCCGGAACGACTAGGGCTGCGGCTGGCCTCCCTCGAGCGACGGCCCGCAAAGCCTCCTGGTCGCGCGCCGATGCGAGTTGCAGGCGTGCACCCGACCTATACCGGTCGGAGGTGTGGATGATGCCTCGCTTAGTTTCCCAGGGCACACACGTACACGTTAAATACGAGCCTCGATCGGCTCTCGGTTGTCCCGTGAATCGGCTCATGGAGCCGATCCACCCATGATTCGTCCGAGGTGGCCGAATATATGGTGGTCCTGCTTGATCATGATAAAGCATATGAGATCCACGACGATCTGGGGTTTTCACCGCATAATCGGATCATCCTACTCACGATTGGGCCTCGCGCTCACGCACGGTAAACGTAAGCCAGCCCTAGACAAGGCCTAAAAACCAACACTAGGTTGATCCTCGGAACGTCCCGTCTAGGGGCAGCAAACTACACCCATGCCGGATCCTCCAACCCTTTGTAAGGCCTAACTATTGCAGATATTAAACTAATCCTTGATGAATCAAGGAGCGACCGTAACGGATCAGATCTACTAAATAACGATCAAGCGGGGTGCCGCCCGCACCCATGATGAGGTAGGGACGGCTAGATGCGCAAGGGTTGCACTACGACAGCATATGATACTAGGAACAATGCTAACCCTAACACATCTATGATAACTACGCTCGCCAAAAAGGCTTCGACGAGCAACGCATGAACAACTTAGCAGCTCGTTGCCTAGATCGCGAGATGCGATCTAGGCAGCATGGTGCTTACCGGAGGAACCCTCGAGACGAAGGAGTTGGCGATGCGCCGAGATTGGTTTGTGTTGAACGTTGGTTGTTGTTTATTCCATGAACCCTAGATACATATTTATAGTCCAGGGGACTTTCTAATGTGCACTAAACCGTGCACGGATAAAACTCTAACTTCCAAACTAAGACGCGACCTAAAATATTACAGATACACGGGCGGTTTAGCCCAACTTGATAAACAAGGCCGATTCACGTATTTCTTCCATGTACATATCTTCAAGCCCATCTTGATCGCGGCCCACCTCTAGCTTGGTCAAATTCCGGTGATAACAGAAAGCGGATGTACAATCCAACCACCAAGATTCTAGTCCCCAGGGATGCAGATTTGGATTCTTATTATTTCAAAAAAAATCACTTTAGAAACTTACCCTACCATATTCCTTTCAAAAATTAATTGTCCAGTGCTTCTAGCTTGGAGTAGTTAGCATAGAACCACCACATTCCTAGCTAAATGTCTATTTTCGCAACACTTTGTGTTTCATGAGCAAAAAACTACAACATTTGACCAAGATTTTTGCAAAAAGCACTAATCGCTAATTGATACCAAATTGACACGAAAACTGGCAGGTGGAACCAGTGCTAATTTGCTGATGTGGACTGAGACCCACTTGTCTGCTCATATTAAGAAAATAAAAATACCTACAGAAAAGGAAAAAAAGAAAGGGAAATATGAAAAGGGGGAAAGGAAAGTCTCCGCCTCCCTGCACGGCCGCACCCCACCCCACCGCAGCCGTGTTCCGACGAGGTAGGCCACCGCCGCAGCCGTGTTCTGGCGAGGCAGGACGCCGCAACCATCACTCCCCCTACACCCCCGCACCAGCAGCAAAACGAGAAGTGTACCTCGTGGCGACGTCGAGCAGCTGGTTGCTGCGGTTCTTTGTCACGAGGCGGCGCTCGACTCCGAGGAGCATACCACGGCGGTGGTGGTAGCCTTGGTCCAACTCCAAGGGACCGCGAGGAAGGCAATGGCAGACCTCCATCGGAACTCGATGGGGTGTCGGTGACGGGGCGCGATCGATTTGGGGGCGGCGAGGTGGTCCTCCGCCGCATGCAGACGAGGAAGGTTGCGAGCGCTGTTGACGACCTGCTACTCAGCCAGCACAGGCTCGCAGACGACCACCGGCTTCGGCGACCTCATCTCCAGCCGCCCTCCCCTCCCCTCTCTTCCTGGCCGCCCTCCCCTTTCTTTCTGGACACCATGGGCGCCGCATGTGAGCTCGGGATCGCGACGGAGGAGCTCTGGGGCGCGATGGAGGAACTTGGGGGCGCGACGGAGGATCCTGACGATGGTGGTCATGCCCCAGCTACCCCTACATCATGGGCGGCGGCGACCTGCGTGAAGAGCGGGGGCGGGGGATTGGGGGAATGGCGGCGGTAGTGGCCTGCGTGCGGTGGCGCTTCTGGCGGCGTTCGCCTCTGTGCAGAGCGAGGGTGGCGGCGATGCTTCCGACCAGCGACGGCGGCCTGCCTCTGGCTCGCTTCCGGGCGGCGGCTGTGGTGCCATTCCGCGCCGGAGAACGCTGGTAGGATGGAGTACGGGCAGGCGGTGGGTGGGAGACGTCCTTTTTTTCTTTTTTATTTCCACTTTTTCTTTTTTGTGGATTTTTTGTTTTGTTATTGTGACCAGACAAGTGGTTAATTGACACTGAAAAGGAGGGCCCACCTACCAGTTTTCGTGTCAATTCGAGATCAAGGTGCGGTTAGTGTTTTTTGAAAAAATATTGGCAAAATGTGGTAGTTTTTTCTTCCAAAACAGAGTGGTACCAAAATAGACATTTAGCTGAAAATGTGGTGGTTTTATGCTAATAACTCCTCTAGCTTGAGCTTTCCATTCATCATACGCATAGTTGCACTTGCATGTTTTTTTAACGATGTTGACCGTATGATGTTACGGGTGTGTGCATATAGAGAGGTGGTGTGGTCAAGCAATATTGTGTGTCCCGGCCCATGCTGCGCAAGGGTAGATGGGAGGCGAGGACACACGCATCTCATTCAGGCACTACAGGAAAACGATTAGGTGCCGACGGCTAGAAGCTACGCCGACGGCCATTTATTGGGGCCGTCGGCACAGCTCCTGGAACCATCCGCCCCCTGAGGAAACCGTCGGCTTAGCTAGGCCGTCGGCGTAGCGCCAGAGGTGCCGACGGCCACCGTCGGCGTAACAAAACCGTCGGCGTAGCTCCAGAGGTGCCGACGGCCACCGTCGGCACCATCTGGCCGTCGGCACAGCTACTGAACACGTGGCATCGGCGGCACTCACACTAACGGTCGACATATGGCGTGAGTTGTGCCGACGGCTAGGCCGTCGGCATAGCTCACATATATTTTCCAACTTTTCTAGTTCCCTCTTTAATTTCAACTAGGTAAATATATGTACGTTGCCAGGCTCGTCGACGAGCATGTGCGACCAGGGCCCCCAAATCTCAGGCCCATGGTCGAGCGGTCGCAACCTCCATCTCTTGCAGCGCATGCTATCTCTCGAAATCTAACCGTGGCTGAGTTTTCGCCTAATCTAGACCAGATCGATCGACGAACGATGGCGCGATGGCACCGAGGGCAGAAAGGTCTTGACCAAGACGGGTGCGGGGGCCTCCCAGTCCGCAGTGGTTGTTTACTCGTTCGGCCATGGCTGAAAGGTGGGCTACCTACGCGAAGGGGACAGGGCAACGGCAGGGATCCTAGCTATTATTGAAGACTGCGGTTCGGCGCTCTCAAAGTTAATGTGCGTTTCCTGATTAATCCTATTTCTTTATGTGATTGGTTTATGCAAATCTGCTTGCCCTTTGGTTCAGGTTGCGATGGGTTTTGTCATTCCTCTTTTGTTACGTTACAATTTACAAATATAGAACATGTAGAGATATGTCTAGATTACTCTCAAAATCAACAAGCAGTAGATATGAAGTATCTACTCTCTTTTTGTTTTTGCCAAAAAGTTGCGAAAGACGAATTGACCGCAAGTAGTATATACGAAAAACATACAATCTTTTCTGTTTTCTCAAACCAAAGCATGTCCGCCACTACAGGAATGGTGTGAGTTGCCGACGGCCAGGTCGTACGCCGACGGCCAAATGTCGGGGCCATCGGCGTACATGCCGGCCAGCCCCAACCCTCAGCGAGCCCGTCGGCGTACGTGACCCCTCGGCGTACTCCTCGCTATGTCGACGATCACCCTCGGCGTATGCTCGGCCTTCCCGCCGAATCCGCTGGAAACTGACCGGATTTGAACTGGGGCCACACTTTCGTTCGCTCAATAAATGCCGGGAAAAATGTTTTTAGTTCTACGACGCGTCATTTTATGTGCTAAATGTTTTTCGTTTAGCGCGTTGGCGGACGGGTGCACCCGCGCGCCCGGTACGGCCATACCGCATGTCCCGGCGGCCCGGTTTGCACATTTGGCAAAGTAAACGAAGTCAAAATCGCGTTGAGCCGCGTGGCGTCATTTTATGTGTCCTAGTAACCACTTCAAAAGACGGAATTGGGATACGGCAATTATCTTGAAAAACCGTTCACGAACAGGGCTATCACGTCCGGAGTTCTATGGCTTTTAGGGGAAATGAGTAGAAAACGGCCCGTGGCACCACATAGTTTGTCGGAACGAGGCCATATTTGGCACGTGGGGCCCCGGGATGGGGCTCGGTCGCGGATTTCCAATCCGACCCACGGGCGACGGTGTTTCCATTTTTGGTGTGTTGGAAGGCCTTTTTTTGTGAAGCAGCTACATGGTGCGCATTTTATTATTGCGCGAGACCTCCGTACAGTGGTAGGATACCTCCTACGCACCACCTATCACATGCCATATGGCCATCCAATCCGCCGCTTCCTGATGTCCCGCCGAATCCGGAAACGACCGGATTTGAACTCCACACTTTCGTTCGATCAATAAATGCCGGGAGAAATGTTTTTAGTTCTACGACGCGTCATTTTATGTGCTAAATGTTTTTCGTTTAGCGCGTTGGCGGACGGGTGCACCCGCGCGCCCGGTACGACCATACCGCATGTCCCGGCGGCCCCGGTTTGCACATTTGGAAAAGTAAACGAAGTTAAAAAATCGCTTTGAGCCGCGTGGCATCATTTTACGTGTGAGGCGTAGCAGAGCCCGTGACGTTCAAATCGCATATTACGGTGAGCATATAGTTGTGGCACATCGGGCCACAAGGTGAGATCTTGAAGCGCAAATCGCTTTCGCGTGTTTTTTCAGGGGATGGAATTCTTTTGCGATGAGTCTTGTTAACTTTTTTTTAGTGTGACGCAGTTGTTTACCCGCAAAATTGCATCACATGAAATCTAACGCACATCACATTGTCTACTAAATTATTTATATATATATATGTATCTAGACATGCTATGTTGCGAAAAAATCCGAGACTTCCACATTATGATTTGAAGCACTTCATAGATAACATTCGCAATTCAAACAAATCAAGTAATATCATGACCTATTTTTTTTAATTAACAGCATTTGATCCTAGTATGATGATAATGATACCTATACTTAGCAAACAAAAAGTGTTTTTTTAATGGCAGCAAAAAATGCTACAATTATTATATAAATAGAAACATAAATATGTGAGTTTAAAAAAGAATAAAATCATTTGGGTGTGTAGTTGATGTAACCTAAAAACCTTTATGCATTATACCTAGTGTAAATTACTATACTTATTCTCATAAAGATACTTACAATAGCTTATTTTACGAATAGCGAGACTCACAAATATTTCTGCGTCCTCCCAAACCAGATGCTACGCGGCGGCGTCCTCCCAATATAATTTACACTAAATGTGTAATGCGGAAGGTGTATAGCAATGTTCTTCAAATGTTATTTTTTTGCTCATATAAAAGAAAATCATCATGACCTATTTTCTTAAAATCTTGAAGGGAATATTATTTTATAAAGTCTGAACGTGTATATATATGTGCATTCATGACATGCCTTTTCTTGTTGATTTTGCTCTTAAATTATGAGTGGGAACCTTAATTTCTTGAGCATTACTCTATGTGTGAAGTAATTATGAACCTAAACCAAATCTATAAGAAATGACCAACCAAAAGCTAAGCTAAATCTGTAAACGAAACCACTGCAGATGTAGTGAAAGTAAAGTTAACTAAACTTACATTTTAAATATTATGCACATTTTTACTGAAAACATGACATGAAAAGTTGTGTATACACAAAGGTATCTTGATGGGCCTGCCAAGTCAAGTTGTCGCTTGGTTAGGAAAGTGGATGTACAACCCAGCCATCCAAGTTCAATTCTCTAGGGACGCGAATATGGGTTTTTATTATTTAAAAACAAAATCATTGTAGGGGCTTCCCCTACCGTATTTCTTTCAAAAAAAAATCAAGTTATATGTACTCAAAATTTGTAGAATTCCATAATATTTTTATGATAATTGGTTATTAATAATTTTAAATATCTAGTATATATATAATCGGATGAAGCCCGGTGATCACGTGGGTACGTGAGCACGCGCTGCCTGTGAGACACGTGTCTAACGCCATCCATCAGTCCGTTAACACGGGGGCCCACTTCGGTCCTCCTCTACATGTACTTTCCTCCCCACCCGCGTGAAAGAATCGCCTTTTCTTGGTTTGTTGTCCGCTCTTGTAGTCTCGTGGACCACATCCTGCTTACACACAAATCTCTCTCACCTTCAATTCCCCAATTTCCCAGCGAACACAAACGGAGTCAAATCGGCCAGAGGCGCTGCAACGCCACGCCCCCTACCTCGACGACCTTGCGCCGCGCCGCCGCCGTCTGCATCGCTCCCCAATCGTGGTTGGTCTTCGCAGTCGGGGCCGGCCGCCGCCGCTCTTGGCGCTGCTGCACGTCCGGCGACCTCCCCCTACTCACGTTGAGCGACGCGGTCGCGTGCACCTCATCACCATCACCGGCGCCGGGGAGCACCGCCTGGGCCTTCCCCTCATCTCCGCCCTCCGCTCCGCCGTGGCCCCCGTCCGCGGCTCACCAGGGGCCGGCGCCGGCGCCCTGGTCCTCGCTGCCAAGGACCACGCATCCGCGCACGACCTCCGCGCTTCAAGTTCGCCGATGGACGCGCCTCGACCTCGCCGGCCGCATCCGCGCACGCGCGCCGCAAGCTGGCCGGCGTCCTCGCCGCCGGCGCGTCCTTCCTCGCCGTCGTCGCCCAGCAGGTCGGCTTCCGCAGCCGGATCAGCTGCAGCCCCGGCGCCGCCACCGCAGCAGGCATCCGGGCGGATTGGGGGACTCGCCTTGAGCCAAGCCCGATTGGCTCCCTCCCCGTGTGGGTTGTGAAGGTGCCTAACGGATTGGGGGATTTGTGGAGGTGCGCTGCAGAGCAGCGCGTAGTCGTCTCCGTCTCTGTCCCCGGCGATGGCTGTTCTAGTTTCCGTGCTCCCGTTGGCTTGATTTGGGTCACAATTGCCGCATCCTTGAGCCCCATTGTCTCGATTTGGGATTCTCGAGGTGGCCTTCCTGGATTGCGCGGGATAGCAGAGGAAGGAGGTGGGGGTCGCCGCGGCCTACTGCGTGCAGACGTCCGCGCCACCGTCCCTCGCGTCCGGCCTCGTCTCCATGGCGCTGTGCTCAAGCGTGAATGTGAGCTCCACAACGAATCTTGGATGATCATTTTACCCTTTGTTCCTTTCCAACGAGACTTGTGCAAAAGCAAAAGCAGATTCCCATTAGCAACAGAGGGTCCACAAAAGAGGTCAATAAACAAGCAAAAGCAGATTCCCATTAGCACCGTCTGTTGCCGTCAGTTTACAAGTTGAGATTGTGCGAATCTAAAAGCAAATCCAACGGTGTCTAGGGGGTGCGTACGTACCCCCTGAACACCAAATCCACTCATTGTGAGATTATTGTTCAGAACATTATAAATTGTAAGACAAATCTAACAAATAAAGATAGAGAGTCAAGCAAAAGGTCTAATTATACTCCAGAAGTTTCTAGAAAAGTTCTTACATAATTGTACACTAGAAAAAGCTCTCTATGAAGATATTTCTTAGGAAATACCCAACCGATATATCTACCAAACTAATTAAGGTATTTGAACATTAATGCAAATGCAAAAAATAAGGATGCGTACAATTCTGTCACTGTGTTTTTATAGCATAAAATAACATGGTTTTGTTACAAAATAACATGTTTCTAATAATTAAAATAAATTTCAATAAAAATAATGATACATTTGATATTAATAACATTTCATATTCGATTAATTTTGCACAATGTGTAATGTGAAAGGTGTATAACAATAAAATAAGTTACAGATGACAATAAATTTAGTGTAAATTATATTTATTTAACTCGCCGCAGGTTTGAAATTCATTTTGACCTTCCCTTCTATGTCAATCCTTGTGCGCCATGGACTTGATGATGCGCTCGTTACGAAGAGATTCCTTCGTCTCACTGTTCGATTGCAGAGAAGAAACAACAGAAAGTCGCAAATCAATTAAGCAACGGGAAAATCCGACTCGACAATAGAAATCTAGAAGAGAGGAGGGGGGACGCGGACCTGTCTCGGCGTTGGTGAGGAAGCCATGTAATCTTCGAGGAGATCTTGCTCGGCCTCCTCCTGGTGCCTCGCTTTTCCAACATGGATCTGCATCAACATCAGGAGGACGATGACCACGCCCTTCACAGTCGCTCTTCTCAGAAGGCCCTCGATAAACTACTTCAAGGTCGCTTGACCCCTCTTACCGACGATCATGGAGCGCCATAGGAACGAGGCTCTATTGCGCGCAAAGTACGCCTCCAGCCAATTCTTCAGCCTACATGGGTCAGAGAACAACTCCTTGACGAATTGCACCGGGAATTTCCTCACGGTGAGTCCCAAGGAGCTGGCTGTCAGAGCCCGAAGCAGAAGGTTCAGCTGGCGGGAGGCGCCGGGCGGGTGGGAGTCACCGGCAGGCGTGCGGGGCACATGCTCCGCAAGGATGAGGACAGTGGGCACGGGTGGAAGAGGGAGGGCGATAGCGGAAAGGAGGGAGCTGAGAGGAGAAGGAAGAAGCAAGTTACGACCTCCATTTGAAATTTTGAAACAAGCCTACCGTGGCCCGGTTTATATTTCGGTTTATGTTTTCCAATCGGCATGATTCATACATGATGAGTGGCCAAACAACCTCGCAGAAATGCAGGTCAATGAACCAAATGTGGCACTAGAAGGGGAAAGGTCGTTTCGAATTTAAAGAGAGATATGTTTATTGTTTCTTCGTTCCATTATTTCTCTCGGCGCCTTTAATTACCTCCTCGTTTACTCCGCCTCTCTCCAGCGATTTCTCCTATGGCTATCATGGATATCGCCGAAGATCAACACACACACACACACACACACACACACACACACACACTTGGCATTCGGTAGGGGTGTAACATCCCAAGTATGTCCATCTTGTTTATATGCTTGTTTTGGAATTTAGAAGTTATGACATCATAAACATTGCATAACCTTGACAAACATGCAAAATCATTACATCTTTTATTAACTCAAGAAACCTAAAATTATTTCGTGCTAAATTATTCTAGGGTTTTACGAAACCTCTCTTCCCTTTTTTAATTTTAAAACCAAAATAATTCTTGACCAAATTGCTTTGATTTATTTTCAAATTTCGAGAAACCTCTGCAAAGGTTATCAAAGACTCTAATTAAAATGGTTTTATACTTTTTTAAAATCCTAAAGAAACCTTTCTAATCCTTTATTTTTTTTTAGTATACTACTAGCAATTAATTCAGCAAGTACCCAGAACTCGCTAGTCGGCTTTGGTGTGGCTTTTTTTGGCTTTTGGCTTTGGCAAAAGCCACCAAAAGCACCTAAATAGGTGCTTTTTTTGGCTTTTGGATTTTGGAAGCCAAAAGAAAAAATCCAAAAGCCAAAAAAAGCACCTATTTAGATGCTTTTGGTGGCTTTTGCCAAAGCCAAAAGCCAAAAAAAGCCACACCAAACACCCCCTAAACTGCACAAACCACACTTGCTCGTCCCGTCACACGGCCGCACCGCACCGCACCAGGTCGGTTCAGGCCACGCCTCTTCTCCCTCCGCCGTTCGCTGATGGCGCCGACGCCGGCGCGCGCCGCCGCCGCCGCCGCCCACGCCCTGCTACGGAGAACAAGGTGCGGCCCACTCCACCCCCTCCTCTCGCTCCACGCTTCGCTCCGCTGGTCTGCCCCAGCCTGACCGCGTCCTCCCACTCTCCCCCCAAAACCAGATGCTCGGCGGCGGCAAATCGGATCCGGCCGGCCGCGAGGGACTTCTACAGCGCGCCTGCGGGGGCAGCCGAGCCGCAGGTACCTCTTCCTCTTCGTGCCCCCTACCTAGGGTTCAGATAAAATGATCAAGGGCTCGTTCCTAATTGCCGGTGGCTGTGCATGAACATGTAGGGCGCCCCGGCGAACGTTGCTGGCGTGAAACTTGGGGATGACGAGCTCGACGTGGCCATCGTCGGCGGAGGCATGGTGGGCTTGGCCGTTGCCTGTGCACTCTGTAGGTATTGCTGTCCTGGTGTTCCTCTGTTTCTCTTGCATGAATTGTGGGGAGATGAGGTGTATTTGCCTAGTTACCCTAGCATGTAAGATCAGCTCAGCTGATGAACTAACATTGACACTGGTGCTTTGAAGGAGGCTACAATAGAGCAGGTGGTGGTTCTGCTATCTTGCTTTGTTTGGCAGGATTAGCTTCATAATGCCCCCAACATCATTAGAGGACTAGTTTTTCTACCAGTTGCAAGAGATAGGATGAATGGTAGCTAACTTTCATAGTGCTAAACAGCATATAATATTGATTGGTGTTGCCTTGTGCAGTTCTCTGTTCTTGTTTCCTGTTGCTCGTCCATTGTCGACAACAGCTAGCTTAGTTTCAGTTAGCAGCATTCTTCAGTTAGGATTAGCGCTTGTTTCGGCTTGACTAACTATGGGATGGAATGGCAAAAACGGTCAGCTCATCAGCAAGTTAGAAGTAGTCCACGCGCTTCACGGTTTGATTGTGGGATGGCACGATTGTGGTGGATCGTGGCGCGCGTTTTGCTTAGGCCGTTAGGCCACAACATTAGCTACTAGTAACAAAAGTAAACTGAAAGTCGCTGGACCCTGCCCCTTTGCTAGTTCCATGTGAAATTCTATTGGTAGTGCAGGCGGGTTGATCAGAAGCACCGACTTCTACTTACATCTTCAAGCTTCTCATATGCCTAAATTGCCCTACATGCAGCCAATATGCCACTGACCAAGCATCTGCGGGTCGCCATCATCGATAGCAATCCTGCGTTGAAGTCGAGAGGTTATCTGAAGAAAGATGGTGTACCTGATTCAAGGGTCAGCACTGTTACCCCTGCAACCATTTCCTTCTTCAGAGGTAACATCTGTAAATCTAAAAACGGATGCGACATTTTCTTTTTTCAAGTCAGAGTTCTGGATGTGTCTGCCGTGTATCAATATAGTGCTTAGTATGTCATTGGTGATGATACAGAAATGTCGGCCCCTTTTGTTGGGTTTGACAGTTGATCCTAAGAACAATTTATGCTTACACTAGATTGTTCCTACAACCTTAAACCACCTCACTCATAAACTTCTGTTTGGCAGTGTTACCTAATTGATATGCGCCTAGCACTCATCATAAAGCTGTATTCCCTTTTGTTAGGTTGGACAGTTGATCCGAAGAACGATTTATGCTTACACTAGCTTGTTCCTACAACCTTAAACCACCCTCACTCATAACCTTCTGTTTGGCAATGTTACCTAACCGATATGCGCCTAGCACTCATCATAACGCACTATTCCCTTTTGTTGGGTTTGACAGTTGATCTGAAGAATTATTTATGCTAACCTGCTTCTGCTTTGCGCGCCTACCACTCATTGTAACGCAATATTTAGCTGGGCTGCATTTCTTGTCAAGTTTAGTGAGTGATAACCTGAAACTTCATGTCAAATAAGCACAACCATGTGGTTATAACCAACCCTGGTAAAGTGGTAATCTATGTATGGCCAGCAATCCTTTTCTGTTGCTACCAGTTGGGTCTTTTCATACGTTTAATTAATTCTTTGAGTACTGGGAGTAAAAATAGGAAACTTGACAACATGTAGTTTGAGAAGTTTAGCATCTTAAACATTTATTATCATGCTTTTGGAGCTACTTCTAGTTTAGATACTAGCGATAATATTGCACAACAGGACATATTTTTCACACCTGTACTATCTCATTTTTCAGATATTGGTGCATGGGAGCATATTCTACAGCAAAGACACGCTTTCTTTGGCAAAATGCAGGTGATGACATGCAATTTGTTTCATATGTATGGCGATTTCCTTTTTCTGTACAACTGCTTGTGCTCGATCAGACTCTGAACAACACTGATGTTTCTTGAAGTAGGTTTCTTCATTCATGCATTAATCTCAATGAACCGAGTTGAATATACTATTGAATCAATCACTGTACAATTGTAACATGCGCTTTATACTTCACACTTTCAAAGCATTCCCACTCAATTCCCAAATGGAAATATGGAATGTAAAAGATAGTGACACCGTATTTGTACCTTATTCTGCATGCGTTTTATCTAGCCCATTTCATCAGTTGGATAGAATAGATCACTTGAAGCTTAGCATAACTACTACTTATAATATGGTTTCATCTTTTATCTAGCCCAAATAGTACTACTTATTATATGGGTTTAATTTCTGTATATTACGCTATTGTTATGTGATCCTTGTGTGGAAACTGTCCAACTATATGCGCAGGCATTATCACTTGGCCCTTTTATTTCTTGCACTTCCAAATAATCTGAGAAACAGTTTCTTCTTTCTTATTCGTTCGTTTGCACGCAACAAGAGCAACAGTTTCTTCCATCTTATTTGCCGCGTTGGCACACAATGAGAGCAACAGTTTCTTGCTTAGATAGTGGCTGTTCAGCGCAAGTACTGATTGCAATTTGGACGAATTATTACTTACAGGTATGGGATTACACTGGACTAGGATACACAAGGTACAATGCAAGAGATGTGTGCAAAGAATATCTTGGGTATGTTTTAAGGGAAGCTGTTGTAATTGCCTGATCCAGCTTTTTCTCGGGTTGATTGATAACATTTTGCTTTGTTTTTGCATTGTTTAGATGTGTGGTGGAGAACAAGGTGCTTTGCAACTCACTTTTGTTACGTTTACAGGTTTGTCTTTTTCTTCAATCTCTGGATGATTTTGATTCGGATCTAGATGTTAGTTCTGATGTTTGAACTCGTTTAATACTAGCCCACTACATGCAAATGGTCTGTTTCCTAGTTTAGAAACTTGCTGAATAATGTACACAACCTTACAGATGTGTTCAAGAGAGCAAAGTCCTAATTCCTGTGCATAGATTTTATTAGCTGTGCACAATACTTAGTTACTGACAATACGTTTTGTTAGAACTGTTGTTCATGAAGCACACTCTACTACTTTGTGTTAGGTTAATAGTCTTATTCATAAGGAATTACATGATCTCACATATCGTAGAAGTCTCAAAGAACACCAACTCGTTTGGTGTTTTGCAGCCAGCTGATGTGTTTATCTTGTAAGCTGACTTCTTTTTAATTGAAATAGTCACGTTATTTTGATGCTTAAGATGTTTGCCTTATCAGGAGCAAAAGGAAGACATCCAAAAGATGATCTACCCTACCCGATTGGTATCTCTTGCTTTCCCGTCGAAGAGCAGACAAGGAACAGCAGGGCTGAAGTCACCATCAACTGAGGCAGATTCCACCGGTCATACTTCAGAGGCATTACGTCGTAGTAATTTGGTTAAACTTGACCTAAGCGATGGACAGACTTTATATTCAAAGTTGGTGGTAAGTTCCTATATCTGCTTCCCCGTACATCTAAACTTTTGCATCTCTTCATTGCCTTCAACTGCTTATGTTAACTTATGGTCACAGATAGGAGCTGATGGTTCCAAGTCCAATGTAAGGCGGACTGTTGGCATAAAAACATCTGGGTGGAGTTATCCTCAGAGTGCGATTATATGTACAGTGGAGCATATTGCAGAGAATGACACTGCATGGCAGAGGTTTCTCCCTTCTGGTCCAATTGCCCTACTTCCAGTAGGTGACAACTTCAGCAATATAGTGTGGACAATGAGCCCAGAGGAGGCATCACACCATAAGTCTACCAGCCCTGAAGAATTTCTGAAGTCGGTGAACCATGCATTGGATTTTGGTCATGGTCCTCATCCCAACTCTAGTAGCCTTGACCGTTACATGGAAAGGTTGTTTTCTGGCATTGGAGATACTGCAGCATCTACACAAGAATGCTTTGAAGTGCCACCAAAAGCAATTGGGTTGATCTCCGATAGAATGGCGTTTCCACTGTCACTGATGCATTCCCATGATTATGTTTCCAAAGGGCTAGCTCTAGTTGGTGATGCTGCCCATACAGTTCACCCCTTGGCCGGGCAAGGCGTCAACTTAGGTTTTGGAGACGCAGCTGCCTTGGCAAACGTTATTTCTGAAGGTGTTTCTGTTGGTGCTGATATTGGAGACGTAAGTACCTACTTATCTTTTGAATCAACCAAGTACCTAAGAATGCCACTGTATCCTAGCTTGCATGAGCAACTGTTACTACTATTGCGTAGGTACTAGTTAAGTGCAAGCAAGAGATGTAGAACTGGTCATTCAGCAACTTAATCATCATTTTTCGTGACCCCTTCTTTCTTTGTTTGGATGCATTGTTTATCGTAAGGCATAATTTAGCTAGTCTAGTGTAAACACCACCATTCTCCTGATCGACAGCTAACTGACATGACCTTTTTTCCCACCTGTCAGCTATCTTTGCTAAGTCGGTACGAGAAGGACCGGAAGGCTGCGAACATTGCGATGGCAGCAGTTCTAGATGGCTTCCAGAAGATGTACTCTGTCGACTTCGGCCCCCTCAACGTCTTGAGAGCCGCTGCATTCCATGGCGCCCAGTTCATATCACCTCTGAAGAAGAACATCATCTCTTACGCAATGGGTGACAGAAAATCACCTCTGTTTTCTTAGGCAGCAGGTCTTACTTCATGGATGCCCACTGTCACAGCAGTAACTGTACTTAAATGTTCAGTTCTAAACTAGTATGGTGCACTGGAGTTTTTACTTTGTATCGAAGTATATTTAGTGCAGAAACGTTAGAGTGGATAGAATGTAAAAGTAGTACTACTGAATAAAATCAGATTTGTTGGTGTTGTTACAATGTTCAGCAGTAATCTTTCGCTGGAGGTTTTATAAATAATACTGTAAACTGCATGCTATATGTCTTTTCAATGGATTACAGGATGCCACGATGTATGTTTTGTTGTATGGTAATGCTGTCTTTCCCTTTTGAGCTGCATGCAAGCTATATTTTATAGAGAATATATACATAGTCTATATTTTGCAGTACACTATCTTTGTGTATCTTTTCCTAGAGGAAATCTTTGTGAATCTCGTCTTGAAGAAAACTGTGTGAGGGTGCTTTTGTAGCCCATTTGCAGATTAGACTTGCTCCATTTCATGGGGCATTACCGGTCTGGACCTAGAATGCAGAGTCCACAGCCCTCCAACTACTGTTTTTTTTTAAGAAAAAAAAGGAGCTCCTGATCTTTTCCTGCTGGCAGAAAACAGAGGAAAAAGCTGAGAAAAAAATGGAGGGAAACCTCATCCCTGGTTCCCACCGTTGCAACCCACTTGAAGCTCCATCTCCATGGAGAAGACCATGAGGTCCCGCCTGTCGCCAGCTTCGGCAGTGGACTTGAGGGAGAAAAGGGTGAGTGGGACCGACGTGTCGTAGAGAGTAAGGTGTTGCCGCATGTGGCCCACCAGTCAAGAAGTGAGACGGTAAATACTCTTCGCGTGTGTTGAATGGCATATGAAATGCGAAGCAAATCCTGTGATCCCGTTCCACCTTCACTTTTTTCCTCATATTTTCTTCTTCCTTTCTCTCTCATGTTCTAACCTTTCTCGCAACACCTTGCGCGCTCGATTCCCATCAGATGAAGTTGTCAGAAATTGGTATCCAAAGAGTATCCACCCACCACCAAAATAAGTTCAAGTTGTTCCACTCGTGATCATCTTGGTTGATCAGTAACACCATTGTGAAGGGTGTAATTTCCTTTGCCGAATGAACACTAAATCCCTAGCTTTGTTTGGATCGAATCACCGTGAGCCCTAGTGGTGGGCGTTCAATCAAGACCGAAAAATCGTTGTCGTATTTCGATCTTTTTCAAATTCGGTACTCCCTCCGTCCCAAAATATAAGGCGTAGGACTGGTCAAAAGTCAAACTTTACTAACTTTGACCAAATATTTATAAAAATATATTTACATCTACAATATCGAATGGACATATTAAGAAAATATATTTTATGGTGAATCTATTCATGTTGACTCAGTACTATAAAAATTACTTGAAATGCGTTTGGATAATATCCTTTTTCGATTGGGTATGGCCTCAACCATTCCTGGGGCTCGTCAATTAGTAAACCATAGACATATTTTAGTTAATGGTCGTATAGTCAATATACCAAGTTTTCGTTGCAAACCCCGATATATTATTACTACGAAAGATAACCAAAGATCAAAAGGTCTGGTTCAAACTTTGATGGCTTCATCCGACCCAGGGAAATTGCCAAAGCATTTGACGATTGACACATTAGAATATAAAGGACTAGTAAATAAAATCCTAGATAGGAAGTGGTTCGGTCTCAAAATAAATGAGTTGTTAGCTGTAGAATATTACTCTCGTCAGACTTGAGCTTAACGAAAAAGGGAAAGGTTCATAGAATTTTCTTCCCCTTACCGTTTCCCGAACTAAATCGACCTAAGACCACTAATTTGTATTTTCCCACTCAACTAGCAAAAATGGATTAAGCCTAGGATCTTTTTTCCTCTATGTGTATTTTACATCCCACAATAATTTGCTATAGAGAATTTCTATTAAATAAGATATTATTGCTAGAATAAATTGTTATTTGATTTGATACATTGTGATCCTTAAGGTTGATGAATTAAGAAAAATGGAAAGAGAGGGATTCGAACCAAACTTGGTCAAACTTAAAAAACGTTGACTTTTGACTAATCCTTAGACACCTTATATTTTGGGACGGAGGGAGTATCTAATTAATTCTGGTTCAGTCATGACCAAACAAGGTGGTCGATGTTGTCAACAATTTTTTTTGAGAATATTTAGTGCAAAAACAACAATATTTTAGCTGCATTTTGGACACTTCTCAGTGTGGATATTATTATCAGCTGGTAGGAATAAATGTTCACAATCCGAACAAAAAGGCAACCACACTATAGCAGTTTGACGAAAATTGAACAATACAACAATTCACGCACGTCACATAGTTCCGGATATTGGAGCCATTCTCATGTAAAGTTCGGTCAGTTTGGTAGATTTGTTTACCCCAATTTGGTTTAAAATTTTCTACCCAATTTTTTATTAGGCTTTGTGGTGTCGATCTTTTTAGATTTAGTCCCAGTCTTTCAATTTCCATTCATTAGTTTTGTTGTCCACCCATAGTGAGCCACAACATCGTCGCCTTAGCTACAGACGCATACTAGCTGAATTATGTCGTCTAGGAGGTGCAAGGGGGTGCCCCCCCCCACCCACACACAACCCATCCGGCCACCCTAATGGGCCCCAAAGGGGCCAGCTGAGCCATCCAAGGGCTGGCTCGGCCGGCTGGCCCTCCTGCCAGGAGTGCCTATATCTGGCCATGGGCCTCCCCGGCCGGGGCCCGGCAAAATGCTTAAAAATGTTGGCCCGACTGCCCGGCCGGGGCTGGGCAGCCCGAAACGCATTAACACTGGCCCGCCCACGGCCCGACGGCCTTGGTGGGATTTTGGTCGGGCCGGGCCAGGCTTGGGCCGGGTTTTTTTTGCGTCGGGCCTACCTCGGGCCGGCCCGAGGCCCGGCCCGGCCCGACACATGCCCAGGTATAGGAGTGCCTATACGCAGACCTGCTCGGTGCGGGAAAAGGTGTCGCACACCCTGCACCCCCGCAGGAGCATTATCGAGCTAGGCCCAAAATTGGTAATTTCTTTTTTCGCCTTTTCTTTTTTCTGATGTATTATTTCTTTAGCTTTCCTTTTTTTAATTTTTTGGTAAAGTTTGAAAATATTCTGAAAATACGAACAAATTTAAAATTGAACATTTTTAAAAATGAATACGTTTTGAAAATGAACAATTTTCAAAATTGAATAAATCTTAAAATTGAACAATTTTAAATATTTTAACATTTTTTGAACTTGAATTTTTTTCGAATTGTTTTCCCTAAATTTGAATATTTTTCGAAACTTTTTTTTAGATTGAACATTTTTTTGAATATTTGTTTTTCCTAAATTTGAATATTTTGATTTGAACTTTTTTTAGATTGAACATTTTATATTAATTTTGAAAAAGAAACTTAAAAATGCACATTTTTCAAAAAGAAACTTAAGAAATAAAAAAGAAATAGGAAAGAAAAAAAAAGAAACAGAGAATAAAAAACAAGAATAAAGAAAAAAACGCGAACTGGGCTGGCATATAGGATTTGCCCTCTTCCCCTGGTCCTTCTTCCGAAGTTCTGATGCTTCACTCTCTTATTCTTATTTCACTTAAAATTCCAAACCATTGTCGAAACACTTTCAATAATTCTCTGATGTGTTTGAGTAGTATACGGACGAAGAACATTTAGCTTGTGACCCAAATAGGTTCGATTACTCACAGGCATAACTCTGAAGCTCTTTCCAACCAATAACCAATAGCAGGAGTATGACATCCATAGTAGCTCTGGTATGTGCACGAATAACACTTGTGATATCCTATCGCTTCACGCTATTATGAACCCCGAGGTGAGACTTGTGGTATCATTGTGAGTACTCTGGATCACTACTATGCCAGTTAACCTTGATCCAGTTTCATTCTTTTTCTTGTGTCGTATTAGGATGTTATTGTAATCACCATTACAAAGTGTGTGACAAAGCATTTAGTGCCGGTGGAGAGGATGGGCGTCCACGTCTTGAACGAAGCTGGGTGGATATTTTCTCCCGCGAGATTTCACCGCGCCACACAGGTGGCAGTACACGCTGCATCCTCACCTCCCCGCCACACATGGCCGCGGCAGAATGAATCCGGCGTCGCCATCCGGTGCCGACACGGCGGGCATGTCAGTGGCTGGAGCTCCGTGAGCCACCCGCTCGAGCGGCTGGAGTGAGCTCTCGTCCCCTCCTTCCCCGGCAATCCACCGCCGCGGCCACCGCAAGCACGGGCACGCGGCCGCGGGGAGCCATGCGGGCGCTCGTCTCCCCCGCCCCCGGCCCCGCCGCATTCCTCCCGCGGCTCCCCAACCCCGCCGCGAGCCCCGCTCCTCGCCGCGGGCACCGCGTTTCTCCCGGCGCCCGGTCAGTCGCCGCCGCGGCAGCCGCCACCGGAGACCACTGGGGCGCCGACCACCACCGCCACGACCAGCAGCAGCGAACCTACCGCGGCGGGCGCTGGGGCGCGGGCGGCGGGCCCCGCGCGGGGGCGAGCGTGCAGTGCGACGTGGACGTGGTGTCGTGGCGGGAGCGCCGGGTGTTCGCGTCCGTGGCCGTGGCCGCCGACGTCGACACCGTGTGGCGCATCATCACCGACTACGAGCGCCTCGCCGACTTCGTCCCCAACCTCGTGCACAGGTCCGCGTCTCCTTCGCCGTCTGAGAATCCAAGGGATTCGATTCGAGGGGTTTAATCTGGGGGTGAAATTTTGCGTGTGCAGTGGGAGGATCCCGTGCCCGCACGAGGGCAGGATATGGCTGGAGCAGAGGGGGCTGCAGCAGGCGCTCTACTGGCACATCGAGGCTCGCGTCGTGCTCGATCTCCGGGAGGTTCCGGATGCCGTAAGTCATCAGTCTTCAACATAATTCCCTACTACTAGTAGTGCATTTTCCCTCATTGGTCGCCAACTGCAATGTCACAACTAAATGCATGGCATTTCTGATCAGCTTGGTCATGGCTACTGAATGTATTTCAGCCTGAATATGCATACGTATGGTGTTTTCACCATCATTTCGCACTAGTATTTGTGAAATCGCTATGAACTAAGCGTGAGGCAGAATTAAATGTCACCGAGATGTTGGTGGTTCGCTGAGCTGAATGCATGGGAGCATTTGTACATGATCAGTTGGTTTGGTCCTGGCTTGTGAACGCATTTTAGTCAGAATCTGCATATGTATGGTGTTCACCGTTCTTTCATACTAGTATTTGTGAAATTGCAATGAACTTAGTCACAGTTCAGGATTTGCTAGCACACGTTTTCTCATTGATCGCCAAGCGCCAGGCAGAATGAAATACAACTTAGATGCTGGACCCAACTGATTTACAGTACAGAAACCACATACATAGAGGTTCAGTGAGGATAATCTCAGCTAAGCCATGGTCACTCAAACTGAATGTATACTACAGCATATTCTAATGACCAGTTGCTTTGAACCTCATACGCAAACGCATGTAATCGTCTTTTTTTCTGTTAGCATTGCTGCAAGTGTTCGTTCTTGTTGAATCGTATGTAATAAATTTAAAGAGGGTGAATGGTCCCCCTCCTTTTTCTAGTTATGTTTAGCTATGTAGCCTGACCTACTCAACTGTTCACTACCGATTGCTGTACAGGTTAATGGACGAGAGCTCCACTTCTCCATGGTCGATGGCGACTTTAAGAAGTTCGAAGGGAAATGGACTGTCCGGTCTGGTCCAAGGTGTGCATCTTGTGATCATTTTGTTGTCTTGTTCATGCCAAGTGCATTTCATGAACATCCAGTTTGTTTGCTTCATAGTCGTTAACTTTGCTAATGCTTACTGCCCTGATGTTGAAATATCTTTGATATCAGGGATCCTTAAGACTTCTCCTTGTTCAATGCTTTTTCCTAGCAGAATTTTTTTTCCTCTCATAAGTCTTATATAACCCCTGTTTTGTTTTGTAACAGGTCTGCTAGTGCAATTTTGCTCTATGAAGTTAACGTGATACCTAGATTTAATTTCCCAGCAATATTTCTTGAGAGGATTATAAGCTCGGATCTTCCTGTGAATCTTACAGCCTTGGCTTTTAGATCTGAAAAAATGTATTTAGAGAACCATAAATTTGGACCTACAAAATTTACGGGTGCAGAGTCCAAGCCACTTAACTTCCGTAGTCCAACAGTCGAGAATGATGACATTTCTTCCACTAAGTTCAAAGAAGCGCCTTCCTCTACCAGCTTTGGTGGTGTGCTCGCTCCACCTCCTCCTGAGTTGAATGGGAAATGGGGTGTATATGGAAGTGTCTGCAGGCTTGATAGGCCTTGTGTGGTAGACGAGATCCATCTCCGACGATTTGATGGCCTCCTGGTAACTAACTAAGCTTATATCTATCAAAGATTTATCCGTGGAATTTCAAATTTGATGGAATGTACACTAAGAAGATTGGCTTCCCCCGTGGAATGGTTTGGGTGAAGGAACATGAAGGGGCTCACAGGTGTGTTGTTGCAAGTATCACCGTGAAAGCACCAGTTCGAGAAGTATGGGATGTACTCACAGCATATGAGAAGTTGCCCGAGTAAGTAGTTTTATCTTTCTGCATTATTTGAGTGCACATAGTCTACTTTCATTACACAGCTATGATCTAATGTAGCTATCTCGTAGGGTTATACCAAACCTGGCTATTAGTCGGATCATTCTTCGTGATAATAACAAGGTTCGCATATTGCAGGTAGGAATTATTTTAATGCTTTATCTGATGTTCTATTTAGTTCTGCAACATCTCAGGTTTATTATTTTCTAGGAGGGCTGCAAAGGCCTACTCTATATGGTTCTTCATGCTCGTGTTGTTATGGATCTACGCGAGAAACTCGAACGTGAGATCTGCTTTGAGCAAGTTGAGGGGGATTTCTACTCATTTAAAGGAAAATGGCGCCTTGAACAGCTTGGAGATCAGCACACGCTGCTGAAGTATATGGTCGAGACTAAGATGCATAAGGATACCTTTCTCTCCGAGTCTATCCTCGAAGAGGTATGCGCAACTTTGTTTTGTTGTGATACATGTTATTGTTATGAGGTCGAAAAGTTGGACCAAAAAGGAATTTATGTGCCCCAGTCTTCTAATTTTTTTCTGTGATGAAAGAACGGTATTAGCACTTACGTAACCCTGGGGCATATAACTATATATACCATAGTGGGTATATTTTGTTGGTCACGTAAGTTTAGAAAATAAACTTGCTGTAGGTGTATCATCTTGTTGAATATACTATCATGCTCATGTGACAGATTTTAGTTTTTCTTCTTTTACCCATTAATTTTGTATCTTTCACCAGCTACAGTCACAGGCTTATTCCTGACAAATGATGAACTGAATGAATCTCTATACTCTGAGCCAGTATAAGGTTGTATGCACTATCTTTACCAATTCACATTTGGCTCTCTCAAGAATAAGAATTACTATTTCCTTCCCTCAATAATAATAATTATTACATGTTAGGTTCTCTCTGAAGAATATCCAAGGGATTATTTTCATAATTTAGCTTGCTAGCTACAAACATCTCAGTCGCTGGCATCCAAATAATTGGTTTTAAAGGAATTCTTGTCACAAGGTATCCTCACTGTGCAAACACCATAATGAATATATTAAAACACATTTCTACTGTCCACTTTTTAGGGCACTGGGAACTTATGACTGCACGTCTTGCATTGTTCAGGTTAACCTGTGACTAATTTTTGGCACTCTTCTTTCATCTTAATAAAAGCAGATCATGACATCGTCTTCTTAGCATTAATGTACTTGGTGCTTTGATGAATGATTTTTTGTGAAATTTAATCATGTTTAGACTGGGTAATTTAAACCAGGACACTTCATTTATCTTTTTCAGGTCATATACGAAGATCTTCCGTCAAATTTATGTGCGATCCGTGATTATGTTGAAAATGCTAAAGCTGAGAGAGGCACTTCTACAGCTCACTCTGATGTGCCAACCAATCCAGATACTGTTGCTATTGATTATGCAGAAGGGCAGCGATCAGAGCAAGCATCTGAAGATTGCTCTTCAAGTTCTACGAAGATGAGACCAAAAGTTCCAGGCCTGCAAAAGGACATCGAGGTCCTCAAATCTGAACTTGGTAGTTTTATTGCAAAATATGGTCAGAGTGGATTCATGCCTAAGAGAAAACATCTTCGGATGCATGGAAGAGTTGATATTGAGAAGGCAATAACACGGATGGGTGGGTTCAGGAAGATCGCCAGCACAATGAACCTTGCCCTTTCTTATAAAAATCGGAAACCAAGAGGTTATTGGGATAATCTAGAGAACTTGCAAGATGAGGTAAGACAGAATATGTTTTTACCTCCCTCTACTTTTTTAGATGTCCGGTCTAGCACAAGACTACTAGCATCATACTCCCTCCGCCCCTAAATAGGTGGCTTATAAACTTACATAAAAAGTCAATGTTTTCAAAGTTTGACCAAGAATATATACCAAAATATGAAGATCTGTAATACCAAATCAATATCAATAGATTCGGCATAAGATATATTTTCATGGTATACTTATTTAATATTATAGTTGTTGATATTTTCTTCAATATATTTAGTCAAAATTTGGAAACATTGACTTCTTGACTAAGTTTGTACGCCACCTATTTAGGGACGGAGGGAGTATGATGCTAATAGCCTTGTGCTAGTAGCCTATAATGTTGTTCCAATTCTTGAAAATGTTCTCCATACAATTTATTAAAAAATATACTTTGTAAGATAGCTAGCAAAGATAACTACGACAAGCACTCCATTTGTTGTGTGACATAATTACTGTAGTATGTTTGAATTTTATTTATTTATTGCATGTCCAGTATGTGGTCATATCTTAATGTTGGCAATGGCCATTACTTACAGATTAGGAGATTCCAGAAGAACTGGGGGATGGACCCTTCTTACATGCCAAGTAGAAAATCTTTTGAGAGGGCAGGTACCTGATTACTTCTGTTCAGACCAAGTTAATATGGGATTGCTCATTTTTCTTACTTATGTTGGTTGCATCTGGTACCCCATGTTCGGTGTGAAATTAGTCAATGCATATTTTGTATGGCCAATCTATTCAAACGAACTTTTATGCAGTCAAAACAGTTGTGGCGATGCCACTGCATTATGCCTGGCAAAATTTTGACCGTGCTAGTGTAACTTAACAAACCTGGGACCGCTCACTTTTTAGCACCAAATATGTTCAGTTTTCTACAATTATTGTTATGGTTTTGTTCCATGATCAAGCCAGACGTGTAAGCTAAAATTAATGGATGCACAAGTTGACCACATACCAAGTTGCATTATTAGTTAATATATGTCACACTGATGATAGCAACATCCCCTGGGGCTGCGGTGTGTGTCTCTGTCATGTTAGTGCCACCAGTTCCTTCTTTCTATTCATCCATAATCACAAGACTTCCTTTCTAAACACTCTCCACACTCTTGCTTGCCAGGGCGCTACGACATTGCTCGGGCTCTAGAGAAGTGGGGCGGGATACAGGAGGTCTCGCGGCTCCTCGCTCTCGAACCGAGACGGCCTCGGAAGCGAGCAGCGGACTCCGACGGCGAGAAGCAGCCTGAATCTCCGCCCCCCACAGCAGCAGTCAAGCACCCGAGCAAACTGGACAAGCCGAGCGCCCCTCTGGACGCGCAGAAGTGGCTCCTGAAGCTCAAGGACCTGGACGTCAACTGGGTCGAGTACTGAACGTGAGGGGCGGCCTCTCCCTCTTGTTCGCTAGCCTGAACTTTTGGAGATGTCCTCGTGGAGCTGTAAAACTTTGTACATAAAAGGTAATGCATCGGCTAAGTTTTCCCTGCCTGGAAGTTTGAAAACTAAAGTTCTTTCTGCGGGAAAAAATACGCACGACTAACTAAACTAACCCATTATGTCAGAGCTCTCTTGTCCTTCTGAAAACAAGAGTTTTTCGGACTTTTTGTATGACTTTGACTTGAGCTGTCTCTAGAACTGTCAACTTCCTTGTCGCAGTCAAATCGATGGGTGGAATCAACTGTAAAGGGGAACCATTGGTTAGAGCTTAAAAGTGCGCGTGTGGTAGGAGAGGACATCGTTCTTATTGGACTTCTGCACCGGTTCAAAGCTTCTGGTGAATTGACTTTTTCAAGCCCACGAGCGTTGAAAAACGAGGGAACATTAGGGAGTACATTTGTGTGTTTCTGCCTACCTGATTGATTTTCATTGGCAGCTTCTTGCTTGACCCTTAGCCGGAGAGTGGTGCCGGTTGTTGTGCTTCCCTTTTTCTGAGCTGGAATTGTTGTGCCTTTCTGTGCGTAGCTTCGACTACGACTCTCTGTTTCTGTCGCTGAATAGTAACTCGGCTGGACTCTAGATGCGAGCGTGCTTCTTTTTGCACAGGTGTCGTAAAAATGTTCGACGGCTGCAAGCGTGAGTTGATGTCAACTGATGATCGTGCAAGAAAGGGTCAATGAATTAACAAAGTGGTGAATGAAATTAGTGGATAGTTCGACTTTGTGTAAACAACAAAAAAAAGAGTAGTAATTACATAATTCGGAGTGGGTGAAGACCATGCGCCGTAAAAAAAAGATCAAAGGGAAAAAAAGAGGTCTCGCCGGGATTCGAACCCAGGTCGCCAGATTCAAAGTCTGGAGTGCTAACCACTACACTACGAAACCATTTTGTGATGGTAAAACCTTTCGGACTTATACATAATAACCTAATTCCGAGGATCTAAGCTGTGTAGCTTTCCCCAGTTGCTGCTTCTGATACACTGGATCTAGCCTGGACAACTTTCTCTAGTGGCTGCTCCTATAAGAACTAGCCGTACAAAGAACAGATGTTGCCTCATAAAACCTAACACTAAACAAGCCCCAATCACGTGCTTCGATGCCGATTGAGCAGGAGAGGCCAGCGATGACAAAAATGACGCATGATGCAGGATCTGGGTGCCACTTGATCCATCATCCATGAATGGGTCTCCAACATTCAACCAAGAAAGTGTTCATGGAGAAGTCAGCTGAAAGTTCATCGTGCCAAATTGCAAGCGCCATGCCACTCATGGCAATGAGAGAGCCCAGAAATTCAGCGGTGCAAAGTCCAACCAGCATCCAACATCACCAGTTAGCCTCTTAGAAAAAACGTCATCAATTAGAGCATCATCGCACGTCCAAACGTCGTTCACGCCCGTGTTTGGAGTATGCCTCTGCCTAGCCACGCCCGGACGCCCCCTATTCGGCCTCACCTAGTAGTTTTTTTTTTTTTTTTGCAAACTCAACCATGTTATTACCTAGTAAAGTTTCAACACATAGAACAATTAGTTTTATAATAATTAAAAATAGGAATAAAAATTCATACAATTCAAATAAAATGAAGTTCAACTTCATCAAGCGGCATCGCCTTTGAGCCTCCACAAATGCTCTACGAGATTATTTTGAAGTTGCACATGAGCATGCAGGTCACGGATTTCTACATGCATGGAGAGAAAGTCAACAGAACTCGTCGGTACCTAGTGATCAATAGCGGCAAGAGGACCACGGTGATTATACGGGGATCATCAAATGAATCGGACTTGCGCTCACTCTCGATGAACATGTTGTGCACACAAGCATTCATCATCTCCCACGCCTCGTATTGAGACCAAGTAAGAGCAGGATACTTGAGAATAGCTAAGTGAGATTGTAGCACACAAAATGTCCGCTCGACATCTTTGCTCCAACTCTCCTGGCGCGAAGCAAAGTGAGACTTCTTCTGACCTAAGGCCCGTTGATTGTCTTCACAAATGTCAACCATCAGCTAGGTAGTACCCTTTGGTATATTGGCGGTCATTGATCTTATAGTTGTATTCTCGTTTATGTCATTATGAGAACCAACCATGCAAAAAGAAGCATGCCAAATTCAGAGGTCTGAGCTTCAAATACCATACTGCAATATCCATGACGTTGTTTATACAAACCTTGTGAAGCAATGAACAATTCTTCAATGACCAATGCATGCAATCCATGCTTTCGAGCAGTCCCGTAAATTCTCACACTTCATTTTATGACATGATACGAGTTGTTTCTTCTTCATTATTCATTTGACTCTTTTAAATAGTCTAGTCCAAATTTTGCCACCACTGCCCAAGTGTACATGGCTTCAATAGATGTGGATGCAGCCATGTGTAGGTACTCAACTTTTGTATCTCTAGGAGCTTTGTATGCAAGCATTCTCATTGCAGCAATGCATTTCTGATTGATGAGAAAGCAGCCATTTCGGTGCAGTCTTTTTTCATCATGAAGTAGTCATCATATTCTCCCACGCCAAGCACCAGCGTCATAAACAACCCCTGTTCATCCTAAATCGCTGGTAAAAAATCCTTTGGGGTATATGATGGTTGATTGCCGAAATAATTGGTGTACATCATGGCATGACCCTTGATCCTTTGCCTTGGCTTGGTTTTCGTTCTCCCAAACTTCCAAACATGTACGTTTGTGAGCGGTATTGTTTAACTCATCCGCTTGTAATTGTAGAAGACAAGCTAGAATCATCAAGTACTCCTCTCCATCGGCGGAGGCATTAGCTTCCTCTTCCATGGATTGATGTAACATCATCTCATCATCGCTATCCATATTCTATAAACCAAACAACGAAGCAATCAATCAGTTGAATGGCAGAGAGAGAGGGGCAAAAACCTACATAAGCAAACGGCCGACACCTTGCTTGCAAGGCGGGCATGAAAGGTCGCCGCACGTTCTGTGTGGAGTCGAAAAAAGCCGAAGCGGGAGGGGAGGGGAGAGGGCACGGGCGGCGTAGACGCTACAAGGTTGGTGCATGGCTGGGGTTGAAATTGGCGACGGTGTTGATTTCATAGGGCGGGAGAGGCAATGTGGTGGGAGGAATGGGCTTGGCCGCTACCACGTGGTACCCGAATGTAGTCATCCTACGTGACTACATCAGCGGCAACGCACTATGTGGGTCAAGACGGCCTAGGAACGTCGCCCATGTTATTGGGTCACGCTAGACAGAACCCGTTTCGGACAGGTGCGGTTTTCTATCCGGCACACACGCAATAAGGGCATGCCCAATGCACTGCCCTAGAGGTAGTGCTTCACACCTTTAGCTAGGTTCGGGTGGTCCAAAGTAGGTTCGGATGAGGAGGCAGCCTCCTCTTCAAGAAGTGGGATCTTAAGGTTTAAAAGCATGCTTTTTGGAGAGAGAAAGAGATACATAGTGTCATATTTGTGGGGTCTCTTCTCTCTTTTTTCTGACTAAAGTTGTAGCTTCCATTGGAGAGATAAAATTCACCATGTTGCTTCTGACAACTTTTTTACATGGAGCATCTAGTTGTGTATGCCACCATTGCTCATGCCCTAACCCTTTCAGGGACCATCTGAGGCACGTGGCTAGGATGAGTATGCATCTGAAATCATCTCAAAAGACAAAATTCTGCATTTGAAACTCAGAATAGAATTTACCCTCCATGGCTCCATGCTACGGTACACTTGCAACGGTTTGAATTATTTGTACAAATTTCAATGATTCCGAGGAATCAAGCTATTTAATCTAATTCTGCTACTTACAAATTGCCGCTATTTGGATCGTCCCCCACATCCATACTTCTGAAGTAGAAGTACACTAGTATGTGTCTGAAAATCTCGTAGGCAGTGAAGAACACTTAATTTTAGTGAGGCAGTCAGGCAGCTTCCATGCTCCACTAGAATGGGGCAGCCTATCAATTCCCTAATCGCTCAATGATATGTGCAGCTTCTCTTCGAACGGATCATAGAAGCAAATCATTTTCTATCGTTTTGCCGCCTCATTTTTGCTGTTCTTCAGAACAGGAACAGGAGAAGATCGGCACAGGCATTTACATTGTCATGTACGGCTCCGACGAGCGCAGCGGGAGCGACGCGATCTCGCGGTGCCTGGCGGATGCCGATCGCCCCACGGCGATCTCCTGCTCCAGATTCGGCGACGGCACAGGCGGCGCCGGCGCCGACGACGAGGCGAACGTGGACGCCATGCTGCTGCTGACGCCGCTGGTGGCCGTGGTCGCGGTGAGGAAACTGTCGGATGACTTGGGCGGCGGCGGCCTCTCGAGCTCCATGACCCCCTCCAGCATCTGCACCACCTTCCCCATGGTGGGCCGCTGCGACGGCTGCTCCTGGATGCACCAGAAGCTGACCTGCAGCGCGCGCTCCACCTGGGCCATGTCTGCGTCCCCGGCGAGCCGCCTGTCGATGATGCCGGCCACGTTCCCCCTCTCGTACTCCTCGTAGGCCCAGACCGAGAACTTCTTGCGGTCGGTGTCGTCGGCGATGTCGAAGTTGCGGCGGCCGCCGATGGTCTCCAGCAGGACCATCCCGTAGCTGTAGACGTCGGACTTGACGGTGATGGGCAGGTTGGCGAGCCACTCCGGCGCGAGGTAGCCGCGCGTGCCGCGGACGCTGGTGAGCGTGCGGTGGCGGTGGTCCTTTGGGTTGATGAGCTTGGCGAGGCCGAAGTCGGAGACCTTGGCGTTGTGGTGCTCGTCCAGCAGGATGTTCTCCGGCTTGATGTCGCAGTGCACGATGCAGTCGCGGCACTCCTCGTGCAGGTACGTGATGCCGCGCGCCGTGCCGACGGCGACGGCGAAGCGCGTGGACCAGGGCATGGTGGGCTTGCTGGCGTTGGCGTCGCCGCCATGGGAGAAGAGGAAGGAGTCGAGCGAGCCGTTCTTCATGAACTCGTAGACGAGCAGGCGGTGTCGGCCCTCGGAGCAGAAGCCGATGAGGCGGACGAGGTTGAGGTGGTGCGTGCTGCTGATGGTGGCCACCTCCATCCGGAACTGCTTCTCCCCCTGCTCGATCCCCTCCAGCTGCTTCACCGCCACCACGGTGCGGTTGGCCAGCACGCCGCGGTACACGGCGCCGAACCCGCCGGCGCCCAGCTTCTCCTTGAACCCCTTGGTGGAGCGCTGCAGCTCGCGGTAGGAGAACTGCACCGGCGCGCCAGACGCGTACTCCAGCAGCGCGTACTGCGCCGACGCCGCGCCGTACTTGGGGCTGTTCCGGCACAGCACCCACCAGAGCACCCACTCGGCGAGCACCAGCCCGGACACCACGCCGAGGACGACCAGGACGACGACCCAGGACCGGAGGCCCGAGTTGCGCGACGACGAGGAGCTGCCCGCGCCGCCCACCGGCGGGTTGGGCACGCCGGGGAAGCAGACCTTGACGAAGGAGGTGCTCGGGAGCGAGGCGGACTGGTAGGCGCTGACGAAGGTGGAGACCTTGAGGAAGCAGAGCCCGGAGCCGTCGGCGAGCGCGGTGGAGGCGACGCAGGAGGTGCCCGAGAGGCAGTTGAGGCGGCACGCGGTGATGCCGACGAAGAACTGCTCCGTGTTGATCTCGGGCGTGTAGGTGAGGAACTGCGTGTTGTCGAGCTCGAGCATGGTGGAGTTGCCGGGGCAGCTGGCGAGGTCGACCTTGCGGGTGCACCCTTCCCGCGGGTTGGCCGGGTTGCTGGGCTGGAAGTTCTGCGAGGGGCAGCCGCAGACGGGCGCCGTCCCGTTGTAGCCGCACACGCCCATGTTGCCGCAGTAGCCGAACACCTGGCACTGGTCGGCCACGGCGGACCACTGCTCCGCCGCCGTGCCGCTGCCGCGCGCCGCGCTGTAGGCGCGGAAGTTGCCGTCGGCGTCCAGCCGCACGAAGCGCATCATGTCGCCGCTCTCGCCGTAGTTGCTGCTGTAGGCGACGACGACGGGGGTGGCGAGCGTGCCGTCGGTGATGGAGACGATGCCGTTGGTCTGCATGGTGAGCGCGGGGGAGCTGAGCGTGCGGTTGGCGGTGAAGGAGGCGTTGTAGCCGCGGTTGAAGTAGGTGATGGTGGCGGCGCCGCGCCGGGCCCAGCGGAGCGTGAGGTTGCCCGAGCCCCGGTCGAGGGTGAAGAGGTAGTCGCCGGAGGTGAGGTTCAGGCCGGAGGAGAAGGTCTGGGACATGACCACGGTGTCCGTGGGGTGGTCGAAGGACTGCCAGACGGCGCCGCCGGAGGAGTTCTTGAGGAGGAGGTTGCCGCTCTCCTGGAGCGCCGCGGCGGTGACGCCCTGGTTGGCGGTGTTGGAGGACCAGAGCACGGCGCCCGAGCCGTTGACCAGCTGCAGGTCGCCGGTGGAGGAGAGGCGGAGCGAGCCACCTGAGTCGACGGCCGCGCCGGCGCCGGCCGACCAGATGGGGACGCCACCGGCGTAGGAGACCGAGGCGACGGAGAGGGACGGGGAGGCCGGTGACGGGCCGAAGGCGAGGGAGAAGGTGGAGTTGGGCGACAGCCAAGGGGACGAGTTGCCCGGCGTGAGCGAGCTGCCCAGCGGCATGTCCGCGCCATGGGAGAGGAGAGGGAGGAGCAAGAAGCAGCCGCAGAGGAGGAGGGTAAGATCCCCTCCCCGGAGAGACGGCATCTTTCTTGGCACTGGTTCTTGGTGGAGTAAGCTAGCGGCGGCTGTGTAGCTCGGCTTCCCCTCTTCTCATGGCGGCTTTTCTCTTCTCCGGTTGATTGGTTGGAGCTTGTAGTGGTAATTGAGGATGTGATTTGAGACTTGACCGTAGTTGGAAGAGGAGAAGGATGAGCACGAGGGAGGGAAGAAGGAAGGAAGAAGGAAGTAGCCGGAGCTGGGAGCGACAGTGACGCACACACACTGACGGATGTAGCCGGTTGGTCCTCGCAGAGACCAACGACTTGCCTGTTCGGTCAAAATCCCGCTTCATTTTCTTTTTCTCTGAAAAAGTCCGCGTATGTTTGTGAACTAGTAATAATATATTGTTTTTAGGAAGAAAAGAGTCTGAAAACCTTAAAATTTTGCTAGTTTCTTCTAGACTTTATTTTATTGTCATCGAAAACAGCTCGTGTATCTCTACCATGTAATATTTGATACTATACTATGAATATACATATGTTATCGATTGTCAACAAAATAATCATAACAACTTGGTACACCAAACTGCTTATTGATGATAATTCAATCGAACCGGTTGGGTAGAGCAGGTGTGACAAAAAATTTCTTACTCCCTCCGGCCCCACGACAAATCTAAACATGTTTTAGCATACATTTGGCCCAAATATATGATAAATATTTAAGGCATGAGGGAGTAAATCCTTTTCAAACCGAGACAGATACTTTAACTGTTCTATTTACTAAGAAGAATATTATTGTAGTAAAATAATTAACGAAAGTCCAGACCAAACCTAGGTCCACCCGAACACTGGTACATCTTAGGTCACCAGCTCACATCGACAAGCCAATCACACACACATAAAATCAATATAGGAGCCCGCTTCATCAAACTAGTCGACCTCCTATTAATGAGGACAGGATGGCGGGACTTCGTCGAACTAAATAAAATTGAATTATGTTGTGCATCGCTTCGTCTAGTTCATATATGGTACACCTTTTCTTTTTTCTTCCATATCCATTGTTTCTCATCCTTTGTGGTACTATTTATGCTTCAGTGGTTCAAATGTGTCTCATTAGAGTTAAGAGTATGCTGAATTGGGTTTCCCATTTGCTCTTTGGAGTAGAGATATTGCAAGTGAAATGAGCAAGAGAGGTCAGGTAGCAAAACAATGTCACAACTCACAACATGAAAAAATGTTTTTTCTTTAAACAGATATAATTTTTTTTTGCCTCATCTAATAAAGAATAAGTTTGCAACAAAGTTTTGGCATATATAAATTGAGGAAATACTTGTTGACCTCGTCGATTAAAGAAGAAGTAAATTTGTCGTTCCTTATAGTTTTGTTGACCACTAGTGGAGCACAATAAAGATTTCGGAAGAGAGGAATACATTTGATGGTGAAGACATGCGTAACTTAAGAAAAAAATCAAGCAAATGTACAGCTAGAAGATACATACCATGTAGTATAGCTTAAAAGGAATTTAGGTACAAGTTGCATTTTCTATTAATGATGGATCGGAAATTCGTTTCTGAGAGGATAGGTTTTTTTTTTGCATGGATTTCTGGGAGGATAGGTGGCTTGATGGCACACCACTTCGAGAACGATATCCCGCTTTTTATTCTATGGTGTGTTACAAAAGTGAGACCATCACTAAGGTGATGGACAATTCTCCTCCAAATGTAACGTTCCGTACGGATTTGTCGGGATAGAGGTTGTTGGACTGGAACGCCTTACTTCAACGTTTGGCGAATGTTCATCTACAGCCTGGTCATGACGAATTTCGTTGGAATCTACATGAGAATGGTAAATTTTTGGTAGCTTTCATGTACAATGCACTTATTCATCCGGATTTACCAATCGATACACCTAATAACAATAAACTTTGGAAGTTGAAAATCCCTTTGCTGATAAAGGTATTTGGATGGTATCTCCGAAAAGGCGTTATTCTCACCAAAGATAATCTGGCTAAGCGGAATTGGCAAGGGAGTAAACAATGTGCTTTCTGTCACTAGGAGGAGACAATAAAGCACTTTTTTTTTCCATTGTAGGTTCGCTAGGTCTATATGGTCAGTCATCCAGTTAGCTTCCAGCTTGTATCAGCCACGTAGTGTTACCAATATCTTCAGAAATTGGCTAAATGGCATTGATCCTAGGTTCAAGAAGCATATTAGGGTTATATACCGGTGTACCAACACCCTCCGCTTATGGTCGTCGCTCCATCGTGTGGAGCACGGAGACCTGTTTACGGAGGTCTGTTCACGGCTGGAAGCTACGGCGAGGAATATTTTTTCTCTACATGGATGGCAGCATAATCTAAGGATCGAAGCTCCTCCAGTTTAGACGTCTTTACAATTTCTCAATATGATATGTAATCTCGCCTTTTATTTTGGTGTCAAGACTAAACAACGGCTGTGTGCATCTTAGATATGCAGATATCGGGTGTAATGGCTTAAAACTCTTAAGTAAGGAAAAAAAAGCTACAAGTTGCATTTGCTATCTCTTGGATGATATCCAATCATATGGCGATCAGCTTGAATTAATTATCGCCGAAGCTGACTCGTACCTAGCCATGTGGAAGAACAAGTGAGAATAAACATATGCTCGCGGTGGTTACTCAGTTTTGTACTAATCAACTTTTTTTTTGAAACATTTGTACTAATCAACTTCTAGTGGAGTATACCAAACTAAAAATAATAGAATGGTCAAGGTGTATTTGGACCGGAAGGAACAATATGAGGGACCGACAGCTGTGGACCCAGTCCACCAATATCGTGGGCCGAACATCTAAGCCGTCCGAGAGGTCACAGAGGGCCGCGATGGCCCAACGGCAGTGGCCGTTGCTTGGAAGGGTCAACAGGGGCGGCTTCTGGAAGATTAGCGGCGAAACCTATTCACCGCTCATAGCGGGCGCTATTTGGCGCTCCGCTCAGAGCGGGATGGTTTGGGCCGGCCCATTAGCGATGGCAGTGGTGTTCCTTCGTTTTTTCTTTCTTAATTTCGTTGGTTTTTTCTCTGGTTCTTCTGGTTTTTTCTCTAGCTTCTGGTTTTGTCGGTTGTTTTTCTGAACTGTTCATGATTTGAACTTTTACGAATTTGAACTTTTTATGTTTTTTAGATTTGAACTTTTTTCGAATTTGAACAATTTTTTAGTTTGAACATTTTATTGTTTTGAACATTTAAAAATATGAAAAAAATTCGTGTTTGAACTATTTTCAGATTTGATCTTTTTTAAAATTTGAACAATTTTACATTTTAAACAATTTTTAATTTGGAACATTTTCATATTTGAACATTTTTGAAATTTGAACTTTTTCGAAATTTGAAATTTGTTCGATTTTGAAATTTGTTCATTTCTGAAAATCGTTCACTTTTGAATTATTTGGTTTACAATTTGTACAGATTTGAATTTGTTCGGTTTTAAATTTTTGTAACTTAAACAGAAACAACAGTGCAATATATGAGACTAACGACACAGTAAATGGACCTGGCCCAACTAACGTTTCTTTAAGCGGAGCCATGGTCCCTCCCGCTTAAAGCGGGGAATAGGAGCGCCCAAGATTAGCCCACCCTTACGTATGTTCGACTGGTAATAGAATTATTTTGCTACACAGATCGCTGATACTAGTCCTATTATTTTGGGAGTGATGTTTTGGCGCATGGGAGCGTATGCTTTTTTTATTTTGAAATACATGTTAGGCACATTTTAAAATGTCAAAAAAATTGAAACAAAAATTTCGCACGTACATCTTCATGCTACGCTTTACAAAGTCGTTTTAAAAATCGATGTCATGTGGCGTGTGTAAAAAAGACAAAATTCGTGTGAAACAAAGACTTGTCACAAGATAAATTTTCTCTTTTTCGCTTAGACTATAAAAAATATCATTTTTTCGTGAAACTTGACGAATACACATATATTATGGAGATGTACATGTAAATTTTTTTGTCAAATTTTTTTAACACTTGGAAATATGTTTTGATGGTAGAGGGATCATACGGACCCGGGAGCCGAATTGAGTTTCTGTATTATTTTCACTTTCTTGCTTGACTAGCTTTTGTTAAATTGTTAAGCTAGAGCAGGTAGGCTCACACGATATATCTTTGTAAACGCTGCGTATAATTGTCACCGCCAACGCATAGCAGAACAAACTGGGCTATGAGTGGTTTATATCAACGTCGAAACACGATCGACCTTGACTTTGAGGATCGAGCATTTTTCTTAGAGTATGAACTTGTACGTCACAACAGAGCGAGCTCTGTCCACTGGAAACAGAATCATAAAATAGGCTTCATCAGACGCCCAATGGACCACTACGTATAGTACTACGAAGTATTATTCGCAACAGTTTTGCGCTGACTTGGGTTCTATCATTTGTCATGTCTGCAACTCCATATAAGATTATATTGTACAATCCAGCTGCTCTGACTCTTAGGTAGGGTACCATTTTACATTGTATTTCGATAATTTTTACCAATGTTTAGAAGTACTACCTCGGTATGTGTTTAATCGCCACGGGCGTCAGTACATAACCGAGCTAGTACCTGTGCACTCTCGCGTCAATTTAATCAGACCGAAGGGAGTACTGTATAAAGGTTTCTTATTGTGCAATTTACTAGTGCTAGAAGGAACTAGTAGTTGTGTAATTTAATCCGCTGTCTACTCTATGTATGTATCCGCATTCTACATTTGGTATTTTATTTTCCTACTAGTACTCCCACCGATCCTAAATACTTGTCGTAGATTTAGACAAAATATGTGTACTTTCCAAGTATTTAGTGTTGGTGGGAGTAATATTTTTGCAATGGTAATATGGTGCGAGACAAGGTCAGTGTCACGACAATGCACCTACTGGCAGCTCTCAAGGTGAAGAACGGGACGGATGCCAGGCAAGCGATACACATGGGCACAAGGCACACCTTTGGACAAGGGGATCCCACCAATGACCTACAGTTAGCATGCACGGCTCCATGGTTATAAGGGCCGGTACTTGTACCCAAAAGGGGTATCTCGTTATAATCCGAATTAACTAGAACTTGTTAGAGGTCTATCTCCCTTCTCCCTTTTTCGGAGCTCACTCTTGTCTGAGATCCCGAACTCCTGCTTGAGGCGGAGATTGTATCGAATTGCTACCTAATTCATGCGTGAATCATCGAAGAGAGATCAAGAGTGTTACATATGGTATCAGACCCATAAGATCAACGCAGAAAATCCTCAGAAAATCCCCAAAAAATCCTATATCGAGATCTAAGCATTTTCCTCTCATCGGAGGTGTGATCATGGAGGCAAATCAAGTGATGGAAGCACTCATAGTTGGTCCCTTTGGCCTCCCCGAGCGACCACAACTCTGGGACCCGACCAGATCTATCCCAGGGAAGCAGTTCGGTAGCATCGACACCAACCTCTTTGGCCTCCTGAGCGTCAACCCGGCGGCGGTTGCTTCCATCTCTACTAACTAAAATGATGAGATAGCCTAGAGGGGGAGGGTGAATAGGGTTTTAAAAATAATTACTGATTTGAGTTGTAAGAATGTGGAATTAAACTAACTTTTATTTTACCGGCACAAAACCTAAATAAGCTAGGCTCAACTAAGTGCACCAACAACATGTTAAGATAAGAAAGATATCACAAGATATATAGACACAAATGATAAGTAAAATATAAGTGCTTCAAGCTCGATGTTTATCACAAGGAAACACTACAAGAAAAGTTGCCATGGCCGACGAAGTTGAAGTCGCGCCGTGGTTGCTGGTGTACCATGGCCGACGATTTTGGTCCCTCCGTGGTGCATGTCAAAACTTTTTTTCTCGTTTTTGAGGCCACCTAGCCCGACGAAAGCGGCCAAAACGTGGATGGTGGCCCGGACGTGGTGCATCTCGAAATCTCGGGTTCGCCGCCGAGTCAACGCAAATCCGCACCGCCGAGGGATGTAGGGCCCATGGCAGCCCTCTCGCATTGTTTTTTCTACATCGCGCCATCTCGTTCAACGAGCCGATTAGCGATCATGGGTCCCGCATGTCATCCTCTATGAACCAAAATTCTTTCTATTCTTGGATTTTTTTTGACCCCCATTTCTTACCTTTTTCCCTCGCTTTGGAAACGTTGAGACCGCCAAAATGGGACCCGCATGTCATCCTCTATGTGCAATCAACTTTCTTTTCTTGGAGTTTTTTGGCACCTCAAATTTGGTCACTTGCCTTTTTCTTTCGATCCTCGCTTCTCAACGGTGATACCGCTGCTGCTTAACTGACCCGCATGTCATCCTCTATGTACTATAAAACTTTCTTTTCATGGATTATTTTTGGCACCTCAAATTTGGTCACTTGCCTTTTTCTTTCGATCCCCTGCCGCTCTCAAACGGTGATACTGCTGCTAAACCCGCATGTCATCCTCTATGTACTATAAAACTTTCTTTTCATGGATTATTTTTGGCACCTCAAATTTGGTCACTTGCCTTTTTCTTTCGATCCCCGCCGCTCTCAAACGGTGATACCGCTGCTAACTGGACCCGCATGTCATCCTCTATGTACTATAAAACTTTCTTTTCTTGAATTATTTTTGGCTCCTCATATTTTTTCACTTGCCTTTTTCTTCGATCCCCTGCCTCTCAAACGGTGATACCGCTGCTCTAAATGGGACCCGCATGTCATCCTCTATGTACTATAAAACTTTCTTTTCTTGAATTATTTTTGGCACCTCATATTTGGTCACTTGCCTTTTTCTTTCGATCACCTGCCGCCTCTCAAATGTTGATACCGCTCGCTAAATGGGACCCGCATGTCATCCTCTATGTACTATAAAACTTTCTTTTCTTGGATTTTTTGGCACCTCATATTTGGTCACTTGACTTTTTTTTCGATCCTCCGCCTCTCAAACAGGATACCGTGGCTCATGGGACCCGCATGTCATCCCTCTATGTACTATAAAACTTTCTTTTCTTGAATTATTTTTGGCTCCCGATATTTTTTCACTTGCCTTTTCTTTCGATCTCATGCCACGTTTGAAACGTTGAGGAACCTGCAGCTCATGGGACCCGCATGTCATCCTCTATGTACTATAAAAGTTATTTTTCTGGTTTTTTTTCACCATCTGATTTTTGGCAATTTCTTTTGATCCCCTGCCACCTCTCAAACGCTGATACCGCTGCTGCTAAATGGGACCCGCATGTCATCCTCTATGTACTATAAAACTTTCTTTTCTTGAATTATTTTTGGCTCCTCATATTTGGGCACTTGCCTTTTTTTTTCGATCTCATGCCACGTTTGAAACGTTGAGGAACCTCTGGCTCATGGGACCCGTATGTCATCCTCTATGTGCTATAAAAGTTTCCTTTGTTGGATTTTTTCACCCTCCGATTTTTGGCTTGCCTTTTTCTTTTGATCCGCCCCCTTTGAAACGTTGAGTAAGTTGTTGGCTCAAGGGACCCGCATGTCATCCTCTATGTCCATCAACTTTCCTTTTTGGATTTTTTTTCACCCCTAATTACTAGCTACTTTCTTTTTCTTTTGATCTCAAGCCGCATTACAAACATTGAGACCGCTGCTGCAAAATGGGACCCACATGTCATCCTCTATGTACAATAAAGTTTTTCTTGGATTATCTTTGCTCGATATTTTGTCACTTGCCTTTTTTCGATCTCATGCCGCCTTTGAAACGTTGAGTAAGTCTGGCTCATGGGTCCCGCATGTCATCCTCTACGAACAATAAAAGTTTCCTCTTGGAGTTATTTTTGACCCCTAATTTCGGCTATTTGCCTTTTTCTTTGGATCTCGCCCCTTTGAAACGATGAGGACGTTGTTGGTGGGTCCCACAAGTCATCCTCTATGAACAATAAAAGTTTCCTTTGATGGATTTTTTGAACCCTAATTAATTTCTGGATATTTCCTTTTTTTCTTTGATCCCCGTCGCTTTGGAATCGTTGAGGATGCGTGCCTCATGGGTCCCGCATGTCATCCTCTCGAACGGTTTCTTTTCTTGGATATTGTTTACCAAATGATTTTTGGCTTATTTTTTCTTTCGATCTCCTCCCGCCTTTAAAACGTTGAGGACGCTGCTGGCTCACGGGTCCCATGTCCCTCTATGAACAATAAGCGCCGAGGACGCTGTTGCCATGGGTCCCGCATGTCATCCTCTCGAACGAAAATGTTTCTTTTCTTGGATTTTTACCAACAGATTTTTGGTTTATTTTTTCTTTCCATCCCCCGCCTTTAAAACGACGCTGGCTCATGGGTCCACGATGTCACCTCCCGTACAAGAAACATGTGATATCTTGATTATTTTGCGACAATAAATGTTGTATTTCGCTCCGAGCTATTGCAAACGGATAAATTAAATCTTTATTTTTACAACATATATCTTGAATCTCCTTGTTTTTTGTTTTGGCGAAGCATAGGACTTTCCTGTTTTTTTTTGAGAAAAATCCGAACTATCATGTCTGAGTGGGCTGAAATTCAAAAAGGCCCAAGATAGTTCGAAGGCCCGTATGTCTAGATGCACCAATTGAAATCTTTCTTTTCTTGGATTTTTTCACCGATTTCGCTACTTCATTTTTCTTTTGGTCCCGTGCCGCCTTGGAAACGTTGCTGCTACAAAATGGGACCCGCATGTCATCCTCTATGTACAATAAAGTTTCTTTTCTTGGATTATTTTGGCTCCTGATATTTGGTCACTTGCCTTTTTCTTTCGATCTCATGCCACGTTTGAAACGTTGAGGAATCTGCTGGCTCATGGGACCCGCATGTCATCCTCTATGTACAATAAAAGTTTGATTTCTTGGATTTTTTTCACCCTCTGATTTTTGGCTATTTCCTTTTTCTTTTGATCCCCCGCCTTTGAAACGTCCAAGTGGGCTCATAGGTCCCACATGTCACCTGTATGAACGATAAAGCTTTCCTTTCTTGGAGTTTTTTGACCCCTAATTTCTGCTACTTTCTTTTTCTTTTGATCTCAAGCCGCATTTGAAACGTTGGGACCGCTGCAAAATGGGACCGATGTCATCCTCTATGTACAATAAAGTTTCTTTTCTTGGATTATTTTTGGCTCCGATATTTGGTCACTTGCCTTTTCCTTCGATCCCATGCCACGTTTGAAACGTTGAGGAACCTCACGCTCATGGGACCCGCATGTCATCCTCTATGTACTACAAAAGTTTATTTTCTTGGTTTTTTCACTCTCCGATTTTTGGCTATTTCCTTTTTCTTTGATCCTCGCGCCTTGAAACGTTGAGTAAGCTCAAACTCGTGGGACCCGCATGTCATCCTCTATGTACAATCAATTTTCTTTTCTTGGAGTTTTTTTACCCCCTAATTTCTGCTACTTTCTTTTTCTTTTGATCTCAAACCGCATTTGAAATGTTGGGACACATATCCCCTATGTACAATAAAAGTTTCTTTTTTGGATTATTTTTCACCCTCTCGATTTTTGGTCACTTGCCTTTTTCTTTCGATCTCATGCCGTCTTGAAAACGTTGAGGAACCTGGCCCATGGGACCCACATGTCATCCTCTATGTCTTTTCTTTGATTTTTTCACCCTCCGATCTTTGGCTATTTCCTTTTTCTTTTCATCCCCCCGCTTTGAAACGTTAGTAAGCTGCTGACCGGTGGGACCCGCATGTCATCCTCTATGTACAATCAAGTCTCTTTTCTTGGATTTTTTTACCCCTTATTTTTGGTCACTTGCCTTTTCTTTCGATCTCATGCAGCCTCTGAAACGTTGAGAAGCTGCTGGCTCATGGGACCCACATGTCATCCTCGATACTATAAAAGTTTCTTTTCTTGGATTTTTTCACCCTCTTATTTTTGGTGTTTCTTTTTCTTTTGATCCCCCGCCTTGAAACATTGATTGCTCTGACACAAGGGGCCCGCATGTCATCCTCTATGTACAATCAACTTGCAAGATCTTGGGGAGCTTGTATAAGTGGGACCCATATGTCATCCTCTATGTACAATAAAAGTTTCTTTTCTTGGATTATTTTTTGCTCCTGGTATTTGGTCTCTTTCCTTTTTCTTTCGATCTCATGCCGCCGAAACGTTGGGTAGGCTGGGTCATGGGACCCGCATGCCATCCTCTATGTACAATCAACTTTTTTTCAGTTTTTACCCCTAATTTCTCGGCTACTTTTTCTTTTGATCTCAAGCCGCATTTGAAACGTTGACACCGCTGTTTAAAATGGGACCCGCATGTCATCTTTTATGTACAATAAAGTTTCTTTTCTTGGATTATTTTTTGCTCATATTTGGTCACTTGTCTTTTTTTTCGATCTCATGCCCCCTTGAAACGTTGAGGAAGTCTGCTAGCGCATGGGTCCCATGTCATACTCTATGAACAATAAAAGTTTCCTTCCTTGGAGTTATTGTTTACCGCTAATTTCGCTACTTCCTTTTTTCTTTTGATCCCCCGCGCCTTGGAACGTTGAGAAGGTCGACACAAGGGCCCGCATGTCATCCTTTATGTACAATCAACTTGCAAGATCTTGGGCCGAAAGAGCTTGTATAAGTGGGACCCATATGTCATCATCTATGTACAATAAAAGTTTCTTTTCTTGGATTATTTTTTCTCGATATTTGGTCACTTTCCTTTTTCTTTCTATCTCATGCCGCCACTGAAACGTTGAGTAAGGTGCTGGCTCATGGGACTGTACAATAAAGTTTCATTTCTTAGATTTTTTTTACCCACGATTTTTGCTAACTTGCCTTTTTCTTTTCGATCATATGCCGCCTTTGAAATTGAGGTCGCCGCTGCTCATGAGTCCCACAAGTCAGCCTCTATGAACAATAAACCTTTCCTTTGTTGTATTTTTTACCTCTCTGGCTATTTGCCTTTTTCTTTGATCCCTGCGGCCTTTGAAACGATGAGGACGCATGGGCAGTCGGTCCCACATGTCATCCTCTATGAAGAATATAAGTTTCCTTTTTGGATTTATTTTTGACCCCTAATTTCTGCTATTTGCCTTTTTCTTCTGATCCTCACGACTTCGAAATGATGAGGATGCGGTGCGGATCGGTCCCACATGTCACCTCTATGAACAATAAATGTTTCCTTTGTAGGATTTATTTTTTACCCCTATTTTCGGCTACTTGCCTTTTCTTTGAAACGTTGGAGCTGTCTGATGGCTCCACATGGCATCCTCTCTGGACGATAAACCTTCATTTCTTGTTAACGATGTGTTTATCAGATATTTTCGCAGACTAATACAAGCTCTTTGGCTCCAAGATCTTGCAAGTTGATAGATTAAATCAAGGAATTATTAGGATATGTTTTAAATTTCAAATCCACTTTATGAATTTTTAAAAATACCGTTATCCATGTGGGTATGGAGCGATCAAGGATTTTCATATTGGGCATGAGCAGTTTCAAAATTGGAACCCTATAATTCAAAATAAAAACAACTTTTATGTAGAATCCGTGTATTTTTTTTTTTTTTTGCAATCATAGGATCTGTTTCATTAGAAAAGGGCCGAAATTGCATGAGCAGAAAGGCCCATTTGTTATTGGGCTTCGACGGCCGGAGCAAGTAGACCGATAACAATTACCATGTAGATGTTCCTTGGCAACCCAAAAGTGAAATATTGGGCCCAACAGGGGAAGGTTGGAAGTACTTTTCTATTGGGAAGGTGGTACATGGGGTTCCCGACAAAAAATGGAACATGGGTTACTGAAGGTTGCCCATTTGTGTTTGTCAGCAGGAGCTTTACCTTCCGCCGCCGCTCGCTCGCCCGCCGCCATGCCTCGTCATGTCGAGCGAGCACGGCAAGCTGAGCTCGAGGGTACCACAAACGCGCGCCCCAAATTAAGGTACTTCCTCCTCGGGACGGCACCTACGATAGGCTCGGCTGGCCTTGGGGCATTTACCCCTAGCCTCTTCCATGCTCAAGTTTTTGAAATGTTTCTGGCTCTGTTCAACACTGGATCAAATTTGTCAACATGACCATTCTTATGGAGTAGCAACGAGTTGAATCTCTCAAAACTCTTTAAGTTCGCAATATAACGACTAATTGGTACTACCTTATACAAAATGATTACATATCCTTATTTTGGAAGCAAGCAATCACACACTTATAGTTTGCTAGTCATGCACGTAACGTTAAAAATCGGCAATTATAATGAATAAACCTCGTAATTTTCACTTAAAATGCATTAAGGAGCATCAAATTTGACAAATCAAACCATGTCGTACTGAAATTGACATGTCTTTCTCATGCAGAAATGTAAAATTATCCATGCATGTGCGTTTATACAGGTTAAGTTTTGCACGTATATTTTTTGTAACTTTTCTGACTTCAAAGCTCCAATCCTTCTTCATCATCTTTGTTGTACCGCATGATGCAAGTGAATGCGAGCTTCTCGCCAGACGCGACTTCGTGTCCGATATGTGTACTATGCCTTCTCCATCTAGTGCTAGTTACGCCTCTGTGCTAATTAATTCAGCACAAACCTCTGTCATTGCAGCTGTGACTCACCTCGACCATTGGAGCTCAGTCTCAACCAGAGAGGCATGTGTCTCATGGTTAGCTATCTACAACTTGCTGTCTTACTAAAACCGTGCCTATCATATAGAGATCACCTCGCTGGTGTAGCAATGGCTGCAAGTAGCTGCTAGCATGAGCGAAGGGGATAAGGAAGAAAAGATTAAAAAAATGGGGTGGGGCCAACAAGCGGGAAAGCTATCTATACTAGCTTTATGGATGTTTTGGAATTGGGTAGAAAATAGTACTCGATGACACTGTAGCAGCGAATCCCAGAGACCAAAGGCCGTTGGATGATGTCTAATGAACGGCAGAACAAAATCGGCGAAATTAGCTTGAATTTTGATAATAAATCTTGGGCATTTCCCCGAACATGATTTATCAACTTTGGGTAGTCTCTTAGTCTCCTCGTCCACCAATTATTATCATAACCACTGCGGAAAGTTGAGGGCAGTCCCTAGTCCCGAGCACTTCGCCCACTTCCCCCGGCCTCATCCCAGATCTCACACCAACCACCTCACCGTCGACTAGCCGCCAGTCTACAGCCCTCCGAAGAATCCCCAATGGCGGCGACGCCTACTAGAGCGCTCTCACGCGAGCGCATCATCGAGTCTGGCCCACATGTCTTCCGTGCTCCGCCGTGTGTCGCAGCACGATCACTTCTCTGCCGCCGAGCCGCCGTGTGGCGAGGCGAGGCGTCCCGCACACTATGACAAGTGCACATCTTCTTCTCGAGGACGTACGAGCTCGGGAGGATGGCCGGCCCCCTCCTCGCCCCACCGGATGAGGACGATATCACCACTACACCCTGCGAAGAGGTGGTCTTTGGATCTTAGCTTGCCTCCGAGGAAGCACGTAGTGGGGGCAATGTCGTGCGAACTATGCGCTAGATTCTTGCCCGTGCATGGCTGCTCAAGAACCCGAACCTCACGAGGAGGAGTGGACATCATCATGCCTTACGATGTTATGCAATGATGTGTGGCAGGCGTGTCGTCGGCTCGGTGGCCTCCACTTCGACCTCACCCTTAGGGTGGACCACCGACATCGTCAACTTGCCGGCGCTGCAGACGCTTGGGTCCAGTTGCCTGGAGGACGGCCACGCAACATGCATCTTTGGGCTGCTGCAGCGCACAACGGTGCGTCTCGGGGATGCAAACACCCGTTCCATAGGAAGTGCATCTTCTCCTGGTTTGTAACGAACGCCAGCTGCCCTATCTGCCGCGATAAAGTGCTGACCCATCTTATTTTCGATTTGTAGCATAGTATGAATAAAAACCCTGTATGATAGGGATGCCATGCCAACTTGAATCCTATGTCAAGAGAAATTCTATTTGATTGTGGTTATAAGATATTCTGCATTAGTTTGATCTATTATCATTCTATTTTCCTATGGGATATGACCCTATGAATCAAACAGCATGTGATTACTTCCACACAATTAAGTTTGACCAACTTTTAGTAGGACAACAAACATAAATAATTAGTCATCATGGGATTACAATCCAACAGATAATTGTCTTCAGGACTCATACATTTTCCAAATAGAAAAATCAAAACAAATCATGGTTCTTCATCTCACGGCATGATACAGAGACAAGAGTCTAATCATCATCATCATCATCATCATCATCATCATCATCATCATCATCACCTCCGTCATCATGATATTCGTGCATGGTCTCATCCTCTCGTCCGTCCATTCTCCTCCTGAGATTCACCGTAGCTCATTTATCCATCTCTTTGTCGACTATGCTAACCTCAACTGAAATCTACTTCTCCATCATGTGGGGATACCTCCAACGAGGTTTCATCAATGTCGGCAACTTTAGTTTGCATACAACCAGCGAAATCATCTTGCTGGGCACCAATTATTGGATCCGTTCTCATCCAAATCATATATGTTCCTTGCCACAAACTTTTGCACATACGCCATCCTTTTCTAGTCTGTCTTTCCAAGAAAAGTACCTTGGCCGCTTGAGGTACCAAAATATAAGGATCATCCTTGTACCATGAGCAGTAGTATCGACCGATATGAAATACCCATCATTTCTGGCACCTTTGCCCTTGTTTGGATCTTGGTTGTACCATAACACTTAAATAGAACCACAGATCGGACAGTAACCTTATCACTATAGAACAACTGAATAACCTCTTCTATGTGACCATAATGGTCAAATGACTCGATCTCTTTTTTCTGTCAAGTGATCTCCACGTTGTGATGCCACTATTTCGTGTCTTCAAATGTTGTTCACGCTCATAGGAGCTTTAATGGACACCATTGGCATTGCAAGCTGCAGCTACCAACACCCTCTTATCCGGACCACGTGATAGGACAAGGAGATCAGCACTAACAGCGCCTGGATTCTCCGCATGGAGTTTCGAGATCTACGATTACAAAATAGACAAGAGGTCATCTCATGAAAACACATAGACAAGTCAGAGTGCAATTGAACATCTTACATATTTCTCAAACCAGTCCTGAAACCCACTCCCACGTGCGATAGCTTTCCATTCGTTTCCATGTACAACCCAAAAATAGCCAAGTCAGCAATATATTTCATTTTGATACAAGTTCATAGTATATGCGAGGAATCGTGTGCATAGTACTCACTTAACATATTCATCAGCCTCTGTAGCATTATTCAACACATACCAAGACAGCTGTTCAAATTCAGACTGCTCTAATGTTTTTTCGGTCCTCTTCCTATTAGCTCAACACCATGTTTAAAAAGATCCTCCAACTTCCAAAGTCTGCGACCCGATTGAATCTGGTCTCAATATCGGGAATATATCTTGAGGCAAATGTATATGCTTCAGCAGCAATATACGCCAGCAATGCAAGCCTCGGTCTAGCTTTGTTCCTAACTGTATTCTTGAAAGTGCACAATCGACGTTCTATAGGGTACATCCATCCATACTGTGGACCTGTGCCTCATCGGGTAGATGAACAGCCAAATGCACCATCACATCAAAGAGGGCTGGAGGATATATCAGCAGCTTGCACACGCTATGTCCACCTTAAGACGTTCTACAACAGCTCGCTTAGAGTTTTACTACATATTTCCCTAAAGAACCTTCCCAACTCTGCAATCACGTTGTACATATTTGGCTTCACTAAATCTTTAATGCCAATAGCTAAAAGCCTTTGCAGGATGTGACAATCGTGAGTTTTCAACCCTTGGAGCTTGTTTCAAGATTGAGACAATTTGCAATGTTGGAAGCAAACCAACGGGAACATCACACCTCGGAGGTACTCACAAAATAATCTCCTTCATCGGCAATGTGAATTCGCCAAATTTATAATGTTTTTCCTTGCCTTTGTTCACTTTGTCATTACGATCCAGTTGCAAGTAACATTCAATGTTGCACAATCAATCCTAGCATTTGAGCTATCTTTTGTCTTGGATGGAATGTTGAGTAATGTCCCGACAATGCTGTCACATATATTCTTCTCCATGTGCATGATATCAATATTATGAAGCTTCTTACCAGCCCAATACGGCAAGTCCCAAAGAGTGGTCTCGCTTATAAAATATTCTCGGTCTATCATTTTCCATTTCCTTCCTCTTGGTACGTGCTGCTATTTCACCTCCCATCTTCCTTTTGGTAGCTGCTAGACTCAGTTCATCTCTCTCCTTCCTTTTTTCTATCTCGCTCTCTTCGCCGTATCTTCTGTATTCTTCTCTGCTGTGGCACTGTGGTGGTTTTCCTGGTTTAACATTTCTGACCGCTTCTAGGTGCGCCTCCAACTCGTGACTCTTAAAGTGCGGTTTAGTCTTTTACAGGCCTGATCACCAATAAATTGCAATTTTTTCTTTTTTCGAAACCTGTGATCTAATGGAAGGAAACGGCGATGGCCCATATAGCATATCTTGTTTATTATCCTCACTGCCAGCTGATCAGTATCACAGTGAACACATGCATTATAACTTGATGTTACTGCCTGACATAGTGCCCAAAGCTGGATAATCATGGGTGCACAGTACAGCAGCACGTAATAGAAAATTTTGTTCTTTAGGTTGACACACATCCCGTAGGGACACCCTCCCATAATGTTTGCAAGTCTCTAATAAGAGGCTGCATGAACACATCAAAATCCTTCCCAGGAGATTTGGGACTGGGATGAGTAAGGCCATCATACGCGACTGATCGGTGCATGTGTCCAGGGAGCCTGGTTGTAAGGTGTAACTAGTCGCCACATGCTATACGAGTTGCTCATGTTGCCAAATGGGTTGAATCCATCCAGCAAGGCCAAGTCTCAGTTCCTTGATCTGCACAAAATAATCCAGGTCGGTGCTTCCATTCATCGTCATCACAGATGCCTCAAATCGGTGGTCGGTGAGAATCTCTTTGTGCCATCTTGTTTCCCGAGATGTTTGTTCAGAAGCAAACAACCTCTGCAATCTTTGTACAAGTGGAAAGTATCTCAGAACCTTCCAAGGAATCTTTTTCTTACCACCACTCCATCATGTTTCCATCTTGATTCCTTACATACTGGACATTCATCGAGGTCATTATACTCCATCCAAAACAGTGACATTATTTTTAAAAAATCAATCTTCTCATATCCAAGTCCCATTGATGTACTGCTCACCTCATAAAAGGATTTTGGCAGTCCAGATGCGCTGTATGTCTTCGCAACCGCATTGAACGCTTTATTGGTAATCCTGGTATGACTTGTCATGAAGTAATTTCACAATTAATTCGAATCTTGACACAACAGAACCAGCACTAAGCGCTTAGCATCTTCTATCAGGTCATGGAAAAGAGGCTTTTGTGATAACCATGGGGCATGGCTTGCATATGGATACAGATCCGTAACAAATTAGCGTAGCCTCATCCTGACGAGATCTTCAGTGATAACCATCGAATAAAGAGGATCAATAATGTCAGGCTGATCATAGTGTTCACCATGGTTAATCCACCTGATATATGTCTGGTCCATCCCATAAACGAATAAATGATCTGAGACTACATGTTGAGGCTTGGACCCAATATTCAAACATACGCCGCATGGACAAATCACTTCCTTTGTCTTGTCGCCGTCGGTAAATCACTAACGTGCTTCATAAGTCTCAATACCACTCAAATATGTTGGTGTGGTTAATGAGTCAAATAATATCCAAGTTCTGTCCATCTGTTGAGGAGATAGATGGTCAGAGAAGCGATAAGCTATTTCAACAAACAGGTCACCTACGAATGTAAGCAAGCATACCTGAGCAAACAGGTCAATATAAAACTATAAATGCTACATTATTTGAGCCGATTTCAGCAAACAAACTGAAAACTACGGCTACCTAGCGAACAGATTTTTAGGCTGACCACTTTTTCCCCACTTATTATTTTTTTATTAATAAAAAGAGGGAAATATGTACAAAAGTTGCTGGAGAGCAGCAACTAAAAGGATCATAGATCCCAAACAGAAAATATATATATAATGTTCTACCCATGATATGATTTCCTCTTTGCCTTATGAACAAGGAGAGCAATTTCATCCTTGAATCTCTTGTGCCATCTATAAATGCTTGGGGGAGGGGCGAACAGATCTATCGAAAGCAATACAATACCAACACATTCTTTCTTCTTTTTTGCCGTAATCCGCCGATCTATTAGCAAGCAAAAGAAGCCAAAAGTAATAAGATTACATACAGGTTCATAGACCACCAGGGCCTGAGAATACGGAGGGCCTGAGCAAAACAAGAAATAGAGGCCCTCAACATGATCATTGGCAACTAAAATGATTTTATATATACTACTCACTCCATTTCAATAAACAATGCACCCTTGTTTTTCTATTTTATCTTCGAAAAAATATTAATCTATATCTCTCTATTTAAAAATGATGTTTCAATTTTATGTAGATATACATGTATTTAGATGAGTTTAGTTTCAGATACATGCAAGTTTTGATGAAGTTGAAACATATTTTTCAGGATGAAGTATATAAAAAAATTGATATAAAACTGGTATCATTAGAAAGTATTTTCCAACACGATTCTAACAATGTTGCTTATGTATTATATGATGTGATATTGTTGTCTATTTATTTGGTCAAGGTTCACATTGAAATGTGGTAAAATAAATTAAAAGAAGTGCATCCTGTGAAAAGGCAATCTAAGAATTCAAAAGTGCTAATTGTTAGTCGAAACATGACATCATTGAGACAAAATATTAATATTCATTGGAAGACTAACTGAATTAGCTGCACTCGCGATGAAAGAGAAAGACGAAGAGCAAGTACAATAAGACATCTTTTTTTGTTTGTTTGGGTTGCTCATCAAGCTTATCGCTCGATACAATAAGGTACAGTCAGCTGGAGTGGTGTTTGGAACATGGGTGCATAGTGGGTGGTATCATAGAGTACTATCATAGATATGCTATATTTATTATAGTGGAGTATTGAGGAAAATCGGCTAAATCAATTTGAAGAAAATCGACAAAGTCAAATTAGAGGAAATTCTTCATGATGAGATTTCTTACATAGAAGAGCTGATTGCCCTCAAAAGGAAGAATCTATCCATCTTCATTGATTTAAAAGGGGATTTCTTACAAGGAGAAGCGATTGCTCAACAAAAGGGGAACATTGCTACGGCTAGTCTTATGCTAGTAAATCCCTACTCTAAGGTATGGTCATTGGTTGTGTCAAGCTGCCATCATTGCTACCGTCGACGAATTCCTCGTCGCTGCTACGGACCACGGAGCCTCTTCCTCATCATCCTCCTCATCGGACCAGGCCCGCCCACGGATGCGCTTTGGTGGCGGTTCATCGGAGGAGGTGTCGTCCTCTGTTCCTTCTTCGTGTCGGAGGAGATGTCTTCGTCTTCGTCGTCCTCTTCTTCTTCTTCTTCTTTGGTGGAGGAAGTGAATTTACCCGAAGAGAGGGTCGTCGCCGCGCTCTCCGCCTCCGCCTCCGTCAATCGGAATCGGAGGTCATCTTCCCCCGTCGAGGGCATGTCGCCATCCGACCGGACGAGGTCCTCGCCTGGTACGAAGTCGAAGTCGAACTCTTGCTCGTCCCAATGCTTGGGAGCGCGCCTATTGTACGCTTCCATCTGGCTGACCTCGGCTCCGCTCACTGAGGAAAAGGATTGGGAGGAGGAAGAGGAAGACATGGTTACAGAGGAGGAGGATTTTGGGCCGATGGCTGGTTTGAAGCAGGAGGATGAAGAAGTGAACTGTTCGGATGCGGTTAAATAAAGAGAGTGTGGTGCAAATAATAGACACTTTTAAGAAAAGTGTGGCAAATCATAAAATATTCAAAACTGTCAAATCGTGCAGAGAAGTTGAGAAGGCAAGGCGTCATGATGAAGAATACTGCGACGGTTCTGCTACGACATGACCCCCGAAGGAAAAACAGATGGTTTTGATATTATCATTACCAAAACCAGGGGGCATGTGTTATCACCGGATTTTGGCCAAATCAATCGGATGTCTAATCAATCGGTTACATGCACTAGCTCAGTGTTCGCATGGCTGCACATGTATTAGCACCGCATGTATACATATACATCACTCATCTTGATTAATTGCTCAGCTCATTAAACTATCAAAGATCTTGCACGGCTTGGACGCAGGGTATGCCGTGGCATATACGGCATACCCTGTAGATCCGCCACTGCAAACAAGGAGAGCCATTTCATCCTTGAATCTCTTGCGGCTTCTGTAAAAGCTTGGGGCGAACAGATCAATCGAAAGCAATATAATACCAACAAATTCTTTTCTTCTTGGCCGTAAATCCACCGATGTATTAGCTGCAAAGAACCTGTATAATAAGATTACAAACAGGTCCATAGAGGACTGGCACCAAGCGACGACTACGACATTGGGCAATGGTGAGCAAGACAGTGTAAGACGAACGAATGGAGCAAAGGTGGAAAACAATGTCAAACAAACACATCGAGAGGAAAACAATATCAACCGATCGATTCGAACGAACTAACGAACTTATAAGCTGGGCGACGGCGACTGACTTCGATTGAGCTATAATGAATCGTACTTGCCCAGGCCTGAAGATAGCATGCATACCGTGAGGATCTACCAGCTGACCGCTGCCGGTGCGGTGGAGAAGAACTGCGCCACCAGCGTCGCCGGGCGACGCGGGTAGTAGGGAAGTTTTGGTGCGCGGCTGTTCACCGAGGGTGTGTCTAGAGAAGAACAGGCGCCGAAGGAGGTGTCTAGAGAAGAACAAGGTGGGCTGGATGCTGAGTTAAAGGCGAGCGTTCGAAATATTGGGCGCGCGTTCGAAAGTTTCGGTGCGTGAGGTGTGTCTTGTCTTGAGTTAAAGGCGGCGTTCGAAATTTCCCGTCCTCTTCTTTTTGGGCTAATCTATCTATACCTCTATTCTATCTACATGTTTTTTATTTTTTTCTATTCTATACATGAGTTTTTGAAATTGAATTTTTTCACTCACGTCGTTCGGCCAATGCTCATTTGTAATTGAATTTGATTTGCAGCTTAGAGGTGCTATCTACCGCTCATCATACAAGGACTCTTCAGATCTAAACGGCTGAATGCACGATTCGTCACCCATCCTTCCCTTGACTGCGACGAAAGCCTGAAATCTGGAACCCTCTAGATACTTCGGGATACCTCACTGCCACATTATTAGACAGGCCTTCCACACGGAAGTCAAAAGTTGGGGGCTCCATGCAGACATATGAATACTCAGTATGGTCTAGAAGCAGATTAGAGTAAATCATCAATTCAGTCAAATCAATTGGTGTATAATTTTTTTTAGGAGCTAAGACGCCGGCATGAACCATTTTATCAACTTAATGCTTAATACTATGACATAAGAAGACTATGTACTTTGGTTTTTCATTTTCTGATTTTTTAAATTTTGTGCATTTGAATCTTGGTCAAATCCTAGGTTTGACCAAGATTAAACAAGTTAAAACATGAAAATGAAAAGGTAATCATGGAACTTTCTTGTCACTCTAAAATGAAGCTGGGATGTTCTTGAAATTTCCATGTTTGAAACCCAAACGACTTCTCTTCATGCTTGATTTCATAAGACAGTTTTAGGGGTTAGGGGTAGATACATGATTTGTCTAGTTTGTATATGTCTAGACCTTTTTCATTTAATGCTTATTATATGACATAAGAAGATTATGTGCTTTGGTTTTTCATTTTTCTATTTTTTTTGAATTTTATGCCCATATATTTGAATCTTTGTCAAATCCTAGGTTTGACCAGATTTAAACAAGTTTAAAACATGAAATGTGAAAAATAAGCCTGGATCCCTAGTCACTCTAAATGAAGCTGGGAGGTTCTTGAAATTTCCATGTTTGAAACCCAAAACTCAAGCTAGTTGATAAACAAAGTGTAGACATATTCAAACCGAAAAATCATGTATCTACCCTAACCCTAAACTCTGTCTAATATGGTCCACGAAGAGAAGTCGCTTTGGGGTTTCAAACATGGACATTTCAAAAACCCCCTCTACATTGTGGTGTGACGTACTAAGAAGGATACATGCTTACATTTTCAACAACCCCCTAAAAGCTTCATTATAGAGTGACTAAGAAGGATCCAGTAGGGCTTACCTTTTATTTTCTTGTTTTAAACTTGTTCAAATCTCGGTCAAACCTAGGATTTGACCAAGATTCAAAATGTGCATCAAAATTTAAAAATTAAAACCAAATTAAAGCACATAGTGTTCTTATGTCATATAGTAAGCATTAAAGTTGATAAACAAGGTCTAGACACATATTCAAACAAGACAAATCATGTATCTATACCCCTAACCCCTAAACTCTATCTATGAAGTCAAGCATGAAGAGAAGTTTTTATATTTCAAACATGGAAATTTCAAACCTCCTGCTTCATTTTAGAGTGACTAATATATATAAGATCCATGCCTGCTTACCACCTTTTCTTTTTCATATTTTAAACTTGTTTAAATCTGTGTCAAATTAAACCAAGGATTTGACCAAAAGATTCAAATGGGCATAAAATTTTAAAAAATCAGAAAAATGAAAAACAAAAGCATATAGTCTTCTTATGTCATATAGTAAGTATTCAAGTTGATAAACAAGGTTTGGACATGCATTTCAAACCTAGGCAAATCATGTATCTATCCCAGCCCCTAAAAATCTATCTTATGAATCAAGCATAAGAGAAGTGGTTTTGGGTTTCAAACATGAAAATTTCAAGAACATCCCAAAAACTTCATTTTAGAGGACTAAGAAAGGATACAGGCTTCCCCTTTTCATTTTCATGTTTTAAACTTGTTTAAATCTGGTCAAACCTAGGATTTGACAAAGATTCAAATGTGCATCAAAATAAAAAAATCTAAAAATTAAAAACCAAAGCACATAGTTTTCTTATGTCATAGTTAGCATTAAAGTTGATATAAACAAGGTCTAGATATATTCAAACAAGAAAAATCATGTATCTACCCCTAACCCTAAACTGTCTTATGTAGTCAAGCATGAAGAAAGTGGTTTTGGGTTTCAAACTTGGAAATTTCAAGAACCCCCCAAAGCTTCATTTTAGAGTGACTAAAAGGATCCAGGTTGGGCTTACCTTTTATTTTCATGTTTTAAAATTGTTCAAATCTTGGTCAAACCGTACCTAAGATTTGATCAAGATTCAAATGGGCATAAAATTTCAAAAAATGGAAAACCAAAGCATATAGCCTTCTTATGTCATATAGTAAGCACTCAAGTTGGTAAAGGATATTCAAACCAGAAAATCATGTTTCTACCCAGCCCTAACCTCCTATGAAGTCCAAGAAAAATTTCAAACATGGAAATTTCAAAAACCTTCCCAAAAGCTTCATTTTGGAGTGACTAAGAAGGATACAGGACCTTTCATTTTCATGTTTTAAACTTGTTTAAATATTGCATTCGACCATGATCAAATAAAAAGAAAAATCAAAAAAATGAAACCAAAGCATATTGTATTATTATGTCATATAGTAAGTATTATATTCAAGTTGATAAACAAGGCTCAGACAACAAACAGACAAATCATGTATCTACCCCTAACCCTAAACTGTCATGAAGTCAAGTATGAAGAGAAGTGGTTTTGGCCAAACATAAATTTCAAGGATAACGAAGGATCTGCTACCTTTTCATTTTCATGTTTAAATAAACCAAGATTTAAAATATTGGGTTAAAGCCTAACTTTGATCCAAGCATCAAATGGGCAAGACACATTCAGGCAAATCAATAGCAAAAAAATGAAAACCAGAAGCACATAGTACTTATGTATTTTCATATAGTTTAAGTCAAACCTATTTGATTCAAATGTTGATTAAACAAAGGTTTCTAATACACACAAACTAGACAAATCATGCTTAACATCTTCAGTCCTAACCCTGAAATTCTGTCTTAGAGTGAGGATCAAGCATGAAATTGCTTTGGGATTTTGAAACATGAAAAATTTCAAAAAAACTCCCAAAGGCTTCTCATTTTCTAGGTGACATAAGAAGAAGATTTCGGGCTTCACCCATTTTTCATTTTCATGTTTTAAACATGTTTAAATCTTGGTCAAACCTAGGATTTGACCAAGATTCAAATAAAAACAAAAAAAAAATGAAAACCAAAGGTTATTAATTATGTCAATATATCAAATAAACAAGGTAACAACAAACTACAAATCGTATCTACCCCTAACCCTAAAGATGTGTGGAAGCCCAAAACAATGGCAAAGCCACATTGTTGCGTTCAATGGCTCAAACATCCAGATCTCATAGTAGATAAACTATAGTAGGCAAATACTTGATGGTTTGGACCTAACATTTCGAAATCAGAAGAGATCGAGGTTTGGTTTGAGAAAAAATCGAATTGGCAAAGCAAAGCATGAAATCATAAATGTAGATGCACTATAGCTATGAAAAGTATCAAACAATGAATACCAAAAAGATTTTTTAGAGGAATACTAGTTCAACTAATTTTAATTTTTTTATTAAGTAGCCCAAAATCGAACTAGTAGTTGGATATTTTGTACTTGATCTGTAGTGGGCAAAACCCTAGTTTAACCTATTTAATCATAGATTAGTAGTCGATTTTTCTACTTTTTTATTATTACTATGCAGCACATGTGTGTTTGCCCGTCGAGTGAAACTCTGAGGAAGAGGGATCACTCAAGGAGAGAAGAAATAGAAGTTAGCATGTCTCCCCCTTTTCTGTGATGATGGACTTTTGTGAAATGTTTGTCGAGTGGCGAGGCTGAGCTGAGCTTGAATGAGCAGTCAAGCAGGGCCGAGAATGAGAGAGATTTGTTTTTTTTTTTTTGAGAGGGACGCCCCGAAGGATCCGTAAGGACCCACATACTCCAATACGCATCCCGATGCGCCTTCTCTTGACAAAGAAAATGGCTCGGAGTTTGCGTACCTATTGCACGTGACTTGTGCTCATCATGTGGACCTCACCATAAATCACACTAAGTAAGACTCGTTATAAAACTGTTGATTATTATACTACTACATTTATACAAAGTTTCCTATGGATTCAAGGGTACGAAAGCCAAGTTAAATCATTTACATGACATTATTTTTTCCATGAAGCCAAGTTAACTTATTTATCAATTGGTACATTTTGGAGTGACTAAGAAGGATCCAGGCTTACCTTTTCATTTTCATGTTTTAAACATGTTTAAATCTTGGTCAAAACCTATGACTTGACACTCAAGATTCAAATGGGCATAAAATTCAAAAAAGAAAAACAAAAGCACACCGCCTTCCCATGCTGTCATATATCAAGGTATAAATACACATCCCACACATATCAAACCACAAAAATCATGTATCTACCCCCTAACCCTAAACAAGGATCTATGCTTGCCTTTCATTTTCATGTTTTTAAACTTGTTCAAATCTTGGTCAAATCCAGGGATTTGACGAGACTAAATAAGTGAAAATATTGCAGAGAAAATCATGTACATCTGCCCCAAACTGTAAACTTCATCTTACGGTCGCTAAGGAAGAGGGTGTTTGGCTCAAACATGGAAATTTCAAAAACTCTCAAACCATAGCCAATGTTCTATCTAGTGCAGCATGTGTGAGAATGTATGCACTATGTGTGCTATAACTAGGTGTCTTTCAAATTTGAACCAAATTTGAATAAGTTTGAAATATATTTGAAAATGGTCAATTTTAATATTTGAAACCCAAAACGACTTCTCCTCATGCTAGATCAAGACCGAGTTTAGGGTTATGGGGTACACATGATTGTCCTGGTTTGAATATGTCTTAAACCTTGTTTATCAACTAAAATGCTTACTATGACATAAGAACACATGTGCTTTTTGTTTTTCATTTTTCTATTTTTTTTAAGAATCTTATGCACATTTGATTTGCGTCAAACCTAGGTTCAACCAAGATTAAACAAGTTCAAGCATGAAAATGAAAACGTAAGCCAAGATCCTTCTTAATTAGTCACTAAAAAATGCTTCTGGGACGTACTTGAAATTTCCATGTTTGAAACCAAAACCACCTTTCATGCTTGAGACTTCATAAGACAGAGTTTGTGTTAGGTAGATATACACATGATTTTTTCTGGTTTGAATATGTCCACCCCCTCATTTATCAACTTGAGTGTTTACTATATGACACAATAAGAAGGCTATGTGTTTGGTTTTTCATTCTTTAGATTTTTTGTCTGAATTTTTATGTCTATTTGAATAATTCTGGTCAAATCCTAGCTAGGCTTGACCAAGATTTGAAACAAGTTTAAAACATGGAAATGAAAAGGTAAGCATCATCCTCTTAACATTTAAAATGAAGCTTTGTGGGAGGCTTTTGAAATTTCATGTTTGGAAACCCAAACCACCTCTTTCATGCTTGACTTCATAAGACTAAGTTTAGGCCTATAGGGGGTGGATACATGATTTGTCTTGTTTGATATGTCTAGGACCTTGTTTATCAACTTGAATGCTTACTCAATGACATAAGAAGACTATATGTACTGTATTTTCATTTTGATTTTTATGCCCATTTGGCAACTGGGTAAAATCCACAGTTTGTTGAGCAAATTTCTAAACAAGTTTATATGAAAGATAAGTAATTGAACCTGACTTTTCTTAGTAACCTAAAATGAAGTTTTTGGGAGGTTCTTGAATTTGGCTCATGTTTGAAACCTAAAACCACCGTACTTCTTTTCCTGCTCATGCTTGACTGTGGCAGTTTAGGGTTAGGGTAGATACATGATTTTTCTGGTTTGGAAATTCCAGACCATGTTTATCAATTTGAATGCTTACTATATGACATAAGAAGGCTATGCTATTTGGTTTTTCATTCTTTCATTTTTTTCTTTTTATTATGTTCATTTGAATCTTGGTCAAATCCTAGGTTCGACTCAAGATTTAAACAAGTTTAAAACATGATAATGGAAAGGTAAGAATCGTGGATCCTTCTTAATTAACCCACCAGCTAGTCTCTGAAAATGAAGCTTTTATTTTCTTTAAATTTCCATGTTTGAAAACCCAAACCACACTACGTGCTTCTCATGCTTGACTTCATATATAATTAAGACAAAGTTTAGGGTTAGGGGGTACATGATTTGTCCGGTTTGAATATGTCTAGACCTTGTTTATGAACTTTTGAATGCTTACTATATGACATAAGAAGAATATGTGCTTTGGTTTTTTATTTTATTTATTTTTTTATTTTATGCTATTTGAATATTGGTCAAATCCTAGGTTTGACCAAGATTTAAAACAAGTTTAAAACATGAAAATGAAAAGGTAAGCCCGGATCCTTCTAACTAGTCACTCTAAAACGAAGCTTTTAATTTGGGAGGTTTTGAAATTTCCATGTTATTTGAAACTCAAAACCACTTTCATGCTTGACTTCATAAGACGAAGTTTTGGGTCGATAGGGGTAGATACATGATTTGTCCGGTTTAATATGTTCAGACCATGTTTATCAAATCTCTAGGGTTTGACCAAGATTTAAATGTTTAAAACATGAAAATGAAAAGGGAAGATACCCTTCAGTCACTCTAAAATGAAGTTTTTGGGCGGTTTTAAATTTTCATGTTTGAAACCCAAAACCACTTCTGTTCATGCTTGACTTCATAAGACATAGTTTAGGGTTAGGGGTAGATACATGATTTGTATGGTTTGAATATGTCTAGACCATGTTTATCAACTTTAATGCTTACTATATGACATAAGAAGACTATGTGCTTTTGTTTTTCATTCTTCGATTTTTTTAATTGTTATGCCCATTTGAATCTTGGTCAAATCCTAGGTTCGACCAAGATTTAAACAAGTTTAAAACATGACAATGAAAAGGTAATTAATCATGGATCCTTCTTAATTAACCAGCCGGCCTAATTAAAATGAAGCTTTTTGGGAGGTTTTTGAAATTTCCATGTTTGAAACCCAAAACCACACTTCTCATATGCTTGACTTCATAATTAAGACAAAGTTTAGGGTTAGGGGGTACATGATTTGTCTGGTTTGAATATGTCTAGACCTTGTTTATGAACTTTTGAATGCTTACTATATGACATAAGAAGAATATGTGCTTTGGTTTTTTATTTTATCTATTTTTTTATTTTATGCCCATTTGAATATTGGTCAAATCCTAGGTTTGACCAAGATTTAAACAAGTTTAAAACATGAAAATGAAAAGGTAAGCCTGGATCCTTCTTAACTAGTCACTCTAAAACGAAGCTTTAATTTTGGGAGGTTTTTGAAATTTCCATGTTTGAAACCAAAAACCACTTCTCTTCATGCTTGACTTCATAAGACAGAGTTATTTATGGTTTTAGAGGGGTAGATACATGATTTGTCTTATTTGAATATGTCTAGCTAGACCTTGTTTATCAACTTTTGAATGCTTACTTATATATGTATGTGACATAAGAAAACTATGTGCTTTGGTTTTTCGTTTTTCTGATTTTTTATGGAATTTTGATGCACATTTGAATCTTGGTCAAATTAGGTTTGACCAAGATTTAAACAAGTATAGATCATGAAAATGAAAATGGAAGCCTGTATCCTTCTTAGTCACCCTAAAATGAAGTTTTTGGGAGGTTTTTGAAATTTCCATGTTTGAAACCCAAAACCACTTATCTTCATGCTTGACTTCGCAAGAAGAAGAGTTTAGGGGTTAGGGGGTAGATACATGATTTGTCTAGCTAGTTTGAATATGTCCGACCTTGTTTATCAACTTTAATGCTTACTATATGACATATAAGAAGACTAGTGCGCTTGGTTTTTCATTTTTCTGTTTTTTTGAATTTTCTGCCAATTTTGTTTGACCAAGATTTAGACAAGTTTTACACGTGAAAACGAATAAGTAAGCCTGGATCCTTCTTAGTCACTCCAAAATGTACCAATTGATAGGTGCGTTAACTTTGCTTCATGGAAAAAATAATGTCATGTAAATGAGTTAACTTGGATTTCCTACCTTTGAATCCATAGGAAACTTTGTTCTAATGCACTATAATAATCAACCGAGTTTTTACACCAACAGGTCTGTCACTTACGTGTGGTGCCCATGCGTGAGGTCCCACACTTCGTGAGCACAAGTCACGTGCAATGGTACGCAAACTCCCGCACATTTTCTTTGTCAGAGAAGACGCATCAGGATGCGTATTGGAAGTCCGTGGGTCCTTCTGGATCCTTGGTCGTCCCTCTCAAAAAAAAAAAAAAACAAATCTCTCATTCTCGGCCTCGCTCGACTCGCTCGCTCGCTCGCTCGCACCTCCTGCTCACTGACAAACCCTGCACAAAAGTCAACATCATCACCCGAAAAAGGGGAGACACCATAATTCTCTCCCTTCTTCTCTCCTTCCGAGTGATCCCTCTTCCTCCGAGTTTCACTCGACGGGCAAACACACATGTGCTGCATAGTAATAATAAAAAGGTAGAAAAATCGACCTACGAATCTATAATTAAATAGGTTAAACTAGGGCTTTGCCCAGTACTACAGATCAAGGTTCAAAAAATCCAACTACGGGGTTCGAACAACCCCATTTCTAATCCAAGATTTTTTTCGACCTCATCCAATGGCCTCAAACTATAGGCCGGGTTAGCATCTAGTGCATGTGTGAGAATGTATGCACTATGTGTGCTATAACTTGTGTGTCTTTCAAATTTGAATAAGTTTGAAATATTTGAAATGGGACTTTTGGCTTAAACGTTTGAAACCCAAAACGACTTCTCCTCATGCTAGACTTCATAAGACCGAGTTTAGGGTTAGGGGGTAGATACATGATTTGTCTGGTTTGAATATGTCTAAACCTTGTTTATCAACTTGAATGCTTACTATATGACATAAGAAGACCATGTGCTTTTGTTTTTCATTTTTCTATTTTTTTTAAGAATTTTATGCACATTTGATTCTGGTCAAATCCTAGGTTCAACCAAGATTTAAACAAGTTTCAAGCATGAAAATGAAAACGTAAGCCAAGATCCTTCTTAATTAGTCACTCTAAAATATATGAAGCTTTTGGGACGTACTTGAAATTTCCATGTTTGAAACCCAAAACCAATTCTCTTCATGATTGACTTCATAAGGCAGAGTTTAGGGTTAGGGGTAGATATACACATGATTTTTCCGGTTTGAATATGTCTAGACCTAGCTTGTTTATCAACTTGAGTGTTTACTATATATGACATAATTAAGAAGGCTATGTGCTTTGGTTTTTCATTCTTTAGATTTTTTGTCTGAATTTTTATGCCCATTTGAATCTTGGTCAAATCCTAGCTAGGTTTGACCAAGATTTAAATAAGTTTAAAACATGGAAATGAAAAGGTAAGCATCGATCCTTCTTAGTCGCTCTAAAATGAAGCTGAATTTGGGAGGTTTTTGAAATTTCCATGTTTGAAACCCAAAACCACTTCTCTTCATGCTTGACTTCATAAGACGAAGTTTAGGTCGATAGGGGGTAGATACATGATTTGTCTTGTTTGAATATGTCTAGACCTTGTTTATCGACTTGAATGCTTACTTTATGACTTATAAGAGGACTATGTGCATTGGTATTTCATTTTTTGATTTTTATGCCCATTTGAGAATCTTGGTAAAATCCTAGGTTTGTTGAGCAAGATTTAAACAAGTTTAACATGTGAAAATGATAAGGTAATTAAGTCTGGATCTTTCTCTTAGTAACTCTAAAATGAAGCTTTTGGGAGGTTCTTGAATTTACCATGTTTGAAACCCAAAACCACTGTACTTCTGTTCATGCTTGACTTCATAAGATCGAGTTTAGGGTTAGGGGTAGATACATGATTTTTCTGGTTTGAATATGTCTAGACCATGTTTATCAATTTGAATGCTTACTATATGACATAAGAAGGCTATGTGCTTTTGTTTTTCATTCTTTCGATTTTTTTCTGAAATTTTGCCCATTTGAATCTTGGTCAAATCCTAGGTTCGACCAAGATTTAAACAAGTTTAAAACATGACAATGAAAAGGTAATTAATCATGGATCCTTCTTAATTAACCAGCCGGTCTAATTAAAATGAAGCTTTTTGGGAGGTTTTTGAAATTTCCATGTTTGAAACCCAAAACCACACTTCGCTTCATGCTTGACTTCATATATAATTAAGACAAAGTTTAGGGTTAGGGGGTACATGATTTGTCCTGGTTTGAATATGTCTAGACCTTGTTTATGAACTTTTGAATGCTTACTATATGACATAAGAAGAATATGTGCTTTGGTTTTTTATTTTATCTATTTTTTTATTTTATGCCCATTTGAATATTGGTCAAATCCTAGGTTTGACCAAGATTTAAACAAGTTTAAAACATGAAAATGAAAAGGTAAGCTGGATCCTTCTTAACTAGTCACTCTAAAACGAAGCTTTAATTTTGGGAGGTTTTTGAAATTTCCATGTTTGAAACCAAAAACCACTTCTCTTCATGCTTGACTTCATAAGACAGAGTTTATGGTTTTAGAGGGGTAGATACATGATTTGTCTTATTTGAATATGTCTAGCTAGACCTTGTTTATCAACTTTTGAATGCTTACTATATATATGTATGTGACATAAGAAAACTATGTGCTTTGGTTTTTCATTTTTCTGATTTTTTTTGGAATTTTGATGCACATTTGAATCTTGGTCAAATCCTAGGTTTGACCAAGATTTAAACAAGTATAGATCATGAAAATGAAAATGGAAGCCTGTATCCTTCTTAGTCACCCTAAAATGAAGTTTTTGGGAGGTTTTTGAAATTTCCATGTTTGAAACCCAAAACCACTTATATATCTTCATGCTTGACTTCGTCATAAGACAGAGTTTAGGGGTTAGGGGGTAGATACATGATTTGTCTAGCTAGTTTGAATATGTCCAGACCTTGTTTATCAACTTTAATGCTTACTATATGACATATAAGAAGACTATGTGCGCTTTGGTTTTTCATTTTTCTGTTTTTTTTGAATTTTCTGAACCTTGTTTTGACCAAGATTTAGACAAGTTTTACACGTGAAAACGAATAAGTAAGCCTGGATCCTTCTTAGTCACTCCAAAATGTACCAATTGATAGGTGCGTTAACTTTGCTTCATGGAAAAAATAATGTCATGTAAATGAGTTAACTTGGATTTCCTACCCTTGAATCCATAGGAAACTTTGTTCTAATGCACTATAATAATCAACCGAGTTTTTACACCAACAGGTCTGTCACTTACGTGTGGCCCATGCGTGAGGTCCCACACTTCGGTGAGCACAAGTCACGTGCAATAGGTACGCAAACTCCCAGGACATTTTCTTTGTCAAGAGAAGACGCATCAGGATGCGTATTGGAAGTCTGTGGGTCCTGGATCCTTCGGTCGTCCCTCTCAAAAAAAAAACAAATCTCTCTCATTCTCGCCTCGCTCGACTCGCTCGCTCTCGCTCGCGCACCTCTCGCTTTACCGAAAACACTGCACAAAAGTCAACATCATCACCCGAAAAAGGGGAGACACCATAATTCTCTCCCTTCTTCTCTCCTTCCGAGTGATCCCTCTTCCTCCCGAGTTTCACTCGACGGGCAAACACACATGTGCTGCATAGTAATAATAAAAAGGTAGAAAAATCGACCTCGAATCTATAATTAAATAGGTTAAACTAGGGCTTTGCCCAGTACTACATCAAGGTTCAAAAAATCCAACTACGGGGTTCGAACAACCCCATTTCTAATCCAAGATTTTTTTCGACCTCATCCAATGGCCTCAAACTATAGGCCGGGTTAGCATCTAGTGGCAGTATGTGTGAGAATGTATGCACTATGTGTGCTATAACTTGTGTGTCTTTCAAATTTGAATAAGTTTGAAATATTTGAAATGGGGCTTTTGGCTTAAACGTTTGAAACCCAAAACGACTTCTCCTCAGACTTCATAAGACCGAGTTTAGGGTTAGGGGGTAGATACATGATTTGTCTGGTTTGAATATGTCTAAACCTTGTTTATCAACTTGAATGCTTACTATATGACATAAGAAGACCATGTGCTTTTTGTTTTTCATTTTTCTATTTTTTTAAGAATTTTATGCACATTTGATTTGGTCAAATCCTAGGTTCAACCAAGATTTAAACAAGTTTCAAGCATGAAAATGAAAACGTAAGCCAAGATCCTTCTTAATTAGTCACTCTAAAATATATGAAGCTTTGGGACGTACTTGAAATTTCCATGTTTGAAACCCAAAACCAATTCTCTTCATGATTGACTTCATAAGACAAAGTTTAGGGTTAGGGGTAGATATACACATGATTTTTCTGGTTTGAATATGTCTAGACCTAGCTTGTTTATCAACTTGAGTGTTTACTATATATGACATAATTAAGAAGGCTATGTGCTTTGGTTTTTCATTCTTTAGATTTTTTGTCTGAATTTTTATGCCCATTTGAATCTTGGTCAAATCCTAGCTAGGTTTGACCAAGATTTAAATAAGTTTAAAACATGGAAATGAAAAGGTAACATCGATCCTTCTTAGTCGCTCTAAAATGAAGTGAATTTTGGGAGGTTTTTGAAATTTCCATGTTTGAAACCCAAAACCACTTCTCTTCATGCTTGACTTCATAAGACGAAGTTTAGGGTCGATAGGGGGTATGTAGATACATGATTTGTCTTGTTTGAATATGTCTAGACCTTGTTTATCAACTTGAATGCTTACTTTATGACTTATAAGAGACTATATATGTGCATTGGTATTTCATTTTTTGATTTTTATGCCCATTTGAGAATCTTGGTAAAATCCTAGGTTTGTTGAGCAAGATTTAAACAAGTTTAACATGTGAAAATGATAAGGTAATTAAGTCTGGATCTTTCTCTTAGTAACTCTAAAATGAAGCTTTTGGGAGGTTCTTGAATTTACCATGTTTGAAACCCAAAACCACTGTACTTCTTCATGCTTGACTTCATAAGACAGAGTTTAGGGTTAGGGGTAGATACATGATTTTTCTGGTTTGAATATGTCTAGACCATGTTTATCAATTTGAATGCTTACTATATGACATAAGAAGGCTATGTGCTTTTGTTTTTCATTCTTTCGATTTTTTCTAATTGTTATGCCCATTTGAATCTTGGTCAAATCCTAGGTTCGACCAAGATTTAAACATGTTTAAAACATGACAATGAAAAGGTAATTAATCATGGATCCTTCTTAATTAACCAGCCCGTCTAATTAAAATGAAGCTTTTTGGGAGGTTTTTAAAAATTTTCATGTTTGAAACCCAAAACCACACTTCTCTCTGCTTCATGCTTGACTCATATATAATTAAGACAAAGTTTAGGGTTAGGGGGTACATGATTTGTCTGTTTGAATATGTCTAGACCTTGTTCATGAACTTGAATGCTTACTATATGACATAAGAAGACTATGTGCTTTGGTTTTTATTTTATTTATTTTTTATTTTATGCCCATTTGAATATTGGTCAAATCCTAGGTTTGAACAAGATTTAAACAAGTTTAAAACATGAAAATGAAAAGGTAAGCCCGGATCCTTCTTAACTAGTCACTCTAAAACGAAGCTTTAATTTTGGGAGGTTTTTGAAATTTCCATGTTATTTGAAACCCAAAACCACTTCTCTTCATGCTTGACTTCATAAGACGAAGTTTAGGGTCGATAGGGGTAGATACATGATTTGTCTGGTTTGAATATGTCTAGACCATGTTTATCAAATCCTAGGTTTGACCAAGATTTAAACAAGTTTAAAACATGAAAATGAAAAGGGAAGCATGTATCCTTCTTAGTCACTCTAAAATGAAGTTTTTCGGTTTTTGAAATTTTCATGTTTGAAACCCAAAACCACTTCTCTTCATGCTTGACTTCATAAGACATAGTTTAGGGGTTAGGGGTAGATACATGATTTGTATGGTTTGAATATGTCTAGACCATGTTTATCAACTTTAATGCTTACTATATGACATAAGAAGACTATGTGCTTTTGTTTTTCATTCTTTCGATTTTTTTCTGAATTGTTATGCCCATTTGAATCTTGGTCAAATCCTAGGTTCGACCAAGATTTAAACAAGTTTAAAACATGACAATGAAAAGGTAATTAATCATGGATCCTTCTTAATTAACCACCCGGTCTAATTAAAATGAAGCTTTTTGGGAGGTTTTTGAAATTTCCATGTTTGAAACCCAAAACCACACTTCTCTGCTTCATGCTTGACTTCATATATAATTAAGACAAAGTTTAGGGTTAGGGGTACATGATTTGTCTCGTTTGAATATGTCTAGACCTTGTTTATGAACTTTTGAATGCTTACTATATGACATAAGAAGAATATGTGCTTTGGTTTTTTATTTTATCTATTTTTTTATTTTATGCCCATTTGAATATTGGTCAAATCCTAGGTTTGACCAAGATTTAAACAAGTTTAAAACATGAAAATGAAAAGGTGTTCTGGATCCTTCTTAACTAGTCACTCTAAAACGAAGCTTTAATTTTGGGAGGTTTTGAAATTTCCATGTTTGAAACCAAAACCACTTCTCTTCATGCTTGACTTCATAAGACAGAGTTATTTATGGTTTAGAGGGGTAGATACATGATTTGTCTTATTTGAATATGTCTAGCTAGACCTTGTTTATCAACTTTTGAATGCTTACTATATATATGTATGTGACATAAGAAAACTATGTGCTTTGGTTTTTCATTTTTACGATTTTTTAATTTTGATGCACATTTGAATCTTGGTCAAATCCTAGGTTTGACCAAGATTTAAACAAGTATAGATCATGAAAATGAAAATGGAAGTCTGTATCCTTCTTAGTCACCCTAAAATGAAGTTTTTGGGAGGTTTGAAATTTCCATGTTTGAAACCCAAAACCACTTATATATCTTCATGCTTGACTTCGTCATAAGACAGAGTTTAGGGGTTAGGGGTAGATACATGATTTGTCTAGCTAGTTTGAATATGTCCGGACCTTGTTTATCAACTTTAATGCTTACTATATGACATAAAGAAGACTATGTGCGCTTTGGTTTTTCATTTTTACATTTTTTTAATTTTACGCAATTTTGTTTGACCAAGATTTAGACAAGTTTTACACGTGAAAACGAATAGTAAGCCTGGATCCTTCTTAGTCACTCCAAAATGTACCAATTGATAGGTGCGTTAACTTTGCTTCATGGAAAAAATAATGTCATGTAAATGAATTTGGATTTCCACCCTTGAATCCATAGGAAACTTTGTTCTAATGCACTATAATAATCAACCTATTTACACTGTGTCTGTCACTTACGTGTGGTGCCCATGCGTGAGGTCCACACTTCGGTGAGCACAAGTCACGTGCAATAGAACAAACTCCCGGACATTTTCTTTGTCAGAAGGCGCATCGGGATGCGTATTGGAAGTCTGTGGGTCCTTATGGATCCTTCGGTCGTCCCTCTCAAAAAAAAAACAAATCTCTCTCATTCTCGGCCTCGCTCGACTCGCTCGCTCGCCGCTCGCCGCACCCTCCTGCGCACTGACAAACCCCGCACAAAAGTCAACATCATCACCCGAAAAGGGGAGACACCATAATCTCTCTCCCTTCTTCCTTCGAGTGATCCCTCTTCCTAGTTTCACTCGACGGGCAAACACACATGTCTGCATAGTAATAATAAAAAGAAAATCACTCCACAATCTATAATTAAATAGGTTAAATAGGGCTTTGCCCACATTCGATCAAGGTTCAAAAATCCAACCACGGGGTTCGAACAACATTTCTAATCCAAGATTTTCGACCTCATCCAATAGCCTCAAACTATAGGCCGGGTTAGCATCTAGCAGTGCGTATGTGTGAGAATGTATGCACTATGTGTGCTATAACATGTGTGTCTTTCCAAATTTGAATAAGTTTGAAATATTTGAAATGGGCTTTTGGCTTAACGTTTGAAACCCAAAACGACTTCTCCTCATGCTAGACTTCATAAACCGAGTTTAGGGTTAGGGGGTAGATACATGATTTGTCCGGTTTGAATATGTCTAAACCTTGTTTATCAACTTGAATGCTTACTATATGACATAAGAAGACCTTGTGCTTTTGTTTTTCATTTTTCTATTTTTTTTAAGAATTTTATGCACATTTGATTCTGGTCAAATCCTAGGTTCAACCAAGATTTAAACAAGTTTCAAGCATGAAAATGAAAACGTAAGCCAAGATCCTTCTTAATTAGTCACTAAAATATATGAAGCTTTTGGGACGTACTTGAAATTTCCATGTTTGAAACCCAAAACCAATTCTCTTCATGATTGACTTCATAAGACAGAGTTTAGGGTTAGGGTAGATATACACATGATTTTTCGGTTTGAATATGTCTAGACCTAGCTTGTTTATCAACTTGGGTGTTTACTATATATGACATAATTAAGAAGGCTATGTGCTTTGGTTTTTCATTCTTTAGATTTTTGTCTGAATTTTTATGCCCATTTGAATCTTGGTCAAATCCTAGCTAGGTTTGACCAAGATTTAAATAAGTTTAAAACATGGAAATGAAAAGGTAAGCTCACCTATTCACTCTAAATAAGTGAATTTTGGGAGGTTTTTGAAATTTATGTTTGAAACCCAAAACCACTTCTCTTCATGCTTGACTTCATAAGACGAAGTTTAGGGTCGATAGGGGGTTAGATACATGATTTGTCTTGTTTGAATATGTCTAGACCTTGTTTATCAACTTGAATGCTTACTTTATGACTTATAAGAGGACTATATATGTGCATTGGTATTTCATTTTTTGATTTTTATGCCCATTTGAGAATCTTGGTAAAATCCTAGGTTTGTTGAGCAAGATTTAAACAAGTTTAACATGTGAAAATGATAAGGTAATTAAGTCTGGATCTTTCTCTTAGTAACTCTAAAATGAAGCTTTTGGGAGGTTCTTGAATTTACCATGTTTGAAACCCAAAACCACCGTACTTCGTTTCATGCTTGACTTCATAAGACAGAGTTTAGGGTTAGGGGTAGATACATGATTTTTCGGTTTGAATATGTCTAGACCATGTTTATCAATTTGAATGCTTACTATATGACATAAGAAGGCTATGTGCTTTTGTTTTCATTTTTCGATTTTTTTGAATTGTTATGCCTATTTGAATCTTGGTCAAATCCTAGGTTTCGACCAAGATTTAAACATGTTTAAAACATGACAATGAAAAGGTAATTAATCATGGATACTTCTTAATTAACCAGCCGTCTAATTAAAATGAAGCTTTTTGGGAGGTTTTTGAAATTTCAATGTTTGAGCCCAAAACCACTTCTCTTCACATGCTTGACTTCATATATAATTAAGACAAAGTTTAGGGTTAGGGGTACATGATTTGTCCGGGTTTGAATATGTCTAGACCTTGTTCATGAACTTGAATGCTTACTATATGACATAAGAAGACTATGTGCTTTGGTTTTTTATTTTATTTATTTTTTATTTTATGCCCATTTGAATATTGGTCAAATCCTAGGTTTGAACAAGATTTAAACAAGTTTAAAACATGAAAATGAAAGGTAAGCTGGATCCTTCTTAACTAGTCACTCTAAAATGAAGCTTTAATTTTAGGTTTTTGAAATTTCCATGTTATGAAAACCCAAAACCACTTCTCTTCATGCTTGACTTCATAAGACGAAGTTTAGGGTGATAGGTAGATACATGATTTGTCTCGGTTTGAATATGTCTAGACCATGTTTATCAAATCCTAGGTTTGACCAAGATTTAAACAAGTTTAAAACATGAAAATGAAAAGGGTGCATCCTTCTAGTCACTCTAAAATGAAGTTTTGGGTGTTTTTGAAATTTTCATGTTTGAAACCCAAAACCACTTCTCTTCATGCTTGACTTCATAAGACATAGTTTAGGGGTTAGGGTAGATACATGATTTGTATGGTTTGAATATGTCTAGACCATGTTTATCAACTTTAATGCTTACTATATGACATAAGAAGACTATGTGCTTTGTTTTTCATTCTTTCGATTTTTTTGAATTGTTATGCCCATTTGAATCTTGGTCAAATCCTAGGTTGAACCAAGATTTAAACAAGTTTAAAACATGACAATGAAAAGGTAATTAATCATGGATCCTTCTTAATTAACCAGCCGGTCTAATTAAAATGAAGCTTTTTGGGAGGTTTTGAAATTTCCATGTTTGAAACCCAAAACCACACTTCTCTGCTTCATGCTTGACTTCATATATAATTAAGACAAAGTTTAGGGTTAGGGGGTACATGATTTGTCTGGTTTGAATATGTCTAGACCTTGTTTATGAACTTTTGAATGCTTACTATATGACATAAGAAGAATATGTGCTTTGGTTTTTTATTTTATCTATTTTTTTATTTTATGCCCATTTGAATATTGGTCAAATCCTAGGTTTGACCAAGATTTAAACAAGTTTAAAACATGAAAATGAAAAGGTAAGCCTGGATCCTTCTTAACTAGTCACTCTAAAACGAAGCTTTAATTTTGGGAGGTTTTGAAATTTCCATGTTTGAAACTAAACCACTTCTTTCATGCTTGACTTCATAAGGATTATTTATGGTTTTAGAGGGTAGATACATGATTTGTCTTATTTGAATATGTCTAGCTAGACTCTTGTTTATCAACTTTTGAATGCTTAATATATATATGTATGTGACATAAGAAAACTATGTGCTTTGGTTTCGTTTTTACGATTTTTTATGGAATTTTGATGCACATTTGAATCTTGGTCAAATCCTAGGTTTGACCAAGATTTAAACAAGTATAGATCATGAAAATGAAAATGGAAGCTTATCCTTCTTAGTCACCCTAAAATGACTTTTGGGAGGTTTTTGAAATTTCCATGTTTGAAACCCAAAACCACTTATCTTCATGCTTGACTTCATAAGACGAGTTTAGGGGTTAGGGATACATGATTTGTCAGCTAGTTTGAATATCCACCTTGTTTATCAACTTTAATGCTTACTATATGACATATAAGAAGACTATGCGCTTTGGTTTTTTTTTTGTTTTTTTTTGAATTTTCCGCCATTTTGTTTGACCAAGATTTAGACAAGTTTACACGTGAAAACGAGTAAGTCTGGATCCTTCTTAGTCACTCCAAAATGTACCAATTGATAGGTGCGTTAACTTTGCTTCATGGAAAAAATAATGTCATGTAAATGAGTTAACTTGGATTTCCTACCCTTGAATCCATAGGAAACTTTGTTCTAATGCACTATAATAATCAGCCGAGTTTTTACACCAACAGGTCTGTCACTTACGTGTGGTGCCCATGCGTGAGGTCCCACACTTGAGCACAAGTCACGTGCAATAGGTACGCAAACTCCCGCATTTTTTGTCAAGAGAAGACGCATCAGGATGCGTATTGGAAGTCTGTGGTCCTTCTGGATCCTCGGTCGTCCCTCTCAAAAAAAAAAACAAATCTCTCTCATTCTCGGCCTCGCCTCGATCGCTCGCTCGCTCGCGCTCGCACCTCCTGCTCACCGACAAACCCTGCACAAAAGTCAACATCATCACCCGAAAAGGGGAGACACCATAATTCTCTCCCTTCTTCTCTCCTTCCGAGTGATCCTCTTCCTCCGAAGTTTCACTCGACGGGCAAACACACATGTGCTGCATAGTAATAATAAAAGGTAGAAAATCGACCTACGAATCTATAATTAAATAGGTTAAACTAGGGCTTTGCCCAGTACTACGAGATCAAGGTTCAAAAAATCCAACTACGGGGTTCGAACAACCCCATTTCTAATCCAAGATTTTTTCGACCTCATCCAATGGCCTCAAACTATAGGCCGGGTTAGCATCTAGTGCAGTATGTGTGAGAATGTATGCACTATGTGTGCTATAACTTGTGTGTCTTTCAAATTTGAATAAGTTTGAAATATTTGAAATGGGGCTTTTGGCTTAAACGTTTGAAACCCAAAACGACTTCTCCTCATGCTAGACTTCATAAGACCGAGTTTAGGGTTAGGGGTAGATACATGATTTGTCTGGTTTGAATATGTCTAAACCTTGTTTATCAACTTGAATGCTTACTATATGACATAAGAAGACCATGTGCTTTTGTTTTTCATTTTTCTATTTTTTTAAAGAATTTTATGCACATTTGATTCTGGTCAAATCCTAGGTTCAACCAAGATTTAAACAAGTTTCAAGCATGAAAATGAAAACGTAAGCCAAGATCCTTCTTAATTAGTCACTCTAAAATATATGAAGCTTTTGGACGTACTTGAAATTTCCATGTTTGAAACCCAAAACCAATTCTCTTCATGATTGACTTCATAAGACAGAGTTTAGGGTTAGGGGTAGATATACACATGATTTTTCTGGTTTGAATATGTCTAGACCTAGCTTGTTTATCAACTTGAGTGTTTACTATATATGACATAATTAAGAAGGCTATGTGCTTTGGTTTTTCATTCTTTAGATTTTTTGTCTGAATTTTTATGCCCATTTGAATCTTGGTCAAATCCTAGCTAGGTTTGACCAAGATTTAAATAAGTTTAAAACATGGAAATGAAAAGGTAAGCATCGATCCTTCTTAGTCGCTCTAAAATGAAGCTGAATTTTGGGAGGTTTTTGAAATTTCCATGTTTGAAACCCAAAACCACTTCTCTTCATGCTTGACTTCATAAGACGAAGTTTAGGGTCGATAGGGGGTAGATACATGATTTGTCTTGTTTGAATATGTCTAGACCTTGTTTATCGACTTGAATGCTTACTTTATGACTTATAAGAGGACTATGTGCATTGGTATTTCATTTTTGATTTTTATGCCCATTTGAGAATCTTGGTAAAATCCTAGGTTTGTTGAGCAAGATTTAAACAAGTTTAACATGTGAAAATGATAAGGTAATTAAGTCTGGATCTTTCTCTTAGTAACTCTAAAATGAAGCTTTTGGGAGGTTCTTGAATTTACCATGTTTGAAACCCAAACCACCGTACTCTGTTCATGCTTGACTTCATAAGATATGAGTTTAGGGTTAGGGGATACATGATTTTTCTGTTTGAATATGTCTAGACCATGTTTATCAATTTGAATGCTTACTATATGACATAAGAAGGCTATGTGCTTTTGTTTTTCATTCTTTTGATTTTTTTCTGAATTGTTATGCCCATTTGAATCTTGGTCAAATCCTAGGTTCGACCAAGATTTAAACATGTTTAAAACATGACAATGAAAAGGTAATTAATCATGGATCCTTCTTAATTAACCAGCCAGTCTAATTAAAATGAAGCTTTTTGGGAGGTTTTTGAAATTTCCATGTTTGAAACCCAAAACCACACTTCTCTGCTTCATGCTTGACTTCATATATAATTAAGACAAAGTTTAGGGTTAGGGGGTACATGATTTGTCTGGGTTTGAATATGTCTAGACCTTGTTCATGAACTTGAATGCTTACTATATGACATAAGAAGACTATGTGCTTTGGTTTTTTATTTTATTTATTTTTTATTTTATGCCCATTTGAATATTGGTCAAATCCTAGGTTTGAACAAGATTTAAACAAGTTTAAAACATGAAAATGAAAAGGTAAGCCTGGATCCTTCTAACTAGTCACTCTAAAACGAAGCTTTAATTTTGGGAGGTTTTTGAAATTTCCATGTTATTGAAACCCAAAACCACTTCTCTTCATGCTTGACTTCATAAGACGAAGTTTAGGGTCGATAGGGGGTAGATACATGATTTGTCGGGTTTGAATATGTCTAGACCATGTTTATCAAATCTAGGTTTGACCAAGATTTAAACAAGTTTAAAACATGAAAATGAAAAGGGAAGCATGTATCCTTCTTAGTCACTCTAAAATGAAGTTTTGGGCGGTTTTTGAAATTTTCATGTTTGAAACCCAAAACCACTTCTCTTCATGCTTGACTTCATAAGACAGAGTTTAGGGGTTAGGGGTAGATACATGATTTTTATGGTTTGAATATGTCTAGACCATGTTTATCAATTTGAATACTTACTATATGACATAAGAAGGCTATGTGCTTTTGTTTTTCATTCTTTCGATTTTTTCAATTGTTATGCCCATTTGAATCTTGGTCAAATCTAGGTTCGACCAAGATTTAAACAAGTTTAAAACATGACAATGAAAAGGTAATTAATCATGGATCCTTCTTAATTAACCAGCCGGTCTAATTAAAATGAAGCTTTTTGGGAGGTTTTTGAAATTTCCATGTTTGAAACCCAAAACCACACTTCTGTGCTTCATGCTTGACTTCATATATAATTAAGACAAAGTTTAGGGTTAGGGGGTACATGATTTGTCTGTTGAATATGTCTAGACCTTGTTTATGAACTTTTGAATGCTTACTATATGACATAAGAAGAATATGTGCTTTGGTTTTTATTTTATTTATTTTTTTTATTTTATGCCCATTTGAATATTGGTCAAATCCTAGGTTTGACCAAGATTTAAACAAGTTTAAAACATGAAAATGAAAAGGTAAGCCTGGATCCTTCTTAACTAGTCACTCTAAAACGAAGCTTTAATTTTGGGAGGTTTTTGAAATTTCCATGTTATTTGAAACCCAAAACCACTTCTCTTCATGCTTGACTTCATAAGACGAAGTTTAGGGTCGATAGGGGGTAGATACATGATTTTCTGGTTTTGAATATGTCTAGACCATGTTTATCAAATCCTAGGTTTGACCAAGATTTAAACAAGTTTAAAACATGAAAATGAAAAGGAAGCATGTACTCCTTCTTAGTCACTCTAAAATGAAGTTTTTGGGCGGTTTTTGAAATTTCATGTTTGAAACCCAAAACCACTTCTCTTCATGCTTGACTTCATAAGACATAGTTTAGGGGTTAGGGGTAGATACATGATTTGTATGGTTTGAATATGTCTAGACCATGTTTATCAACTTAATGCTTACTATATGACATAAGAAGACTATGTGCTTTTGTTTTTCATTCTTTCGATTTTTTTCTGAATTGTTATGCCCATTTGAATCTTGGTCAAATCCTAGGTTCGACCAAGATTTAAACAAGTTTAAAACATGACAATGAAAAGGTAATTAATCATGGATCCTTCTTAATTAACCAGCCGGTCTAATTAAAATGAAGCTTTTTGGGAGTTTTTTGAAATTTCCATGTTTGAAACCCAAAACCACACTTTCTCCGCTTCATGCTTGACTTCATATATAATTAAGACAAAGTTTAGGGTTAGGGGGTACATGATTTGTCTGGTTTGAATATGTCTAGACCTTGTTTATGAACTTTTGAATGCTTACTATATGACATAAGAAGAATATGTGCTTTGGTTTTTTATTTTATCTATTTTTTTATTTTATGCCCATTTGAATATTGGTCAAATCCTAGGTTTGACCAAGATTTAAACAAGTTTAAAACATGAAAATGAAAAGGTAAGCCTGGATCCTTCTTAACTAGTCACTCTAAAGAAGCTTTAATTTTGGGAGGTTTTTGAAATTTCCATGTTTGAAACCAAAAACCACTTCTCTTCATGCTTGACTTCATAAGACAGAGTTATTTATGGTTTTAGAGGGGTAGATACATGATTTGTCTTATTTGAATATGTCTAGCTAGACCTTGTTTATCAACTTTTTGAATGCTTACTATATATATGTATGTGACATAAGAAAACTATGTGCTTTGGTTTTTCGTTTTTCTGATTTTTTATGGAATTTTGATGCACATTTGAATCTTGGTCAAATCCTAGGTTTGACCAAGATTTAAACAAGTATAGATCATGAAAATGAAAATGGAAGCCTGTATCCTTCTTAGTCACCCTAAAATGAAGTTTTTGGGAGGTTTTTTGAAATTTCCATGTTTGAAACCCAAAACCACTTATCTTCATGCTTGAACTTCATAAAGACAGAGTTTAGGGTTAGGGGGTAGATACATGATTTGTCTAGCTAGTTTGAATATGTCCAGACCTTGTTTATCAACTTTAATGCTTACTATATGACATATAAGAAGACTATGTGCGCTTTGGTTTTTCATTTTTTTTTTTTTGAATTTTCTGCCAATTTGTTTGACCAAGATTTAGACAAGTTTTACACGTGAAAACGAATAAGTAAGCCTGGATCCTTCTTAGTCACTCCAAAATGTACCAATTGATAGGTGCGTTAACTTTGCTTCATGGAAAAAATAATGTCATGTAAATGAGTTAACTTGGATTTCCTACCCTTGAATCCATAGGAAACTTTGTTCTAATGCACTATAATAATCAACCGAGTTTTTACACCAACAGGTCTGTCACTTACGTGTGGTGCCCATGCGTGAGGTCCCACACTTCAGTGAGCACAAGTCACGTGCACTAGGTACGCAAACTCCCAGACATTTTCTTTGTCAAGAGAAGACGCATCAGGATGCGTATTGAAAGTCTGTGGGTCCTTCTGGATCCCGGTCTCTCAAAAAAAAAAAAAAAAATCTCTCTCATTCTCGGCCTCGCTCGAGCGACTCGCTCGCTCGCTCGCTCGCTCCTCATCTGACAAACCCTGCACAAAAGTCAACATCATCACCCGAAAAGGGGAGACACCATAATTCTCTCCCTTCTTCTCTCCTTCCGAGTGATCCCTCTTCCTCCGAGTTTCACTCGACGGCAAAACACACATGTGCTGCATAGTAATAATAAAAAGGTAGAAAAATCGACCTACGAATCTATAATTAAATAGGTTAAACTAGGGCTTTGCCCAGTACTACAGATCAAGGTTCAAAAAATCCAACTACGGGGTTCGAACAACCCCATTTCTAATCCAAGATTTTTCTCCGGGTTAGCATCTAGTGCCGTATGTGTGAGAATGTATGCACTATGTGTGCTATAACTTGTGTGTCTTTCAAATTTGAATAAGTTTGAAATATTTGAAATGGGGCTTTTGGCTTAAACGTTTGAAACCCAAAACGACTTCTCCTCATGCTAGACTTCATAAGACCGAGTTTAGGGTTAGGGGTAGATACATGATTTGTCTGTTTGATATGTCTAAACCTTGTTTATCAACTTGAATGCTTACTATATGACATAAGAAGACCATGTGCTTTTGTTTTCATTTTTCTATTTTTTTGAATTTTATGCACATTTGATTCTGGTCAAATCCTAGGTTCAACCAAGATTTAAACAAGTTTCAAACATGAAAATGAAAACGTAAGCCAAGATCCTTCTTAATTAGTCACTCTAAAATATATGAAGCTTTTGGGACGTACTTGAAATTTCCATGTTTGAAACCCAAAACCAATTCTCTTCATGATTGACTTCATAAGACAGAGTTTAGGGTTAGGGGTAGATATACACATGATTTTTCCGGTTTGAATATGTCTAGACCTAGCTTGTTTATCAACTTGAGTGTTTACTATATATGACATAATTAAGAAGGCTATGTGCTTTGGTTTTTCATTCTTTATTTTTTTTTGAATTTTATGCCCATTTGAATCTTGGTCAAATCCTAGCTAGGTTTGACCAAGATTTAAATAAGTTTAAAACATGGAAATGAAAAGGTAAGCATCGATCCTTCTTAGTCGCTCTAAAATGAAGCTGAATTTTGGGAGGTTTTTGAAATTTCCATGTTTGAAACCCAAACCACTTCTCTTCATGCTTGACTTCATAAGACGAAGTTTAGGGTCGATAGGGGGTAGATACATGATTTGTCTTGTTTGAATATGTCTAGACCTTGTTTATCGACTTGAATGCTTACTTTATGACTTATAAGAGGACTATGTGCATTGGTATTTCATTTTTTGATTTTTATGCCCATTTGAGAATCTTGGTAAAATCCTAGGTTTGTTGAGCAAGATTTAAACAAGTTTAACATGTGAAAATGATAAGGTAATTAAGTCTGGATCTTTCTCTTAGTAACTCTAAAATGAAGCTTTTGGGAGGTTCTTGAATTTACCATGTTTGAAACCCAAAACCACCGTGCTTCTGTTCATGCTTGACTTCATAAGATAGAGTTTAGGGTTAGGGGTAGATACATGATTTTTCTGGTTTGAATATGTCTAGACCATGTTTATCAATTTGAATGCTTACTATATGACATAAGAAGGCTATGTGCTTTTGTTTTTCATTCTTTCGATTTTTTCGAATTGTTATGCCCATTTGAATCTTGGTCAAATCCTAGGTTCGACCAAGATTTAAACAAGTTTAAAACATGACAATGAAAAGGTAATTAATCATGGATCCTTCTTAATTAACCAGCCGTCTAATTAAAATGAAGCTTTTTGGGAGGTTTTTGAAATTTCCATGTTTGAAACCCAAAACCACACTTCTCTCGCTTCATGCTTGACTTCATATATAATTAAGACAAAGTTTAGGGTTAGGGGTACATGATTTATCTGGTTTGAATATGTCTAGACCTTGTTTATGAACTTTTGAATGCTTACTATATGACATAAGAAGAATATGTGCTTTGGTTTTTTATTTTATCTATTTTTTTATTTTATGCCCATTTGAATATTGGTCAAATCCTAGGTTTGACCAAGATTTAAACAAGTTTAAAATATGAAAATGAAAAGGTAAGCCTGGATCCTTCTTAACTAGTCACTCTAAAACGAAGCTTTAATTTTGGGAGGTTTTTGAAATTTCCATGTTTTTGAAACCCAAAACCACTTCTCTTCATGCTTGACTTCATAAGACGAAGTTTAGGGTCGATAGGGGGTAGATACATGATTTGTCTGGTTTGAATATGTCTAGACCATGTTTATCAAATCCTAGGTTTGACCAAGATTTAAACAAGTTTAAAACATGAAAATGAAAAGGGAAGCATGTATCCTTCTTAGTCACTCTAAAATGAAGTTTTTGGGAGGTTTTTGAAATTTTCATGTTTGAAACCCAAAACCACTTCTCTTCATGCTTGACTTCATAAGACATAGTTTAGGGGTTAGGGGTAGATACATGATTTGTATGGTTTGAATATGTCTAGACCATGTTTATCAACTTTAATGCTTACTATATAACATAAGAAGACTATGTGCTTTTGTTTTTCATTCTTTCGATTTTTTTCTGAATTGTTATGCCCATTTGAATCTTGGTCAAATCCTAGGTTTGACCAAGATTTAAACAAGTTTAAAACATGACAATGAAAAGGTAATTAATCATGGATCCTTCTTAATTAACCAGTCAGTCTAATTAAAATGAAGCTTTTTGGGAGGTTTTGAAATTTCCATGTTTGAAACCCAAAACCACACTTCTCTGCTTCATGCTTGACTTCATATATAATTAAGACAAAGTTTAGGGTTAGGGGGTACATGATTTGTCTAGTTTGAATATGTCTAGACCTTGTTTATGAACTTTTGAATGCTTACTATATGACATAAGAAGAATATGTGCTTTGGTTTTTTATTTTATCTATTTTTTTATTTTATGCCCATTTGAATATTGGTCAAATCCTAGGTTTGACCAAGATTTAAACAAGTTTAAAACATGAAAATGAAAAGGTAAGCCTGGATCCTTCTTAACTAGTCACTCTAAAACGAAGCTTTAATTTTGGGAGGTTTTGAAATTTCCATGTTTGAAACCAAAAACCACTTCTCTTCATGCTTGACTTCATAAGACAGAGTTATTTATGGTTTTGGAGGGGTAGATACATGATTTGTCTTATTTGAATATGTCTAGCTAGACCTTGTTTATCAACTTTTGAATGCTTACTATATATATGTATGTGACATAAGAAAACTATGTGCTTTGGTTTTTCATTTTTCTAATTTTTTTGGAATTTTGATGCACATTTGAATCTTGGTCAAATCCTAGGTTTGACCAAGATTTAAACAAGTATAGATCATGAAAATGAAAATGGAAGCCTGTATCCTTCTTAGTCACCCTAAAATGAAGTTTTTGGGAGGTTTTGAAATTTCCATGTTTGAACCCAAAACCACTTATCTTCATGCTTGACTTCACATAAGACGAGTTTAGGGGTTAGGGGTAGATACATGATTTGTCTAGCTAGTTTGAATATGTCCAGACCTTGTTTATCAACTTTAACTGCTTACTATATGACATATAAGAAGACTATGTGCGCTTTGGTTTTAATTTTTCTCTTTTTTTTTTTGAATTTTCTGCCAATTTTGTTTGACCAAGATTTAGACAAGTTTTACACGTGAAAACGAATAAGTAAGCCTGGATCCTTCTTAGTCACTCCAAAATGTACCAATTGATAGGTGCGTTAACTTTGCTTCATGGAAAAAATAATGTCATGTAAATGAGTTAACTTGGATTTCCTACCCTTGAATCCATAGGAAACTTTGTTCTAATGCACTATAATAATCAACCGAGTTTTTACACCAACAGGTCTCTCTTACGTGTGGTGCCCATGCGTGAGGTCCCACACTTCTGAGAGCACAAGTCACGTGCAATAGGTACGCAAACTCCCGCCATTTTCTTTGTCAAGAGAAGACGCATCGGATGCGTATTGGAAGTCTGTGTCTCCTTCTGGATCCTTCCGTCCCTCTCAAAAAAAAAAAAACAAATCTCTCTCATTCTCGGCCTCGCTCGACTCGCTCGCTCGCTCGCTCGCACCTCCCGCTCACTGACAAACCCTGCACAAAAGTCAACATCATCACCCGAAAAAGGGAGACACCATAATTCTCTCCCTTCTTCTCTCCTTCCGAGTGATCCCTCTTCCTCCGAGTTTCACTCGACGGGCAAACACACATGTGCTGCATAGTAATAATAAAAGGTAGAAAAATCGACCTACGAATCTATAATTAAATAGGTTAAACTAGGGCTTTGCCCAGTACTACAGATCAAGGTTCAAAAAATCCAACTACTCTTCATGCTTGACTTCATAATTTATAGTTTAGGGGTTAGGGGGTAGATACATGAAAATGAAAAGGGAAGCCTGTATCCTTCTTAGTCACCCTAAAATGAAGTTTTTGGGAGGTTTTTGAAATTTCCATGTTTGAAACCCAAAACCACTTCTCTTCATGCTTGACTTCATAAGACATAGTTTAGGGGTTAGGGGTAGATACATGATTTGTATGGTTTGAATATGTCTAGACCATGTTTATCAACTTTAATGCTTACTATATGACATAAGAAGACTATGTGCTTTGGTTTTTCATTTTTCTGATTTTTTAGAATTTTGATGCACATTTGAATCTTGGTCAAATCTTAGGTTTGACCAAGATTTAAACAAGTATATATAGAACATGAAAATGAAAAGGGAAGCTGTATCCTTCTTAGTCACCCTAAAATGAAGTTTTTGGGAGGTTTTTGAAATTTCCATGTTTGAAACAAAACCACTTATCTTCATGCTGAGCAAGATTTGACCAAGATTTAAACAAGTTTAAATCATGAAAATGGAAAAGGTAAGCCTCGATCCTTCTTAGTCGCTCTAAAATGAAGCTTTTGGGATGTTCTTGAAATTTCCATGTTTGAAACCCGGCCAAAACGACTTTTCTTCATGCTAGACTTCATAAGATCGACACGGGGTACATATATACATGATTTGTCTGGTTTGGATATATCTAGACCTTGTTTATCAACTTGAATGCTTACGATATGACATAAGAACACTATGTGCTTTTTGTTTTTTATTTTTGTGCCTATTTGTATCTTGGTCAAATCCTAGGTTTGACCAAGATTTAAACAAGTTTAAAACATGAAAATGAAAAGGGAAACATGTATCCTTCTTAGTCACTCTAAAATGAAGTTTTGGGAGGTTTTTGAAATTTCCATGTTTGAAACCTAAAACCACTTCTCTTCATGCTTGACTTCATAAGACAGAGTTTAGGGTTAGAGGGGTAGATACATGATTTGTCTTATTTGAATATGTCTAGCTAGACCTTGTTTATCAACTTTTGAATGCTTACTATATATATATGTGACATAAGAAGACTATGTGCTTTTGTTTTTCATTTTTCCGATTTTTTAATTTTATGCCCATTTAAATCTTGGTCAAATCCTAGGTTTGACAATGATTTAAACAAGTTTCAAATATGAAAATGAAAAGGCAAGCATGGATCCTTCTTAGTCACTCTAAAATGAAGCTTTTGATAGGTTTTTGAAATTTCCATATTTGGAACCCAAAACCACTTCTCTTCATGCTTGACTACATAAGACAAAGTTTAGGGTTAGGGGGTAGATACATGATTTTTCTTGTTTGAATATGTCTAGACCCTTGTTTATCAACTTTAATGCTTACTATATGACATAAGAAAACTATGTGCTTTGGTTTTTCATTTTTCTGATTTTTTGGAATTTTGATGCACATTTGAATCTTGGTCAAATCCTAGGTTTGACCAAGATTTAAACAAGTATAAACATGAAAATGAAAAGGAAGCCTGTATCCTTCTTAGTCACCCTAAAATGAAGTTTTTGAGGTTTTCAAATTCCATGTTTGAAACCCAAAACCACTTAATCTTCATGCTTGACTTCGTCATAAGATAGAGTTTAGGGGTTAGGGGGTATATACATGATTTGTCTAGTTTGAATATGTCTAGACCTTGTTTACCAACTTTAATGCTTACTATATGACATATAAGAAGACTATGTGCGCTTTGGTTTTTCATTTTTTCATTTTTTTATTTTATGCCCATTTGAATCTTGGTTAAATCTAGGATTTGACCAAGATTTAAACAAGTTTAAAACATGAAAATGGAAAGGTAAGCCTGGATCCTTCTAGTCGCTCTAAAATGAAGCTTTTGGGATGATTTTGAAATTTCCATGTTTGAAACCCAAAACCAATTCTCTTCATGCATGCTTGACTTCATAAGACAGAGTTTAGGGTTAGGGGGTTAGATACATTATTTGTCTAGTTTGAATATGTCTAGACTTTGTATATCAACTTGAATATATTATTGTACCATGTCTCCACACAGCCCAAAATGCACATATTTTCAAAAGTTTTCATGCATGAGTACTTGTAACTAGTAAAAATAGAAAGTAAAAATAGGAACCCCATGTATGAAGGATACTAAAAAGAACTCTTTCACATTTTTTTGGTATAGATTATGAGTTTGCTTGGCTTCATACACAAGTGAGTACATGTCATGCAAAAATTAACACGAAATTTAGTTATCATGACCCATTTTTGGCAGGCATTGTGCATATCGCCTTGAGAAACATCTTTGCTAGTGTATTAAACGTTTATTCACATATAATGGATTTTTTACTTTATTAGTGCACACAATGACAGAATCGGCCAAATGTGTATGATTTTTGTGAAGGTGCTAGAAAACAAGATGCACTACGATGAAGCATGAAAGGAGGCAAGGGGAGGGATAGTGAAGAGGTGGGAGAGACCGAGAGATGAACCGCAAGGTAATTAAAAAATTGGGGCCAAAACGATTCCAACTTCCTAGGCATTGACCAACTTTGCCCCTCTTAACCCAACGTGGCAGTGAACCCGTATAAGCAACAACTTCCTCTTACTCCGCTTCTCCGAAATGGTAGAGAACCTCTCTCACCTTAAGTGACCAATCGACATATCTATGGCCTTCTTGGCTCTGGTCGCCGCGCGCGTAGTCCTACCACCGACGAGGAAGCATCGCGCGCCTTCGCTTCGTCCATCGCGCACCAAGGCATAACCCGCCCGCTCTGCACTGGCCGGTTGTTCAGCCCGCGGCGGCGGCGCTGGCCGTGGAGCCCTCGCCGCCCGCTTCCGTGCGGGCCGATGGATGCGAGGCAGGGATCTCCCACGCAACCCCGCATGCGACGCCCGCTCGGCCCGGCCGGCTTTTCCGCCCATGCCGCATGGTTTTCTTTGCCGCAGGTGAGATCCCCTTCCCGGCCGGCGCGAACGATGCGGAGGAGGGAGCTCCCGTGGCCAGCCGCCTAATCCGACCGCCACAGGCGGTGCCGGCCGTGGAGCCCGTTCTTTCGAAGCGCATCACGGCGACGCCCTTTGCAGGAGCAACACCGCCAAGGAGCTCGTATATAACGTGATGTTCCCGGCACTCTATAGATGCCGGGATGCTCTGCAAGCTTAGTGCTAGAATGCGGCGGCGCAAATCCCAGGGACGCATTGCAGCGGCGCGCCGATGAGGCTAAGGTGGCGCACGTTCACCAGGCGCTCGACAGGCTTAACATCCAGCACGGCCGTGCAACGCCAAACGCCGCTCCAGCTAAGATCCAAAAATACTCCGTGAGCATATCACTCCGGAGTAGAACAATCCAATTTCTAGTACTGTAGGAGTACTTTATTAGTGCACAAACCCGGCGAAATTAAAGGTGTGTTCTTTGTGTGTGATGTAAATCTAAAAATTTGAAGGTTCTAGCAAAAAAATTCTTCACAAATATTCGATGTGTTTGCTTGGCCTTATCTATATATCCGGTGAGCATATATGGATGCCAAATCCTTTACAAACTTTATATTTTTTAAGTGATCGATGTGCATGCATCTATCTCGCCATGGTAAATTAATGAAACAAGTTGCATATTTGCATCTATCTTCGTGAGCAGTATAGAGATCGAGACCTTAATTAATTATTATGAGTAGGATGCATGCATGCATGTCCATTTTCTAGGGTTTTAAAGGATACTAGAGCTTTTCTAGGTTAATTTGCAACTATATGTATATTTGTTTTCTAGTTCTGGGCTGATCATTAAACTCGACGTTGAGTTGTAGATTATGTGAAATTAGTACATGCCATAAAATATAGTATAATTTTTTATGTACCCTACGAGGCAGTACGTGTGGTGTACCCTTAATTATTAATTGGTAGACATGTACCGTTGGCATGTTTGAAGAAAATTTGAATTTGGAAGAAGTTTTTAAAGTAAAATTAACGCAAGCACAAAATCATGTGTGATGGTGAAATTTCTTGAACAAATTAATACAAACCTAGTAATATGAGTTTGTTTGGCTTTCTGCCCACAAGTGAGTATTGTGCGCATGTCCTTTGATGCAAAATCCCGCCATACAAAACTTTTTAGTTATCATATGACCTCAAGTTTGGAAGAGATCGTATTTTAAGCAACTTCACAAACAAGAGATTCTAACAATTATATGCATGCATGAAAGAATGATTTCCCTTTTTTATTACTGTACAAAAATGGCTAGATGTGTGTTAATTGTGAAGGAGGGCTACCAAATTTTAACAGTTGCACATTATTGTCATAATTCCACCTTTTGGAAGCAGTAGGGTAGACATGCTTTCCGCTTGGTAGGATGTGTTAGTGCCATCAATTTTGTAGATATAGGTTCAAGGATTTGTTCATCTTAATCTGGAACTATATGGATTTTTAAGCTTTTGCCTAGTAATTAAACTCATAATTGAAATAATGTAGGTTATTTAACTACATACATGCCATAAATTCTGACAGGAAATACTTGGACGTGCCTTGCGAGGGTGGTAACAAACAAGAACACAATGACCAAACTTCAAATGCCAATCCACCCACCAAGCTATACGATTGGCATGTACAATCGATCGACTCCTTCTAATCAAATTTGAATACAATAGAAGAAGTTTTAAAAATTTCAAAATGAGATCAACTTGTGCATTGAGTCATCCTTTGTTATTTATTTGCTTGTAAAAATAGAAACATAGGCATATGAATGTATTCGAAACACTTCACTTTTCAACGGGGGGACCCGAAGGTCCCAGAAAAACAAAAAAGATTACAATAGTAGTACTCCTTTGAGAAGGCAGTAGAAGAAGGATCCTCGAAGAGCCAAATGCTTTTATTATCCACAGCTGTTCGGCTCTTTTCCTTCTCGTGTAAGCTATCGCGCAATGATTATACTAGGCTGCTCGATTATACTAATGGTCGGATGGTAGTACAACCATTTTCGCAAACTTCTGCGCCCTTCGTCATGTCAGCATCGTATCCCAGTGTGCAAGCAGTCTGCTCGAATGAAATACTCCTAAGTACGTACGTTATTCCCTCCAAAGACACACCACACGGTATTCCCTCCAAAGACGCACCGTCGCCCCGTCTGCTCGAATGAAATACTCCAAAATACTTCTGCGCCCTTCGTCATGCATCGTATCCCAGTGTGCAAGCAGTCTCCTATGAAATGGAGACGACATTTTGTTGAAAAGTGTCGGTGCATGCTATATATACCACATAGTATGAGAGTTTTACAGCATTATTCCGATTTCCACAATGCATTAAATTTGGAAGCGATGCCACACTGACAAGAGTGGTTTAAACAAGGCCATTATTTTTATTATGTTATTTACTACAATACTCCAAGGTAGCACTAGTAGCCTTCGGTTGTACTCTGCCGGTCGTGCCTCATTCGACCAGACTTTATTCTTCTTCTCATATATATACAAAATACTGTCTGCCGAGGTTCGATGACCGCACCGTCGCCCCTCTCCGCGCCGCCGTCTTGGGCCGTGCCACCATTCTCCCCGCCGAGTTCTCCCCGTCCCCGACGCACCACCAAGCACCACCGGACCGACTTCGCAGTATGTACATCTCCAACCTCCGGCGAGTAGGTTCATCGGTCATTGTGTTCGATATAACCTTAATTTGGGGATTGCAATGTGAGTAACTTACGGGTTTTCTAGGAAATGAAAACGGCGCTCGATGCCTACACTGCGTCGGCGGATACATGGAAAGCGGAGACGGATGCTCGCATGCATCGGCGGAGACATGTAAAGCGGATGCGGAGGCAAAGGCGGGCGGTGGCTAGGACGGGCCCGGCTGTGGCGCTTGCAAATGCTCGTATCGAAGCGCATTTGTTGGAAAGTCTTGGCGCGTGCTTCGAGAGTTTTGGCGCGCAGTCGGAGAACCGTCTGAGAAGCTGGCTGCTTTGAACGCGTCGAGAGCTTGGATGGTGACTTCATCTAAGGCGGCGCTTGTTGCATATGATCGTGACTCGTCAACCCCTTTGTAAGTTCTACCTTCCCCAACCGCAATGAGGTTAGATCTGGTGGATTGGGGTTTTTTGCCCAAACCAGACGTGATGATGCATTGAGATGTTTTTGTATTTTTGATGATGCATTCTGCTTCTTTTGTAATTTGGGTGATTCATTATGCTTTTTAGGTAGTAATTTTTCGATGCACTCACCTCTTCAGGAATTTTTCATGGTTTTTTTTTGTTTTTTTTTTTTTTAACCTAGCTAATGTTTTCTGCTGTTTAGCCAAAAGTTGTGACTGTTTACATATATTTTACTCCGATGATGCATTTTGCTCTTTAGCCTTTTAGGTAATTTTCCTGATTCCTTGAGCAGTGTGGGAAATTTCGATGAAGAATTTTGTCGTCAACTTAGATGATGTATTGTGCTGTTTACATTTTATTACCTATATCAAAGCTAACCCCATCTGATGTTACCACAGTTTTTGGGTCCTGTAGAGGTCTCTTTTTCCTCCAATCGTGTTGACACGTTAGCAATTATTACCTGTATATGCGAGATTGCCTTCCGTTGGTGCGTCCTATTTTTGTGGTGTTTTTTTTTTTTTTTGCAAATTAAGGGCTTCATTGATTATGCAACAGGATTACAATTGCATTGTCCTGTTTACAATATTTTGATTTTCTGATGCATTGTGCTGTTCACATTATTTTGATTTTGTGATGCATTGTCCTGTTTACATTATTTTGATTTTGTGATGCATTGTGCCTGTTTACACTATTTTGATTTTGCCGATGCACCGTGCAGTTTAGGAAACTGAGATGATGAATTAGATGATGCATTTCGCGTTTAGTCAAATTAGATGTTGCATTTTGTTTTAAAAATAGATGATGCAGTGTCTGTTTTTACATAATTTTGACGATGCATCGTGCGATTTGCATAATCCTACTAGTCAGTCGAAGGACACCCACAACAATCAACGATCTCGCCTGGAGATGTAGTCTCTCAGATTCTTGTCAGGCTTCCTCCCCCTGCTTACTAGCTGCATCAGGCACCAAGAAAGCATGGAGGCAATGTATGGGAAGCAATTATTTCAGAAAGCTAACTGTGTCACACAACGGAGGAAACCCGTTGCTAGGGTTTTTCACCAACAACTCCGAGGACAATCGATTCATCACGAGCATGATCTTCACCCGGCCATCTTGAAGATGCTGCAATCCCGCTCAAGTGAACGGTCCCAAAATCTATGTCCTGGGATGCCGCGATGGTATGGTGCTACTCCATTCTAATGTATCCGGTGGAGGGTATATATCAGTCTGGGATCCAATTAGGCAAGTTCTCACAGCGATACCAGAACCACCATTGTGGCGCAATCACACAATTGAAAGCAGAGCGGCTCAATTCTCTGTTCGAGAAACAACTCTGAACCGTTTACACATTGTGGCAAGTTCTCGGTTGTTTGGATAACAACTAAACGTTACGATGCACAGGCTCATATCTACTCACCACATTCAAAAGAATGGGAGTTTCTAGCT